>OZ022265.1:63243483-63495983 GCA_963978885.1 Nemotelus pantherinus
AATTTCCAACAAAAAAGATCTTAAAATTAACCATAACTGTTTTTGGGATATATTGATCTAAACATTTGTTACTAACAGCATCCTCTTTCTCAACGGCATGTTGATATTAAATATATATAAATATATATATATATATATATATATATATATATATATATATATATATATATATATATATATATATATATATATATATATATAAAAGTATATATATATATATAGATATATATTTATATATATATATATATATATATATATATATATATATATATATATATATATATATATATATATATATATATATATATATATATATGTATATATATAAATATATATATATTCATATATATATATATATATATATATATATATATATATATATATATATATATATATATATATATATATATAATATATGTATATATATCAGCAAAATGATTAAGGGAGATAATCTCTGGAGCGGCCAATCCGATTGAGTTGGAATTTTCGAAGGACGTAGATGTGTATAGAAGGTAGGTCCATGACTTTCTAAAATTAAGATATCTTAAACACCGCCAAGGTGGCGAGCGTTTCAGTGAATTTGGAGGTACTCCTATATTTCCAAGCAGCATAAATTTTTGTTAAAAAAAGTATCGAGAATGAAAACTTATTATGTTCTTAGCTTGTTCATGCTAAAGAATTGGAAATTTTGAGCCGTGTGTGGGTCCAGCGTGCCTAAAAGTAGACAAGGATTTTTTTTCAAATTTCGGTTTGTCATTACTTCTGACAAAAACATTGGATCATCATGAAATTCGCAAAACGTATTGATGTTGACTAAGACTTAACACACATGGATTTTCAAGATTACATGGGTAGTCCTGTAGCTGCAGCAGGCTCCTGAAAAAAAATCCTTCAAATCATTGACCCTCCTGAAAATTTTTTGATATTTGACAAAAAATTCAAATCGTTGATAAATTTTACCTTTGGGCACTATGTCAAGTTGAAAATTTTAAAATTCCGAGTTGTACAAGATCGGAAACCCGTCACCAAATTAACTCTGTTTTCAGCACTCGAATGTTCTGTTCACGAGAACTGAAATATATACCAAATCTGCTTGACGCTAAGTTAAACCCAACCAGTAAATTTCGTTTCGATTGAATCACTGCGCTGGAAGTTATACGGGTGAAAAGAATTTTAGGGTGACCGCCTTCAAAACTTTTCAAATTTTTAAAGCATTGATATTTGTTGCTAATTTTCATTGCAAGATCATTCCCATTTGCAAATCTAATGACATAATCGCTCAGTAAAGAATGATTTTTGTACAAAATTTCTACGTCATTTGGCTCACATTAAGGTCCATTCAATGCATGAACTTCGTTTTGATTTCATGACTGAACCGTTAGTTATAGGGAAAAAAGCTTTATTTTGCTGAGCAAATTTGCAAGATTTAGGAGACAAAAATCACGATAGCTGGCTACTCTATTCTAATTTGTCAACCTAATTTTTACCGAATATTATCTAAATAAAGATCCAAATATTGTGTGATTTTTGTTTAAATTTGATCTGAATCGGAAGTTATAGGCCAAAAAGCTGTTTTTTCCTCCGTGATTTTTAAAGATGGTACCACTGCCATAGTGTTGCCTGCATAACAAAATCACTTCCACCAGACCTGGTCCTAGTTAATACCAACATGTCCTGTAAATTTCAGTTTGATCGGATAATCCGATCCGAAAATAAAGCTTTTTTCCCTATAACTAACGGCTATATATATTTGCTTTGCTGCTGACACAGGAAAACCAGCTTTAGGGTTTTTCATAAATATTGTACCAACAGGTGCTTCAAATTACATGCTCATATGCAAGTCATTTGCAATAAAAATATGAAACCAATTTTTAAATTTTCCGAGTTTTGAACATTTTTCGGACGGCAGCCTCAAACAACGTTTAAGCGCTAAAACCTTCGATGAAATCCTCCGATGAGAACGAAATTCAAAGGATAAGTTGATTTAAGTATGAGCTTGTAAAAGTAAGCTTATTGCTGCTTCGTTGGGAAAGTGTTGCCAGCACTGAAAATTTTCATCATTTGTGTTGTATTTGTGTTGTTGTATTATGTATCAAAGCACACGTTTTAGCTGGCAAGGAAAAAGATAAAAGGAAGTGTCGTATGTGCAATATCGAGGCAAATCAACTGTATCAATGCTATCGGTTCCTGAAATTCAGTGTGAACAAATGGCGAAAATATGTTACTGCTAACAGAATATGTGAAAGCTGCCTCCGTTCGAGGCTTAATGCTGCTACCTGTTAATCAAGTTTGAAATGTCAGAAGTGTGAAGGGAAGCACAACACTTTGCTGTACGATACTGCAACTGAAAGACTCAGCAAGAGCACCCAGATCCAGGTGACGTAACACCAAAATTACGTCTAATGATTGCTGTGCGAACACAACTACCTTAATACCGACCACCAGATTCAACTTAATCGCATACGTTAGTCGACAAGATTTTACAAAGGAAATTCATTTCCGAGAAGGTGACTTGAGTCTTGAATATCAAAATTGAGAAAACAGATGTTCGACTAAGCGGGGCTGACGAACAAGCTATCAACCCACTGAGCACTGCAATGGTACAAGCACAGACAATCCATGACGAGCGAATGAAAGTCAACTTAGAGACACTAATTTTGAAATCGGTAACAGGAGTATCACCAAACAGGGCAGTAGCTGTTCAGCTGTGGGATCATAGCAAGGATCTGCAACTCGCAGACTCAAGTTTCGATTCTCCGGAAAAAATCGACTGTTTGATTGGAGTTAGAGAAATTTCTCCTAAAATGCAACCAGGCCTCAGAAATAATGGAGTCCAAGCAATTCTCGCTCAGAAAACTATATTTGAATGGATATTTTTGGGCCCAAGTAGCACCGTCAATTATTTCGAAGAAGAAGAAGAATGCGAAAATCACTACATGGTGACATACAAAAGAGACTGTAATGGCAAATACATTGTTCACTTGCCTCTCAAATTAGAACCAAATGCTCCTCGGCAGCTCTTGAAGACAGGTAAAGGAAGGACTCACACCTTTAGGACGAAAGTTTCAGCCTTTAATACCATCTAAACAGCTGTGTGGTGCTGACACTATTTCAGCTCCTAAATACAATAATTTTATACGTGGTGAGGATCAAATACCATTAAATTCCGGTTCAATAACAATACCAAACCCGGCAACCATTCAACCCTCCACTACAAAATTTATTGACCCGTTAGTACCTCCTACAGTGAAACTAACGAAAAATTCAATTAATGATTCAGATAGTAGATACCTGTTATCTCGTTTCAGAGACCATAAGATCTATGATATTGTCCGCCTTTACCTTGCATATATGCATTACGTGAACGATTCCACCTGTTTCGAGGGAAAAACAAAGACACACCTAAAAGTAATGATTCAACAAGCAGGCCTTCCCACTGATATTGACTCCCTTCGTAAATTTTTCATCCGCTTTCATGGTGAACTTGGAATGACCCCGGAGCAGGTCAAACTTGACCTTGAAGCTTATCGCTCTTATGCAAGCTCCAAATATATCTCACTATTACAAAAGTCTCGCGAAAACCATAAGAAATATTATTCCTAAGAATAAAATTCCTTTCAATGCTCCTAGATTTCTCTATCACAACTGCAGCGGCATGAGAAGCAAACTAAACAAACTATTTCTTGACGCCAAATCTTGCCATTTTAATATTCTGGCCATCACTGAGACGTGGTTGAATGATTCATACCGAAACGAGGAAATACTTGACTCTTATTGGACCATATATAGGGCTGATCGCGATTACGCTCAGACTGGTGGTTCAAGGGGCGGTGGTGTTCTAATAGCCATTCATAATTCTTTTTCTAGTGTACCTGTCTTAACTAACCACTGTAAGCTATTTGAGCACAAATTTGTTAAAGTTTTATTCAACAAGCACTATCTTTACATTGGTATTATCTATGTGCCACCCCGTTCTGACGACAGCACTTACAATTGTATAATCGACATGATATCTTCGGTTATTGCTTCCATGAATGTAGAAGACAAAATAATCGTATTTGGGGACTTCAATCGCCCGAATATCAGCTTTACCATCGACGAGAGTGATAACCATCTCCTCCCGGTCAACCTTATCGACACCATTGATTTCAACCTTATCAGCTCATTTTATAGCAATGATTTGCAGCAGGTAAACCCAACTTCTAACCAGAACGGTAGTTGGTTAGATTTGATTTTCACAAATTTCTATGACGAAGTGGTGGTTAGTCCAACTATTGACGCTGAGAATCTTTTCTCTAATACTCTTCATCACTCTGCTCTTACAGTTGAGCTATCCACCATCGATCTCGCTTTCAACCAGTCATACAATAACGAAATTGTATATGATTTCCGTAATGCTGACTATGAAAGCATTAGACATTATCTTGATTCTATAGACTGGACAAGTTCCATATCAGCGTGTGACTTAGATGACCTTGTTTCTTCCTTCTACAGAATAGTTTTTCACGCTATTAATAATTATGTACCCAAGATAAAGAAGCGTAATAAGCTCTCTGAGCCATGGCTCGACAGTAACTTGAGGCAATTAAGGAACCAAAGGAATAAGCTATACAAGGCAATAAAACAAGATATCAATATCAGTGGGGATTTAAAAAGAAATTACGATCTATTATCAAATGAATTTTCGGTAAAATCTGGCGAAGCGTATAATTTTTACGTGAATTTAATGGGAGAAAACATTATTAACGACCCGAAAAAGTTCTTTGATTTCGTAAATACCAAACGAAAAACGACTGGCTACCCCGGTTCCATGTTCAGAGAAAAATCAGTTTCTTCTGCTCCATAAGAAATTTCTAATTTATTTGCGGATCATTTTCAGAGTTCATATTACGATCCTTTAGCCCCGACAACAAATTTAGCAGTTTTTTCTGCTCCAACTGAGCCAACGTCTCTCATCAACCGAATCGTTTTAACTAGAGAAGCAATCGCCAATGCAATCAACGAGCTAAACATCAACAAAGGTCCTGGTCCCGATCAAATCCCACCTTATTTTGTAGTCCAGTGCATCAACCAGCTAATTACTCCTTTATTCATAGTTTTCAACAAGTCACTGTCATTAGGCGTCTTTCCATCCTCCTGGAAGTCTTCTTATCTTACGCCTATTTTCAAAAGCGGTGACAAACGATCAGTTGATAACTATCGAGGCATCGCTATTCTCTCTGTGAGGCATCGCTATTCTATTCTTCGAGAAGCTGGTTTGTGATACACTAACACCTATCATAGACCCTCTTCTTAACGAACAACAGCATGGGTTTCGCAAAGGTAGGTCAACCACCACCAATCTCATGATCCTAGTATCAGACGTTCTCTGTGAAATGGAAAAAGGAAACCAAGTTGATGCGATCTATACTGATTTTAGTAAGGCCTTTCACAGGGTCGACCATCAGATTCTGACACATAAGTTAAGAAATATTGGCATATCTGGCTCCCTTCTCAAATGGCTCATATCGTATATTCGCGATAGAACACAGATGGTTAAATTTCAAGGGGCATTGTCCAAAATAAATTCTGTGCATTCTGGAGTCCCACAAGGCAGTCATTTGGGCCCCCTACTCTTTAATATATTTATCTCCGATCTATCTCGGATTTTATCTGATATTCCCCATCTCTTCTATGCTGATGACTTGAAAATGTATCACACTATCAAGACTCCCTCTGACGTTTTTTTTGTCCAGTCGAAGCTTGATTCCCTTGAGCAGTGGTGTAATCTGAATAAACTTAATCTCAACGTTGGTAAGTGCCACTTGATAAATTTCTCCCGAAAGAATAATGTTATGGCTAACTCTTACTACCTTAACAACAATGATCTTAAAATTGTTGATTATGTCACAGACCTCGGAGTAATTTTGGACAAAAAAATGCGTTTCAACCGGCAATATGATGTAGTCTTATCCACAGCTAACAAGCAGCTAGGGTTTATTAAGAGGCGTGCTAAAGAATTCAAGAACATTTGGGTCACCAAGTCTCTATTTACATCACTGGTGCGGCCTTTACTTGAATACGCTTGCATAATTTGGAGCCCAAATTTTGTTACTCACTGTAAAAGACTAGAATCGGTGCAGAAACAATTTTCACTGTTTGCATTGAGAGACGTCTACAATCCACTTGATTTTCATAATATCCCCTCTTATGAGCACAGACTTAAACTTTTAAACCTAACGACTCTAGCCTCAAGAAGATTGATTTTCATAATATCCCCTCTTATGAGCACAGACTTAAACTTTTAAATCTAACGACTCTAGCCTCAAGAAGATTGGTAGTTAGCGCTTGCCTTACCTTTGATATCATTAATGGAACGGTAAAGATAGGAGCCCTATCGAACAAATTTACAATTAACAACCAAGCTAGGCGCCCGTGGGAGGGAATATCAGCACCCCACAGGCTACGGGTATAATGAACCCATTAGTAGATGTTGTCGAGTATTTAACAGTATAAGCCAGCACTACTCTCCAGGTATTTCCAAATATAACTTCAAAAATAACTTGACAAAGGCTTTATTAACATCATAGTCCAGCTATTACCCTTCCTTAATTGCCTGAAGTAAATATAAGTTAAATGTTTTCATTATACTTTAATTATAAGATTTAATGTTTTATTGTCATAAGTTATATTATGTTTCTGTCTTAATTGCATAGATAAATGTTGTTTTTTGATGCCTTGCTTGGCAAATAAATAAATAAATAAGTAATTAACAGCTGAAAGTAGAAAACACGGCTTCTATCATGGGATACCTGACGAAAGGTCACATGGAGTTGGCCCCAACACCAAAAAAGAGCACTTTGGCTTATCGCATGCCCCATCATGCAGTCATCTAGGAAACAAAAACCACAGCAAAGTTCAGGATAGTATTCGATCCTTCAGCAAAAAGCTCATTTGAGCATTCCTTAAACTCCATCATAAAAGTTAGACCAGTGGTGCAGAAAGAGCTATTTGCCCAATTGCTGAATTGGAGACGATACCAGTATGCAATGCCGGCTGATATGAATATGTAAAAACCATGTATCGTCAAATTTGGATAGACGAACAACAAAGAGACTTGCAACGTCTCTTATGATGACCGAATCCAGAAGAAATGACTCCGGAATATAGAATGAAAGCACTAACACTCGCGACAGCAGCGGTTCCATACCTAGCAACAAAAACCTTGCAGCAGCTAGCATTCGATGAAGGAGAAGCCTTTTCGATTGGACGTGATACTTTAAAAAATCACTTCTATGTCGACAATACGCTAACAGGCGCGTGGATACACAAATGCTAAGCACTCATTTTGAAAAATATTTGCAGCCAGCATTGTTAAAAGAATAAATGTTGAAATTCACAAATAAATTAATGATAAAAGTATGTCTCACATTGTAAAAATTGAGTTTAAACCAATGTATCAAAGTTTTTGTTAATTTTCTATTACCTGGGTGGAACTTGGATGATATATGTGACAACTACTAGCGAATTGTAGCAAAAAGAATCAGACCGAAGTCCAGAACCAAGAGTGCTACGGTCGAAAAGTGGAATGGCTGTTGCCATTCAAGAGGCAAATTAAAAAAAACCCTAGCGCATCAAAACCGCTAGAAATACTAATGTTCGAAGAACAGTAGAGGAGTTGTGCAGATTTTGAGTGTATTGTTATATATTGTTGTTATACTGTTGTTATTGTCTTATATATTATATATTGTACGTATTGTCATATATATTGTTATATATTTTATATTCGCGATGTGAATACTTAATGCAAGCATTTATTGGTACCAAAATAACAAAAACACCTCGTGCTAGCAGTCCTATCTGCCTCACGTTGAAGTCAACCTGCTCTGCGAATTTCGTATTGACCCGATCACTGCATTGGAAGTAATAGGGATACAAAGAAATTTAGGGTTACCATTCGCAAGAGCTTTCAAATTTTCTAGATCTTAGTATTTGGTGTGTATTTTCACTACAAGACCACTACGATTTGAAAATTTTATGATAAAATCGCTTACTAAAGCTATTTCAAAAAATACAAAAACAATCATAGCTGGCAACCCTATCATTGTTTTTCAAAATAGATTTATATTGAATATTGTCTACAATAATTTAAATTTGTCATATGAATTTCGTTATGATACCATGACTGTACTGGAGGCTATAGGGCAAAGAGCTTTATTCAAATAAAATAACATTATATAAAAAAACTTGGTGCAGTCGCACCACTTTTTGACGATTCTAAAAGCATATAGATATATAACTTTGAATGCTTTGCTTTTATATGATGTTTTAGTGCTTTTATATAATCGAAGTCGTTTGTCATAAATTATGCTTACCATAGAAGGGGAATGATGCAGATGACTAAACTAATAAACTCGGTTATAGGTTCAAGTAACAAACAATAAAATTTCCAAAGCTCGGAATATTTAAATATCGGTTGCTTATTTTATTGTAAATAGTTTGCTTATGAACAGAAAATAGAAGCATCTGTTGGTGCGATATTTACGAAATTGTCCGGTGCTGGCGATCATGTGCTAGCACCATGGCTGCTTCACGTTGTGTTAAACCCACCCTATGAATTTCGTTTCGATTGAATGTCTGTGCTGTAAGTTATAGGAGTGAATTAAATTTTAGGGTTACCATCGTCCAAACTTTTTAAATTTTTGAAACGTAAATATTTGATGTTATTTGTCATTGCAGGATCATTCCCACTTGGACATTTTATGACAACATCGCTCGATAAAGAAATGTCAATAAATTACAAAATTCATCATAGCTGGCATCTCTTTCACGGTTTTTCAACAAAATTTCCACAGAATTTGAAATGCAACAAGATATGCTTTTCACACGAATTTCGTTTTGATTTCATCACTGCATCGGAAGTTATAGGGAAAAACCTTTATTTTCCTGAGCTAATTTACAATATTTAAGAGACAAAAATTGCCGTAGCTAGCGTCCATATACTAATTTTTCAACCAAACTTTTATGAAATCTATCTTAGAGTAAGGTTCACGTACTGCGTGAATTTTGTTAAAATCTGGTGGCTAAATCGGAAGCTATAGGCCAAAAACCAGTTTTTTTTCTCAGTGATTTTTCCATATGGCACCACTACCACAGTATTGCCCGTATTGAAAAATCGCTTCTATCAGACCTGGTCCTAATAAATACCAACATGTTCTGTAAATTTCATATTGATCGCATAATCCGATTGTGAGTTCTCGTGAACAGAAGTTTTGGGTGCTGAAAATAGAGGTAATTTGATCAGGGGTTGCCGTTCTTGTTTACCGCGGAATTTTTGAAATTTTTATTTGACTTGGTGGACAAAAGTCAAAATTTGTCAACAACTTGAATTTATTTTCAAAAATCAAAAATTTTTCAGGAGACTCGATGATTTGAAGGATTTGTTTTCAGGAGCCTGCTGTAGCTACAGAGTTGCCCGCACAGTCTTGAAAGTTCATGTGTGTTAAATTCTAGTTTACATCAATAAGCTCTGCAAATTTCACGATGATCCATTGTTTTTCTTAGAAGTTATGATAAATCGAAATTTGAAAAAAAATCCTTGCCTACTTTTAGGCACTCAGCGCCTACACCTGGCCCAAAATTTTCAATTCTTTATCATAAACAAACTACAAACACAACAAGTTTTCATTCCTAGTACTTTTTTTTAACAAAAATTTACACTGCTTGGAAATATAGGTGTACCTAAAAATTCACTTAAATGCCTGCCGCCGCCAAAAGGTTTAAGATATCTGAATTCTAGCAAGTCATGGACCTACCTGTTATATACATCTATGTTCTCCGAAAATTTCAACTCAATCGGATCGGTCACTCCAGAGATTATCTCTCTTAATCATTTTGCTGATATATATATATATATATGTATATATATATATATATATATATATATATATATATATATATATATATATATATATATATATATATATATATATATATATATATATATATATATATATATATATATATATATATATATATATATATATATATATATATATATATATATATATATATATATATGACGAATTTTCGGCGAAGCGATTTTAATACTAATGTCCTTCGAACATTAGTAAAAAAGAATTGCCCCGAGAGGAGGGTACCCTAGGAATGGCCGTGAGGGCCCCTCATCCGCACTAGCGGAGTACCCTTTAAACGACTTCGATGGATGCTGGGGTGCCGTTTTGCTAGCTCACTGCGGCTGGGGTGGGTTCTTGAAACATGGAGTCAGTTTGCTTTCTGGTATATTAATATACCCAAGGGAATAGGGGGCTTGATTCCGTGAAGGAGACCACCTAGGGTTCTGTTGCATTGGCTGGCAAGCCAGATCCAGGTGAGGCAGATGGTGGCGGAGCCCTGATCCCCAATGATCTGGGGTCTTCACCCACTGACATTGGCTTATATATCATATCCAAGCAAAAAAGTACAGAGTTTAAAGTACAGAGCTGAAATTCTCACAAAAAACTATTTCAACATCGGCCAGTCAGGCCATACGCGAACCATGAAAAGGAAAATCTTCCCGGGGTTTCACCCAATAAGAAGGCCGGATGGTTTAAATTTAATAAAACCTTATTAATTTATTTTTCTAAGTCAAAAGGAATTCAATAATTTTCAGAATTTTAATTTCAACATAAAATTATATGAACAAGACGTATTTAGATTTTCAAGATACTGAAACAAATACTATCTTTAAATGCAAATTGATATGATCTCAGTTTGCACTCTAGGAATTATAGTGGTATGCTAATTAATCTAAGTGTTACTGTATTCCAAATTTGATTTTTAACTTGATCCTCGTAGCACGATCTATTTACTGTATTCCAAATTTGATTTTTAACTTGATCTTTGTAGCACAATTTAGACTTAATTAACTCAAAATACCATTTTATAATTGCTGTTTAATTTTAAAAGTCGATTGCTTTCCAAGATATTCAACCACTTTCAAAGGACTGATTGATTTTCTAGCTACGCTTGCTATCGATACAGTCCAAATAAATTTTCAAGCAACTTTATTTACTACACCATGTCAGGGGTTCAAGCAAATCGCCTTTTAACATCTACGCAATAAGAAATTCATATGTAATTTATAATCAATCACAATTTCAAACTATTGCACATTTAATCATTATCCATGGTATAGTCAGCTAAGAATTAACAAATAATCAGCAAATATTCTTATTGAATCATAAATATGTTCCATTTCCTGGTCCAGTAATATCTAAACTACTGGATGTTGTACAAAATTCACTAATGGTGCTATAAACTATAATAACATGCTATTTAAAAAAAACCTATTTTACAAAAACCGATTTTCCCTTCGAAGCTAGATATGTTTAGTTTTTTGTGACAAATATCGATATTTCGAGGATAATCTGCCCTTTTCTTCAGTGTCTATCGGTCTAATCTTAATCTAACTTATGTATGTTACTTATAGAGCTTACTTTTAAAGTATTGACTTATACTAATTACCAACTAATTGTCTATTAATTGACTTATACTAATTACCAACTAATTGCCTGTTAATTACTTTATTAAAATACATTTAACTATCCATATTAATTAAATTTTCCTCCTCACTATCAAATGAATGTTCAAATTAACCTGAACAATGGTGATGCACAGTTTCCTTGGTCTATGTTTAGTCTTCTATGCATAGAGGTTTTTTATATGTGCAGGATTTCGTACGCATCCAGTGTTCGCTTTTATTTTCAGATTGGAAAGTCGCATCTTTTTCAAAGGCGAATCGTTCTGCTGATGGACTTCTTGCTGCAAATCTTTTGAATTCAGATCCCTATGAAATAAAAATATTAAATAACGAATTTGAAGAAAATTGTACGAACGCCACGGGGTCACCAATTTAGAAGTCGTTTGCTTCAGTCGAACTTCTAATAATATTAATAACATTTATTCAAAATAAGAATAATATTAATTACATTTATTAAAAATTACAATAATCTTAATATAGTTTATTTCAAATTATTTAATTATTTTTTATAATATTTGCTTAGTTATTTTTAGAAGGTTCCTCTTTATTTTGTTCACAAGTCAACAATAGTTTTTAACATGGCACTATAATATTTTTTCAAAATATTGACCTTCATTTTTACATTGTTTTCTTTGCCTATTTGTTTTTTTGTAATAGTGTTTTGTGTTAAGTAGTGTGGTGAGTTGTGAAATGTGAGAATGAATGAGGTGGGTTTGTGTATCCACACTGCCAATGGAAATGGAAAAGGCCGAACATAAATATTATAATCCTTTCAATAAGGAACTAATTCACGCAGTAGCTGAGTCAGAACCTAAGGCACAGTCTTACCGGGCTACCACTGGACCTGGGAGTAAATGGTAGTGGACCTTATGAACAATCATTTCTTGTTATTATAACTTGGGTCAAGCTCAAGTTGAAAAGCAAAATAGTTGGAAAAAATTCAAATTCACGACTCAATTCATGACCCTATTTGAAATTGGTGACAAAACTCGGAAAGTTTTAAAATTGATTCCTTATTTTTATTGCAAATGCTTTGCATATGAGAACGTAATTTGAAGCATCTGTTGGTGCAATATTTACGGAAATGGCTAATGCTGGTTAGCCTGTGTCAGCACCAAAGCAAAATATATACCAAATCTGCTTCACGTTAAGTCAAACCCAACCAGTAAATTTCGTTTCGATTGAATCACTGCGCTGGAAGGTATACGGGTGAAAAAAATTATAGGGTTACCACCCTCCAAACTTTTCAAATTTTAAAAACGTTAATATTTGCTGTTAATTTTCATTGCAGGATCATTCTCAATTGCAAATCTAATGACATAATCGCTGAGTAAAGAAATTCTACAAAATTACAAAAATGGTCATAGCTGGCAGCCCTTTCGTGATTTTTGTACGAAATTCCTACGACATTTACTTCACATTAAGGTCCATTTACTGCATGAACTTCGTTTTGATTTCTACACTGGACCGGAAGTTATAGGGAAAAAAGCTTTAATTTGCTGAGCAAATTTGCAAGATTTATGAGACAAAAATCACCACAGCTGCCAGCCCTATAATAATTTTTCAACCAAATTTTCACCAAATGTTAGAGTAACATACAAGTATTGTGTAAATTTCGTTAAAATCTGATGGCTGAATCGGAAGTTATAGGCCAAAAATATGTTTTTTTTTCTCAGTTGTTTTTCAAGATGGTACCACTGCCACAGGGTTGCCCGCATTTCAAAACCACTTTTATCAGACCTGGTTCTAGCTAATACTGTAAATTTCATTATGATCGGAAAATCTGGTCGTCAGTTCTCGTGAACCGAACTTTCGAGTGCTGAAAACAGAGGTAATTTGGTGATGGGTTGCCGTTCTTATGCAAATCGGAATTTTGAAAATTTTATCTTGAGATGAAGGACAAAGGATAAGATTTATCAAAGATTTGAAATTTTTGTCAAAAATCAAAAATTTTCAGGAAGGTCAATGATTTGAAGGATTTTTTTTTCAGCAGCCTGCCACAGCTACAGGGTTACCCGCTTTATGCTCAGAATCTATATGTGCCAAACTTTAGCCAATATCAATACGCTCTGTAATTTTCACGATGATCCATTGTTTTTCTTACAAGTAATGACAAATCAAAATTTGAAAAAAAATCCTTGCCTACTTTTAGGCACCCTGCACACACGGCTCAAAATTTCCAATTCTTTATAATAGACAAGCTTAAAACATAATTAGTTTTAATTCCCAATATATTTCTTTAACAAAAATTTACACTGCTTGGAAATATAGGAGTTCCTCAAAATTCACTTAAACGCTCGCCGCCGCCAAAAGGTTTAAGATATCGGAATTTGAGAAAATCATGGACCTACCTACTATATACATCTACGTTCTCCGAAAATTTCAGTTCAATCGGATCGGCCACTCCAGAGATTATCTCCCTTAATCATTATTTTCCCGACATATATATATATATATATATATATATATATATATATATATATATATATACATATATATATATATATATATATATATATATATATATATATATATATATATATATATATATATATATATATGTATATATATATATATATATATATATATATATATATATATATATATATATATGCATATATATATATATATATATATATATATATATATATATATATATATATATATATATATATATATATATATATATATATATATATATATAAAGAAATATGAATTTTCGGCGAAACGAGTTTAATACTATTGTTCTTCGAACATTAGTAATTAGACAAATCGACGCTTCAATTGACAAATTGAAACAGCAGTGTCACAATAATGTAGCGGACAAACATTACTGTACCGCAATCGAGGCCCGACTTCAGAAGTTATTCGAACAGTTTGTAGAAATGATTCATTCTTGAGGAATCATCATGGAGTCATGCGCCAAAGGATAAAACATGGCCGGCTTAGGTGGGACAGCAAAGAAACTTTTTGCTGCACTTGACGAAGAAATTGCAGAAAATTATTGAAAGAATATAGCCGAATCAAAAACAATCAGTTTCACCTAGAAAATCTAAGCAGAAAATAGGTATCGGTGCTGGATCTAACACAAAGCTTGTTGAGGCAACAGGACGAGCAAACACAAAATTTGACTCAAAGTCTGAATAATAGCCTTGCTAGCATTTGAGGAGACACACTGGAGGTTAGAGAAACTCATCACATTATTGTCATTCCGGAGACATCAGCAAGCATTATTGGCTATATTACTGGACGCGCAGCATGGCGTGATTAATACGGTAGTTTTACCAGTTCACCTCATCAAAGAGTTGTTATCGAAAATCTACGGGCGTCTTCACAATAGACAACAGGTCTTGCATGCAGCTCAAATGAACTGGAAGGACCCTTACAAAGTAATAAATACAAAAGTGGCAACCCTGGTAGACACTATCATCTTTGAGGTGCGATTGCCTATCGCATATAATGAGGAGCTTGTGCTTTACAAAGTAGACCCATTGCCAACTTTTTTGAACCAGATCTATATATACGTGGTACCCGGCGTTGAAAATTTAGTTTTTAATAATCGTCGAGACAGATACTTCACGTCAAATGATGAAGAAATCAGATGATGCGGAATTTTGACCGATATAGTTCTGAGTGAGTTTAGGTGACCCATTTATATTTTAACGTCCTACCAAAATGCATGTGGGGTGAACACTTTTCTGCACAGAACCGTCGACCGGAATAATTGTGCGGTGGCTTTAATGACTCCAAGGCCAGTCTGAACTACATTGCAAAACAGCATGTGAATTTTCGTTTTGAACCAATCATTTGTATATGAATTAATTTGTCAAACTAACACCTTTCACTTACAGTTGTCAGGAGAGGGTACCCTGACGATGGCACCTGGCTGTCGCTCCGACATTAATCGTTCTTAATTCAAAACAACTAGCAAGACCTGAGTACTGTTATATAAGTGAACAATGTAATACCACAAGGAGACTTCGGAGACACCGGGCCAATGAAATGGCTTTTCCCCGAATTGCAAAAGCCGGTGACATGGAGGCATCTCAATTGGACTGATCAAAACATTTTCGATGATCAAACTTCGGTGTTCAACTATTCAGTGACATTGTCTGCTCATGATGACTACCAAAACAGAGCGTTATAACTTGATTTGGACTCGCAGGAATTTAACTCCTTATCCACCCAGAAGAATACTGTCTTTGCCACAGGATGACGAAACTATGACCGCAAGCGAAGAAACATCATAGTCTAGAAAGTACAGAGACTCTGTTTTACTTTGATCTTTGAGCCGACAGGAAGTTCGAGATTATATATTTATATATTTTTCACTGATTGTAACGTGTAAGTTTCAGTCTTGAATCATCATTGTCCGAATTTTATGGCCCGCCGTTATTAAAAAAAATAAATATGTGAGCATATGCTCACTGGCCTTGATATATAATATTTAATCACACAGACTATCTTTGCGACATAAAATTAACACGAAACGGACTTTTGCTGAGTGAGGCCCGTTTTACACGAGCGGTTTCACAGCGACTGTGACTCAGCGATACAGCCGCTGGGATCTACGCGACTAAGAGGCTCTACAGACGACGAACATGGTTTACAATTTGGCGAGCGAACACGTGCAATTGTTGTTATAAACGGGTAAGTGTTTACTCGTTTACAACAACAATTGCACGTGTTCGCTCGCCAAGTTGTAAACCATGTTCGTCTGTAGAGGCTCTAAGCTAAAAACATGGGACTAGATGAGGTTGTTTACATGAGCTGTTTGCAGCCGCCGGCGACTGCGATAGTCAACATCAGTCGCTATACACCAAGCGCAGTCGCAGCGGCTTGCATAGACTGGCGTGTGAACTATTGTAAAGTGATCGAAGTTATTCAATATCGTGGAAATATTTTGTTAAATTTCAGCTTACGTTTGCAAGTTTGCATTACTATGTTCGACACAAAACTCTTTATAATTGCCGTAGAAAAATATCGCTGTTTGTGGGACACTTCAGCAAATGCTTATGCTAACTTGCTAACCATGCTCAAACAGCTCAGGAGAGAAATCTTGATCTTGAAGGCAATGGTCAACATAAACATGAATACGGTGGGTATTTTTCAATTATTTATTTTTCACATAAATTGAACAAATCGGGCAATATAACTGAATCATATTACTTGTTTATACATATGTATTACCGAATTAGACAAATTGGGTGTATTTTAATTCATACCATAACATTTTGCCATGGTACACTTCCCACTTCTGTTTGAAAATAGTCTGCAAAATAATCTCGCACTGATGCCGCTGTTCTTCCCGGGTCAAAATTTTTCATATCAGCTAATGATCTTGGTATAGTGAGTGTATCTTTGAATTTATAACCGTCACGTTCTCTCGCAAAATTATGTAATAACCAAGTTATTTTTATGATGTCTTCCGCTAAATCTATTGAAACATCTAATGGACGGTGGAAAACTCGCCATTTATTCGCTAATAGTCCAAACGCACATTAAATACATATTCTTGCTTGGCTTAAACGATAGTTGAAAACTCTCTTTCTCAATGTGAGAATGTTTCCTTCATAAGGATTTTAATTTGCTATGAAAAGTGCTTTCTTGGAAAATAATTGAATCAGAGCTTTTGCCATATGCACCCACATCAATGTATAAAAAATTATAATTGGAGTCGCAAAGAGCAAGCAGGACAATGGAACAAAATTTTTTATAATTATAATATGAAAAAAAACTCTAGCGCACCTGAACCGCTAGAAAACTAATTATCGAAGAAATTGTCTTTGAATGACAATGCGGAAAGACGTAATACACTTTTTTGTAGAATCATATCAACCATTCCTTGTTCAAAGCAACAGAACTCGACTATAACACAAATGATGAAAATGTTCAGTGCTGGCAACATTTTCCCAACGAAGCAGCAATAAGTTAACCTTCACAAGCTCAAACTTAAATCAACTTATCCTTTGAATTTTGTTCTCTTCGGAGGATTTCATCGACAGCTTCAGCGGTTAAACGTTGTTTGAGGCTGCCATCCGAAAAATGTTCAAAACTCGGAAAATTTAAAAATTGGTTTCTTAGTTTTATTGCAAATGTTTTGCATATGTGTATGTAATTTGAAGCATCTGTTGATGCAATAGTTACGAAAATGGCTAATGCTGATTACCTTGTGTCAGCAGCAAAGCAAAATATGTACCAAATCTGCTTCACGTTAAACTAAACCCAACCAGTAAATTTCGTTTCGATTGAATCACTGCGCTAGAAGTTATACGGGTGAAAAAATTTTTAGGGTAACCACCCTCAAAACTTTTCAAATTTTTAAAGCGTTAATATTTGTTGTTAATTCTCATTGCAGGATCGTTCCCATTTGCAAATCTAATGACATAATCACGCAGTAAAGAAATTCCAAAAAATTACAAAAATGGTCATAGCTGGCAGCCCTTTCACGATTTTTGTACGAAATTCCTTTGACATTTGGCTCAAATCAAAATCTTATTACTGCATAAACTTCATTTTGATATCATGATTGCACCGGAAGCTATAGGGGAAAAAGCTTTATTTTGCTGAGCAAATTTGCAAGATTTAGGAGACAAAAATCACCATAGCTGGCAGCCCTATTCTAATTTTTCAGCCAAATTTTCATCAAATGTTACCTTAAGTAAGATTCAAATATTGTGTGAATTTTTTTTAAATCTGACGGCTGAATCGGAAGTTATAGGCCGAAAAGCTGTTTTTACTAATGTTCGAAGAAGAACATTAGTATTAAAATCACTTTGGCCAAAAATTCATATTTCTATATATATATATATATAGATATATATATATATATATATATATATATATATATATATATATATATATATATATATATATATATATATATATATATCATCAAAAAATTTCAGTGAAAAAATCTCAGGAACGCGCCATCCGATTGAGCTGAAATTTTCAGGACACATTGGTGTATATGCAGAATAGTGCCAAGTCTCACAAAAAATTAATAATCTTTAACCCTTTGGCGCCGGCGGCCATTTTAGTGATATTTTTAATATACCTATTATTCCGTACACAAATAAGTTTTGCAAAAATAAAGTTGACAAAATAAATTTGGAACGTGTTTTACATGTGAATCGGATAATATTTTGGAATTTTTTAACCCCATGTGTGCGCTGGGTGCCTAAAAACAGAACGGGAAAACTTGAAAATTTTTAAATTGCGATAACTTTTGACAGAGCTATTCAATCATTACGAAATTTTCAGGACATATTGGTATTATTTAGTTGTAGATTTGTGTAGCTTTTGATTAGCGTGCTGGCAACCCTGTAGCTAGGGCAGGTACTTAAAGTGAAAACCTTTAAATCATCGTCTCTCTTGAAAAACTGCCACTTCTTCAAAGAAAAGCCACTCATATTTAAATCTTGTGCTTTGTTTACATAAACAAAAAAAAAAATTTGATATGGTATAACGGGCACGCCTGGTAACCCTTGCCCAATTTACCTATATTTTTAGCATCAAAAACTTCTGTTCACGGAAACTCACGATCCAATGAGCAGAATTAATTGAAATTTGCAAAATGTATTGATCTTAAATAGGACCAGGTCTGATAGAAGTGATTTTGAAATGCGGGTGATTCTGTGCCAGTGGTGCCATCTTGAAAAATCACTAAAAGAGATAACTGCTTTTAGCCCTATAAATTCTGATTGAATCGTTCGATTTTAACGAAATTCACACAGTAGCTGGACCTTATTTTAGACCATGTTTGGTAGAAATTTGGTTGAAAAATTTGGTTGGAGCTGCCAGCTATGATAATTTTGGTGTCTTAAATTTGAAAAACTAAAAATATGGAAGTGAAAACATTAAACCATCGAATTTCCAAAAACTGTCCGTTTCTTACAATAAAACCAATCTGTATACAAATCTTATGCTTTATCTACACGTTCAAAGTAAAACTTTGGAAATTTCATGTCGGACAAGAACGGTAACCCTCTCCCAGTCAACCTATATTTTTAGCATCAAAAACTTCTGTTCACGGGAACTCACGAATCAATAATCAGATACCATTGAAATTTACAGAATGCATTGGACTTAAGTAGCACCAGGTCTGATAGAAGCGATTTTGAATTGTGGGCAACTCTGTGCCAGTGGTCCCATCTTGAAAAATTACAAAGAAAAAAAACTGCTTTTTGCCCTATGAAATGTGACTTAGTAACCAGATTTTCATGAAATTGACACAGTAGCTGAACCTTACTCTAAACTCTGTTTGATCGAAATTTGGTTGAAAAATTCGATTGGTGCTGCCAGCTATGGTAATTTTTGTGTCTTTGGTTTTGATAATTCGCTCAGGAAAATAAAACTTTTTGCCCTATAACTTCCAGTGCAGTCATGAAATCAATACGAATTTCATACAATTAATGGAACCTACTATAGACATTATTCAGGCCAAATTTGGTTGAAAAGCTACGATAGGGTTGCCAGCTATTGTTGGTTTTGTGTTTGTTTGCAATATCTTTATTAAGCGGTTTTATCGTAGCATTTTCAATTGGTAATGATATTGTAGTGACAATAAACAGCAAATATTAAGTTTTCCATTATTTGAAAAAACTCGCTGCAGGTAATCCTAAATTTCTTTATACTCCTATAACTTCGAATGTAATATAACAACGTGAAGCAGATGTGATATATTTTTGGCTTTGATACTGGCGAAAGGTTGCCAGCACGAGTCGGCTGTGCTACTTTTGTATCAATAAATGCTTACAGTTAGTATTCATACCGGTAACATTTACAATGAAAATAAATAACCGATGTTTCAATTCCCAAAGCTCTGCAAATTTTTTGGATCGCAACCCCAAACACCAACTTCAGTTACAGTGCTGCAAGCACTGAGCATTTTCTTCATTGATGTTATATGAGATGCTGCTTCAAAATTTTGTGAAATAAGCAACTGATAACGAATATCATTAACCCGTGTTTTGCTCTCATAAACGTTGAAATTCATGCCATTGGTAATATCTGAATCCTTCCACCATATGAGTTATAATGCATTCTTGAGACCAAAGTAGAACGTGGCGTTTGAAACAGTTTGGCCGTAATAAGCAGTTCATGTGGTGGAATATGCACTCAAAACCTGCACGCTTCTTCTACTGTTCTTCGAACATTAGTATTTCTAGCGGTTCAGGTGCGCTAGAGTTTTTTTTTTCTTAATGATTTTTCAAGATGGCACCACTGCCACAGGGTTGCCTGCATTTCAAAATCATTTCTATCAGACCTGGTCCTAGTTAATACCAACATGTCCTGTAAATTTCATTATGATCGGATAAACCGGTCGTCAGTTCTCGTGAACAGAACTTTCGAGTGCTGAAAATAGAGGTAATTTAGTGATGGGTTGCCGTTCTTGTGCAAATCGGAATTTTAAAAATTTCAAATTGACATGATGCACAAACGTTAGAATTTATCAATGATTTGATTTTTTTGTCAAAAATCAAAATTTTTTTAGGAGGTTCAATGATTTGAAGGATTTTTTTTCAAGAGCCTGCCGCAGCTACAGGGTTGCCTGCACTACCTTGGAAATCCATGTGTATTAAACTTTAAACAACATCAATACGCTCAGCAAATTTCACGGTGATCCAATGTTTTGATCAGAAGAAATGACAAATCAAAATTTGAAAAAAAATCCTTGCCTACTTTTAGGCACGCTGCACCCACACACGGCTCAAAATTTCCAATTCTTTACCATAAACAAGCTTAAAACATATTAAGTTTTTATTCCCAATACTCTTTTTGAACAAAACTTCACGCTACTTGGAAATATAGGAGTACCTCAAAATTCACTAAAACGCTCGCCGCCGCCAAAAGGTTTAGGATATCTTAATTTCAGCAAATTGTGGACCTACCTACTAAATACATCTACGTTCTCCAAAAGTTTCAGCTCAATCGGATCGGCCACTCCAGAGATTATCTCCCTTAATCATTTTGATGATACATATATATATATATATATATATATATATATATATATATAAATATATATATATATATATATATATATATATATATATATATATATATATATATATATATATATATATATATATATATATAAATATATATATACAGAAATATGAATTTTCGGCGAAACGAGTTTAATACTATTGTTCTTCGAAAATTAGTAAAAACCGGAAATTTTAGGTTTAATAATTCTTACATGCTTGCCATCGATTGCGCCCAAGCAGTTAAGAAAGTTGCATGATTTTTGAAATCCTGCTACTACTGACTCCCATTTTGACGACACAGGCGGTATACGTTTATTCTATAGATTTTTCCATATTGCTATGCACACAATCCTTACAATATTGCTTATAGCTGATATACTGATATGATATGCGAGCTCCAAATCTTGCATGGAATTGCCACTTGCAAAGTATCTAGGAGATAAATTTAATATTTATAATTTTCAACTCTCCTGCTTAAGATTTTTAATGAATTGGGAATATTTTATTGATTGAATTGCAGTGTTGGATTTAAAACAAAAATGGAAAAACATCAGAGATTGCTATCGAAAGAAGAATCGTTGATAAAAAGAAGCAACATCTGGATCTGCGGCGAAATTGCATAAGCAGTACGCGTTTTACAATCTATTGAATTTTCTTCCTGCTACCATGATAAGTAAGCCCACGATGGACAGCATGGCTGAGTAGCGTATGGAGGAGGAAAACCTGCAACCTGAAAATGAGGAGGAAAACCTGCGACAAAATAAAAAACTCTAGCGCACCTGAACCGCTAGAAATACTAATGTTCGAAGAACAGTAGAAGAAGCGTGCAGGTTTTGAGTGCATATTCCACCACATGAGCTGCTTATTACGGCCAAACTGTTTCAAACGCCACGTTCTACTTTGGTCTCAAGAATACATTATAACTCATATGGTGGAAGGTTTCAGATATTACCAATGGCATGAATTTCAACGTTTATGAGAGCAAAACACGGGTTAATGAAATTCGTTATCAGTTGCTTATTTCACAAAATTTTGAAAGCAGCATCTCATATAACATCAATGAAGAAAATGCTCAGTGCCTGCAGCACTGTAACTGAAGTTGGTGTTTGGGGTTGCGATCCAAAAAATTTGCAGAGCTTTGGGAATTGAAAAATCGGTTATTTATTTTCATTGTAAATGTTTCCGGTATGAATACTAACTGTAAGCATTTATTGATACAAAAGTAGCACAGCCGACTCGTGCTGGCAACCTTTCGCCAGTATCAAAGCCAAAAATATATCACATCTGCTTCACGTTGTTATATTACATTCGAAGTTATAGGAGTATAAAGAAATTTAGGATTACCTGCAGCGAGTTTTTTCAAATAATGGAAAACTTAATATTTGCTGTTTATTGTCACTACAATATCATTACCAATTGAAAATGCTACGATAAAACCGCTTAATAAAGATATTGCAAACAAACACAAAACCAACAATAGCTGGCAACCCTATCGTAGCTTTTCAACCAAATTTGGCCTGAATAATGTCTATAGTAGGTTCCATTAATTGTATGAAATTCGTATTGATTTCATGACTGCACTGGAAGTTATAGGGCAAAAAGTTTTATTTTCCTGAGCGAATTATCAAAACCAAAGACACAAAAATTACCATAGCTGGCAGCACCAATCGAATTTTTCAACCAAATTTCGATCAAACAGAGTTTAGAGTAAGGTTCAGCTACTGTGTCAATTTCATGAAAATCTGGTTACTAAGTCACATTTCATAGGGCAAAAAGCAGTTTTTTTTCTTTGTAATTTTTCAAGATGGGACCACTGGCACAGAGTTGCCCACAATTCAAAATCGCTTCTATCAGACCTGGTGCTACTTAAGTCCAATGCATTCTGTAAATTTCAATGGTATCTGATTATTGATTCGTTAGTTCCCGTGAACAGAAGTTTTTGATGCTAAAAATATAGGTTGACTGGGAGAGGGTTACCGTTCTTGTCCGACATGAAATTTCCAAAGTTTTACTTTGAACGTGTAGATAAAGCATAAGATTTGTATACAGATTGGTTTTATTGTAAGAAACGGACAGTTTTTGGAAATTCGATGGTTTAATGTTTTCACTTCCATATTTTTAGTTTTTCAAATTTAAGACACCAAAATTATCATAGCTGGCAGCTCCAACCGAATTTTTCAACCAAATTTCTACCAAACGTGGTCTAAAATAAGGTCCAGCTACTGTGTGAATTTCGTTAAAATCGAACGATTCAATCAGAATTTATAGGGCTAAAAGCAGTTATCTCTTTTAGTGATTTTTCAAGATGGCACCACTGGCACAGAATCACCCGCATTTCAAAATCACTTCTATCAGACCTGGTCCTATTTAAGATCAATACATTTTGCAAATTTCAATTAATTCTGCTCATTGGATCGTGAGTTTCCGTGAACAGAAGTTTTTGATGCTAAAAATATAGGTAAATTGGGCAAGGGTTACCAGGCGTGCCCGTTATACCATATCAAATTTTTTTTTTGTTTATGTAAACAAAGCACAAGATTTAAATATGAGTGGCTTTTTTTTTGAAGAAGTGGCAGTTTTTCAAGAGAGACGATGATTTAAAGGTTTTCACTTTAAGTACCTGCCCTAGCTACAGGGTTGCCAGCACGCTAATCAAAAGCTACACAAATCTACAACTAAATAATACCAATATGTCCTGAAAGTTTCGTAATGATTGAATAGCTTTGTCAAAAGTTATCGCAATTTAAAAATTTTCAAATTTTTCCGTTCTCTTTTTAGGCACCCAGCGCACACATGGGGTTAAAAAATTCCAAAACATTATCCGATTCACATGTAAAACACGTTCGAAATTTATTTTGTCAACTTTATTTTTGCAAAACTTATTTGTGTACGGAATAATAGGTATATTAAAAATATCACTAAAATGGCCGCCGGCGCCAAAGGGTTAAAGATTATAATTTTTTTGTGAGACCTGGCACTATTTTGCATATACACCAATGTGTCCTGAAAATTTTAGCTCAATCGGATGGCGCGTTCCTGAGATTTTTTCACTGAAATTTTTTTATGATATATATATATATATATATATATATATATATATATATATATATATATATATATATATATATATATATATATATATATATATATATATATATATATATATATATATATATATATATATAGAAATATGAATTTTTGGCCAAAGTGATTTTAATACTAATGTTCTTCTTCGAACATTAGTAAAAACGGCGCAAAATAGCATCTACTTCAAGAACATCTTCCAAAAACAAGAAACCAGCAGATATTAGAGAAAAATTTTTGCAAATTTGCAAGAGAATCTGAGAAATAGCAAAGAAACACAGGTATTTCAAAACATTTATGTTGATGAAGACATAATATATCTCTTTTCCCTCAAGAGTGATATGAAATCGGTACCAAATAATTTGAAGCTACGATTTAGAGCCAATTTCCCCAATAAATTTCAAGAGCTTGTGACTCATTATCAAAACATTCTGAGTAGTTCATTTAGCTTACTGTATGCCAAGGCTGTCTCCTGTATATTACGAAATGGCACCAGCCGAACAGAATAAACAAGCTACAGACGCATTTCCAAGTTATAGCCAAAGGTTTTTTGTTTTTAAAATATAAGTAAAATTAACGGAATTGATTGCTTTTCCTACCATTTATCATGAAATCTAATGGAATTAGTTTTATATTAATTTTATATGCATTATTTTTTAATGATTAAACTGAATTTGAATTCGACTTTGTTTCACCTCACATACCTTGAAACTAATGCTAATCTTTCACATGGTGGAATGAACGGTCGCACTGAATTAATATTTCCTTTGATGTCATCCTAGAGTAAACTCAAAAGCTCATCAAACGAATTTACACTCACTCGGAAATACTTGAAGAAACGCTTTCCATCACTACGAAGGAACTCGTAAGATGTATAATAAAAACTTTAACAAAAATATTAAATTTCCATTGCATAAGACTGAGTTTACTGGCAATCATACTATATTTTTCACTCACCTGAGCTTAATATATCTGACAAATATGGATCTATCCAACACGTTCACATAGTTTTAGCGACATATTTTTCTTCCTGTTCCAAATCTAACCGAATAGCTGTTATGGATAGTATGGTATGCCTATTCATTGAATATGATGTCCTCATTCGGTGAGATAATATGTCCCTATTCAGAAAAAACAAACACTTCTCTGCAAATCGCTCCTCTGCAAGTGGCTCTTGTAAAAGGAGGAAATTTCGGAAAGCGGCTGAGTCGCAGTGTTCGTGAAACCGCTTGTGTAAAAATACAATCGCTTAGTCGCCAGCGGCTAAGTCGCCGAGTCGCAGTCACAGTGAAACCGCTCATGTAAAACGGTCCTAAGCGTCTACCGCAAATATTAACTGACAATCTGTCGCTGGAAAAGAAAATGATGCAAGGGAAAAACGTACTCATTCACATTGAAGAGCTCAAATTGGTATAGTCATATTTGTTTAGTATATCAAATATATCTAGGTCACATCAGAATGTAATTATCCGCACTCTCATTTGTTTACCATCGTCAGCGTAAAATTGTTAAGAAATATAATACAGTCAAGTCAGTATTCGTTACTTGGAATACTTTATTGCACGCGTAATTTTGACAAGGCAACATTTTTACTCATTACACTGGTCAATTTATATTTGTTGCTGAAGTAATTAGCTTATGTTTGTTGATATTGAACTTTGTACAGAGTACGGAATTTGTATAGATCAAAGTAAATGTCCCAGGAAGAGACTTTGTATTGTCAAATTAGCAATATATTTACATAAATGAGCTGAGAAATAAAGAAGTTACACTATTCGACAGTATCAGTTGTTTGTATTATTGCAATCAATTTAGACTCGCCCTCGTTTGCGAAGGTGTAGCACCTTTGACAAACTCACGAATAATAGCCAGAGTGCAACACCTTAACTATCATCAATTAGGTAAGATAAGCTATCTTACCTTTAGCATTTTCAGGGCCGTTCCTATAAGCTAGGTGTAACACCTTCGACCAACATAAGAACAATAGCCAAGGTGCAACACTTTGACTAATATCGACAACTTAAGGTAAAACAACAATATTCGCGTGCTAATTTTTGTACATGAATTTTATTTTGTGAATCAATAAATGAGATCCGAACATTAGTCTTCGTGAAGCAATTCTTTTCGCTCTTATAACTTCCAGCGCAATCATTCAATCGAAATGAAATTAACAGGGTGGGTTTAACTTAACGTCGGTGTTACAACGCGGAATAAACAAAAGGCTCGCACACACGCTGCTTCGTGTACCGAGCCTGCTTCTTCTGTTGCCTCGACAGTTGGCTCACTTCAGCCGTTTCTTCCTCCGGCACATGATCTTCCTGGATCTTCTAGGGGACCGCCGGAACGTCTTCGGTCTCTTCGTGCCTCACCAGTCCCTCATCTCGACGTATCTGCTAGGAACGCTGTTGCTGCTCGTGCTGCCTCATCTATTGCTTCTTTGCAATCGAGTCTACCTACATCTCAATTACATGTTGCTGTTAACGACTCCGTTGGTGATCTCGGTTTGCATGTAGTCGCGCCTCCTCTCCAAATTTTTGTATCGCGATTTGCTTTTGAAACTCCTGTGGCTGCAGTCGAACGCTACATCTGCAAGAAGCTCGGCTTCACTCCTCATATTTTAGATTGCGTCAAATTTACGAAAGATAGCCAGCCTAGAAGATATGTGGCTTCTTTCAAAATAACATTGCCTGCCAACCTCGATATTGTCGCTGACTCCAAATTTTGGCCTCCCGGGACGTTAGTCAAAATTTTTGAAATCCGGCGAAATTTTCGATCATCAAACAACCGGAGAGCTCGAACCTAGTTCTTAAGCGTAAACAATTATCTCTGTATTACCAAAATGTTCGTGGCATGAGGACCAAACTTGACGACTTTAAAACTGCTGCTATTCTTGAAAATGATCACCTGATTTGCTTGTCGGAAACTTGGCTGACTGACGACATTTTTAGCTCTGAGTTCTTCCCTGCATACAATGTTTACCGTTGTGATCGCAATCGTTTGGTATCTAATAAGGCTGATGGTGGTGGCGTGCTTATTGCTGTGCTTAGGGCTCTCAACAGTAAACTTTGCGCTGATTTTATCTCTAGTCCACCTGTTGAATGTGTTGCTGTTTCCATCTCTTTGTCGCCTACATCCTCTTTGTTTGTTGCGTCCTTATATATTCCCTGTAACTTGTCCTTCTCGACTTATGATAAGTTCTTTTCTGAACTTTCCACTTACCTTAATAGCAACTATCCCTCGTCCTCAATCATTATCTATGGCTACTTTAATATGCCTTCTGTTCAATGGGACTCTTGTTTTCTTCGTATTATGTCCACCAACAACCTTTCTATTGCCTTATCTTCTTTTCTTTCTTCCTGTTCTCTTTCTCAATTTAACTGTTTCCCTAATGCTAATAACAAGATCCTTGACCTCATCCTTTCTAATGTTGAGTCCTCTTCGATTTCTCTATCTTCTGTTCCAATACCCTACACGCACCCAGATCCCCATCATCCTCCCGTTTCAATTAATTTGTCTGTTAGCTTATCGAAACGTATTAAATCATCCACTGCGCGCCGGTTTAACTTTAAAAAAAACTAATTTTGACTGCTTGTCTAATGACCTGAATTCAATTAATTGGTTTGATTGCTTCCGTGGTCTTGATATTGACTCTGTTGTATCCAAATTTTACGGTATTCTTACTGATTTGATCTCGTCGCATACTCCTGTCTTCAGTTCTCGTCGCTCCCGTGACTCCCCCTGGTTTACTGCGAGGGTAAAGTGTGCTCTTAGAGATAAAAATTCAGCGCGTTTGAAATTTTTGATTTCTCGGTCGGGTGAAGATTATGCTATCTTCTCCCGTTTAGGTTCCTCTGCCAAGAAAGAAATTAGAGTAGCACTACTCAACTATTCCTCGTCTGTTGAATCTTCTTTAAACTCGAACAACCCTCAATTTTTCTGGTCTTTTGTACGCTCCTTAAAAGCTTCCTCCTCTCTTCCTGACTCCTTAATGTTTAATGCCTTTACTGCTTCCAACCCTCCTGACATTTGCAATCTCTTTGCTTTATTTTTTTCTTCTGTTTACACTATTCCATTGATTCCTGCTAGTGACTGCTTTTCCTTTGATTTCCCTGCTTGCCTCTCCTCAATCGTAACTAACCCAGTAGAGGTTGAATTGCTTTTGTCCTCTCTTGACTCAAACTGTTCCCCGGCCCCGGATGGAATTCCCAATTTCTTTGTAAAAAATTTTGCTTCTTCACTTTGCGTCCCTTTAGCAATCTTATTCAATGTCAGTCTCTGTGCTGGTCAATTTCCATCCTCTTGGAAGCTCTCTAACATTCTTCCCATTTTCAAATCGGGTGATCGGAACCTTGCCTCTAACTATCGCCCTATCTCCATTCTTCCTTGCCTTTCCAAAATTTTGGAACGCCTTGTTTACAATTGTATCTATGATTCCCTCTTTTGTGTCTTTGCAGCGGAACAACATGGTTTTGTAAAAGGCCGGAGCACCTCTACGAACCTTGTTGAGTTTACTCATGTAGTCGCTTCTGCAATTGACAGCAATAATCACGTTGATGTCATTTATACTGATTTTGCCAAAGCTTTTGACACTGTCAATCATAAGCTGCTTCTTATCAAACTGAAGCATTATGGCATTCGTGAACCTTTGCTTTCCTGGATCTCTTCATTTTTGACTGATCGCACTTGTATTGTTTCCCTCTTTGGCTTCTCGTCCTCACCTTTCTCCCCTTCTTCTGGTGTTCCTCAAGGTTCCATCTTAGGACCACTTTTGTTCAATCTATTCATCACTGACCTTCCCACGGTATTTAAGTCTTCATGTCTTCTATATGCAGATGATTTAAAAATCTTCCGGGTAATCAAAAATACTGATGACTCTCTCCTTCTCCAGGATGATTTGCATGCTCTCTCTGGTTGGTGTAACATTAACTGTTTGTCCCTTAATGTTTCCAAGTGTTTTTCTATGTCTTTCTCCCATAAGCTTCACACTCATGTCTTTCCTTATGCTATTGATGGTACTTTCCTTTCTTGTGTCGATCATTTCTCAGATCTTGGGGTCACATTTGATCGTTAACTGAAATTCGACGTTCATGTCCTTACTATCACTAGAAAAGCTTCTCGAATTGCTGGTTTCGTAGTTCGTTCCTGCCACAAATCACTTAGTATTTCTACTTGTGTCCACCTGTTTCTTACCCTAGTCCGTTCTGTACTTGAATACTGCAGTCAAGTGTGGTGTCCTCGTTTCAAATACCTCGCTGACGCTGTTGAATCAGTTCAGCGCAGGTTTACACTTACTTTACTTTTTGCATATAGTCTGCCGTATTTACCTTATAGTGAGCGTCTATCTCTTCTCAACATTCCTCTCCTTGAGCAGCGTAGAGTTTACTTGGATGAGTGTTTCCTGTTCAAAATCTGTCGCGGCTACCTATCATCCTCATTAGCATTTTTGTTCATTGAGCGGGACTCCGTAAGGCCAATCAGGTCCTCTATTTTATTTGAAGTGCCGTATGCTCGTACTGACACTTTCTTCTACTCTCCCGTTTTGCGACTCTTACGTACTCACAATAGTCTTCAACTTGGTCCTCTTCCACAATCTATTGCCATTTGCAAAAATATGGTTCGTAGTAAAATTTTTGATCCTATTTAATTAGTTTAATTTTCTTGTTTATAATGGATTCCTTCTTTTCTTTTTTGCTCTACTTAGCTTTACTTTCTTATTTATTACTTGAAATTTTTTGTATATTTTTATTTTTATATATAGTTATATATTTTTCTAATTAGTTTTATTTTCTATTTTCTTAATTTTCTTCTTATTTTTCTACTTAATTTTACTTTATTTAATTTACCACTTTAATTATTTGTTTTTTTTTTACATACTTATATTTATATTTACTCATTTACTTACTATTTTTTATTAGGTTGATTATTGTAGAATTGGACATTCGTGTTTGTAATGGATTTTTTTTTCTCTTTCTTTTTTACTTTACTGAATTTTTTACTTTTATTTTTTATTACTTTATTTTATTTATTTTATGTACTTATATTTATATATTATCATTTGGTTCTTGTTATTTTATTTTGTTCGTGGTATCCAATCTGTAATTGGGCAGTCTTGCCTGTTGTATTGTATACGTACCAAATAAATAAATAAATAAAAAATAAAAACGTGAAGCAGATTTGGTATACAGTATCTCACCATTGAATTATGACCGATCAGCAAATTTTAGAAAATTTAGCTTTTTCTTAAATAAAGCAGAAGAAATTCAATTGTTTTTATTTGGCAATAACATATATTTATTGGTAGATGGTTGCTTTAATAATATAAAAATAAACTTTGATTGAATTTTAATATTTTGTGCTTCCTTCTTTGGCCATTATTGCTGCTTGTATTTTACTAGGAACGCTTTCTACACATTTGTTTATCATTTGTCCCATTCCATCGTCGCTTTTCCACAATTATTCGATATTTTTCTTCAATGCAGCAATTGTGTTGTTTTTCCGGCTATACACCTTTGATTTTAAATAGGCCCAGCAATTCTCAATGGGATTGAAATCAGGTGAATTGCCAGGCCAAAGTAAAACCTCCAATTTTAGGGTACTTAAACAATCCATGCTGGCTCTCTATGTATGGCATGGAGCACCGTCTTGCAGGAAGGTGTATTCCTCCTTAAGATGTTCTAAGGTATCCAAATATGGCAGAAGAACATCCCTCAGCACGTCTTTATACTGATTAGAGCGCATTGTTTCCTCAACGTAATAGATTGGGCCCGGATCTTCAGCTGTAATGCAGCTCTAAATCATCACTGAGGGCGGATGTTTTACTGTCCGAACCACACATAGCCTCTGGAGCTAAATCCTCCAGAAGCGACGTGGAGCCTCGTTTCAGGCTGGGTGCTGTACCCTACAGTACAGAAGAGGATTGGATAGGCCTCGCATTTGCCAGTATGGTGTCTGGGCCTGCTCCCCAGCACGAACTGGTAGACTGAGCAGTAAAGGCCTGCCCCTAACTACTCAGTTGACGTTGGCTCCAGAAGCGACGTGGAGCCTCGTTTCAGGCTGGGTGATGTACCCTACAGTACAGAAGAGGATTGGATAGGCCTCGCATTTGACAGTATGGTGTCTGGGCCTGCTGCCCAGCACGAACTTGTAGACTGAGCAGTAAAAGCCTGCCCCTAACTACTCAGTTGACGTTGGCTGACGACTCAGCCCCTGCGCTAATGGTGGGCCGTCTGATTAAGCTTGATTGCAGGTACAGACGTTAAACAACGAAACGGGTTCTAACTGTCCGAACCACACAATCTTCTGAATATTTCTCGTAAGGCCTCCTTCGAACGAATTTTTTTCTCTCCGTAACCACTTCCAACCTGCATTCGTCACTAAAGATAACCTAAGAGAAAAAAAGTTTTAGAAAAGTTAAATGATTCGTGAGGCTGTCCCTTCCTATGACATATGAAATGAGATATGCTAAACAAAAGAATTTACCTTATTCCAGTATTCACTCCCGTAGCTGTTGTGTATTTTCGCCCAATATAGTCTTCGTTTGCGCATAGCTTTGGTTAATTTTGTTTTTTTTTTTGCGGGCCGCCTACATGAAAGGTGGTTTTCCTTGAATCGCCGTTCCAAAGTTCTCAGCGATATTCTACGCACAGTTATGGCAATATTGATCACGGGCGGTTTCAAAATACCTACAATTTTGGCATAGCTTGACTTTTTTTCATTCAATAAAGCAACAACTTGCGCTTTTTTTTCTGACGAAATATCAGCCTTTTTACCCATATTGTCTAAATTATACCATCGACTTAGTAATAATAGTAACTTCACTTCACTTCTAAATTTTCCTAAACTTCCAATGTCATTTACTTGAATTTCACTCACTCACAGATTTATATTTGTTTTTTTCACTTTGAATATTTATAACTTTGATAACTGTCTCGAACACGCTTCAAACTTGAAATGATAAGGAATGCACTTTTGTACTTATTTATAATTCCTGTTTTGTTTGAACATCTGGGAATTTCAGATAACCCATTGAATAACTTACAGGTATAGGAAATGCCCAACAGATACATAACTACTCCTTTACCGAGAAAATATAGCAAAAAAAACACTCAGTGCTCATAAAATTATCAAAATTCTTCAGAAACGCAATCGGTCATAATTCAATGGCGGGGTACTGTAGTTTTGGCTATGCTGCTAGCACACCAGTCATTTTGGTTAATATTGCACTAATTTCTTAATATATTCAAATGCAAAGCGTTTACATTAAAAATAAGGAACCAGTGTTTTAATTTTCCGAGTTTTGGAAATTTTTTGGATGGCAGCCTCAAATATCGTTATTTTGCTAAAACTTTTGATGAAATCCTCGGATGAAAACGAAATTCAAAGGACAAGCTGAGTTTAGTATGAGCCTGTTGTGTTGCTTCATTGAAAAAGTGCTGCCAGCACAACAACATAAATGATGAAAATTTATACTATACTGTGGGGAAATGGTTTTTGTTGCTTTGGGTAAGAAATGGTGGATATGATACTACTACAAAAAAGTATTATGTCTTTTCACATTTTTTGGTCACTCAAAGACAATTTCTTCGAAAATCAGTTTTCTAGCTGTTCTGCTGCGCTACAGTTTTAAACATATCATACTGTTCCAAAGAATTATCATATTTTCAGCTGCTCAATTCAATCAACAACAAAAAATTTTTAAAATATGAGTAGATTCCAGACATAATCTACGTATTAAGCATATCGCACACTATTCCGACACGACACGTCACAACACGACACGACAAAAATCTGTCAGAATAAATTGTATGTAATTGTATGAACGCCCGCACACTTGACCAACAGGTCACGACACGACAGGACAGCAAAAAATTTTTGTCGTTTGGGATTTTCAAATTCAATCCAATCCGACAAATGATGTACGTCGTTGTAGCGTGTCGTGTCGGTTAAGTGTGCGGGCTTTCATATAGCTTCATAGATTTTATGATAAGCATCAGTTGTTGTTCGGTAGTTTGATATTTAAAAAAAAAATTACGAATTGGAAATGAATGAAGTATTTTTTTTTTGGCCAGAAAATAGAAAGCGCTGTATGAAATAAGTTCAAAAAATTACAATATATCACAAAAGAAGGAAAATATATGAGAAGAATTTGCTGAGAAAATTTCAATTTTAATTTTTTTAAATGCTTGACATTGCACACTTTCCATTGTATTGATCATAATGCATTTTCTGAACAATTCATGATAAGCATCAGTTGTCGTTAGGCAGTTTGATATTTAAAAAAACTCTAGCGCACCTGAACCGCTAGAAAACTAATTTTCGAAGAAATTGTCTTTGAGTGACAAAAAAGTGTGGAAAGACGTAATACACTGTTTTTTAGAATCATATCAACCATTCCTTATCCAAAGCAACAAAACTCAACTATAATACATATAATTCAATGCTGGCAACACTTTCCGAACGAAGCTGTAATAAATTTACCATAACAAGCTCATACTCAAATCAACGTATCCTTATTTAACGATGATAAGCGTAGTAGCGAGGTCATATCTTCATTTTCACGTGACTTAAATAAAAAATTGCATTAGGTTTAATGCCTATACTTCAAGCTGATAATGTAGAAAAAATTAAGTTTGATTCTTAGGCAGTTAGGCAGTTTGATATTTAAAAAAACTCTAGCGCACCTGAACCGCTAGAAAACTAATTTTCGAAGAAATTGTCTTTGAGTGACAAAAAAGTGTGGAAAGACGTAATACACTGTTTTTTAGAATCATATCAACCATTCATTATCCAAAGCAACAAAACTCAACTATAATACATATAATTCAATGCTGGCAACACTTTCCGAACGAAGCTGTAATAAGTTTACCATAACAAGCTCATACTCAAATCAACGTATCCTTATTTAACGATGATAAGCGTAGTAGCGAGATCATATCTTCATTTTCACGTGACTAAAATAAAAAATTGCATTAGGTTTAATGCCTATACTTCAAGCTGATAATGTAGAAAAAATTAAGTTTGATTCTAGTTTGTGCAAAGAGCAAGAGAAACTTTTTTAACTATAAATTTAATATAGTTTCATCGAAAGTTTCAGCGGTTAAACGTTGTTTGAGGCTGCCATCCGAAAAATGTTCAAAAGTCGAAAAATTAAAAAAATAGAAAACCTTATTTTTATTGCAAATGCTTTGCATATGAGAACGTTGTTTGAAGCATCTGTTGGTGCAATATTTACGGAAATGGCTAATGCTGGTTAGCCTGTATCAACAGCAAAGCATAATACATACCAATTCTGCTTCACGTTAAGTTAAACCCAACCAGTAAATTTCGTTTCGATTGAATCACTGCGCTGGAAGTTATACGGGTGAAAAGAATTTTAGGGTAACTACCCTCAAAACTTATCAAATTTTTAAAGCGTTAATATTTGTTGTTAATTTTCATTGCAGGATCATTTCCATTTGGAAATCTAATGACATAATCGCTCAGTAAAGAAATTAAACAAAATTACAAAAATTGTCATAGCTGGCAGCCCTTTCATGATTTTCGTACGAAATTTCTACGACATTTGGTTCACATTAAGGTCCATTTACTGCGTGAACTTCGTTTTGATTGCTACACTGGACCGGAAGTTATAGGGAAAAAAGCTTTATTTTGCTGAGCAAATTTGCAAGATTTAGGAGACAAAAATCACTATAGCTGGCAATTCTACTCTAGTTTTTCAGCCAAATTTGCACCAAATGTTACATAGAGTAAGATCCAAGTATTGAGATAAGATCCAAGTATAAATCTGAAGGCTGAATCGGAAGTTATAGGCCAAAAACCGGTTTTGATGGTACCACTGGCACAGGGTTGCTCGCATTTCAAAATCACTTCTATCAGACCTGGTCCTAGCTAATATCAACATGTTCTGTAAATTTCACTATGATCGGATAATACGGTCGTCAGTTCTCGTGAACAGAACTTTCGCGTGCTGAAAATAGAGGTAATTTGGTGATGGGTTACCGTTCTTGTGCAAATCGGAATTTTGAAAATTTTCATTTGACACGATCGATAAAGGTCAAAATTTATCAGTGATCTGATTTTTTTGTCAAAAATCAAAAAAATTTCTGGAAGATCAATGATTTGAAGGTTTTTTTTTCAGGAGCCTGCCGCAGCTACAGGGTTACCTGCACTATCTTGAAAATCCACGCGTGCTAAATTTTGGTCAACATTAATAACTCTGCAAATTTCACGATGATCCATTGTTTTTCTTAGAAGTAATGACAAATCAAAATTTGAAAAAAATCCTTGCCTACTTTTAGGCACCCTGCACCCACACACGGCTCAAAATTTCCAATTCTTTATCATAGACGAGCTTAGAACATAATTAGTTTTCATTCCCAATACTTTTCTTTAACAAAAATTTACACTGCTTGGATATATAGGAGTAGGGCAGACCGGGGTTAGTTGACTATAGGGGTATGTAGACTCATTGCGATTAACTAAGTACAAATCGAGAACTAAGCTGTATAAATTTGACTGTGTATTCAGTTTAAGTACCTGCCTCAGTGCAGCAATAGTCGTCGAAGCCAGCGCTTGTCGTTCGCGGAATAATAGAAAAAAACGAAATTACAAGCACGTGAGTGAGAATTTTGTTTCAAATTTAAATTGTCTTGTAGTGTACACGCTCATGATATTTGCTTGTCTAATGGTTTCAATTGAAAGTGTATGCATTGGTTAATAGTGTCCTTAACTTGTTTTGCCTGTGATTGGAATGACCTTTTGTCATGAGTGTTTTAAAAAGAAAATGGCGGGTTGGGGCTTATTGACTCACAGCGCAGCGGGGTTAGACGACTCTGAGTCAACTAACTCCATGTTTGGTTTTTATTTTGCTTATCTTTTAAGTTACTACTAATCACATGCTTTTCTTACATTCAGAACGATGAGGACCTACAAACGAAAAACGGAAAGATCGAATACATCTAAAGATGTCATGGAAACTGCTTGTAAAGAGGTTATTTATGACGATAGAAGTATTCGAAGTACGGCGGTTAAGTACGGAATACCATATAAAACTTTACAGAGATATGTCGTGTTTTTTTTCAATTTTGTGTTTTTTTCATGGTCAATACATAATTTAATTGATATGGTCAAATAACCCCGTCCACTGAGTCAATCAACCCCAGGCATGGGGTAAGTGGACTCACGGGGAAGCTTTTTTTAAAATAGCAAATACAACTTGAAAAGCTTATTGTGAATAAAATGAAAGGAACTATTCAAAAACCCATTGAAGTAATCAAAACGAAAACGTATTTGTTATGGCTAAAAACTTAACAGTAACATTTGCAAAAAATTAATTATGAAAAATGGGTCTACTAACCCCGGTCTGCCCTACCTCAAAATTCACTAAAACGCTCGCCGCCGCCAAAATGTTTAGAATATCTGAATTTGAGAAAGTCGTGGACCTACCTACTATATACATCTACGTTCTCCGAAAATTTCAGCTCAATCGAATCGGCCACTCCAGAGATTATCTTCCTTAATCATTTTGCTTATATATATATATATATATATATGTATATATATATATATATATATAAATATATATATATATATATATATATATATATATATATATATATATATATATATATATATATATATATATTTATATATATATATATATATGAAGAAATATGAATTTTCGGCGAAACGAGTTTAATACTATTGTTCTTCGAACATTAGTAAAAAATATCGAAATTGTAATGGTTGTAAAATTTTGGCCAGAAACTACTGGGTGGCGCAAAAGTTTCTGTCCTTAGTATTTCCTGTACAACATTTAACACACTTGAAGCAACATAATATATAATTAGTATGAACTATGCCCTCTGTCGTTTTCAACACAGTCTAAAATTCGTTTTCTGAAACATTTACATAAAATTGAATATTTACCATTATTATCAATTCGATGCGCTGAAGAATTCCAGTTTTTCAGGTTTTATAAAAAGTTCGATATATTAATCATCTTTGAATTTTGGTACCTGTTTTTACCGACTCTTAAACAACAATAGTCATTATTTTGGTATCATCACTGAATTAATTAAAGCTATGTAAGTTTAAGAAAAATAGAAGAGGGATTCAAAATTTGATTTTTCATATCAAAGAGCAGAAACTTTTACGCCACTCTGTAGAAAGAATTGTATAAAATAAGCTCAAAAAATTACGACAACACACAAAAGAAGACAAAAAAAATGGAAGAAATTACAATTCATTTCAGTTTTATCATTTTTTTAATTTTTAACAATACACATTTTCCATTGCATGAAACATAATGCATTTTCTGAATACTTGTCATAAACTGATGTGTCGGTCGGTTCGGTATAGTGTGCGTTGGTCTACCGCACAGATATAAGAGAGAATGGATTAGAAATCGGCCGAGAGAAATGTGCCAATTTTCGCCTTTCTGCTTACTGGTGTGAGAAGGAGGTACTTGTGTGTGCCCTACAAAGTTCATATGGCAAAGCTATGTAAAAAAAACCACGAGAGATCGCCATTTTGAAAGTCGTTTGACATTTCTTTACCGAAACCGGCGAGTGGAGATTAAAATACTTTTTGTCGATGAAATTCATTATGATTTAACACAAAAACTATACGAAATTGTTGCCAAAGGTTTATTTTACTTACCCGAAATACGATATCCCCTGCGAAGCACTTCGGTAGCTACTTTTGCAGCCTGTAACGCGGCACTTCATTATCGCACTATTTTATAACTTTTTACCGCTAATTTACTCGCGAAACCGACACAAATGATCGCTCACAAACGTAGATGTACGTTTCCATCGAATTCGCCGAAAAATTTCTAAATTTTGTTTGAAAAATTTTGACTGAAAGTCAATGCTCTCAGTCCCCGACACAAACCAAACTGACGTTGACGTTTCTTTCCGTGTTGCCCGTTGCACGCTTTTACACCGATCTGGTGTTCCCAGCACTAAGGCACAGCATTAAGGCTTTTCGGTTGTGAGTGCGGTAGAAAAGGGTGCACTGAGCGGAATTTTTGTGAGAGAGCAGTGTTGTGCGTGTATTAAAAAAGGCGCATTCACCTACGGGTACACGGATAGCCATTTCGTATCCATATTCTTTCATATCTATGGTCTACCGACTGTCGTACGACATTTTTCTATGTCGTGTCGTGTCGTGACGGAATAGTTTGCGACAAGCTTTACAGTAAATAAAAATTAACGGTTTATTTTCATAACGATGATATGTTTACGTTTATTTTCACTTCTGTCTTTGTGATTTCAGCTCTTTTTCAGAATCCATATGACTTCGGCCTAACATTAAATATGCTTCTATCTAACAGGGGTGAAATTCGCTATTACTAAACTCATTTCGAGCTGAACTGCACTCGAAGATACATAAAAAGTGTACTAGTTTCGAGTTGAAAACGGAATTATAAAACTCGAAAATACCTCATTTGACAACTCGAAACAAATAAATTTTGGTCGTATGCTATTAAGTATTGAGTTGGTACATTTGACAGTTTGTTTTTTTGATTACCTATTGTTTTTGAAAAGGTCGCTTTTTTAAAATGAAAATATACATATTTCTCAGATATTGCTGAAAAAAAGGACAATTTTTTCACTACTATTTGTTTTTTTGTTATTTAAAATTTTATTAAGATGAACAACAACTTTATACTTCAACTTTTTTGCTTGTATATTATAGCCTACCATGTATTGTGTTAAATACTATGTCTCCAGTATCTGCATCCAGCATCCAATACGGCTTTAGCAGGCATGGTTCTAAAGGATAAACAACTTCATAACCGTTTTTTAGCTATGTAACAATTCTCCACGTTATAAGTAATCAAAACAAAACATTATTCTATTTAACTTTTTTATTCTATTGTCAACATGTCCAAAAAAACATAGTTCCTCACATTTAAGAAGTTTTTGTAGCGAATCTTCTGGCGCTCTTCAAGTTTAATATAAAAGAATTTTCATGAGACACAGCATTCATAATCTGTATGCGAGCAGAAAATTTCGAAAGATGTGATGGGCGTTTAGTGATACGAGTATTTCTTCGTTTTTCTTCAGATATTCAGTGGTTTCAGAGTACCTGTTTTTGGCAAACTTATAACAGTTTTTTTCCTATTTGCTTCTTTGAACGCTCATCTAATATTTGTTTATATCCCCCTCTGAATCAATTACAAAAATGTTATTCGTTTCACAAAAAATGCTACTTATTGTCCCCTGACTTACAAATTAATGTCAGATATGTCAGATTTTAAATCATTCGTGCAGTAATGTACACAAACATTCAAGTACTTCATCATTTGTAACTCGATCGAGTTTCATAATCACAAATCGTATTCGAGGCGAGTTCAACAGAACTCGAAAAAGACCACTCGATTCGAGTTTCAAAACTCCACCCCTATTTATTTTCAAATTAGTCTGTGATTTTGACTGCTTTCCAGATTTATTTTCACGTTGGCCTTGCAGCTACACAAAGTTGCAAATTCGTAAATACGATCTAAATACTGTTTGACATTGTCAGCTGACAGAGTAAATCCTAGAGCAGAGTAAATTAACCTAAAAATATCCATATGTGTCAAAAAATTGAAATGGTTATAACTGTAGTATTAAAATAACAGCAATACTGTACCACTTGTAGCAGTTTACAACGATACTTTTCTAACCAGCTCTCGACTGAGGTGCAAAAAACTCAACTAGCATTGGCCAAATTTATGTTAAACCAACTGTTTCACCTTGGGCTTCGAGCGCATTTCAAATTAGAAATTATGAAGTAACGGCGACTTCTAAAAACTACTATGAAGGTACGATATAGTCAAAACTACCATACGGTAACATCCAAAAGCGCAAAGTGTCAACAATGCCTTGAAATGACCAATATAGGCACTAACTGGGACTATTTCCTTCAAAGGACAAGCAAGGCGAACAATTTGGGCAATCATGGCGGCTAAAAATTGCACACTACTTTTAAGTTGAAAATATCCACAATATTAGTTTTGCTTGATGTACTAAGCACAGATTTTTCATGTTTGAACATGCTATACTTGTTTGATAGTGCGAAACTAAGTTTTTGAACAAAGTATAGAATATTTTATCAAAGAAAAAAAGACCCATTTTAGCTAAAGCCTGATACATTCGCAGGCGGGTGGTACTTTTAGGGAGTATCAACACAACGTTCGCAGTAACGTTTGAATCGTTCGTGTTTTATCTCCATAGGATTCAAAACTTTCAATAAGTATAATAATAAAATTAAACATATGCTGAAATACAATATTGTCTTCATCATACAAATACTTAACACAGACATAATCATTTTGAATAAACTCTTCGCATATCATACAGATAGCTATGAGCGTGAAAGAGAAAGATATTGGGTATCGACAAGAGGATTGTTTGTAAATTTGAAACACTTCCAGACGTAACGTCGCGATTACGAAACTTTTTGAAAATTGTGACTAAGATTTTACATTGCTGTTACGTCATTGCGACTATAAGTGTCATATTCTTAGTCGCACGTTAGGCATAATGTTTCGAAACCATTTCTAAACGGTATCGCGATAATGCCGTCACAAGGAAGTAACTACATCGCAACCCTTTCCATGCAATGACTACTTTGTTTCGATGTCATTACTGAACGACGTTGCTCCAAATTCGAACCTACGTCGTAACCACGAAGTCGCTGATTCGAAACATTGGTTTCTTTGTAGGCGCAGCCTTAGGAATGGAAACGTATCCACTCCCAAAATGTTCAACAAATTGTTAGTTGGGAAGTCCTTTTTATCGTATCCGTAGCTCTCTCTAGAGGAATCTAATAAATATTTAACAGCGGCATCAGAGCCAAAAATATCAAATATTTTTAATTTGAAGGACGCCAAGTTTAACTTTTTGAATTCACCTAACAATGCGAGCTAGCCGCAAGTGAATTTTATTGTTTCCATCACGTAATAAAGCTTCGTTAAGTTTTTCTTAATCACTATCTTATATTGATTATTTTCGCTTTGCTCGGCTGCCTGCTATTTCCGCTGACTACATGCGGGTGCAGGTAAATTGCAGGTGTAAGTCGATTCGTTGACCCAATAATCGACTGTCGGATGCTCGTGCGGAAAAATGCAAGACTGCATATGATTACATGCGCATGCAGGCATATTTGGGGTGAAGGTTAATGCGCTGCTTAACTCTTCCCCCATCAGTACAATTGTTTTAGAAAGACGGGAGGTCATTGACCCTAACTTGTTGCATTGTTTTTGTCCAGTGGCGGTAAGTAGAGCATCATTTTTCAGAAGCTGGCATTGGTTTTGCTGGAACAGCTGCTGCATTGATGACGATTTCGCTCTGAAAGATTGAAGATAATTTTTCGTATAATAAAATGATGAAGATACCAATGAGTGCGGCAAGACTGTAAGTGGAGAGGGGATGTTCCCTCATGGCTTTAAGGGAAGGCAGCCCATTGTAGCCCTCTGAAGATGGTTGTAAAATTGCGAGGAAAGACATTATTGAGGAAAATTGCTAAGAAATAAACGTTTTATTATCGATTCTATTAGTGTAGTTCCCAAATTTTATGAGAAATGTCCCGTTTGTGTTTCGTGTATCTAGAACACCGATTAACTGGCTAAGAAGGACTACATCGTCAGAAATTATTCGAATTCCTGGGACGCTTTAGTCGTCAGTTATATTACACGTAGGCTGTAAACTGTTAAAAAGCCGGAGAATACTAGTTCTATTGTTTATAGCCATTAATCCTTTAGTGAAACATATTTAAACTGATTTATATTTTTATATTTCTTTCCAACACTACATCACTTTTAATTATGTATATTATTGAAATGAATTTAGTTAATTACGGTATTGTCATTTGATGGGTTTTATCTACAGCAATTGGTCGGTTTCCTCAGTTGTGAAAGGAATATTTACTATGTACAAAAAAGCCATTTGTAGAAATCTTAAATTCCGCTAAATCAAGTGCTTCCTCTATTTACATATGGCATTTTGTATATGACAATATTTCTTTAAAGTAGCATTGTTTTTGTGGGATGATTAAAATTGAAATTTTTTTTGACTAAGTGGTTTCAAAAGTATGCACTGATTGTCATCAGACACCAGTTCGCAGTGCATACTTGACTGATGTGACCACTTACAGTTGGAATTGATTTTTTTTAAATTTACGTTAGTTATAGAGATGAGGCGTATATACTGGAACAGGTATATGGAACAGGTATTTTTTTGGAACAGCCTGTATCTAGTACGAAATTCAAAAATACTAGGTACGAGTATTTTTGTGGACTATACATGTAATCAAGAATTTACACAATAAATTTCGTCCATTTAATTCATTTCAATCAAACAGTGACGTAATCAGTGGCGGCTCGTGGGTTTGAGATCAAGGGAAGCACAAGCAAAATATATAAGCATATAATACAGATAAGCATACTTATGAAGCGCATAGCAAACTATACGTTTGAAATGCCGTGTAAAAAATCAATTAAGTATTTTAATGCTGACCATATTTGCATTAAAAGCTAGTGATTGATTCTCAACAGGTTCCTACTCGCTATGATCAAAAATATCACAAAAGTTCAAGTTAATTATAGTATTTGAAAGCAAAAAAAAAACCTATTTCTTCAATTCTTTTTTAAATTATAAAAAAAAGTTAAGTTGAAAACATATTACAGGCTAAATATATGGCGAAAGTTTTTTAATAGCTCAAAGTTGAGGATATAATGCATCTTTTAGCAAATTAAATAAGCAATGCCACAATAAAAATAAATATCTCATATAATTTGCAATAAAAGTGCCTAATATAGTTACCTTTTGCAAACAGTTAACTGAGCGAAATTATTGATCTTGGTTGCTAAAACTCAATAAGATCCTCAATGAAAAAGATTACCGCAGCAAATACTCTATGGCACAATCACCTTAATTTTGGTTTTCCACTTTAAAATCCATATTAAACGGGTAAATATTAACTTTTGGAAACAGAATCTATTCAATACGCTCTCACTTTAACGAGCTTTATGTTATAATTTACTTTAAAAACTATTCTTTTATCGATGTTTAACCGACAGTATTAATAGATACTGACAATACAAAAAATACACGTCGAAAGAGTTATAACAGGTGCGTTTTTTGCGAAGAAGGCATAAAAAACGCACCATAGAAATAACATAGGCGAAAGCAATCAAGTGGTCATATCACCCAAAGCACCTGAACCGAGAAACTCATTTTGCGAAAGTAAACCCAAAGCAGATACAAAAAAACCGCTCTGGAGAAAATTGTACACCATATTCTCCATATCAACATCACAATAACTTGCACCGTACATACTCCATGCGAAAAAAGCATAAAAGGCATCAAATTAGAAGGGGAACGACTCGTAAGAAAAAGAGCAGAAGAGAATCTACAAATTCTGCAACGTAAGTCATGAACATAATAGAGACGCAGACGACTTTTCAGCGTCAACATAGGCGTCCAAAGCAATCAAGTGGTCATTTCACCAATGTACCAGAACGGAAAAACTACGTCTTTTGGGAAAGCAAACCCAAAGCAGACACGAAAAACCGATCTGGGGAAAATTGCACACGAAAAAATTTTACTCATACTATTCTATTCCCCACATGAACATCACAATAGCTTGCACCGTACATGTGAACAAAGCAGAAAATGCTTCAATTCGTAAGGGGAACGGCTCGTAAGAAGAGGAGCAGAAGAGAATCTACAGATAAATCATGAGGGGGAACAGTAACATAACAGAAGACGCGGATAGTTTTGCAGCGTATCAAGTTCATTCATCAATAAAGATTTTCGGGTCGTTCAGCGGGTGGATGGGAAAAGGGGTTTTTGAATTTTTCTATCCACCAAGACACGGTGAACTGAGCCAGCGTCCGCGATGATATTTGAGTACATTGATTGTACAAATTTTGTGGGCATCATTTAGACAAAGCGTCTAAGTAGATCGATGCGAATATAACGAATTTGAGCATTGAAGCAAGATCACTTCAGTGTTCTGTATAGTATATCTCAATGAACTGTATGTTTTGAATTGAATGGCATGTAGTGCCTGTAGTTTGTAGTAAAACGTTTGAGTTTTCATTGTGTAGCTGTAAATTTAACTTGGAAGCTCTGTAGTTTTACTGTTATAAAATAAAACTATTTGATAGTAGCGATTGAGCTTTGAGTTTTGTAAGAAAATAAATGTTATTACTTTGACTGTTAAACATAGATTGTAAATCTTTTGGTTGTTTCATATTGATTATTTAATCAAATTTGTGGATTAGCAAGGGAAGCACTGCTTCCTTTGCGTACATCGACGAGCCGCCCCTGGACGTAATACTATCCTTATATTAATATAAACTCGTATTTCATACTTGCAAGTGCTTTCGTACTCACGAGTAACTCGTATTTCATACTTGCAAGTGCTTTCGTACTCACGAGTATCTCGTACGCGAGACGAAAATACTTGCAAGTACGAAAATACTCGATACGAGTATATACTCGTATAGTTCCAAAATATTCGAATACGAATATACTCATATCGTTCCAAAATATTCGAATACGAATATACTCGTATCGTTCCAAAATATTCGAAAACGAATATACTCATATCGTTCCAAAATATTCGAATACGAATATACTCGTATCGTTCCAAAATATTCGAATACGAATATACTCATATCGTTCCAACATATTCGAAAACGAATATACTCATATCGTTCCAAAATATTCAAATACGAGTATACTCGTATCGTTCCAATATACTTGCAAGTATTTTGGAACTATACGAGTATATACTCGTATCGAGTATTTTGGAACTTGCAAGTATTTTCGTATCGCATATTTTTGTATAGAGTATTTTCATGCTTGCGAGTATTTTGGGACTTTAGGTTTAGGTTTTTAGGGCAAAAGTAGCTGAAATCGGACAAAATCGGCCAAGTTTGGGTTAGAGTTATTTGGGGCATAACGGGCCAAGACCTATTGCTGTGATACAAAAATTTAGGTTTTGTAAGGGTTTTTTTTTGGCCATAGTTTATCAAAAAGTGCCTTTACATCGCTTTCGATGATTGAAAGTGGTCGGGGAATATAATACTGATATTTTCAGCGCCAAAAAATTTTTGATAGGGGAAATTGGGAAAAAACGTTCGTATTTTACAAAAAAAAATTTTTGGTTTAGCATGAAAACGGGGACCTTTCTGAGTTGTTTTGGGCGAAATTTCCATACAAATCTGGGAAAAAGCGGCCTCGTTTCTAAGATACGGCAAAATTAAATCCGCCGGAAAAACTGAAAGTAGCACTAAAATGTTGAGATCCTCTTTGGTTCGCCAGTTTTTTTCTCAGGCTGTGCTGAAGCCCGTTTCGTGACTGCACTCCAACGCTACCAGGTTTGTGACTCATGTCCAGCCTTATCGAAGAGGTTGGCCCCCAGTGGGTGCATGTTTAATAAACGTAACATTTTTTTTTATAATATCTCAATAAAATTTTCGACAAACTTCATGCTTCAGTGAGGCGAAGTGGAAAACCGACTGTTTTATATTAGCCAGGAAAAGTTTGGTATCAGAGATCGGTCGATGAAAAGTTATATAGATGGCAACAGGATTAGTTGGTCCTATCTTAGTAAATTTTTCGATATTGGTAATTTGAACGAATACATGAGGTGTTTTATGCATATATTAAAATGAAAATCAAATTAAATTGATTGAATTTGATTGTTTTCCCTTAGATGGCTCCTAGGTTGGAGAAAGACTTGCCAAAGAAATGACCGACCATTGAAAAGTTACGGACAAGCTGCACAGACTAATGACTCAGTATCCTTTCACGGTCATCTGCACCATCACCATTTTAGCCTGGGAACTTTGTGTCTGGTGGGTGGGGGAGGGCATATCATACCGTTTCATGACATCACTGTAAATCGCATGTACAAAAAATACTAGCTAGTATTTTTGGAACAGGTATTTCGAACAGGTATTTTTTTGTACTCGTACTAGGAATACCTAGTATGTGAAAATGCGAGTACGACCCAACTCTAGTTAGTTACGATACATTTTGACATCCGCGACTTATATTCATCGATATCATTTACTCATAAAGGTTATTTCAATTTGTGATCATGGTTTCCTGCTTGTCTATAAATCACTGCAAGCTGGTTTCTGATGAGAAAAATGGCCAAAAGAAATTTTAATTTTCATCATCCCACAAAAACAATTCTACTTTCTGCTTTCGAAGGCTTATTCCACAAAACGTTCGAGTTTTCCGTATCAATTATTCTCTGCTTTGATAAGCTTTAGATACAATATACGTTGTTTTTGCTGATTTATAGACAAAAAAAGAACCATGATCACAGACTAAAATAACCTTTATGAATGTTTCTTTGTTTAAAATTAATGCATCAAGCTTAGTTTCGGATTTTTAGCGAATGAGTGAGCTCATAGTACCAAGTTTTACCCAATGTGTGGCATAATTTATATTTTTTTGCTCTTCTTTAATCAATTTTTGTCTAATTTCCACACTAAGTAGGATATAGTTATTAATTTGATTACTCTCTTTTAGAAGGGTGATGTTATTTATCCTGGTATTATTACGGTTTGTTTGTTACTTTTTTTGCAATCTTTTATTTAATTTTTGCTTTATCGTGATAAAATTCTCGTGGTTAGAAATACCAGCAATCTATTTCGATGCGCTTTCAAGGAAATTGATTGATCGCCTGACTCTACGGGGTCTTAGGACCAAAATAGCCGAGCGCAGTTAACTCTGCGTGTTTTCGCCGAGTTTTTTCACGCTGAATATTCAAACTACACGAGAGTGGTTTCTAGTAGCGTTGTTACACTGCGGCGAGGAATATTGCATTTCACAGAGTAACAATTAATTCCACTATATTTAAAGCATACGGTACTTCAGTGTCTGTTTATACTTGTTTATTATCTTGTTATGCATTTTATAGTATTCTAGAATATATTGTGCACGTACCAGTTTGTATGTAGCCGTTTGATTGAAGTTTTGAAAAACTGCTCGATTTTGAGTTGTTTTTGGTTGAAAGAAAGTAGGGTTGCCAACTCAGTGGATCGGAAATCCGGGAGGAATATAAAAAATAAGTGAAAAACAATTTTATTTATTTATATTTATATTTCTTTAAACAACGAGTTGCTTGTAATGTCTTTTGATTTGCAAGGATAAAGCTATAGAGTTCTTTACATGTGTAGTTAAAATTTGTGCATACCTGGATTTATGATTTTACATGTGTTTCATTAAGCCGATTACAATTTTTTCACCACAGTAGATATATAATACCAGTTCTGGCGCACTTAAGAGGAGCAAAAGAAGAGTAAATAAGAGGAACAAAGAGGAGCAATAAGGACATGGTGCCTGCCATTATCGGCACGCGCATCCCACTCATGACATAAGCGATGATCTCGAACTGATAAACAGCCCAGTTGAGCTGATAAAGAGCCTTGTTGAGCTGACAGCACAGCTGGGCTGATAAATAGAATAGTTGAACTGATAAACAACCCTGTTAAGCTAAAAGCCCAGTCGAGCTGTTTATTAGTTCAAAGATCATCGCTTACGTCATGCGCGGGCCGATAATCCGGAATCCGCGGGCTGTCTTTATTGCTCCTCTTATTTGCACCCTTTCTGCTCCTCTAAAGTGCGCCAGAACTGGTATTATATATCTACTGACATCACAGTTCGTTTACTACGCTGAAAACACGATCAGCGGCAACATTTTCGATAGGGATCGATAGAGCGAATGTAACAAGTTTGTTTATTTCATTTTATTATTCATTTTATTTACATTTTTCCAAAAAAATAACCCAACGCAAGTCTTCCCTCTTTGTTTTACTTGCGACAAGGTCATGCACTTCTCGCAGCATACAGTAATCGTCGTACAATTTATCCTCATTTATTGGCTCATATAGAGAAGCACTTCGATCTTTTATTTAATGAATCGTACAAATCTAGTGCAGTTTACGATTTTTAATCATTAATATTGGATTATTTACAAGCATATAAAAGCGAGCATAAAATATAAATAAAAATATAAAAATTCCGTGAAGGCAATTTTTGTTAAATTTCCGGAAGAAATTAACTGCATTCCGGGAGCCGGGAGATTTTTTAAGTGAACTGAATTTTTCCGGGAGAATCCCGGAATTCCGGGAGAGTTGGCAACCCTAAAAGAAAGTGATATTGTCGTATACAGTATAATTTTGGTTTTGAAAAAAAATGTTTTTTTTATTTATTAAAAAAATAATTTTTTCAGATCGAACACTTTACCGTAAGTAACAACAGACTTTATTAAAACAGCGCTGCATAGCAACAACATTGCTTAAAACCACAATATGAGCATACTTAAGTGTATGCATATACTACACATTCGAATTTCAATTTTTCTGCCTTTAAAAATGTTCGTGGTACTATAGCACTCACATTTTTCATGCAGGAAAGATCAAATTCGCAGCGCGAGAAAGCTATCAACTCAACTGTGCGCGTTGCTCAGCGTGCACGCAGTAGCATAGCAAAAAAAGCAGCTTAAAATGCGCTCGTGTAGTTTGCTTCATACAAATTCATGTATCCTATTATCAAGTTCAAAAGATCGGCGGAAAAACGCGGCGATAGCTCCGCTCGTATAGTTTGGCGATGAAAATTAGGCTGCAAATCTGTTGCACTTCGTAAGATAGGATTGGTGTGATAGGATTGGTACCTCTAATGTTTAAAGGATGGGTTGAATTAGCAATGAAAGTTGGTTTTTTTCACTGTCTATGTCATGTATGAGTTTGATATTGCCATTTTGTATATTTGCCAGTCTTTAAAAAAATAATTTTCAGCCCCGAATAGTCCAAGATTTGTATGCTGACCTATAAATTATTGATGGCAAACCTGAGAGAAGAGATTCGTTCTGGATGTTACTTTTATGACTGACTGACTGTGATCTGTGTTTTTCTTAGAGTTAGTGCTGGTTTTGCACTCTTACTCAATTTGTGGCGGTGGGCCTAGTAAGCCCGAACAATGTATCTGGCAGTACCGTGAGTAATATTCTATTTTAGATGTTTAATTTATATTTTAGGCATTTACGCTTTATTCTCTGAGTTGCCTCAGGCCAGGATAGGATAGGCGAACAAGTGTATCAGGGTGTTTTAAAATATCTAAGGACCTATTTGGGGGTCTGTCGATAGTATCAAAAAGTTTAAGCGCTCACGGATGTATGTTTTGACTGTTTCTAACCTCAAGTCTTTGTGAATATCTATGTTCCTAACGTGTCTCGGAATATTGAAAATCTTTCTTAAAGAGATGTTTTGGAATGCTTGAAGCTTTTGAATGTTGGTTTTGGTCGTTTGACAGAAGGCTACACATCCGTATAATAGTTGGGGTCTAATGACTTGTTTGTACAGAAGCGCTCTATTAGTCATATTAAGTTTTCTGGAGCTGATGATTGGATTTAGAGATTTAATTGTGTTCCTTATGGTTGCTCGTTTAGCAGCAATATGTGAAGTCCATTGTAGTTTATTATCGACTCCAGCTTGGATGTGGCGTTTTGAGGAGAGATGGCTGTCTATTCTTACTTGGAAAGCTCTCTCTTGTAGGAAGGAGCCAATCAATTGAGAGTATAATTTAGGGATATGGAGGTTGACAACTTTGACGATCAGACCTGCGTGCCAAACTTTGTCGAAGGCTTTGGCCATATCGAACATGATCAGACCTGTGGATTGTCGTCTATTGAACCTTGTTTTAATGTGCTGTACAACTCTGGATAATTGTAGTTCGGTGGAGTGTTGAGGCTTGAATTCAAATTGCTCATCAGGTAGGATGCTGTTAAGATGGACTATCTCATTTAGCCGGGAGAGGAAGATATGTTCTATTAGTTTGGTGATGAGAGACGGCTAATAGGCCTCCAGTTTTGGGGGAATGTGAGATCTTTTCCGCATTTGGGAAGGACTATGGATGTTACTTTTACGAATAGGTAGCACCAAGCGACCGAAGCACCACAAACAACTTCAACACTTGTGCATTACACGCACACCAACGAATATTGTATAGTTTATAAAGCAGGCTGCTGAGCGGTTTCCGCAATCGTGAATCAAACGTCGATAAGACGGGCACGACTTTTATGAATTTTTATTGTTAAAATTTTATTGGAGTGCAATAAATGGTTTTGGATATAAAAGATTGCGTTTTGATTTGACAATTTTGTGAGCAATTTTGCCGGATTCAGAAAGAATTGTCGTTTTTCTTTAACTACTTCTTGCTTCTATCTAGGTGATAATTTTGAGCTGTTTCTTTTGTTCTACTTTACGCAAACGGTTTCACTTTTGTATATGATAATCTTCAATGAGTTTTCGTTTGTCAATATTTGTTAGTCGTATCTTTTCTAAGCCGATTGGGGTGGTGGTTTTTGTAACAGTGCAAAAGAGAAGATTTGAAGTAGATAACCTTAAACCGTTTCTTAAAACGACTTCATGTTTGTAAATTGTGACTTTTTGGCTTATGGCTCGAAGCTCTGACCTTACAGGGAATTATTTAATTCCACCTTTTCTCCCTCTGGTGGTGAAATTTCCCGGATGTGGTGCACCAAGTCGAGTTTACCCCTTTAGTTTTACAGCGTAATAGTTCAACTAACTTAAACCTAGCGTTTACCTCTACTTAACTGCTCAACTTAATTGCCAAATCAACATACAGTTTTTGCCTCACAATTTAGCCATTATTGTTAATTACTCAATATAACAGTAATACTTAGAGTCAATGTGTGCAACATAATTAGGTCATTTGTTTAAGTCAACAATACCGTGCAATAATTGTTGTGTTTTTTCGCACACCCGAGAATGGAACACAGCAGCACAATCCTGCACGTGTCGCATCACTGAAGCAGAATATGTTTGGCAGCGGTTGTTTATGGGCTTACATGTAGAGTGTGATGATAAAAGCAAGACGGTTTTAAACGGTTTGTATTATGTTGATTATTGTGAAACCGGCAGTTTGAATTGAATGAATTGGCATAGCACTTTGCAATTGTCAATTATTTTACATCAAATCTTGTTGTGTGCAGACTGTTTTTCAGTGCTTTGATGCACATTACACTGTAGATCATTTCATGTGCAAGTTTAATAACTGATTTCGATTAAATCCTAGATTAGACTTCATTCAAGTTTTTTCTATGGGTGATTCTAATTAAACAACCAACCTCAGCGAAAGCTCAGCGAATGCAACAACATTTTTTAACATAGCAATATTTTGCTGGGGATAGTTTTTTCCAATCCTACGTTAATCTGCTCTGCATAGGTGCAAAAAAAACGCGGCTTATAATGATTATCGAATCTAAAACCAAAGATATAATTGTGCTTAATGACAAATGTCCTAGCTGTTTTACATTATCAAGGTGCATCTTGAGCAGATATTGGAGATCAAATTTGATTCTTTTTACAGTGTCATTATTGTTCAAAATATTTAGTAAGGGATGAGACAGTGTTATTTTCCTATTAGTATAATTTACGTTATTAATACGAATTGTATCACTTTGATAGTTTATGAGAAATATGTCATCGAGACACTTATCATAACATTGTTCAATTTCAACTTAGGACTTAAAAATATGGTTCGCTGTAAAATGTTTGTTTCTTATTAATTTTATTTCCTATTCCTGTTTATAAGGGATTCTTTCTTTACTTCCTTTTTTCCTGCTTTACTCAATTTTATTTTGTTTAATTACTACTTTAATTATTTTGTATATACATACTTGTACTTGCTAAGCCCTAAAGTAGCACAATTCAATTTGACCAACAAAACTTTTAGTTTTCCCATTTTTTAAACAGTAAATACATAAATCCGATGGTTTGCCTACACTCAAAAAAATTTTTGGCTGAATTTAACCCTTATAATAGTAGAAAACTGGTTTCCTACTATTAAAGATGTAAATTTACAAAAGTGGGTAAAAATAATATTTTTTTACGTCCAAATCGTGCAATTTTACCCTAAAAAATGATGCAATTTTATAGCTTTGGCGCAAAGGTGAATAGTAAACTAGTAAATTTACACTCTTTTTGCTTCAATTTGCAAAAAGCTGTGTATTATTCAGCTGATATGACGTAAAGGCAACAAAATGCACATCGAATGTGTAAAAAAATTTGTGATTCGTTATTTTAAACGAAAAAATGAATATATTTCCTATTATCAAAGTATTAATTATAGACCCACTTTTTAGAGTGTATACGCGAGCAGATACAAATTTATGCGACACATTACCAAAGACTGAACTTGCGTCTTATTTATAGTGAACGCAAATGCAGCACGAACTGCATATTGGAGAGGTTTGAAGAGCATTGGAATTCGTGGAACAAAAAGTCTGCACCTGTGAATTTCCCAGTCAAAATAGTTGCTTCAATAACATTGCAAATTAACTTTTCCTCAGCAAGCCCTTACCATTACAGAATCGTGATTAATTAATATTACGAGGCATAATTAAAGTGACTCCGACTTAAAGCTGAAATTTATGCGGTGGAAATCCAGATAAATTCAATGAGTTCAAAAAATCTGTGGGATAGTTCGTCACATCCACTTCATTGGATCCGATATCTACAGATTTATGCGGATCAATATCACTGGTATTTTGAGCCGTGAAGCCAAATTCAATTCATTAAAATTTATGAAAAAATCGCTCTTTCGCTCACCTAAACATGATTTTTGTAATGCTGTGCTATGTTTGGAAATAAACTTTTGATCAATTTTCTTTGGTTTCTGTGAGACAACAACAATTTTCTGGAAATGTTGTCAATCTACTGACATTACACCATTTCCAATATATAATAGTTGTTTTCAAAACTCACTTACATAAACATCATTTTGCAGTTGAACACAAACATTTGTAGGTCTCAATGTTTCAACTGATCTCCATTAAAATGACAATTTCAAACAGGCTGTTACGTTACTACGTTTCAGCGACTCACGAAAAACCCCTGGACTCAACTTTATCCACGGGGGGTGATTTCGGGAGGCTTCGCTCACCGGAGGTGGGGTGGTTCAGGCGCCACTCGCTTCAAAACCCCGAAATCACCTCATCAACGACGCTCCGAAGCGAGAAGTGAACGTCGTCGTTCCACTCGTCCCTCTCGGCTGATTATTCCAGCTCTCTTACAAATCTCGCACTAAAGACTTTTCACTAGGTTCTAACCGAAATCAACCGTTTCCGACGATTCACAATTAAAAACTCTCAGAATTCGTTTTTTTACAATTCCGGCTACAATTATCTTTATATTTCACTATTCTACACCCAATCTCGTATTCAAATTAAAGATATTCAACAAAGATCTTATTCTAATTAAGCCTAGTGTGCACACTACCTTATTTTTACGGTCGATGTAATCTCATTGAAGTCCTGATCGCACAACTCCTTCGCAATTGCCTGCTGCTCGGGTCGCTCCTCGCACCGGAATTTCCACGCAAACCGCCGGGTCGAAATCGCCAGCGTCGTAACTATTCGAGAACTTCCTTGTTGACCGGATCGACAAACTGCTTCCCTCGTCGACTTCTTATATTCACTCCTTTATCTTGTTTGATTCCTTTCGACTTCTCCGTCGCCAGTTCTCATGAAAAAAACACCAGAATTTTGTATCAATATTCCAGCCTCCGCTATTAGGACTTCCACACACTCACCCGTTTGTCGCCAAAAGAGGGCCTTTCTCCATCAGCTCGCCCGCAGGAAAACTTTTTGGCGGCAGCGGGATTTTCAAACTCCGTTGGGGAGCATTCACCCTGGCAGTTGCACGCGCCAAGGTGTTGGGTTGATCATCCACCACACGGCCCACATTTGGGACACTCAACTCACCACTGTCTCGTTTGGCCGATGACAGATTGTTGACATTTCGAACGTAAATGTCACATTAAAACGAAAGATGTACGGGAGTGTTTTTATAGTTTCATCAAAGTGTCGAGGCCCCCAGAGATACAAATATTTTCGAAAGTGTCCATAGTACCACACAGATAAGTTCCCTTCAGTTCCATTCGATATGTTGACTATCCAACTTTGCGTTTTATTCGCAAGAAGTTCCTGAATAAAGTTACTTAAGCTCCATAGTTTTCGGCCGGTGTTGTGTGAATGGATGGAATCTTAACACGAAGCTCAGACGAAATTTCGTTAAGGTCGGCCGCATAAAAGAATGAATTTCCATCCATCTCGATTCTGTGACAGCAATGCCAAAATGCCTTCAGATGCAATTTAGATTTACTATTCGAATTTTTCCCTGGGTGCCGCTGGCTGCGTGATCTCTGTCGATTCCGACTGTCGGGCGCCGACGTCTACTCTGGTATGTAAATTTGTGTTGCGGATGTGAATATCGATAGTGCGGTGTGCGTCATTCACGACAAAATTGCGTTTCGCGCGGGAAGCGATGTCTTCGATTAGATTTCGCCTACGTTACAGATGGATTTTTCGTTGATGCTATTTTAGTAAAACTGGGTCAACTATTGACACAGGTCAGTGACGTCGCCAGCTGACATCAACAGCGCGCGTCGCTCGGAAAGTAGTGCTTAGGCGGGTCCGTGCGTTCAGGTGCGATGCCTGCCCTGGCCTTCATCTGGCGCCTCCGTTGCGACTTCACGAACTCGTAGCTATCCAACTTACAATTAAATAAACTTATCGCTATACATACTAATATTCAATTAAATGGAAAATTCTATCTTACACTCTCATTAAATCACAATATGTTGGTTTTTTACGCTTAATATAAAATTCTGAAAGCCGTGATTCGCGAACTATCTCCATCGTGCTCCCTCTGGCAGAACGGTGGAGGATCTTTTTTTTCCCCCTTTTCGATTTTAAAAGACAAACTGTGAACCGTGACACCCCCCTCGCTTCAGAGAATTTCGTCGAAATTCTCGACTATTTCTTTCCCGATTCAACCGCGATTCCGACTCTAAATGAGAAATCGATACTCGGAAACCGATTTAGCTGACTACTCTTCTAGTTCGGTCGCGTTCGTTCACGAAAACATCGGTATCTCCCGGGTACTTGTATTCTGATTTTTATGGACCTAGAACCACACCACACTCATTCCGCATCACATTCAATCCTACTTTTTCCGCCCGCGCCCCTTTCTTCCTACCCTAACCTTTTCTCGCTTGATTTCTTGATGTATGTGTTTGTTTAAACTGGTGTTGGTCTCCGTTCATTTGCTATCCAAGATTCTAATGCAGACTGATCTCGATTTTAGGAACATGAACGATTCATCGTATGAAGATCAAACCGGAACGAAAAACAAGAAAAAAAAACCACACTTACAGAAAATCTAAAAGAGACGACCGACACGGGATTCCCCTCAGACTTACGGTATTTGCTCTTCTATTTATTAATTTCTTTTTATATATCCCTCTAGCAGCAATTTAGGATCAACCCCTCGAAACCTAGCTTTAAACTAACCCCTCGAAACCCAACTGTAACCTTATATTTGATTTACTTTTAACTACCCTTCACCATATGTTTTCTAACATCCGATTTCTTCAATCCATCCACATTATTCTTATCCCTGTATTACTAACCTAGGCTAAATCTAATCTAAACTTACTGACTACAATTACCGACTAACACTAGTACCCTATACATTACGGCTGAGCTAACTCTCTAAACGCATGTAAGACTATTCTACCTCCACCTAACTTACACCCAATTACGGTATCCTACCATGGCTCATCCTATTCTTCATTATTTTAGCTTACATTACGAACCAACACCACCTGGCATGCCTCCAAAAGCTACTAAAAATGAAGGGAAAAGGAAAAAAAAATAGCTACCATAAAGGAGTATAACGATACGTAGCCTTACAACCAAAATAAAACGCAAGTCACCACGATCGCTTGGTAAGCTTTATAATTTGCGCTTGTTTATATTATTTATTTAACCGCTTACTACAATTTTAAACTAACCTAACACTAATCTTCCCTAAACCTATTTTCACTGCATTAACTCTCACGTAATTCAATGCTCACTACACAGTTCTAATATATTAATCGTATTAACGTCTGAGGCGTTGCTCCACGTTCAGCTTTCGCTCTGCTAGCTATCCTCACCTTCAATGTACGGTTTGAGGTCCTTCGCGTGCCATAACCCCGCAGGTTTCCCCTTTACATCCAACAATTCGAAAGTCCACGCTGAGGTTTTCTTGTTAATCTTGAAAGGACCGATAAATGCGGGAGCCAATTTCGCTGCGAAATTTTTCGTGGCATCGGACAGGACATAATTTTTCTTCCACACGGAGTCCCCGACCTGGAAGGTATCATCTCTTCGGCGTAAGTCGTAACGTCCCTTGCTCGACTTTGCTGCATTTCGCATTCTTAGCTCAACTTCCTTGCGGATCGCCTCCAAGGCCTCCGCGTTCTTCGTTGGAGAGAAATCCGTCTGCCCACCCCCTGGGGGCTCCAACTCTTCCCTGAAGGTTACCATCTCCCTCCCGAAATTCAAAAAGTAAGGAGAGTAACCCGTTACTTCGTGCCGATAAGTGCGCAGGGCGCACGCAATTTTTGCCAAGTATAGGTCCCATGAGCGGTGATTGTCGGCAACGTAGCATCGTAACATACATTTTATGTCCTGGTTACGACGCTCAGCTGGATTAGCCTGAGGATGGTAGAGGGCCGTATAGCTCACCCGCGCTCCATATTCTTCCACCGCTTTCCGAAATTGTTTGCCTGCGAACTGCACTCCATTATCGCATACTATAACCTTCGGTACTCCATAGATCAGTAGTACATTCTCCTCTACTAAACGGAAAACCGCCGATGCTGTAGCAGTTCGCATCGGTAGTATGATTGAGTACTTCGTCACGTAATCCAAAATTGTCAGAATATATGAGTAGCCGCGCGTTGACTTGGGTAGCGGCCCTATCAAGTCCTTGCAAATCATTTCCCATGGTGACCTTGCCTCGCCAGCCCTACTGGCCATCAAACCCATCGGTGCTTTCCGCTCCACCTTGCACGACTGACACACCTTGCAGGATCTCACATACTTGCGGATATCTGCCCGCATTTGCGGCCAATAAAAACTTTGCGTGACTCGACCCACCGTTCGGGCAAACCCCATGTGTCCCGCCTTCGGATCATCATGACACCTTTTGAGGATATCTCCACGCTCTGATTTCGGCACAACCCTCTTCCAACCGTTCGCGTTTTTCCCGTTTTGCTCGCGACCAGACAGTTGCTTCCACAGCGTGTCCCCTACGACCTTCCAGCTCTCGTACTTGTCGGGGTTCTCCCTCACCTTCCCTATCATACCCGAATACCAACGCTCTGAAACTTGAGGGGTATCTACGCTATCAACATTAACTACGGCTCGAGAAAGTGCGTCCGGCACCAAATGTTCTTTTCCTTTCCGATGGATCACTTTGAAGTCAAACTGTTGTAACCTCACTGCCCATCTAGCCAATCTGCCCGTAGGGTCCTTGAGGTTATTCAGCCAGACCAGGGAATGATGGTCAGTAATAACATAGAAGTGTGTCCCCTCTATGTAGGGCCGAAATTTCTCGACCGCCCACAACACTGCCAAGCATTCTCGTTCGGTCACAGAATATTTCCTTTCCTGATTCGACAAAGCCCTGCTCAGATAGCATATGACCTTCTCACCGGTAGCATGAGCTTGGCTCAACACTGCTCCGATGCCTACGTCCGATGCATCCGTTTGCACCTTGAACGGCAGATCGAAGTCCGGGCATGCCAATACCGGCGCCGTCGTAAGCTTGCGCTTGCACATTTCGAACGCCTCCTCGCACTCCTTGGACCATACGAACTTGCGACCCTTCTTCAACAAGTCGCTTAATGGAGCCACCATCGTCGCATGACCAGGAATGAAACGACGGTACCAGGATACCATCCCGAGGAGTTGGCGAACCTGTTTTACGGAACTTGGACGAGGAAATACGTTCACCGCTGACACCTTCTCCGGATCTACCCTGAGGCCCTCTACGTCGATAACGTAGCCCAAATACTTTAGTTGTGCCCTGCAGAACTGGCACTTTTCTTTAGAGAGTCGTAAACCCTCCTCCCTCAGTCTCAAGAAAACTTCTTGGAGGATCTCTATATGTTTTTCAAACGTTTCTGTCACAATGATTATGTCATCGAGGTAGGTGAATACGAAAGATTCTAACGTCGGACCGAGAACGGTATCGATGAGACGCTGCCATGTTGCTCCAGAGTTGTGCAGCCCAAAGGGCATTCGCAGAAAATGAAAAAGTTCTCTTCCGGGCACGGTGAACGCCGTAAATTTACGCGAACCCTCTGCCATCGGGACCTGCCAATATGCCGACTTGACATCTAGAGTTGATAAATACTTGGCATTTCTCAACTTGTCCAAAGTATTCGAGATGTATGGAAGAGGATACGCATCTTTTTCCGATACCGCGTTGACCTTACGAAAATCTACGCAAAACCTATACGAGCCGTCCTTTTTGCGTACTAGTAGGATAGGAGATGACCACGTACTGGACGAGGGCTCAACCACTCCCATCTGTATCATGTCATCCAACTCCTTATTAATCTGCCGCTGTACTGCCGGTGAGACCGGGTAGTATCGTTGTTTAATAGGGGCCGCCGACGTTTTGATAACATGTTCAACGGATTTAGCCCGACCCAGCCCTTCTCCCATCAAACCGAATTGCTCCTCAAACAACCTCGACAACGTCTCGGCCACCTCAACAGACAAAAAATCTCGGCCTCGAAGTGCCCCTCCAGTAACCAGCTCTGCAGACGCAATGGACGTCCATTGCCTGCCCTTCATATCGAGCACCACCCCAAAACACTTCCAGAAGTCTATCCCTAAGACCACTTCTTGGGGAATCGACGGTACCACCAATGATTCCAAATTATGCTCCCGACCGTTCAATGAAAACTTCACTTGCACAGCCCCCAATACCGAGCACATCATGCCATTCGCCAGCCGAACTTCAGCAATTCCATTCTCGTTCAACTTTACACCTTTCGCTTTCAACCGAGACCATCCTCTCCCTCCGATAATCGTCCTACTCGCTCCCGAGTCTAACAGTCCCTCCATGACGCAATCCTCTATCTCCACCTGCAGGTGCGGACGGCTGTCTTGACTGGTACTGACGAGAGCATAATCCACTTTCGGCTGTAGATCTTCCTGGCGCGACCTCTTTATGGTGCTCGCTCGACCGCCTAGCGAACACGACGCCCGTTTCCCGCAACCGGAGGATTCGGCCGTGACCGATTTTCCCGGTTATTAGCTCCCGACTGGCAATTCGGGCATGCCGACCGCATTACCCCTTGGCGACCGCATCCGAAACATCTTCGCGGCTCCGGGCATTCCCTTGACATATGTCCGTCTCGCTTGCAGTTCCAACATTGGATGCGCGTTCCACTCGACATAGAGGCGACTCGATCAACGTCTTCCGCTCCCACATACGCCAAATCCGGCTCCAAACAGCGCCTAGTCCGCGTAGTGGGCGGCACGAATGCCGCTACCGATGCTCTGGTAGCATCTAGGGTACGACCCATCCTCACCAAGTCCGCAACTGATGTAACCGAAACGAGTTCGACTTTTCATTTTATTTTATGATGTAACCTGCTTAAGAGACAATTGCTGCTGGTAGAACGGAGCTATGTTTCGCCGCAACGTGCGCAGCTTTTCTTCCTCTGAGCAACCCGACCTCAGTCGACTGAACAGGCGCTCCATAACTGCCACATATACTCCAACAGACTCGTTTTCGCCCTGTGTGCGTCTTCGAATTTCGTCCCATAGACGATCCTCATAATCTAAGGGCAGAAATTCCGCTTTGAGCTCAGTAACCAGCTCATCCCAAGACGACACCAGGTTGCGATTTGCGCGAAACCATATTAGAGCCCTTGAGTCGAACAAATCAACAGCTGCTCTAAACAACTGTGTCTTGGTGAGTCCCCTCGCTTGCCGTAGCTCCTCGACACGCTCGAGGAACGCGTTTACCGAGCCAGAAGAGTCTCCACTAAACTTTAAACCCCATTTCGCCACCTCTGCCAGACCCGGAGCTCTAACCTCCACTGGGATGACCGATGTACGACCGACATCAACCAGTTCCTCTTCGTCCTCGCTCGCCTCTTCAGTTTTGGACACAAATGTTCCCATCGCCAAAATGAAACGGTTCCGCAGTCCCTTCGCGCCGTCTTTTTGTTCCTGGGTGACTGCCTGCATGTTCCCCAGTCGACGGAACGCAAACTCAATTTTCACCTTTGTTTTTAAGAAATCAGAAGCGGCACTCTCTCCCGACACTCTCGCGACCAACTCCTCGACCTCCACTGCCTTGGTCTCCAATTCCGCATAATCGGTCTCGTATGAGGTATCCAACGCAGTCTCCGCTTTCAGGGTCGCCCTCAGCGTTTTCCGCATGTTTTCCACCGTATCCGACGGAAAACCACGGATGGCAAGCTCATAAGTGAGCTCGTCCTTATTTAATCGATCTACCAAAATCTTCATTGCCCTGCCCAAACTAGTAAGTGCCCGTATATAGTAAAAGAAAAGAAAGTTCTTGCGAAAATGGCCTAGGGGCTAGATAATATATGAAAAATATTAATACCAAAGAAACCGAATCACTGGGAGACCTGTTCCGAGCCAAAACCTAATAAAACCCGATAAAACACTCAATAAAATTCACAATATACAATAGAACATGAAAAGAAAATTCTCCCTGGAACTTTACTAACACCGAATGTACTTTATTTTAACAAAGAAAAATGCCGTTACTCCACCCCCGCTATACTGTCGGGATCAGCAGCCTCGCAATTCGCTCCTTCACCAAAATTCGCCTCGAATATCCGTACTTCTATGTACTATCTAAAACCGACACACGCTACACACTCGTATAAGAATCCAAGAAACACAATCACTCTCACTCATTCATTCATCAGAATTCAAGTATCTATATGTCTATATCTTTAAATATTCAATGTAACAGTTTCCTTTTATTATATACCCGAAGGAAAACCGTGCAGTAAATTCAATTGCACTCACTTACGTAAATTAGATATTTGCGTATAACTTGCAATTGTAAAAGTAAATAATACATGCTTAATTCAAAATCAAATTAAAAAAAAAACCGAATAGATACACGATTAGTTCAATTTCAAGTCTAATTCCAAAGTTTCGCGATAGTATTCCAACGATTTCGCACCTCTAGATACGATTTTTCTTCGACCCGTGCCTTCCCACAATTTGGGATTTGGCCAACAAAAAGGTTTGCGAGTACCGTTATGACCCGTTATCACCGTTATGCCCCACGTTGGGCGCCAATTTGTTACGTTACTACGTTTCAGCGACTCACGAAAAACCCCTGGACTCAACTTTATCCACGGGGGGTGATTTCGGGAGGCTTCGCTCACCGGAGGTGGGGTGGTTCAGGCACCACTCGCTTCAAAACCCCGAAATCACCTCATCAACGACGCTCCGAAGCGAGAAGTGAACGTCGTCGTTCCACTCGTCCCTCTCGGCTGATTATTCCAGCTCTCTTACAAATCTCGCACTAAAGACTTTTCACTAGGTTCTAACCGAAATCAACCGTTTCCGACGATTCACAATTAAAAACTCTCAGAATTCGTTTTTTTACAATTCCGGCTACAATTATCTTTATATTTCACTATTCTACACCCAATCTCGTATTCAAATTAAAGATATTCAACAAAGTTCTTATTCTAATTAAGCCTAGTGTGCACACTACCTTATTTTTGCGGTCGATGTAATCTCATTGAAGTCCTGATCGCACAACTCCTTCGCAATTGCCTGCTGCTCGGGTCGCTCCTCGCACCGGAATTTCCACGCAAACCGCCGGGTCGAAATCGCCAGCGTCGTAACTATTCGAGAACTTCCTTGTTGACCGGATCGACAAACTGCTTCCCTCGTCGACTTCTTATATTCACTCCTTTATCTTGTTTGATTCCTTTCGACTTCTCCGTCGCCAGTTCTCATGAAAAAAACACCAGAATTTTGTATCAATATTCCAGCCTCCGCTATTAGGACTTCCACACACTCACCCGTCTGTCGCCAAAAGAGGGCCTTTCTCCATCAGCTCGCCCGCAGGAAAACTTTTTGGCGGCAGCGAGATTTTCAAACTCCGTTGGGGAGCATTCACCCTGGCAGTTGCACGCGCCAAGGTGTTGGGTTGATCATCCACCACACGGCCCACATTTGGGACACTCAACTCACCACTGTCTCGTTTGACCGATGACAGATTGTTGACATTTCGAACGTAAATGTCACATTAAAACGAAAGATGTACGGGAGTGTTTTTATAGTTTCATCAAAGTGTCGAGGCCCCCAGAGATACAAATACTTTCGAAAGTGTCCATAGTACCACACAGGTAAGTTCCCTTCAGTTCCATTCGATATGTTGACTATCCAACTTTGCGTTTTATTCGCAAGAAGTTCCTGAATAAAGTTACTTAAGCTCCATAGTTTTCGGCCGGTGTTGTGTGAATGGATGGAATCTTAACACGAAGCTCAGACGAAATTTCGTTAAGGTCGGCCGCATAAAAGAATGAATATCCATCCATCTCGATTCTGTGACAGCAATGCCAAAATGCCTTCAGATGCAATTTAGATTTACTATTCGAATTTTTCCCTGGGTGCCGCTGGCTGCGTGATCTCAGTCGATTCCGACTGTCGGGCGCCGACGTCTACTCTGGTATGTAAATTTGTGTTGCGGATGTGAATATCGATAGTGCGGTGTGCGTCATTCACGACAAAATTGCGTTTCGCGCGGGAAGCGATGTCTTCGATTAGATTTCGCCTACGTTACAGATGGATTTTTCGTTGATGCTATTTTAGTAAAACTGGGTCAACTATTGACACAGGTCAGTGACGTCGCCAGCTGACATCAACAGCGCGCGTCGCTCGGAAAGTAGTGCTTAGGCGGGTCCGTGCGTTCAGGTGCGATGCCTGCCCTGGCCTTCATCTGGCGCCTCCGTTGCGACTTCACGAACTCGTAGCTATCCAACTTACAATTAAATAAACTTATCGCTATACATACTAATATTCAATTAAATGGAAAATTCTATCTTACACTCTCATTAAATCACAATATGTTGGTTTTTTACGCTTAATATAAAATTCTGAAAGCCGTGATTCGCGAACTATCTCCATCGTGCTCCCTCTGGCAGAACGGTGGAAGATCTTTTTTTCCCCCTTTTCGATTTTAAAAGACAAACTGTGAACCGTGACACCCCCCTCGCTTCAGAGAATTTCGTCGAAATTCTCGACTATTTCTTTCCCGATTCAACCGCGATTCCGACTCTAAATGAGAAATCGATACTCGGAAACCGATTTAGCTGACTACTCTTCTAGTTCAGTCGCGTTCGTTCACGAAAACATCGGTATCTCCCGGGTACTTGTATTCTGATTTTTATGGACCTAGAACCACACCACACTCATTCCGCATCACATTCAATCCTACTTTTTCCGCCCGCGCCCCTTTCTTCCTACCCTAACCTTTTCTCGCTTGATTTCTTGATGTATGTGTTTGTTTAAACTGGTGTTGGTCTCCGTTCATTTGCTATCCAAGATTCTAATGCAGACTGATCTCCATTTTAGGAACATGAACGATTCATCGTATGAAGATCAAACCGGAACGAAAAACAAGAAAAAAAAACCACACTTACAGAAAATCTAAAAGAGACGACCGACACGGGATTCCCCTCAGACTTACGGTATTTGCTCTTCTATTTATTAATTTCTTTTTATATATCCCTCTAGCAGCAATTTAGGATCAACCCCTCGAAACCTAGCTTTAAACTAACCCCTCGAAACCCAACTGTAACCTTATATTTGATTTACTTTTAACTACCCTTCACCATATGTTTTCTAACATCCGATTTCTTCAATCCATCCACATTATTCTTATCCCTGTATTACTAACCTAGGCTAAATCTAATCTAAACTTACTGACTACAATTACCGACTAACACTAGTACCCTATACATTACGGCTGAGCTAACTCTCTAAACGCATGTAAGACTATTCTACCTCCACCTAACTTACACCCAATTACGGTATCCTACCATGGCTCATCCTATTCTTCATTATTTTAGCTTACATTACGAACCAACACCACCTGGCATGCCTCCAAAAGCTACTAAAAATGAAGGGAAAAGGAAAAAAAAATAGCTACCATAAAGGAGTATAACGATACGTAGCCTTACAACCAAAATAAAACGCAAGTCACCACGATCGCTTGGTAAGCTTTATAATTTGCGCTTGTTTATATTATTTATTTAACCGCTTACTACAATTTTAAACTAACCTAACACTAATCTTCCCTAAACCTATTTTCACTGCATTAACTCTCACGTAATTCAATGCTCACTACACAGTTCTAATATATTAATCGTATTAACGTCTGAGGCGTTGCTCCACGTTCAGCTTTCGCTCTGCTAGCTATCCTCACCTTCAATGTACGGTTTGAGGTCCTTCGCGTGCCATAACCCCGCAGGTTTCCCCTTTACATCCAACAATTCGAAAGTCCACGCTGAGGTTTTCTTGTTAATCTTGAAAGGACCGATAAATGCGGGAGCCAATTTCGCTGCGAAATTTTTCGTGGCATCGGACAGGACATAATTTTTCTTCCACACGGAGTCCCCGACCTGGAAGGTATCATCTCTTCGGCGTAAGTCGTAACGTCCCTTGCTCGACTTTGCTGCATTTCGCATTCTTAGCTCAACTTCCTTGCGGATCGCCTCCAAGGCCTCCGCGTTCTTCGTTGGAGAGAAATCCGTCTGCCCACCCCCTGGGGGCTCCAACTCTTCCCTGAAGGTTACCATCTCCCTCCCGAAATTCAAAAAGTAAGGAGAGTAACCCGTTACTTCGTGCCGATAAGTGCGCAGGGCGCACGCAATTTTTGCCAAGTATAGGTCCCATGAGCGGTGATTGTCGGCAACGTAGCATCGTAACATACATTTTATGTCCTGGTTACGACGCTCAGCTGGATTAGCCTGAGGATGGTAGAGGGCCGTATAGCTCACCCGCGCTCCATATTCTTCCACCGCTTTCCGAAATTGTTTGCCTGCGAACTGCACTCCATTATCGCATACTATAACCTTCGGTACTCCATAGATCAGTAGTACATTCTCCTCTACTAAACGGAAAACCGCCGATGCTGTAGCAGTTCGCATCGGTAGTATGATTGAGTACTTCGTCACGTAATCCAAAATTGTCAGAATATATGAGTAGCCGCGCGTTGACTTGGGTAGCGGCCCTATCAAGTCCTTGCAAATCATTTCCCATGGTGACCTTGCCTCGCCAGCCCTACTGGCCATCAAACCCATCGGTGCTTTCCGCTCCACCTTGCACGACTGACACACCTTGCAGGATCTCACATACTTGCGGATATCTGCCCGCATTTGCGGCCAATAAAAACTTTGCGTGACTCGACCCACCGTTCGGGCAAACCCCATGTGTCCCGCCTTCGGATCATCATGACACCTTTTGAGGATATCTCCACGCTCTGATTTCGGCACAACCCTCTTCCAACCGTTCGCGTTTTTCCCGTTTTGCTCGCGACCAGACAGTTGCTTCCACAGCGTGTCCCCTACGACCTTCCAGCTCTCGTACTTGTCGGGGTTCTCCCTCACCTTCCCTATCATACCCGAATACCAACGCTCTGAAACTTGAGGGGTATCTACGCTATCAACATTAACTACGGCTCGAGAAAGTGCGTCCGGCACCAAATGTTCTTTTCCTTTCCGATGGATCACTTTGAAGTCAAACTGTTGTAACCTCACTGCCCATCTAGCCAATCTGCCCGTAGGGTCCTTGAGGTTATTCAGCCAGACCAGGGAATGATGGTCAGTAATAACATAGAAGTGTGTCCCCTCTATGTAGGGCCGAAATTTCTCGACCGCCCACAACACTGCCAAGCATTCTCGTTCGGTCACAGAATATTTCCTTTCCTGATTCGACAAAGCCCTGCTCAGATAGCATATGACCTTCTCACCGGTAGCATGAGCTTGGCTCAACACTGCTCCGATGCCTACGTCCGATGCATCCGTTTGCACCTTGAACGGCAGATCGAAGTCCGGGCATGCCAATACCGGCGCCGTCGTAAGCTTGCGCTTGCACATTTCGAACGCCTCCTCGCACTCCTTGGACCATACGAACTTGCGACCCTTCTTCAACAAGTCGCTTAATGGAGCCACCATCGTCGCATGACCAGGAATGAAACGACGGTACCAGGATACCATCCCGAGGAGTTGGCGAACCTGTTTTACGGAACTTGGACGAGGAAATACGTTCACCGCTGACACCTTCTCCGGATCTACCCTGAGGCCCTCTACGTCGATAACGTAGCCCAAATACTTTAGTTGTGCCCTGCAGAACTGGCACTTTTCTTTAGAGAGTCGTAAACCCTCCTCCCTCAGTCTCAAGAAAACTTCTTGGAGGATCTCTATATGTTTTTCAAACGTTTCTGTCACAATGATTATGTCATCGAGGTAGGTGAATACGAAAGATTCTAACGTCGGACCGAGAACGGTATCGATGAGACGCTGCCATGTTGCTCCAGAGTTGTGCAGCCCAAAGGGCATTCGCAGAAAATGAAAAAGTTCTCTTCCGGGCACGGTGAACGCCGTAAATTTACGCGAACCCTCTGCCATCGGGACCTGCCAATATGCCGACTTGACATCTAGAGTTGATAAATACTTGGCATTTCTCAACTTGTCCAAAGTATTCGAGATGTATGGAAGAGGATACGCATCTTTTTCCGATACCGCGTTGACCTTACGAAAATCTACGCAAAACCTATACGAGCCGTCCTTTTTGCGTACTAGTAGGATAGGAGATGACCACGTACTGGACGAGGGCTCAACCACTCCCATCTGTATCATGTCATCCAACTCCTTATTAATCTGCCGCTGTACTGCCGGTGAGACCGGGTAGTATCGTTGTTTAATAGGGGCCGCCGACGTTTTGATAACATGTTCAACGGATTTAGCCCGACCCAGCCCTTCTCCCATCAAACCGAATTGCTCCTCAAACAACCTCGACAACGTCTCGGCCACCTCAACAGACAAAAAATCTCGGCCTCGAAGTGCCCCTCCAGTAACCAGCTCTGCAGACGCAATGGACGTCCATTGCCTGCCCTTCATATCGAGCACCACCCCAAAACACTTCCAGAAGTCTATCCCTAAGACCACTTCTTGGGGAATCGACGGTACCACCAATGATTCCAAATTATGCTCCCGACCGTTCAATGAAAACTTCACTTGCACAGCCCCCAATACCGAGCACATCATGCCATTCGCCAGCCGAACTTCACCAATTCCATTCTCGTTCAACTTTACACCTTTCGCTTTCAACCGAGACCATCCTCTCCCTCCGATAATCGTCCTACTCGCTCCCGAGTCTAACAGTCCCTCCATGACGCAATCCTCTATCTCCACCTGCAGGTGCGGACGGCTGTCTTGACTGGTACTGACGAGAGCATAATCCACTTTCGGCTGTAGATCTTCCTGGCGCGACCTCTTTATGGTGCTCGCTCGACCGCCTAGCGAACACGACGCCCGTTTCCCGCAACCGGAGGATTCGGCCGTGACCGATTTTCCCGGTTATTAGCTCCCGACTGGCAATTCGGGCATGCCGACCGCATTACCCCTTGGCGACCGCATCCGAAACATCTTCGCGGCTCCGGGCATTCCCTTGACATATGTCCGTCTCGCTTGCAGTTCCAACATTGGATGCGCGTTCCACTCGACATAGAGGCGACTCGATCAACGTCTTCCGCTCCCACATACGCCAAATCCGGCTCCAAACAGCGCCTAGTCCGCGTAGTGGGCGGCACGAATGCCGCTACCGATGCTCTGGTAGCATCTAGGGTACGACCCATCCTCACCAAGTCCGCAACTGATGTAACCGAAACGAGTTCGACTTTTCATTTTATTTTATGATGTAACCTGCTTAAGAGACAATTGCTGCTGGTAGAACGGAGCTATGTTTCGCCGCAACGTGCGCAGCTTTTCTTCCTCTGAGCAACCCGACCTCAGTCGACTGAACAGGCGCTCCATAACTGCCACATATACTCCAACAGACTCGTTTTCGCCCTGTGTGCGTCTTCGAATTTCGTCCCATAGACGATCCTCATAATCTAAGGGCAGAAATTCCGCTTTGAGCTCAGTAACCAGCTCATCCCAAGACGACACCAGGTTGCGATTTGCGCGAAACCATATTAGAGCCCTTGAGTCGAACAAATCAACAGCTGCTCTAAACAACTGTGTCTTGGTGAGTCCCCTCGCTTGCCGTAGCTCCTCGACACGCTCGAGGAACGCGTTTACCGAGCCAGAAGAGTCTCCACTAAACTTTAAACCCCATTTCGCCACCTCTGCCAGACCCGGAGCTCTAACCTCCACTGGGATGACCGATGTACGACCGACATCAACCAGTTCCTCTTCGTCCTCGCTCGCCTCTTCAGTTTTGGACACAAATGTTCCCATCGCCAAAATGAAACGGTTCCGCAGTCCCTTCGCGCCGTCTTTTTGTTCCTGGGTGACTGCCTGCATGTTCCCCAGTCGACGGAACGCAAACTCAATTTTCACCTTTGTTTTTAAGAAATCAGAAGCGGCACTCTCTCCCGACACTCTCGCGACCAACTCCTCGACCTCCACTGCCTTGGTCTCCAATTCCGCATAATCGGTCTCGTATGAGGTATCCAACGCAGTCTCCGCTTTCAGGGTCGCCCTCAGCGTTTTCCGCATGTTTTCCACCGTATCCGACGGAAAACCACGGATGGCAAGCTCATAAGTGAGCTCGTCCTTATTTAATCGATCTACCAAAATCTTCATTGCCCTGCCCAAACTAGTAAGTGCCCGTATATAGTAAAAGAAAAGAAAGTTCTTGCGAAAATGGCCTAGGGGCTAGATGATATATGAAAAATATTAATACCAAAGAAACCGAATCACTGGGAGACCTGTTCCGAGCCAAAACCTAATAAAACCCGATAAAACACTCAATAAAATTCACAATATACAATAGAACATGAAAAGAAAATTCTCCCTGGAACTTTACTAACACCGAATGTACTTTATTTTAACAAAGAAAAATGCCGTTACTCCACCCCCGCTATACTGTCGGGATCAGCAGCCTCGCAATTCGCTCCTTCACCAAAATTCGCCTCGAATATCCGTACTTCTATGTACTATCTAAAACCGACACACGCTACACACTCGTATAAGAATCCAAGAAACACAATCACTCTCACTCATTCATTCATCAGAATTCAAGTATCTATATGTCTATATCTTTAAATATTCAATGTAACAGTTTCCTTTTATTATATACCCGAAGGAAAACCGTGCAGTAAATTCAATTGCACTCACTTACGTAAATTAGATATTTGCGTATAACTTGCAATTGTAAAAGTAAATAATACATGCTTAATTCAAAATCAAATTAAAAAAAAAACCGAATAGATACACGATTAGTTCAATTTCAAGTCTAATTCCAAAGTTTCGCGATAGTATTCCAACGATTTCGCACCTCTAGATACGATTTTTCTTCGACCCGTGCCTTCCCACAATTTGGGATTTGGCCAACAAAAAGGTTTGCGAGTACCGTTATGACCCGTTATCACCGTTATGCCCCACGTTGGGCGCCAATTTGTTACGTTACTACGTTTCAGCGACTCACGAAAAACCCCTGGACTCAACTTTATCCACGGGGGGTGATTTCGGGAGGCTTCGCTCACCGGAGGTGGGGTGGTTCAGGCACCACTCGCTTCAAAACCCCGAAATCACCTCATCAACGACGCTCCGAAGCGAGAAGTGAACGTCGTCGTTCCACTCGTCCCTCTCGGCTGATTATTCCAGCTCTCTTACAAATCTCGCACTAAAGACTTTTCACTAGGTTCTAACCGAAATCAACCGTTTCCGACGATTCACAATTAAAAACTCTCAGAATTCGTTTTTTTACAATTCCGGCTACAATTATCTTTATATTTCACTATTCTACACCCAATCTCGTATTCAAATTAAAGATATTCAACAAAGTTCTTATTCTAATTAAGCCTAGTGTGCACACTACCTTATTTTTGCGGTCGATGTAATCTCATTGAAGTCCTGATCGCACAGCTCCTTCGCAATTGCCTGCTGCTCGGGTCGCTCCTCGCACCGGAATTTCCACGCAAACCGCCGGGTCGAAATCGCCAGCGTCGTAACTATTCGAGAACTTCCTTGTTGACCGGATCGACAAACTGCTTCCCTCGTCGACTTCTTATATTCGCTCCTTTATCTTGTTTGATTCCTTTCGACTTCTCCGTCGCCAGTTCTCATGAAAAAAACACCAGAATTTTGTATCCGCAGGAAAACTTTTTGGCGGCAGCGGGATTTTCAAACTCCGTTAGGGAGCATTCACCCTGGCAGTTGCACGCGCCAAGGTGTTGGGTTGATCATCCACCACACGGCCCACATTTGGGACACTCAACTCACCACTGTCTCGTTTGGCCGATGACAGATTGTTGACATTTCGAACGTAAATGTCACATTAAAACGAAAGATGTACGGGAGTGTTTTTATAGTTTCATCAAAGTGTCGAGGCCCCCAGAGATACAAATACTTTCGAAAGTGTCCATAGTACCACACAGGTAAGTTCCCTTCAGTTCCATTCGATATGTTGACTATCCAACTTTGCGTTTTATTCGCAAGAAGTTCCTGAATAAAGTTACTTAAGCTCCATAGTTTTCGGCCGGTGTTGTGTGAATGGATGGAATCTTAACACGAAGCTCAGACGAAATTTCGTTAAGGTCGGCCGCATAAAAGAATGAATTTCCATCCATCTCGATTCTGTGACAGCAATGCCAAAATGCCTTCAGATGCAATTTAGATTTACTATTCGAATTTTTCCCTGGGTGCTGCTGGCTGCGTGATCTCAGTCGATTCCGACTGTCGGGCGCCGACGTCTACTCTGGTATGTAAATTTGTGTTGCGGATGTGAATATCGATAGTGCGGTGTACGTCATTCACGACGTCATTCAATTGCGTTTCGCGCGGGAAGCGATGTCTTCGATTAGATTTCGCCTACGTTATAGATGGATTTTTCGTTGATGCTATTTTAGTAAAACTGGGTCAACTATTGACACAGGTCAGTGACGTCGCCAGCTGACATCAACAGCGCGCGTCGCTCGGAAAGTAGTGCTTAGGCGGGTCCGTGCGTTCAGGTGCGATGCCTGCCCTGGCCTTCATCTGGCGCCTCCGTTGCGACTTCACGAACTCGTAGCTATCCAACTTACAATTAAATAAACTTATCGCTATACATACTAATATTCAATTAAATGGAAAATTCTATCTTACACTCTCATTAAATCACAATATGTTGGTTTATTACGCTTAATATAAAATTCTGAAAGCCGTGATTCGCGAACTATCTCCATCGTGCTCCCTCTGGGAGGACGGTGGAGGATCTTTTTTTTCCCTTTTCGATTTTAAAAGACAAACTGTGAACCGTGACAAGGCATTAATTTCACCAACAGGAACAGGCCAAGGCATAACCAGCAATTTATGTCTGTAGTCGACTGCTAACAAAATTAAACCACGACCAAAAAGTACAGGATTTTATTGAATATCTTTCATAGTTTTTTCTAAAGCTTTGACGGATTTATTACATTTGTATGTGATACAACGAAACTACACTCTCTTACTGGACGCGATGAAAATACATCGCTTCAAAAGTTTTGTCGTTCCAGATGTTTTCGATATGTTGCATGTATGAGTAACCAAATTTCTTAGAACAAGCTATTCATCACTTTCTGCAGCTCTAAAAATTACAACATTCTTAAATATATCCAAACAACATGCAAAAAATAAAAAATCGAACAAAATTAAACATCATTTGCACTAACAAATCATTGTTCAAAATAAATACAAACAAACCTAAACAATTCAAAATCCAAAAATTCTCATCCAACTGTACGTATGCTTCCAAAGGTGTGATTATTTCAGCAATAATTGAAATTTGCAACGAACTTTGAACGAAGTAGATCCATTTTATCCAATAGTTTTTTTTATGAAATAAGGCACATGCGATTTGTACGTAATCAAAGAAATAAAAAAAAAAGTCTAGCCCATCAGAACCGCTAGAAAACTAATTTTCGAAAAAATTGTTTTTAAGTGACAAAAAAATGTGGAAAGACGTTATACACTTTTTTGTAGAATCATATCAACCATTCCTTATCCAAAGCAAAAAAACTCAACTATAACACAAATGATGAAAATGTTCAGTGCTGGCAACACTTCCCCAACCAAGCAGCAATAAGTTTACCATAACAAGCTCATACTTAAATGAACTTATTCTTTGAATTTCGTTCTCATGGAAGGATTTCATCGAAAGTTTCAGCGGTTAAATATTGTTTGAGGCTGCCATCCGAAAAATGTTCAAAACTCGGAAAATTTAAAAATTGGTTTCTTATTTTTATTGCAAATGCTTTGCATATGAGTACGTAATTTGAAGTATTTGTTGGTGCAATATTTACGAAAATGGCTAATGCTGGTTAGCCTCTGTCAGCAGCAGAGCAAAATATATACCAAATCTGCTTCACGTTAAGTTAAACCCAACCAGTAAATTTAGTTTCGATTGAATCACTGCGGTGGAAGTTATACGGTTGAAAAGAGTTTTAGGGTTAACACCCTTAAACCTTTTCAAATTTTTAAAGCGTTAATATTTGTTGTTAATTTTCATTGCAGGATCATTCCCATTTGCAAATCTAATGACATATTCGCTCAGTAAAGAAATTCCACAAAATTACAAAAATGGTCATAGCTGGCAGTCCTTTCATGGTTTTTGTACGAAATTTCTACAACATTTAGCTCACATTAAGGTCCATTTACTACATGAACTTCGTTCTGATTTCTACACTGGACCGGAAGTTATAGGGAAAAAAGCTTTATTTTGCTGAGCAAATTTGCAAGATTTAGGAGACATGTAAAAACAAAAAGAGAAAGTGAACATGGAACATGGAATACTTCGCACAGGAGGCTTCGCTCGCAAAAATCGGGATGGTTCGGGCGCCACTCGCTTCAATTAACCGGAACTACCGAGCCACCGTCGCACTGAAGCGAGAAGTTGTGATGATGAACAACAAGATACGGAAAAGGATCACGCAAGTAAACAGAAAAGTATCGGAATGATTAAATTCCGCTGTCTAGAATAAATTACACAGAATTAAGAGCCGTTCACTTCCGAAACATATAATTGCTTCACACTTTATTCATTTTCTCGGAATAGATACTTAAACAATTGCAACTCTCAAAATACCTATCGAATTCTAACTTGGTTCGTACACGATTAAATTAAAGATTAAAAGAAACTACAAAAAAATTACAATATAGTGTGCAGACTATATTGTAATTTTCTCCTGCCTCGCTGGGACCTCCTTCCGTTGAACTCGGCTGATCGCTCTGCTCTCGTGGTTGACTCCTTCGAGTAAATCTTCAGGTTTTTGCTAGCTTGCCACTCGTTTCTGCACTTCTGTTTCGTTTCAGGACTCCCAGACTATTCCATTTTAACGGCCGTCGTTTTCGAACGATTATTGTATTATCTCGATCCAGTTCAAAATTCCAGATGGAACATCTAAAAGGACTCAAAGCAATATTCGGTATTTTCTTCTATGGACATCCGTCCACTCTGGACAATTAATAACTTCCACTCCAAAATTAATATTCGATATTTTCTTCTACCGGACATCCGTCCACTCCCAACAATTAACAACCTCCTCCCTTGTCGTAGAATTCGTTCGAACCTCTCAATATTTTTTTTCTCTCCCCCGTCTTATTTTTTTTTAATTCCAAGCTTACTTAGAAAACGGCTCATGTCTAAATTTGCAAGTTTTTACATGAAGCTGGTTAAAATTCTGACACACTTATTATTTGTGTTCGAACATATGCGACAAACGTTGTACCAATTTCTCTCGTGTTGCTTTTGCGTTGATAGGGCAGCCACCGTGAGTTTAGGTACTAATCCTAACTACTACTATCTACTAACTAAATACAAAACTAACGACTGAGTAATCATATATACATAGTGTGTGATTGTGACGGCTGGTTTGTTTACCTATCACTTACTATCTCTATGACTTAACTAACCTAGTTCAATCCAGACGGCGGATCTGTCGCGTGAATAGTTTGGTTCGTAAATCTCCATCGTCCTCTTTTTAGGATGGCAAAGGCGATTTTTTTTTTGTAAACAGAAATACGCGTAACTCGCGCCGCCATGACAACGCCTTCAGAAAAATAATATATGACAAATTTGTAGCTTAGAAAATTCCCCACAAAAAATATCTACTTTTTCTTGGAACCAGAACCGTTTTTGAAATATATTGATCTAAACATTTGTAACTAACAGGATCCACTTTCTCAACGGCATGTTGATATTATCCGATTTTGATTCCAACTTGGAATGTTCGGAGCACACTTTTCTATCTACCCTGGAGTCTGGTAGATAAGTCTGATTACATGTTTTTTTTGTTATGCGCCAACATAGAAATAAAAAGTCTTGCGCATCAGAACCGCTAGAATATTAATTTTTGAAGAAATTGTATTTGAACGACAAAAAAATATGGAAAGACGTAATACACTTTTTTGTAGAATCATATCAACCATTCCTTATCCAAAGCAACAAAACTCAACTATAACACAAATGATGAAAATGTTCAGTGCTGGCAACACTTTCCCAACCTAGCAGCAATAAGTTTACCATAACAAGCTCATACTTAAATCAACTTATCCTTTGAATTTCGTTCTCATCGGAGGATTTCATCGAAAGTTTCAGCGGTTAAACGTTGTTTGAGGCTGCCATCGGAAAAATGTTCAAAACTCGGAAAATTTAAAAATTGGTTTCTTAGTTTTATTGCAAATGCTTTGCATATGAGTATGTAATTTGAAGCATCCGTTGGTGATATATCTACGAAATGGCCAATGTTGGTTACCCTGTGTCAGCAGCAAAGCAAAATATATACCAAATCTGCTTCACGTTAAGTTAAGCCCAACCAGTAAATTTCGTTTCGATTGAATCACTGCGCTGGAAGTTGTACGGGTGAAAAGAATTTTAAGGTAACCACCCTCAAAACTTTTCAAATTTTTAAATCGTTAATATTTGTTCCTTATTTTCACTGCAGGATCATTCCCATTTGCAAATCTAATCACAAATCACGCAGTAAAGAAATTCCAAAAAATTACAAAAATTGTCATAGCTGGCAGCCCTTTCATGATTTTCTTACAAAATTTCTACAACATTTGGCCTTCATTAAGGTCCATTTACTGCATGAAGTTCGTTTCGATTTCATGACTGGACCGGAAGTTATAGGGAAAAAAGCTTTATTTTGCTGACCAAATTTGCAAGATTCAGTAGACAAAAATCACCATAGCTGGCAACTCTATTCTAATTTTTCAGCCAAATTTTCAACGAGTTTTATCTGAAGTGAGATCCAAGTACTGTGTGAATTTTGTTAAAATCTGATGGCTGAACCGGAAGTTATAGGCCAAAAACCGGTTTTTTTTCTGGGTGATTTTTCAAGATGGTACCACTGCCACAGGATTGCCCGCATTTCAAAATCACTTTCATCAGACCTGGTCGTCAGTTCTCCGGTCGTGAGTTCTCGTGAACAGAACTTTCGAGTGCTGAAAATAGAGGTAATTTGGTGATGGGTTGCCGTTCTTGTGCACATTGGAATTTTCAAAATTTCAATTTGGTCAACATTTATTAATGATTTGAAATTTTTGTCAAAAATCAAAAATTTTTCAGGAGGGTCAATGATTTGAAGAATTTTTTTTCAGCAGCCTGCCGTAGCTACAGGGTTACCCGCACAACCTTGAAAACCCATATTTGCTAAGTCCTAGTCAACATCAATATGCTCTGCAATTTTCACGATGATCCAATGGTTTTGTCAGAAGTAATGACAAATCAAAATATGAAAAAAAATCCTTGTCTACTTTTAGGCATGCTGCACCTACACACGGCTCAAAATTTCCAATTCTTTACCACAGACAAGCTTAAAACATAATAAGTTTCCATTACTTTTAACTTTTTTCAACAAAAATTTACACTGCTTGGAAATATAAGAGTACCTGAAAATTCACTAAAACTCTCGCCGCCACCAAAAGGTTTCGGATATCTGAATTTTATATCTGAATTTTTTATCGGCCGCTCCAGAGATTATCTCGGAAAATCATTTTGCTGATGTATATATATATATATATATATATATATATATATATATATATATATATATATATATATATATATATATATATATATATATATATAGATATATATATATAAATATATATATATATATATATTATATATATATATATATATATATATATATATATATATATATATATATATATATATATATATATATATATATATATATATATATATATAGATATAAAGAAACATGAATTTTCGGCAAAACGAGTTTAATACTAATTTCAAACTCACAAACAGCCCAAGTCGTAATCAAAATCGGATAATATCAACATGCCGTTGAGAAAGAGGATGCTGTTAGTAGCAAATGTTTGATCAATATATCTCAAAAACGGTTATGGTTACAAAAAAAGGTTTTAAGATCTTTTTTGTTGGAAATTTTTTAGCTACAAATTCGTTAAAAAAGCAACGCAGCACTCAGATCGATGGGAACTTTTGACATTTTGTTCAAGACGCCAGTATCAAGATTCACACCAAAATTCAGCTTTCTCCTAACTTTTCCGAAGCACCATGTTAAATTTCCTCGGGCTATTTAGCCTTTGTATTAGAAAACAGGCAATATGACATATGAACTCAATGTTTATTTATGTCTTCTCAATATCAGCCAAATTAAAAAATCTATGTTTTCAAACAAACAAAATCAAAAACCAGAGATGCGCCACATCAAAAGGTATCAAATCATTTTTGAATAGTTAAATACCATATAAATGATTCAATTTTTTTTTTTCATATTATAGAATAAGTTTCCTTTTTTGTACTTAACGAATTCCTTTTAGGACTATTTTCTGTGGAAAGTCTAAGTAACTTTCATTTATATTACATCTGAATGTATTTATTTATTTAATAGTAATAATAAGGTTAACATTACATTAAAGGTCTTTTTTACTGCAATTAAAAGTGGCATGAATGCAAAGTAATCCAAATGTGCTGCTATACTACTGGTCAAATTATAGCTGTGCAGCCATCTCAATGTCTTGCTTTACTGCTTTTAAGGCAGTAGTACAGCAGTACATTTTGCAATCTGCCCTGTCACCACTTCAGCAGTAATTTAGCAATGCTTTTGCACTCCTTACATTCCTATCGTTTGTCCCATTCATATTTGTGGGAAGTAAACGATCAACCATGAAACAAAACAAATCACACGTACGCCTGTAATAGGAAGTAAACAGGTGAATTTTGGGGTAAAATGCTTTCTCTAGCATTAAAAGTATTCACGGGTTTGCTCACGACTTCTGCACCACTTTAGAAGTAGTGCTGTGTTTGCTGGGTAATACCTAGAGTCAATGTGTGCATCATAATTAGGTCATTTGTTTAAGCCAATAACACCGTACAATAATATTGCCGACTATGCAGCGGCAGCAAATGATGCGCTTTAAAAAACTAAATGGTGAATGGTCTTGCGTGTGGAAATTAGTCAACGCATTAATAGAAGGTGATCACTTTCATGTCAACGTTTTAAAGCCAGGATCAATATCTGCACGCTTAATTCATTTCTTTCTGTTCAAATGACAATGCAACAGCGCAATTGTTTCCCCTTTGCTATGGCTTGTGTTTGGGGTCGGTAGATTGTACTGGCTGTTTCAGATCTATTTTTGTTTCGTCGCCTATGAGATGAAGAGTGCATTCTAAAGGTAGGTATCCATATGTTGCATTTCTTCCGTATCGTATCCCTGTTGCGTATCATTCACTAAACGGATACGATGTCCACACTACTCAATATTCCATACATCATCAATACGATCCGTTGCAAAAAACTCGACACGCAGCTGCAACGCTTTTATTCACTAATCTATAGTGTACAACGCAACGTGTCCACACATGACTCCACTTCGTATCGCATCATTCCTTTGATGCGACGGCAAGAAACCGCCAAGTGACCGATCGAGGTCGTTGCGTTTCTTTGTATCAAATTTTGATACGCAACGATGATACGTTTGTCGTATCCACTGATACGCAACGGTGATACGATACGCGAAAATGATACATATGGATACATACCTTTACACTCCACAGATTGTCAGATTTCAAAGCTAAGCAAAATACCTGTTTCTCGCTTTTAAGCTAAATATATGTCAATTTCCTCACAGAAATTGATATTTCGCAAGAAATCCAATCTCAAAATTTACTATACAAAGACTGGCGTGGTAGGAGCGAAGGTAAAAATCCTGCACTTCTGCACTGAGAGGCCCTTCAACCCGGTAACTAAGAAGAGTCCGAAGAACGTCCGAATGTATCAATAGTCGAGACCGGGTAGTAAAATGAACAACAAAATTCTACGGACAGACAGTCGGAAATGAGGACAGATAATGAGTTGAATATGCAATTCTAGTGAGTACCACATCTTTAATGCTAAATATATTCAAAGAAATATAAAGGCATGTTTTTTAAAAACCAGCGTAATGTAGAATGAAAAAAAAATTGTTTTAAAGTCCAGAGTTCGGTATTCGGTGTTATAGAGCACTGCGAAGGTTAGAGGAAGCGGAATGTGAGGAAAGCCGCAAATTGAGGAAGAGGCGAACATATATTTCCATCAGCAATCTTTTTTTTGTATTCGTTTAGGGTTTGTAACACTATTTCCCTCGACATCGCCATTTTGAAAATGAGCAACTGTCAGAATATGGCCATGCTTATGGCCATGCAAATGTCTTGCCATATGGCTTGACATCTATGGCATGACATCAAATATGGTATGCCATATACCGTCTACATTTTCCATTTCCATGGCAAGTCGAATGTTATGCCATCTCCCATGCTACCAACTCAAATTGAGGAAAAAAGAGTATATCGGCTTCGCAAAAAGAGTACAAAAGAGTACAAAATTCAATGGAAAAAGAGTATCAAAAACAAAACCCATTTTTCGTATGATTTCTTAATATTTATTTAAAATAAACCAAGAAAAAGTTTAAATTATCATCATTTATTGTCAATACATTTAATTATTCTGGAATAGTATCAATTGACATGGCACCTGGACTGTAACCGGAAATTTGCTGTGGTTTTTGAAAATGTATGGAATTCGTCACAACCGTATTCCATGTTGTTTTTCACAATCAAAATCGATTTCAGAGTCGACGGCTCAAGTGCAGACTTTTCTGGTGTCCAAATCTTTTTCGCTTTAGCAAACAAAAGTTCGACTGACGCCGATGTGCCCGGAAAACAGAAAATAAATTCAATCACGTGCGCAAACTCTTCATACGGCAATTGATGTTGATCCATGTGTTTGAAAATTTCAACCCACCGATCTTCTGCGGATGCTTTCATCGTATTCCATTCAGATATATTCTCATCGGTGCAGAATGTTTTTATGAGACCGAATTGTTGAAAAGGTTTCGAACTGTTAGTTTCCCAGTCGTAAGATTGCTAACAGCATAATATATTTCAGTGATGGATCGATCCGTTCAATTGGGATTATGAACATAGAGTAAATACAGCAATATTCTGACATGAATTGCACGCTTGCTTTGCGTGTCTTTCATTTAATAATTTTTGTGTCCAGCATAGAATCCATATGATTACGCAATCGACAGATTAAATAAAGAATAAAGTAGCTGTAAATGAATTATGCGATTGTAATTGATTGCTTTAAATTTATAAACAATTTAACAGATTGCTTATGGCTGGGTTGAAAACAAAAAGTGTGAATCAATAGAAAAATAACAATAATGCAATGTAGCAAAATGGAATTTCTATGTATTGTCGTGATGCAGATGACTTTTAGGTGGATTTCTGCAAAAATTATTGCTTTTTCACAAAAAAGAGTACAAAAGAGTACAGAAGAGTACAATGAAGAGTACGAAAAATCAAAGAGTACATGAAGAGTACAAGGGTCAAAAAAAGAGTACTGTACTCCTCAAAAGAGTACAGTTGGTAACATTACCCATGGCCAATGTGGACGCGGCGTTAGCTTATTATTTTCATTTGGGAAATTTCAATAGTTTTTTTATTATCATACTGATATGCAGAGTAACCTATCTGCCGTCTTTAGCATAAACACTCTAGATTTTTTTTTTTTATTCTTGAGTTGACACTGGATTTAAAAACTAAATATTCTATTACATAATTCTATAAAATCTGAAAAACCTATCTTTTGTGAAAGTATGTTAAAATCAATATTGAATAATGCACTCATCATATATCTCTAGACAAACGGACAAACAACTTTTTTATACATACATTTCGCTACGTTTTTACTCGACTATGCGATACGAGACGTCACTGGTGCGGGGCTGGGCATGGGCAGAACTGGATGAATTTGAAACTCGCCAAGTCATGATCTTCTCGTCCTGGTTCATTACGATAGCCTTGAAATTTAAGTCTAGGCTAGATTAAAGGCGAAAGTTAAGTTTTAAGCTTAGCTAGGTTAAGTGGGGGTAAGGTATATAAACGTTTTTTTTACTTGTTTTAAATTATTTTAAATGAATTCATAGTCTTTCAAAAATTATGGGCCAAAATTTCAAGTCAATTGGACCGAAATTGACAAAATTATGAATGTTTGAGCGTCCGTTGTTCCAGGCCAGGCTTTGTGCGTTTTTCTGAAAGTTGTTATTTTTTAAGTCCGTGTTTACCAGATCTCAAAATCTACTGGACCAATCGTTTTGAGATTTTACACAATATTTTTCACATGGTTCTCCAGAGATCCCTGAGAAAATTTTTGTTTTTTTGAAATAATTATTTATTTAACAATAACAAATTAGCCGATTTGGTTTTTGCGAAAATCGGGTTTTAAAAATTGAAAAACGGAAAGAGATAAAATCCTCCCAAGATTTTTTGGAGAAACATATCCTTTAAAATATGCATTTTATTCAATATTTTGCGATGAAAATTAAAGAAAATATTGTTCAAATCTTGCATTATTATATGGAAATTGATTAAATAAACTTACTTCCTCTGTATCGCCAAAAAAATGCTGAAAGAAAAAATTCACCAAATTAACCTAACTTCGCGCTTAATTTAATTATAATTAGGCGTAAGTGAGGTCTTAGTGGTAGTGCAAGGAAGATTTTGAGCGAATTATTGTTAACATAATCTTAGTACTTATACAGGCTGGATAGTATTATTTGTGTGTTAGATAAAAAAATTGCATGAGATATAAAAATGTGTAAGAAGAAAAGGATCACAGCCAGCGGGTCAAAATAGTGTAGCCACCAAGTTATCATTGCTAATTTAACTCAAAGCTAGCTTAAGAACGAATAACTGAAGTCAAATAAAAATCTTTTCAAATCAATTCATATGTGCTTTATACGCTGAGCTATAATAAAATCAAGAACGACTTTGTAGAGCAAAAACACCTTTGCTAAAATCATACGTTTTCCGCTTCCTTTGCCACCATGGTTACTGATTTTCGAAGAAAATTAGATTTAGATTCGTTTCGCCGAAAATTTATGTTTTTTATTTATACCTATGTATATTATATATATATGTATATATATATATAAATATAAATATATATATATATATATATATATATATATATATATATATATATATATATACATATATATATATATATATATATATATATATATATATATATATATATATATATATATATACATATATATATATACATATATATATATATATACACATATATATATATATATATATATATATATATATATATATATATATATATATATATATATATATATATATATATATATATATATATATATATATATATATATATATGTACACCTATGTCAGTGGCGGCTCGTGGCTATCGACCTGGGAGGTTCGCTCTTTTCTAAATTAATCAACATGACCATGAGATTTATTTAGCTAAATAAACTAAAATAATACATTTTTATCATCACAAATTAAAATATTATGTAAAACAAATATTTTATAATAGCACGGTTCCTGTAGTAAAAAAAGTCAGCAAGTAGTTCAGCTGTGTATATCTAAAGTCGATTCATCTTTCTTTCTTTTTCCATTTCGCTGAAATTTGGTATTTCCTTCAACATCTTTTTTTTCGATCAAGAGAGTAGCTAAAGCTGTTAATTGCTCTTGACACACTGTTGACCTTAAAAAAGTTGTTATTCTTCTTTGGGTGGAAATGATCTTTTGCTTCTGCTGTTGACATTTGTACTGTCGTGATGAGCTTGAGAATTTAGGAAGTGGTTGGGAAAATAGTTTGAAAGTCAAAATAGTTTGAAAGTCATTTTCAATAATAGACTTGAGAAGATAAACTGCGCCTGACATTTTTTGGAAGTCTAGTCTTCTATTTGTAATTTCTAGTTCTGTTCATAGTCTTGCTTTATCTAAAAAAAGGGTACGTATTAGCTGCATTTTGGAGGGTGTCAGTAAGGAAGTCTTTTGCAAGTTTCAAAAAACTTTGAGCAATGAACATATTGTAAGCACATTGATGATTTGTCAATTTAAATTTATCTAAAGCATGACTAATGATTGTATTACAAATATCTTTGGCAGCTATTTACAAAGTATGGATTTTCGTTTTTATGATTTTTGATTGAAGACTGCTATCCTAAAAGTTTAGTTTGAACATTTTAAATAGAATCTCTTTCTTTTTGGATACAAAATCAGCTAACTACTGTTGAATTCGTACTGAATATATACAAGTTTATTACGATTGATAATACAAAATGTCACAATGTGGGAATTTTATTTGGCTAAACACGGTAAGCCAGATCAAATATGAAGGGTCTTGAAGCATTCGAGATATCGTAAAAGCCTGATTTATGGTGGAAGTTTGTTTGGACCTTTATTTTATTTTTTTCATTCATTCAATCAATGCTTTCTGTGTCTAGAAAATCGTACACACCACTCTACTTTGAAAAGCAATTTTTTGCAAATTTAATTCGATTACGTGAGCCGAACTAGCAGCATCATAATTTAGGGGATTAGCAAATGTCCAAAATCATTTCAACGGAGTCTTATCGTGAAAAATGTACGTGAACACTACCGACATTTGAAATATTGATGATATGTCGGTTGTTTCATCAGCTTTCACCGAAACAAAATCCGCTGTCATTATTTCTTGTTTTATGATTTTTCGCAAAACTTCTAGCATACAATCTAACAGCTCATTTTGGATAGTTTTTGAAAATTCTATGTTGCTCAGGTAATAAACGAATCCTGCAATAAAACGATCCTATTAAAAGTCGGGAAGTCAGTATAGCTCAAACTGAGGTAACACAGGACCAAAAGCTGAAACCAAATGTTATTCTCTCAATTAGCAGCGCCTTAAAAAATTTGGATAAGTTTGATCTCAAATCTTTACACTACAAAATTCAGAGTTCATAGTTATTTTTCAAATGACTTTTTTTGTGTAATTTTTGCGTTGATAAATCATTCCAAACTTTGCGTTGATAAATCATTCCCATGGGAATGATAAAGAATGCATCCAGATTTTTTTACAGTGAAAGATATTCTGGCTTATATTTTTATTTAATATGATAATAAAATCGATGCTGGCTATATATCGGCCAAATACCGCAAGTGTGACCAATCCAATAGATCTTTAATTGAAAATCTTTAAATCAATAGTTAAGTGTAACATTTTTTTTATAACAATACCAAAAAAAAATTGGAAAAACGTAAATACATCTGAAAAACGTAAATTAAAACTTAATATTATTGAAAACTTATATTTTCTTAGATTTAACCTTAACTTCAATCATTTTTTCCTCATATTTTGAGCAAATTTAAGCAGCTACTTACCTTTCACCATTAGTTAAAAAATATTTTAAATGCCTTAGGCTACAAAATAAAGTTATTATTTTGTGCCTACGACATTATGATTCTTTTTACTGAATTTTCGAATATATATATATATATATATATATATATATATATATATATATATATGTATATATATATACATCTATATATATATATATATATATATATATATATATATATGTATATATATATATGTATATATATATACATATATATATATATATATATATATATATATATATATATATATATATATATATATATATATATATATATATATATATATATATATATGTATATATATATATATATATATATATATATATATATATATATATATATATATATATATATATATATATATATATATATATATATATATATATTTATATATATATATCAGCAAAATGACTAAGGGAGATAATATCTGGAGGGGCCAAACTGATTGAGCTGAAATTTTCGGAGAACATAGATGTATACAGTAAGCAGGTCCATAAACTGCTAGAATTCAGATATCTTTAACCCTTTGGTGATGGCGGGCATTTTGGTGAATTTTCAAGTACTCCGGTGTATCCTGTATTTCCAAAAAACGTATTGGAAATTAAAACTTATTATGTTTTAAGCTTGTTTATGATAAAGAATTTAAAATTTTGAGCCGTGTGTGGGTGCTGAGTGCCTAAAAGTAGGCAAGGATTTTTTTGCAAATTTTAATTTGTCATAACTTACCATCGTGAAAATGACGGAGCGTGTTGATGTTGACTAAAGCTTAACACATATGGATTTTCAAGACAGTGCGGGTGACCTTGTGGCAACGGCAGGCTCCTGAAAAAAAATCCTTCAATTCAACGACCCTCCTGAAAAATTTCTGCTTTTTGACAAAAACTTCAAATCATTGATAAATTCTATCCGTTATCCACTGTTATCAAACTGAAATTTGCGAAATTCGGTTTGCACAAGAACGGCAACCTATCACCAAATTACTTCTAATTTCAGCACTTGAAACTTCTGTTCATGAGAACTGATGACTGGCTTATCCAATCATTATCAAATTCACAATACATATTGCTATTGACTAGGACCAAGTCTGATAGAAGTGACAACACTGTGGCAGTGGTACCATCGTGAAAAATCAATTCCGATTCAGCTGTCATATTTCAGAAAAATTCACACCATTTTTGGACCTTACCCAAAACAACATTTGATCAAAATTTGGTAGAAAACTAGAATAGAGCTGCCAGCTATGGTGATTTTTGTCTCCTAAATCTTGCAAATTTACTCAGCAAAATAAAGCTTTTTTTTCTATAACCTCCGATCCAGTCATGAAATCAAAATCAATTTCATGCAGTAAATGGACCTTAATATAAACCAAATGTCGTAGGAATTTGTAAAAAATAAATCATGAAAGGGCTGCCAGCTATTACCAATTTTATAATTTTATTGGAATCTCTCTACCAAGCGATTATGTCATTAGATTTGCAAATGAGAATGATCCTGCAATAGAAACTAACAACAAATATTAACGTTTTGCAAATTTGTTAACTTTTGAAACTCTTGAAATTCTTTTCACCTGTATAACTTCCAGCGCAGTGATTCAATTGAAAAGAAATTCACAGGATCGTTTTAACTTAACGTGAAGCAGATTTGGTATAGACTAGTATTTTGCTTTGCTGCTTACAAAGAGTAACCAGCATCGGACATTTACGTAAATATTGCACCAACAGATGCTTCAATTTACATACTCAAATGTAAAGCATTTGCAATAAAAGTAAGGAATTATTCCTTAAATTTTCCGAATTTTGAAAAGTTTTCGGATGGCAGCCTTAAACAACGTTTAACCGTTGAAACTTTCTATGAAATACTGCGATGAGATCGAAATTTAAAGGATAAGTTAATTTTAGTATGAGCTTGGTATGATAAACTTATTGCTGCTTCGTTGGAAAAGTGTTGTCAGCGCCGAACATTTTCATCATCTATGTTTTAGTTGGGTTTTGTTGAAAACCATTCTCTAATTTGCGTATTAACAGAATAATTGTGTGAATATTAAGTATTTAGCTCAAACAATTTCAGAAAACTTGGCTCGTAAATATAATTCTCCCTAATATTAAAATGTGCATATAAATAATTTGTCTTTACTTCAGCAAGCACCACACAATGATTTACACCTTATCTTGTCACCATAATTTATCGTCCAGTCATGAGCGTAGCAACGTTTTCTAGGTCTCTGGTATTCTTTCTATCCTATGAGCGTAACTCATATGTGCACAACTAGCAGTATAATTTCTTGAAAAACCCCTTACCCCGGAAGCCCCTGCAATACCCAATACTGGAGCGTGTGCTCACTGCTGTACAGTGCTGTGATGTTTCCGTGGCCGAAATTCCTTCATAAAGCAAGTTTCCACGGTTTTTCCCAAGGACAAAATGAGAGCTATTCATCACAGTTTTACATTTATAGTATTTATCAACATCACGAAAACGCATATACATTGAAGAAAAAAAAACACAGTTTTTTATATTTTATACATATATATATATATATATATATATATATATATATATATATATATATCCATATATAAATATGTATATATATATACATATATATATATATATATATATATATATATATATATATATATATATATATATATATATATATCTATATATAAATATGTATATATATACATATATAAATATATATATATATATATATATATATATATATATATATATATTTATATATATATATATATGTATATATATATTTACATATATTTATATATATATATTAGGGCGGGCCAATTTGTATGGAGCCGAAAAATTCGATTAGACCTGCCCCCTAGGATGATTCTATGGACAATTCTAAGCAACTTTGCCGAAGGAACCATAGGTCTATCTCGATTTTCGAGTCTCCCACTTTTCAAAAAAAGATTTTTTCCCTATAACATCATTTTGATTCAAAATTCGTTTTTTTATTCATCGTTATATTATCTTTTTTATGTGTATATGGGGGGTTTTTGGGGTCGAGAAATTCATTTCTGATCTTTATTTTTACCTATGACTACCGCCAGAGGGCGTTTCATGCATATTTTAACTATTTTTCGTCTATTTTCCGAGAAAAATTACAAGTTTTTCGGTAAAATTGATCTTTATTTAATTTTTTTCAATGAAAATTCAAATTAAAAAATAAGAACATGTGTAAAAAATAAAAAAAATGAATTTAGTGAGAAAAAAAGCGACAAAGTGTTGTTGCTTTCAAGTCAACAACGCATTTATTTAAAAAAAAACATCGGTAAAACATCATTACCGACATATTTTGTGAAAGAGCACAACACAATGACATTTATGAGTGTTCAGTTCATTAGTGTTTGAGCATCATTTCAGTGAAAGTGAATTATAAATTTCCTGCCAGTGAATAATTGTGAAATTCAAAAAGAATTAAAAGGTATGTGTTAAAATTTTGTAATTTAATACACATAGGCATCGATGTTGTTCTCTTGCTTGGTTACTTTTTTCTGAAATATGTAATACATTGTAATGTATTTATATGTATAGCATGTAGGAATAATGTGCGTTGGAATAATGTATTAACTGGTCCTTAGAGGCGAAATGTCGGTTGACATATGAGTAAATGCTGTTGATCACATATGAGTTATGCCAATTTGTAGGTGGAAAAAATATATTCGAACCAAATGTTTTGAAATATACTAATTTCAGTTTTTTAAAATTTTTTTAGTAAAATTATACAATGGATCCAAATGCATTGCCGTCTACATCTCAAACCGCAACAACATCAACAAGTACCGAAAGTCATTTGAAGCATTTGCCTTCGCACGATGTTGCTGTTTTTGGTGCATCTTGTGATTTGAGTGGACTCGATCTGCCAACGAAACAGGATATTTTAAGATGTTTTTTTTTCTTGGCCGAACGTGCTAAACTCCAAAACAAAATGTTTTCGTATAAAACATTCGTACCGCACGTAACAGACAAATTGATTGAAATTTGGAGTCAACTTAATGTTGAAATTCTAACCAAACAAAGTGTTGTTAGAAAATTGGGTACATTGATTGACAAGTATCAAATCGAAACTAAACATTCAAATATCGCCTCATTCAGAACGTTCGAGCAATCTACAAAAGAATTATTTTACATCGGCAAATGTCAATGTGACTTGAAAGCAGAATTATGCTCATGTGGATTGATTCCAGATCATTTGAAAGAGTTCATGCGAGATCAAAATAATGACAGAAGATTGACGATACCGGAATTCGTGCTAGAAGTTGAAGAGCCAGCACCAACGTCAACAATAATACCAACAAGCGTTGAACAGAGCCATTCAGCATATGAACCAAGTACTGATATAGATCAGCCAAGTTCAAATCCACAAGATATTCCGCCAATGATACGAGGACCGTATACTCTCAGATACGATGCTTCGAACTTCGCTGCGATGTGTGATCGATTTGGTGTGTCTGATAGAATAGCAGCAGCACTCGCAACATCTCTTATGCAAGACATTGACGTAAAAGATGCACATGGCAATCCTATCATCATGGATAAAAATAAAGTGCGTCGAGAAAAGGCCAAATGCAGAGAAGAACTGCTTCGGATTTATCTCACAATAAACCAGGACCAATAGCACATTCACGTTGGCTCACCAAGGCGAAAAGATTGTTGCGGTTGTATGTGTCAACTGAAAATCTATCAAGGAATTTGAAAATTTTGGCAACATACATAATGAAAGTGTATGTGCCGATGTACTTCAACATCAAGTACTATAATTCGGTGGTCTTCGGTAGTGTATTATTTTACAAATTCATTCGTTGGACACAATATTTGGATACAAATCTACGCGGAGTTGTGAATAATGTCATTAAAAACAATTCATATTACGCACATTCCGAAAATATTTTGTTAGCGATGTTATTTGATGATAAAAAAGAGACACGAAAAATCGCAATCAAGAAAATTTTACACTACCGAAGAAATCTGTACGACCCGGCACATCTTAGAGTTTATCAAAAACCTTTGATAAACTTCAATTGTACAGATTATACGAATATGATTGATTTAAATAGAGATGATGTCTTATTCGAACCACCGTTTACGTATAGCATTCCGTATGATCATTTGGAACAATATTTAGAATGCGATGATCCACCATTGCCTGATCCAAGAATTCCGGTACACATACAAGCAACGGAAAGACATGTTCAATTGCTGGCTAGCGTTTCTAAACGTGTTTTAGAAAAGAGTCGACACAGTGTTATGGCAGTTACATCAGAAAGCCGTGCAAAATACCCCCGACTTGAAAGCAAAAAAGACTTTCAAAAATAAGTTATTTCGCTTTTCTTCCACTAAATTCATTTTTTTTTTTATTTTTTACACATGTTCTTATTTTTTAAGTTGAATTTTTGTTGAAAAAAATAAAATAAAGATCAATTTTACCGAAAAACTTGTAATTTTTCTCGGAAAATAGACGAAAAATAGTTAAAATATGCATGAAACGCCCTCTGGCGGTAGTTATAGGTAAAAATAAAGATCAGAAATGAATTTCTCGACCCCAAAAACCCCCCATATACACATAAAAAAGATAATATAACGATGAATAAAAAAACGAATTTTGAATCAAAATGATGTTATAGGGAAAAAATCTTTTTTTGAAAAGTGGGAGACTCGAAAATCGAGATAGACCTATGGTTCCTTCGGCAAAGTTGCTTAGAATTGTCCATATAATCATCTTAGGGGGCAGGTTTAATCGACACAAAATTTGGCCCGCCCTAATATATATATATATATATATATATATATATATATATATAAATATATATATATATATATATATATATATATTTATATATATATATATATATATATATATATATATATATATATATATATAAATATATATATATATATATATATATATATATATATATATATATATATATATATATATATGTATGTATATATATATATATTTACATATATATATATATATATATATATATATATATATATATATATATATATATATATATATATATATATATATATAAATATATATATATATATATATATATATATATATATTATGTACATATATATATATTTAAATATATTAAATATATTTATATATATATATATATATATATATATATATATATATATATATATTTATATATGCATATTTACATATATATATATATATATATATATATATATATATATATATATATATATATATATATATATATATATATTACAACAGCCGAGATTTGACTCCGAATCAAGTTTTCTCCAAAACTCGTTTTTGGCCGCTAAACCACCTCGTAAGCCTAAGGGGGACCCTTGCCGCCCAGATTTGAATATATGTTTATATATTTATATATATTTATATATATTTATATATATATATATATATATATATATATATATATATATATATATATATATATATATATATTTATATTTATATATATATACATATATATATATATATATATATATATATATATATATATATATATTTATATATATATACGGCTTTACTGCTCAGATTAGTCAGATTAACCAACGGATGGAGGAGATCCTGCAACAGCTTAAAGAGAGCCAAAAATAATTGACAGAACAGAGGAAATAGAATGCCGAACTCTTCCAACAAAACAAGGAGCTAATGCACCAACTGTTGGGGGTTAATAGCTCACCGCCAACGACTATACCTTCAAAACGAAAACGGAAAGAGGAACTAATCAGCACCACAATTAAACCTTTTGAGAACGAAAGTACACAATTGGAGGCAGAGACATCTAGGGGAGAACAATTCGAGAGAGATTTCCCCGTCCTGCCAAGGCCAAAGAAGCCGACACCGATGGTCTTGAAAAAACCAACCCCTCCTCAAAGCAGCAAACAAGAGAACAAACCGAATGCTCTAACCCAGGCAAAAAAGGACACAGCTGCGACAAAATCAACGATGCCAATAATCATACGGCAACCGGAAAAATGGACGCAGATAAACAGGACAATAAAAGAGCTGAAAATTGAATATGAGACAGCAAAAAGAGTTTACCTGAGAATCCAGGTTATCCCAAAAACCCAGCAGGACCATAGGAAACTAACTAAATTGCTGACGGCAGAGAAAATAGAGTTTCACACCTATCTTTTGCCCGAAGAAAAAAATCTAAAGTTAATCATTAGGGGTCTGCACGGGCTTACCCCAGCAGAAATAAAAGAAGACCTTGAAGAGCAAGGCTTCTATCCAATTGAGGTGTTTTTCCTCAAACTAAGAAACGGTCCTTCCAGACTTGTTAAAGTCCTTCTTTCTAGGCAAGAATTGGGCATACACAATATAAAAGCAGTTTGTCACCTGATATGCAAAGTAGAAGCCCAAAAACCACGTGGCGGACACTCGCAATGTCACCATTGCCAACAAAATGGCCACGCAGCAAGCAACTGCCACGCACAAGCCAACTGCGTCAAGTGCGATAGGCTCCACCATCACTCAGAATGCACTAAACAAAAATACGAATAAGCCAAGTGCGTTAACTGCAGCTGTGAACACCCCGCCAGCCATGGAGGATGTCCGAAACATCCAAAAAACCTAAGAAAATCATTTGTACAGGTCGCAAAAGAACGAACACCTGCAACCGTCCCTTAGGCTAAGCCAACCAAATCCACCAGGACCCAAAAACCAACCCCGCCGCTACAACATAGTACTCACATCCCAAATGCAGAATACATGGACCATATCTTCTCCAACATGCAGGAGCAATTCCAGTTCATGATGAAAAACATGATGGCAAAAATGGTGCAAGGAATGTTTTCTGCATTTCCAGCTTCCAAAAATCCCTCTAAAAAACTTTCACAATGAGTGTCCCCAACCATGTTTTAATCCTCATGTGGAATGTGAATTCCATAAGAAACAAAACAGGGAAACTGATACAACTCCTCTTTAACTGCAAAGTCGACATAGTACTCATTCAAGAAACATTCCTTAAACCTGGAGATCATCTCCGTTTTCCTAACTATCACTTTTATAGAATTGATAGTCTCACTGGCAGAGGAGGTGGCACCACCATCCTCGTAAAAAGAGATATCAGCCACCGTCATATCACCATCTCTTGCCTCTTCAAACTGGCAACAGCAATCAAAGTTAACACTCAGTCTTTTGAGTTCGTGGTAATTTCTGTTTATAAACCACCAGGCTCACTCAACTTTACCCCAGATCTCTCTAAACTGCTAGATCAGCAAGGACCAGTCTTTATAACTGGAGATCTAAATGCCTACCACCAACTTTGGGGGGACAGGAGCAGTAACAGAGCGGGAACAGTGCTAAAAAAGTTTGTTATGGACAAGCTGGTTAGCCCACACATTCCAAATGAGCTAACCCACTTCGGGATAACTAACAGCCATGCACTGGACATTGGTCTTTCCTTGAACTTCCAGCACAATGTGCGGACCATAGTACTAGATGAACTCTCATCCGACCATAAACCCGTACTATTCCTAATAGAAGACTTCTACATTGACAATCCCCTGAAATACAGATCAAAAACTAACTGGCAGGCTTTTCAGAGCGCAATGGAGACCGAGATCCCACAGCCATCTCTGGAAACAGCTAGAGGCATTGATAGAGCTATTGAAAACCTATCAACAAAAATAGCCCAAGAGAAGGAAGAATTCACCACAAAGACCTCAATAGAGTGCTATAACCCAAACGAGCTCCCAAGGGACATTAAAGAGCTGATCTGCAAAAGAAATTGAATAAGGAGAAGAGCTAGACGCACTGGAGATCCCAGCTTAAGACGGGAAGTGAACCGTCTCAGAAACCAAATCAGCCAACATATCTTACAGTTCAAGAACGAACAATGGGAAAACTTTCTCCTAAGTATGGAACCAGGAGATAATAATTTCTGGAGAATGACTAAATATTTGAGACAAAAGAACAAAGTAGCAATACCGGCAATCCATGGCCCTAATGGCCTCAAATATGACAACGAGGGAAAAGCAGAGGCATTTGCAGACACATTAGAACTGCAATTCAAAGAGAACACAACAAATCCAGAAGGATACGACCAGGCAGAAGAGATTGAAGAAAGAGCCGCTAACATTATAGAAAAAGCTACTCAAAGAGAAGAAGAGATCCGTACCACGAACAAAGAAGAAATAAAGCAGCTGATAGCTCAGTTCAAAAAACGTAAGTCACCAGGACTCGATACGATTGCAAATATCTGCCTATCAGACGATAAAATCCAAGAGATAACGGACATTGCCAATGTGATTTTCCGAACAAATTATTTCCCGAGCCCTTGGAAAAAAGCAATAATAACGGTGGTTCCAAAACCACACAAAGACCTCACCTTTCCGAAAAACTGGAGACCAATCAGCCTCTTATCCTCAATCGGGAAGTTAGTAGAACGGCTAATACTTTCACGACTTGAGGAAGTAGTCACCGACAAATCCATCATCCCAGAAGAGCAGTTCGGGTTCAAAGCCCACCACTTCACCGAGCTACAGCTAGCCAGAGTGACCCAGCACATAATAACTGGATTCAATTAAAAGAAATCAACAGGCCTTGTCATGTTTGACGTTGTCAAGGCGTTCGTCAAGGTCTGGCGCGCGGGTCTCATCGTTAAAATGTACGATTTTAATATCCCAAAACCTCTGATACCATTGATTGGATCATTCTTTGAAGGCAGAACCTTTACCGTTCAAATAAACGTCCACTTATCAAGCACAACCACTAGAAGCAGGAGTTCCACAAGGCTCTCCACTCTCACCACTGTTGTATACCATATACACTGCAGACATCCCGATGATGCCCACAACGAAAATCTTCCTTTTTGCAGACGACACCTGCATCTACTTCACTTCTCGACAAGCTGAATTTATAACCTTCAATTTCTAGCACTACATAGATACACTGATCAATTACTTCCAGAAATGGAAGATTCCTATCAACGCGGAAAAAACGCAAGCAATCTTTGTGACAAGACGACGAAGGCAAAACCCAAGCCAACTCGCAGTAGACAACGAACCCATAGAGTGGAAAACGACAGCCAAATACTTAGGACTCACTTTTGACACCAGACTTTCGTGGAATACGTACATACAGAACAAACGAATACAAGCTAGCGGAATACTGAACCAGCTGTACCCATTACTAGTATCTTAAAAGTTTAATATTAAGAACAGAGCCCTTATCTATAAGCAGCTCATCAGACCAACCACCACATACGGAAGCACCATCTCTTACCAAACACACAGGACAAACAAGTAACAGTCACAAACATGACAAAACCTGGCCCTGAGGAAATTAACAAGGGCACCCTGGTACATCAGAAACACTGACATACACAAGGACTTGCGAATAGAAACAATAGACAAATTCATACGAGACAAGGCACTAAAACTATTCGACACAATCGACAGACATTCCAACAGCACCCTTGCTATCTTAAGATTCCAAGAACAGAGAGAAAACGATATCTACTTAAACTTACGAGCATTAGGAAGTTAAGTAGTAGATCTACGAGGGAGCAACCAAGAGACTAGAATAAATCACAGAGGAAAAGACGAGCGCATGAACGCTCACTGAGAGGAAGGGAGTCAAAGTGCTGAAAGCACTAGCTCCAAATTAAAACAGTTCTAAGGAATTAAAATTAAAATATCTTTAACCATTTGGCGGCGGCAGACACTTTAGTGAATTTTCAGATACCCTTATATTTCTATGCAGAGTACATTTGTGCTAAAAATAGGTGATGAAAACGAAAACAAATTATGTTTTATGTTTGCGCTTGATAGAAAATTGGAAATTATGAACCCTACGTGGGCGCTGAATGTCTAAAAGTAGGCAAGGATTTGTTTTCGAATTTTGATTGTCATAACTTGGGACAGAAACATTTGATCGTCGTGAAATTCGCAGAGTGTAATGATGTTAGCTAAAGCTATTCCCGCGTGGGCTTCCAAGATTGTGCGGGCAACTATGTAGCTACAGCAGACGCCTGAAAAAATACTTCGTAATCGACTGTCCTGAAAAATTTTTGCTTTTTGATATAAACCTCAGCTTTTGCCCACCATGTCAATTCAAAACTTTCACAATTTCCACTTGCACAAGAACAGCAACCCATCACCCAACCACCTCCATTTTTAGCACTTGATACTTCTGCTCACGAGAACTGACGACCGGATCATCCGATCATTATGAATTTAGAGTACATGTTGGTTTTGACTAGGACCAGGTTTGACAGAAGTGATTTTTAAATGCGGGCACCCCTGTGGCAGTGGCGCCTTCTTGAAAAATCACTTAGAAAAAAGACTTCTTTTTGGCCTATAGTTTTCGATTTAGCCAACACATTTTATCAAAATTCGTATAGTACTTTTACTTTACTCTAAGCCACATTAGGTGGAAATTTGGTTGAAAAGTTAATATAAAACTGCCAGCTATGGTAATTTTTCTGACCTGAATCTTACAGGTTTGCTCAGCGAAATAAAGCTTATTTCCCCTAGAACTCCCGATGCAGTCATGAAAACAATTAGTAAATGGACCTTATTGTAAGCCAAAATTTGTAAGAATTTTGTAAGAAAATCATGAAAGAGCTAGTAGTTCGTGGAGACATGACGAATGAGTCAGCTCCAATGGCTACCGGCACAGCGACTAAGCTTGCAGAAGGCTGTGGAGACATGACGAATGAGCCAGCTCCACGGCCAATCAGCTCTTCCTCAACCCCTGTTTCCGGCGTTTCCGGGGCTCTGGTCACCAAGCCTGGCCTTGTGAAAGCCACGAAGCCCATTTGTGGCCAGTGTGACGGAAAGGTAGTGGCGAATGAGCCAACCCGTCCGTCAACAAGTGCTACCTCCGGTGCCACCTCCTCCTCAGGCACGCAACGCTCCTCTGCCAAATCATCTCGGGCTTACGGAACTAGAAGGGCAGCCTTCAAAGTTCTGAGGAAATTTCAAAACGTCTCCCCTGACACAATGTCCGACAAGGACAAAAAGTCCCTTGAATGGGCAAAATCCTACACTGGGGAGCACCCGCTCCCTCTAAATCCTGCAGGTACAACTCAGAAACGACAGAGGTCGGCTGAGCAGAAGTACCAGGGCAGGCAAGACTGCAAAAAGCAGAAGACAACAACCAGCCCCTCAGGGATAACTCGGCCATTTAATGAAATGGCCAAAGAGTGCCTTGTCTGGGCTGTAATTGATGCCAGCAAGGGAGATGGAATCATCTCCTCCGAAAACTGGCTCAAGATAAGGCAGGCTCTCTTCGTAGTCTGCTGTAAGCTGCAGAAGGCTAGCTCGGGTCCTCCACCTACGGTGAATGACGCGGGCTGGTACAAGGGAATCAGGCTGGTCGCGTGTGGAGACCAACGATCGGCCGATTTCTACAAGCAGGCTATCTCCGAGCTGGGGGAACTCTGGCCAGGCGCCAAGATTAAAGTGGTGACCAAGGATGAGATCCCCAGTCGGCCAAGATGCAGGACATGGATTCCTGCTTTCCATTCGGATCCAGTGGAGGTCCTGGACATCATTCGGCTTTTCAACCCTGATCTTCCTACGGAGGATTGGAGGGTTGTGAAGATTGGTGAGCCGGTGGACAATCGGCGGGAAGCCCTTTTCGTCATCAACGATAAGGCGCTGCCGGCATTGGATGCTCGAAAGGGCATCATCAGGTACGGGGTCGAAAAACTGGCCCTACGTATCTATCGAAGCGACAGGCCAAAGAGCTCTGCTTCGGGAGATCCGATACCTGCCGAGCCTGACCCAAAGATGGTGACCCAAACGACAGTGGAGCCACCTGAAAAAGGGTCTGATATCTCTCTGAGGGAGAAATCTGATGAGGAATCGGATTTGGAATCCCTCCTTGCCGATGGGGTTAGTGTCGGAACTGCCTCCGATTTGGGTGGCTGCCTGGACCTCATGACTCTGGGTGCAGAGCAAGAGGCTGGGACGGCTTCTATGTCTGAGGAGACCTTGATCTAACCCTAATTAATTGATTCACTAATGGTGAAGGTACTCCAAGTGAATCTTCACCATTCCATAGCAGCATCAGCTGCCCTGCTACTCCGCCTGTCTAGGACAGAGGAGGAGCTAATTCACATCCAAGAACCATGCGTTGTTAACAACCGGGTTTGCGGGTTACGCACCAATGAATACAGACTGATAACACCTGACGGCTCTTGTAAGCCACGTGCCTGTATTCTTGTCAGGAAAACCATAAATGTCCTTGTATTACATGACTTCTGTGACAAGGATAACATGGCTGTTGCAGTGGAGTGCGACCAAAGACCATGCTGGTTTGCTTCTTGCTATATGGCACATGATCATGGCACTAGCCCTCCCTGCGACATTGTCAGGGGGATCGTGGCTGAAGCCAGGAAAACAAGTGTGCCGCTGATACTGGGAGCTGACGCTAACGCTCATAACGAAGTATGGGGTAGCTCCAATACAAATGGTCGAGGCGAGGAACTTCTTGATTTCATCCTTGCCCACGACCTCTTCATCGCCAACACTGGCAGCGAACCGACCTTCCTTACCTCAAACCGAAGGGAGGTGCTTGACGTTACCTTGATTAGTGGGCGGCGCTCGCAACTTCTCCGTGACTGGAGGGTTCTACAAGAGTGTTCTTACTCTGATCACAGGTACATATCGTACAACGTGGCTGGCCGCAGCTCTGCCGAGCAGGTAGCCTTTATTAACAGAAAGAGGACGGACTGGAAGCTTTTTAATTCTCTAATTCGATCCTCACTGGAAATTGTTCCTAAGAGCATTGACTGCTATCATGAACTGGATAAGGCAGTTGACACCCTTACTAGTTCTCTCAACTTCGCGTCTAGGGAAGCTTGTAAGCCACCCACGGGCAGGGGAAATCCCAAGCCCCTCTGGTGGAATAAGGAGATCAGTACCTTGCGAAGAGAATGTAGGAGGGAGTTCAATTGCTCAAAAAGATCTAATGACTGGTCGATGTATAAAACGAAGCTTAAGGCTTTTAAGTATGCCGTACGTAAGGCAAAGAGGTCCTCATGGAGATCTTTCTGTGGTAACGTGGAGAGTCTCAGCGAGGCAAATCGCCTTCGTAAGGTCTTAAGCGCGACACCAAAAGCTATGGGGTGCATCATGAATCCTGAGGGCATTTGGACTAGTTCGAGCGCAGATACTCTCAAAGTACTGATAGACGCACACTTTCCGGGCAATCATTGCCCTCTAGAAGTGGCGTGTCAGACGGAGCAAAATTACAGTTCAATCCCGCCGTTCAGAATATCAAATTCTCAACTGAGGTGGGCCATTAACTCATTTGAACCGTTTAAGTCCCCGGGCCCTGATGGCGTCCTTGCGGCTGACATTCAGCAGTCCATGGAAGTATCGCTACCTTGGCTCAGGGAGATTTATAACGCTTGTCTACGCTTCTCGTATGTTCCCACCAGCTGGCGGGAATCCAGAGTGGTGTTTATTCCCAAAGCAGGAAAAGTTACGCATGTTAAGCCGAAGGACTATCGTCCAATAAGTCTTAACTCCGTCCTGCTAAAGATTTTGGAAAGGATAATTGATTACCATATTAAAAGATCAATCGATCCTATGCTGATCTCGCAGTCGCAGCATGCTTATACCAAAGGTAAGTCTGTTGAGACCGCTCTTCACGTCCTTATTGAGCAAGTAGAGAAATCTCTTGCTCTAAAGGAATACACGCTTGCTGTCTTCCTGGACATAGAGGGGGCCTTCAACAACGTTAATTTTAACGCAATTGTTGAGGCTCTCTCGGTGCTGCATGTGGATGAACGGTTGGTTGCTTTTATTGTGCAGCTTCTCAAAAGTAGAGTTGTAATCTCTACGCTGGGTAATGCCAGCGTAAGACGAGGAGTCAGCACGGGCACACCTCAGGGTGGAGTTCTCTCTCCCCTGTTGTGGAACATCACGGTGAATACTCTTCTAAGGAAGCTGGACCGCGCCGGCTGCAAAGTGATTGCTTACGCAGACGACATAGCTGTTTCAGTGTCGGGAAAGTATTTATCTACGCTATCGGAGAGGTTAAATCACTCTCTTGACATTATTTCGCGTTGGAGTCGTGAGTGCGGCTTGAATGTGAATCCTAATAAAACGGAGCTAGTGCTGTTTACAAGGAGGTACAAAGTTCCTGATTTTGAGTTACCCAAATTGAATGGGGTCTCCATTAACTTGAGCCAGAAGGTCAAATACTTAGGGCTGATCCTTGACTCGAAGTTACTATGGACGTACAATGTGGCGGAAAGAGCTCGGAAGGCTTTCAACGCACTTTACTGTTGCAAAAGGGCCATAGGGGCGAGTTGGGGATTGCAGCCTCGTACTGTTGCTTGGCTTTACACTGCTGTGGTGGAACCAATTCTGTTGTTTGGGGTGGCGTTCTGGTGGCAGGCTGCTCTTAAGGCTACCTGCAAAGGACAGCTTGAAAAAGTGCGAAGAATGGCTGCACTACAGGTAACTGGAGCGCTCCGCTCCACTCCTACTAAGGCACTGTTTGTGCTACTACATTGGCTTCCAACCAACCTACTGATCTCACAGCAAGCTAATCTTGCTGCTGTGAGACTAAACTGTATCTCAGCATGGAATAGGACAGAGTTCGGTCATGCGAGGATCTTGGTCGAGGGAGTACCCGCACCAGCGGTTGTTGACTACAACGCCCCTCAATGCATACTGGATTTGGAGTTTACAACTCGCATTCCATGCAGGGAGGAATGGTGTGATGGTATCACCCTTGATAATGGGCTTATCCATGTGTACACTGACGGCTCAAAGCTAAACAATAGAGTTGGGAGTGGTGTATACTCAGATGAGCTGAATCTCAAGCTGTCCCTCCGTCTACCAGACCACTGTAGTGTCTTTCAGGCGGAGGTGGTGGCTATTTATCAGGCAGTCGACTGGCTTCTGTGTAATCGAATATTCGGGGTCAATATTGGTATTTTCACAGATAGCCAAGCGGCTATTAAGTCCCTTGCTGGTCCTTGTACAATGTCCAAGATTGTTGCTGAATGCCGTGCATCTCTTAGGGAGATGTCGAGACATTCGGTTGTTCAATTGATTTGGGTACCTGGACATAGGGGTTTTCAGGGCAACTGTGAGGCCGATGAGCTAGCAAGGCTTGGAACTTTGCTACCCGAGGTCTCTTGCTCCTTTTCAATAGGTATACCGATGACATCGGTCAAACTGGCCATAAGGCAAAAATATCTTGAGGACGCTAAGAAGTCCTGGGCAGATGAATCTTCCTGTGTGATAACAAGGCAGTCCTGGGTATCCATGGATGCGCATCGCACCAGGCAGCTTTTAGGCTTAACTCGAAGCGCCCTTCGTTGCACTGTGGGCGTTCTAACGGGCCACTGCCTCATAGGACGACATGCACAACGTTTGGGCGTAGAGTTTAATGACTTCTGTCGGAGCTGTGGCTCTGAGGATGAGGAGGAAACCGTCCTTTACCTCATGTGCCAGTGTCCGGCTTTGGCAAGGAGAAGGCTGGCGGCACTTGGTGCACCCTTTCTCTCAAACCTGACGGAACTGTCCCTGGTAGAGCTAAAGGGGATAGTCCGGTTTCTCAAAGGAAGCAAATGGTTTCCTGACTTTAGTGAGTAGAAGAGAGTCACTAAAATTATTGTGGTATCACAACGGGCCTCTTCTGTGCCTATGTGTGCTGGTCGTCAGGCCTCTGAAGATCGGCAGCCACGTTAACCTAACCTAACCTAACCTATGAAAGAGCTGCAAGCTATGGTAACTTATGTAGTTTTCTGGCATTTCTCTTCTAAGCTATTTTGTCATTAAATTTGGAAGTATGAACGATCCTGCAATAAAAAGTAACAACAAATATTGGGGTTTCGAAAGTTTGAAAAGAAAATTGCGGGTGGTGGCACTAAAATTCTTTTCACCCTTATAACTTCCAGTGCAGTCATTCAATCAAAACGAAACTCACAGTGTGGATTTAATTTAACGTGAAGCAGATTTTGTATATGTTTGGTTATGCTGCTAACAGAGGGCTGCCAGCACTAGCCATTTTTGGTAATATGGTACCAACAGATACTTCCATTACATATTCATATGTAAAGCGTTTACAATAAAAATAAGGAACCCATGGTAAAACTTTAAAAATTTTGAAAATTTTTCAGATGTCAGCCCCAAACAGCGTTATATTGTTGAAGTTTTCGATAAAGATCTCGGATGTAAACGAAATTCAAATGATAGGTTGATTTTAGCATGAGCCTGTTATTGTTGCTTTTTATAGGATATGGCTGATATGCTACTACAAAAAAGCGTATTACGTCTTTCCAGACTTTTTGGGACAATATCTTCGAAAATCAGTTTTCTCGCGGTTTTGATGAGGTAGATTTTTTTCTGTTTGATTCATGTGTTTTTACGATTTTTCTAATCATTACCATAGTTTCCATTCGTATGAGTATCCTAGAAAGAGACCAGTTACTACAAATATAGTTTCAGCTCAACACAACCTTTTCCTTATCTCGCCCGATGCAGTCTCCTGAGGAAAGAGGGTCAGCCCTACTTAAGCTGTGACGACTGAAGAAAATGATTTGTATATTACAACGGACCACAGATGTTGCGTCTACTACCAAACTAAGTTTTCACGGATGTAGCTTGTTTTTGAGACAATCATGAAAAAATGGGTAGAAATATATCTATCGTCATGATAAGCAAAATGAAAATTGATGAGTGGCTTTTATTACAGCTGATGCAAACTTCGTTTCATAAAACAAAATTACAAGTAAATTGAAAGATAGCTTTTGCCACATAATTTGCTGAATCAATAAATCCAAACATAATAGAGGCTTTTAAATATATGATTACCAGAGTTATATTTTTTCTTTCAGGGTAGGTAATATCTTTGTGGCTTTTAAAGAAAACTGCAAGCGCTTGAAGCTTTTGTTACTATATATTACTAGCTGCTTCTACCAGTACTGTGGAGTACTTCAGTATTAGATGCATAGAAAGAGAGGAAATTAAATTTGAAGTAAAATGGTGTTCGAATTTCATCTGACATCAATCAGATATTATTGCTCTCCATTTGATTTGTATCCCACTGTCTCTTGCAGCTAAGTCTCATGGCGTGCCAATTTTCTTTTCGTGTCTTTAAACATATTCAATGTTCGCAATATATGGAATCGTGTTGCAACATAGCTCCTAAATATGTTATTGTTATAAAGTATTTTCTAGAGTGGAAATAATTCTATGCTTTCAAATTATTGTATATCATCCCTGAACGTTCAGTGGGCGCTATGTTTACTAGCAGATACTTATACCAATACATAGGTTCATATGTACACTCAAAAGGATTTAAAGCCACCATTATCCACGCAAATGGTTTCTCAAATGGTAAAAAGATTAGTAGCGAATAGCCAAAAAGCATTTGCTTAATAAATTTGCTTCTACAAATTAAATTAGGTACTTCTATCTACGAATGCGAATCCCTTACTTGACTGCGTTTCGTCTTCTACACTCCCCTTGTCTTCGGAACTCAAAATCTATTGTCATTCGAATCTGTTTCTGGACTGTGCAATATTATCTCATGCAGAGCACTCTCCCTGCCAACAAGGATCATCCGTCCGTAGCTTCACCGTTCAGCTGAAATGAAAAGTGCATATTGTACTCAGCGGATATGGGCATAGCCACCCTTGTTTATAATGTTCTTGCCGTCATATTCTACAAGTTGTGATGAGCAGAGCGGCTGGGTATAGAAACAATATACCTAAGGCATCCACCTCTTCAACTAGGTTAGGCAGGAAACCAGTAGTCGACAATGAATCAAATCGGTCGATGGCAAAAAAGTATAGAAAGCTACTCGCAGAATGCTTTCATTAAAGGAAATACGAGTACAAAAGGATGATCTGATGCGAAAACTACTCTGCCCTGCTTAGCATAAACGTTCTATATAAATTTTTTTTTTTGTAATTTTTGAGTTTGAATTCTATTAGATAATTCTGCAAATTTGAAAAACCTATCTTTTGTGGTAGTATGTTCAAATCAATATTGAAAAATGCACTTTCCATGTATCTTCAGTACAAATCAAAACACAAATCATTGAATATCTCGAAAGTACTTAAATGTAGATGGAACGTTTATGCTAAGCAGGGCAGTACTATTCAGGCGTTTCGGCTGTAGTGGTATATATATTTATATTATATATATTTTGCTCAATGTCGACTCTTGCACAATCTTTAGAAGGCTCATCACATGCGAATACTTAATTTATTCGAAAGATCAACCAGTATATTAAAACAAACTTAACGGGTTTTTGTTGATTATGTCTCCATAGTTTTGCATATCTGAGAAGTGCCAATCAACCAAATGATGAACATGTTTGTTTTCGTAGCTAAACATTGACTGAATTGAACCCTGTCCTAAATGTACTCTACATTGACCAAAAATGCATTGGCACAATGATGGTAGGCGTTCATTCGTCGATTACAGAATTATTTTTTACTGCTCATTGATATAGTCCAAAGCAACGGTACCACTTGTCTGCAGTTTCGTTTCTACATATTTGTAAGCAATCCTAAAAATCAAACACTAGGCGTTCTTGAAAATATCTTTAACATTATACAAATTTCAAATTAAGATGTTTCAACTAAGCTGTTTCCAGACGACTCAATTAAAAATGGTTTACGTTCTCATCGAATATGCACTTAAGTGCTTCCAAGTGCGGCATCAATGGCAGCTTTACATCACTCTTTCTTGCAAATAAACGCCTCTGATAAATATTTGCCGTTCTGTTGGAATTTCATTACCATAATTGTAATAGACTTAGCCAGAGTAAATAAACAAATGTTTGAAGTCACCATAGCTTCAGCGAGGCTTCGCCTTTATGGTCCACAGAAATAACGACTAGCTGTAGGGAAAGGTGATTTAGGGACTCCGTTTGAGTTTCAACTTATTTCTAAAATGATTGTAATTATATTCCTCGGAGGGCATCAGGAGTAAGTCTACATCACGCTCCATACTTCATGAGGTAGCTCCTTGATTTCTAACCACTTCTTTTCACTTTTAGACCATCCCAAATCCAATCCGCGTGCTCTTCTTTGTGTTTTCCCCTAAATGTCACACATTTGTTCCACACAAGTACCTTGATGCTTTCAAGATACACCAAATCAACTCGCATGAATTTAATCGGGAATCAGGACAAAAGCAGAAAGCAGTGAATTCCAATTTCTTTCGTTGTCTTATCTGCATAGTAATAAAAAGAACACGGCGGAAATTCCTTTCTACCGCGAGCTATTCGAACTCAACTATTCAACCTCATATTTTCCCATCATGATCATTATATTATACTAATTTTATTACACAATAGCGCTCGGGCTTCTCAGATCAATGCATAAAACGTAAGATTTATGCTTTCATTGTGTTTGAAAAGCAGGAATGTCTTTAGAACGAAATTAATACGAGGTCTTCTGCATCGGAGACTTTGTGAAACGAGCACAATAGTTAATGTAAAAAGAAGCATTGTATACATGTCTGCACAGTTTTACCAATGTTCGAAGACCGTCCCAGCAAACGTGCGCTCAGCACTTTCAAATGAGTATTTATATTTTCTATTTATCAATGGTTATATATACTACTGTATTACTGCTAAGCTCCTGAGGAGGCTGCCCAGTTTTGGTGGTTTCACCAACACGATGATGCATTTCTTATATGTTTATGGTTCCCTTTTTATACTGAATATAACGTACTGCTGCACTACTGGCAAACTAGTAACCAGACGGGCCAATTCAAATCGTTTCCCCAAAACCAAATGGATTCGCCCATACTTAATCTAAAACGTCAGTCATACTTCGCAAGTGATATGGGAAAAATTGTGAAATTTATAATTAGAACAGCTCTTCTTTACTGCAATTAAAGATGACATGAATGCAAAGTAATGCAAATGTGATGACTTGAATGCAAAGTAATGCAAATGTGATGACTTGAATGCAAAGTAATGCAAATACATTACTGGTGAAATTATAGCTGTGCAGCCATCGCAATGTCCGGCTATACAGCAAAAGTAAGCAATACATTTTGCGTGCTGCTCTTTCACCACTTCACTTACATTCCTATCGTTTGTCTTTCTCATATTTGTTGGAAGTAAATGATCTGATGCATCGATACATATGCATACATATACATATGCATATATATATATTTATATACATATATATATATATATATATATATATATATATATATATATATATATATATATATATATATATATATATATATATATATATATATATATATATATATATATATATATATATATATTCTTTAGAATGCCCGGTCCAATTGGGCTGACATTTTTCGAGGACATAGATGTATATAAGGAATAGATATATAACTAGCTACAGATACCTTCAACCCTTTGGCAGCTGTGAGCATTTTAGTGAATTTTGATAAACCCTATATTTCTACGCAGTCATTTTTTGTATAACAATATTGGAAATGGAAACTGATGATGTTTCGAAATGAATGAACTGCACAAACTAAATTGGTGTGAAAAGATTGGAGGCATGTGTCAATGCCATCTGCATTTCAATTCCGAAAATAGCTTTTGACAGAAAGAAACAACTTTTCACGCTAAAAAGTGAGTAAAACTCTAGCTTATTTTCAAACTAAATTTTCGCCGAAAGATTTTTCACGTGAAATTTTTATGAAAATTTCACGTAAAATCGAACACAGTACTAAGTTTAAGGGGAAAAAAAACCCTAGCTCATCAGAACCGCTAGAAATACTAATGTTCGAAGAACAGTAGAGGATTTGTGCAGATTTTGAGTGTACTATTATATATTGTTGTTATACTGTTCTTATTGTCTTATATATTATATATTGTACGTATTGTCATATATATTGTTATATATTGTATGTTCGCGATGTGAATACTTAATGCAAGCATTTATTGGAACCAAAATAGCAAAAACACCTCGTGCTATCTGTCCTATCTGCCTCACGTTGAAGTCAACCTGCTCTGCGAATTTCGTGTTGATCCGATCACTGCATTGGAAGTAATAGGGATACAAAGAAATTTAGGGTTACCATTCGCAAGAGCTTTCAAATTTTCTAGATCTTAGTATTTGGTGTGTATTTTCACTGCAAGACCACTACGATTTGAAAATTTTATGATAAAATCGCTTACTAAAGCTATTTCAAAAAATACAAAAACAATCATAGCTGGCAACCCTATCATTGTTTTTCAAAATAGATTCATACTGAATATTGTCTACAATAATTTAAATTTGTCATATGAATTTCGTTATGATACCATGGCTGGACTGGAGGCTATAGGGCAAAGAGCTTTATTCAAATAAAATAACATTATATAAAAAAACTTGGTGCAGTTGCACCAATTTTTGACGATTCTAAAAGCATATAGATATATAACTTGGATGCTTTGCTTTTATATGATGTTTTAGTGCTTTTATATAATCGAAGTCGTTTGTCATAAATTATGCTTACCATAGAAGGGGGATGATGCAGATGAATAAACTAATAAACTCGGTTATAGGTTCAAGTAACGAACAATAAAATTTCCAAAGCTCGGAATATTTAAATATCGGTTGCTTATTTTATTGTAAATAGTTTGCTTATGAATAGAAAATGGAAGCATCTGTTAGTGCGATATTTACCAAATTGTCCAGTGCTGGCAATCATGTGCTAGCACCATGGCTGCTTCACGTTGTGTTAAACCCACCCTATGAATTTCGTTTCGATTGAATGTCTGTGCTGTAAGTTAAAGGAGTGAATTAAATTTTAGGGTTACCATCGTCCAAACTTTTTAAAGTTTTGAAACGTAAATATTTGATGTTATTTGTCATTGCAGGATCATTCCCACTTGGAAATTTTATGACAACATCGCTCGATAAAGAAATGTCAATAAATTACAAAATTCATCATAGCATAACAAAATTTCTACAGAATTAGAAACGCAACAAGATATGCTTTTCAAACGAATTTCGTTTTGATTTCATCACTGCATCGGAAGTTATAGGGGAAAACCTTTATTTTCCTGAGCAAATTTACAATATTTAAGAGACAAAAATTGCCGTAGCTACCGTCCATATACTAATTTTTCAACCAAATTTCTATGAAATCTATCTTAGAGTAAGGTTCACCTACTACGTGAATTTTGTTAAAATCTGGTGGCTAAATCGGAAGCTATAGGCCAAAAACCAGTTTTTTTTCTCAGTGATTTTTCCATATGGCACCACTACCACAGTATTGCCCGTATTGAAAAATCGCTTCTATCAGACCTGGTCCTGATTAATACCAACATGTTCTGTAAATTTCATATTGATCGCATAATCCGATTGTCAGTTCTCGTGAACAGAAGTTTTGGGTGCTGAAAATAGAGGTAAATTGATCACGGGTTGCCGTTCTTGTTTACCGCGGAATTTTTGAAATTTTTATTTGACTTGGTGGACAAAAGTCAAAATTTGTCAACAACTTGAATTTATTTTCAAAAATCAAAAATTTTTCAGGAGACTCGATGATTTGAAGGATTTGTTTTCAGGAGCCTGCTGTGGCTACAGAGTTACCCGCATAGTCTTGAAAGTCCATGTGTGTTAAATTTTAGTTTACATCAATACGCTCTGCAAATTTCACGATGATCCATTGTTTTTCTTAGAAGTTATGATAAATCGAAATTTGAAAAAAATCCTTGTCTACTTTAGGCACTCAGCGCCTACACCTGGCCCAAAATTTTCAATTCTTTATCATATACAAACTACAAACATAACAAGTTTTCATTCCTAGTACTTGTTTTTAACAAAAATTTACACTGCTTGGAAATATAGGTGTACCTGAAAATTCACTTAAATGCCCGCCGCCGCCAAAAGATTTAAGATATCTAGCAAGCAATTCTAGCAAGCAATTCTAGCAAGCAATTCTAGCAAGTCATGGACCTACCTGTTATATACATCTATGTTCTCCGAAAATTTCAACTCAATCGGATCAGCCACTCCAGAGATTATCTCTCTTAATCATTTTGCTGATATATATATATATATATATATATATATATATATATATATATATACATATATATATATATATATATATATATATATATATATATATATATATATATATATATATATATATATATATATATATATATATATATATATATATATATATATATATATATATATATAGATATAGATATATATATATATATATGACGAATTTTCGGCGAAGCGATTTTAATACTAATGTTCTTCGAACATTAAGGCGGCTTTAGATATGCGGTGTTTGTCAAACACCTCCTATTCGCCAAATACCGAACACCTAGTCAAGTCATTTGGCTTGGTGCTTGCGGAATGACAAGCACGGTGAATTAGATATTCGAGGATTGCCGAATGTTTGCCAAAACTGGAACATGTACGAGCTGCTCGTCGTTGTTGTAATGCTCTCTGAACATTAATAATTAATTCTATTTATATCTTTAAACATGGATTTAAATATGGATGTTGATTCAGCAGATTCAGTTGACATTATATGTAATTATAAATACCGAATGTGTAAAGCGGGGATCCGAACATACCCAAACACGGTGCTCGTCTACTTTGATGTTTGTTGAAAGTTCGACAAACTACGGGAATAGCGAGCACCCGAATGTTTGTGCTTGGCCTAGGGCAAGCACTAGGCGAGCAACCCAACCACACATGCGAAGTTTGCCAAACTAGGTGCTCGGTATTTGACAAACACCGCATATCTAAAGCCGCCTTTAGGAATAATATGAAACTCGTATATTTCTAAAATAAAAGAATATCACATAATATCTATTGAAAAATAGCGGGAGGGAATTTTCAATAGAGCTAAATAGCATTCTCTGACGCACGTTTTACTTCCTTAATACGCACCAACTTTTCATTTGTTTTTTTGCTATGCTTGCGGATCTATACTAATTTCAGGTATTTTCAAGCTCAGTTGGGCAATAAAGAACATTCAAACGTTTTGCTTTGTGTCGAAGAAAAAATGCCTTGGGATTCTTATGAGGAATCATCTTCAATTGAATTATAACGCGTCGCAATTCATGCTTTTTCAAATACGACACTGGTATAAGCATGATGAATGAAAGTTGAAAAACTAGGTTAGGAGCCTCTACTTTGCGCACAATAAGGGGTCGCAGACAAAGAACAGCAATGCTATTGGAATATGTATATTGAAAACTTACGCAGATATTACTCAAACACACAATGAACAATTTCTATTTGTGGAAACCGTAGCCCTCCCGCTTTCCAATTTATCATAGATAATAGTAATCAATAGTTGATTAAATTAGTTGTGAAGCCAAACGAGTATTTTATTCAGGTTCTGGGCAAATTCTAGGGGTTCTGAATAAAGGTAAGAATGTCTTTTTGGTGAACTAATTCAAGGAAATGATTGCTGACCCATCATCTATGATTCAATAACTCATTTCGTCAGGCAGCTATTGTTGCGCACTCATTCGTCTTTGTTACGATTAGAAAATGCGAATACATGGGGTTTGATTGGTAAATTTTTTTTATCAAAGAACAACAGGCCATTGAAAGTGTCACGTCCATTCGCTCAAGAATATTATCTGGTTTCGCAAACTTTTTTATTTTGCTTTTCTCAGACAAACAGTACACAATGTAATAGAAATTGGCAAATCAGTTAAAGATAAACATCTATTTTGCTCTCTTGTTTGGCTTTGAGTGAAAAACTTGAATGAAGCCACTTATACTGAGACGTGACTATTGTTAGTTCTAAGTATTTACAATTCTCCAGAGCGTCTGTTGGGGACAGATCAGAAGTTGTTTTGGGTATGGACACATGAACGTACAATATGTGCACAGTAAAGCACATGAAAGCATATTTGAGTGTTTGTGACAAAGTTTTTTTGCATAATTACCTAGTGTAGTATCGATTTCATCAACATATTTTGTTCAACTGTGATTTGGTTTTTTGCTACCACTTTACTTACACTACATTACTAATAAAACTAAAGCAATAGAAATATTTTAGCAATTTAATTGTAAATAGTGATTGTATTTTACCTACATTTACTATTGCAATACAATTTGAAAAACCCTACCAATAGCCACCACCACAAATCAATCCTATTGACTCATAGGCTATTTCTTTCCTGACACGATACCACGGACTTAAAAGAAAATGGATACGAAATGGTTATCCGTGTACCCATATGTGAGCTAAGCCGGCGCCAAACGATGCTACCAACACCCTCCAACGTTGGGTACTTGATGGTTGGACGCATTGTGTGGCGAACAATGCCTCCTAGAAGTACGGGCCGTAATGCAGAATGATGACATCACAGCAATAGGCCAAAATGTCGCGAAAAACACACGTAGTCTTATGGGTAATGATGTGCCGCGAGAACATTCCCGAGTCGGAAACTTCCCGTTCGGGAAATATTCCCGAAATTTTCCAATGTACCGGGAATATTCCCGAAATATTGGGAACTTAAACAAATTACATAAATGTTTGTTTCGTTCACTTTTTGCTTTTAAAGCTTTTTGTGACTTTCAATAAAAATTAGATTGAGCAAGCTGTAATTTTTTCAGCTTTGTAAGTTTTAGGTTTTTGTGTTTTATGTTATTGCAATTAATATTTAAATCCTTATTTCTACAAAAACCTGCAGATAAAGAAACATATTTTTACTTTACAATTCAAGTCGATTACTTTTGCTTCATTTATATGTATTTGAAAATACTTTTTCCGCAATACCAATTTTTCTTATGTTTTTCAAATTTATCGAGGACGCGATCGGTGCGCGGTGCAATGGGCATTTCAGCAAACACAGAGCTTTTCGGACGCGTGCCACTTCATCACCTCCTCTCGCCTGCTTATTTTGTTACCACTCCGGTTACCTTTCAGTCAACGACTTGAAAAGTAGAGTGAATTATTGTATACTTTACTAATTTATTAATTGTATTATTAATTTTATGATCGAATTCTTTTATGTTGAAATTAAAGTTTTTTTCTTGTGTGAAACGATATTTTTTTCCATTATAATGAATAAACATAAAAAATAAGTTATTGATTATGACTTCTGTAGCTTCATATTAACCCCAAACCACATAAAAATCAACCGTTTTGATTTTGAATTTCCGGAAATGTTCCTTTAATTCCCGGAAATATTCCTTAAACTCCCGGGAATATTCCCAATCAGGGGAACTTACCGGAAAATTATTAGATTTTGAATTTATTTCGGGTAATAATAATAAAAAATATACTTAAAGATAATAAAAACTAATAATCAGACGTAATCTTGGCACTGTTCTTTAAACTCAGTTTTAAATTCCCGTTAAATTCCCCGAGTGGGAATGTTTCCGGGAAATGTAACAGGAATATTTCCATTTCGGGAATATTCCCGGGAACAGCACATCATTACTTATGGGACGTCCGCGGGAAAATGTTAATTGTACGGGTTGTGTTAAAGTGAGTGAAATGAAAACAAAGTGGTATATGCGGAACAATGCTAGTGAACAGCTAAAACACAAATTAATGCGGTGCGTGCGGCATAATTGGAATAATTTGCTACGAAATGTTTATCAGTTGTTGTTAGGTTATGTGAAGTTCCGTGTCGAATTACTATCGCGATATAATTGGTCGATACAAAATGAAAGTTACGACTAAATATTTTTAATACAACGCATCCACGCACAAACCACTAACGTTTTATTCATATTTTAACTAAAAAACCGCAAGTGAAATCTCGGTGTGTGTCGGCAGTGTCTCGTGGAAAAATCAAAACTCCCTTTCGCCATGACGTCACAGCGAGAACGAATACGTAGCCTGACGGTCCGTACTTCAAGGAGGCATTGGGCCGATGCACCAGCTACCAGTGCCCAATGTCCAGCATCCAACATTTTCGGTCTGTTGCCGATCTTTTTGTCCGCTTCAAAGGGTTTTTTTTGTCATTGGAAGGTACAACTTGAAGACATTTGGTGAACTGCTACACGATTCGTTGCAACAATTGAATCAGATTTTTATTGTGTTTTGACAGGCATGCATTTTTATTGCTTAGGTATTTTAGTTAAGTATAAATTTAATATTTAATAGATAATTATTTTAATACAATCATTCTAGATTAATATTATAATCGTAATGAAATATTATAATCGTAAAAAAACTAATCTCAACATTAATACTGGGTTCGTGCTATCAATGTAAATTGAAATTAACATAAATAATATAATTTATAATGCAAAATCAATGTACACGAAAAATTGAACCAACACTGGAATCAAATGTATTGGATCAAAAATTCGTTCCACCGAGTAGCAGATTTCTTGCCATGTCAACTGTTCAATATTTGACTCAAACGTTCGAGGCAAAAGTTTGGATCAAACGTTTACCGCATCGTTCGGCGCCAGTTTTAGCATTTTTCGAAAGAAACAAACGATGCGGTTAATGTTTGATTCAACTGTTTGCCTCCAACGTTTGAGTCGAATATCAAAAGATCGGCAACAGACCCAACATGTTCCAGCGCCAATGTTGGACGCTGCACATTGGGGACTGGTAGCTGGCGCATCGGCTACACGATGCGTCCAACCATCAATTGCCCAACTTTGGAGGGTGCTGGCAGCATGAAACACTATCCACATTAACTTGCTGCGCCAAATGTATGTCATTTTTATGTATTGTGTGCCTTTGATGTATTCTGGGCAATGGTTTCGTTCATAATTTTATTAATGGACTAAATAAGATTATCAACCTGATAGCTTGCTAAGTTTCCTGTTCCACAAACACCAAGATTTTCCACCACAACTTTTATGTTGCGCTGAAATTTGCTCCAATCAGTGTTTTTGAAGGAACCTAGTGAGCTTTGGGAATCTTTCCATGCAGCTGAAAAATGAGGGAAACTGAAGGCTGATCTTCATGGTAAAATGATTAGACATACATGAATTCGATCGATACTGTTGAGCACAGGGTACTGCGCCACTAGCTCAGAGTGAATATCCACAGATGGTTATATTGTGACAGGCCGCAGAGGACAAGTGACTTAGGTTTTTCTGTAGCTGCAATGTTGGTCGTTGCGTTTCTACCAGTAGTTTAAATTAGTTCGAAGACCTTTTTCTGATCTTCTAGGCAAGCACGCACGATGAGTGATCGATTATTCGCTATATTATTAATATTATCCTCTTTATTTGGAGACTAAGCGAAAAAGAAAAATGCATTACAAACGACAGTTGGAGTCCCACAAATAGTATTAGGCACAAGAAAAAATTATGGCTATTCCATGGTTGTTTGGACCATATTATGGTTCCCCTTACCAAATTGTTTCATGTTTTCCACAACCACGTTAATGATACCTCTGATCATAGTGTACAGTTCTCATGGAAATAATATGGTTGAGACAAACATATTTCAAAACTGAAACTCAACATGGTTGTGTCAATCATATTATTTACATAATTTAAAATGATATTATGGTTCCAGTGACAATATCACATGGCTATGGGAAACATATGTACCTTTTGCACAAAATCATAGCATGATCCATGCAACCATGTGAATATATTTGAAACGGCCCACAGACACGGAGATCTGGTCATAGCTTAAATACTATAGCTCGGAAATTACGTGAATTGCGATACAATATGCGATATTACCCCACTGATTGCTAGAAATAGATAGCAATATCCAAGTCCAAGTTGAAAAATAAACAGAAAGTATCCCGAATGGCAATTTATGCAATATTGATTTTCTGAAAACCTATTCTAAGTATAAAAAAACTCTAGCGCACCTGAACCGCTAGAAACACTAATGTTCGAAGAACAGTAGAAGAATCGTGCAGGTTTTGAGTGCATAATCCACCACATGAGCTGCTTATTACGGCCAAACTGTTTCAAACGCCACGTTCTACTTTGGTCTCAAGAATGCATTATAACTCATATGGTGGAAGGTTTCAGATATTACCAATGGCATGAATTTCAACGTTTATGAGAGCAAAACACGGGTTAATTATATTCATTATCAGTTGCTTATTTCACTAAATTTCGAAAGCAGCATCTCATATAACATCAATGAAGAAAATGCTCAGTGCCTGCAGCACTGTAACTGAAGTTGGTGTTTGGGGCTGCGATCCGAAAAATCTGCAGAACTTTAGGAATTGAAACATCGGTTATTTATTTTCATTGTAAATGTTTCCGGTATGAATACTAACTGTAAGCATTTATTGATACAAAAGTAGCACAACCGACTCGTGCTGGCAACCTTTCGCCAGTATCAAAGCCAAAAATATATCACATCTGCTTCACGTTGTTATATTACATTCTATAACTTCGAATAACTTCGAGTATAAAGAAATTAAGGATTACCTGCAGCGAGTTTTTTCAAATAATGGAAAGATAATTATTTGCTGTTTATTGTCACTACAATATCATTACCATTTGAAAATTCTACGATAAAACCGCTTAATAAAGATATTGCAAACAAACATAAAACCAACAATAGCTGGCAACCCCATCGTGGCTTTTCAACCAAATTTGGCCTGACTAATGTTTATGGTAGGTTCCATTAATTGTATGAAATTCGTATTGATTTCATGACTGCACTGGAAGTTATAGGGCAAAAAGTTTTATTTTCCTGAGCGAATTTTCAAATCCAAAGACACAAAAATTACCATAGCTGGCAGCACCAATCGAATTTTTCAACCAAATTTCTATCAAACAGAGTTTAGAGTAAGGTTCAGCTACTGTGTCAATTTCATGAAAATTTGGTTACTTATTCAAATTTCATAGGGCAAAAAGCAGTTTTTTTTCTTTGTAATTTTTCAAGATGGCACCACTGGCACAGAGTTGCCCACAATTCAAAATCGCTTCTATCAGACCTGGTCCTACTTATGTCCAATGCATTCTGCAAATTTCAATGGTATCTGATTATTGATTCGTGAGTTCCCGTGAACAGAATATTTTGATACTAAAAATATAGGTTGACTGGGAAAGGGTTACCGTTCTTGTCCAACATGAAATATCCAAAGTTTTACTTTGAACGTGTAGATAAAGCATAATATTTGTATACAGATTGGTTTTATTGTAAAAAACGGACATTTTTAGGATATTCGATGATTTGAATGTTTTCACTTCCAAATTTTTATTTTTTCAAATTTAAGACACCAAAATTATCATAGCTGGCAGCTCCAACCGAATTTTTCAACCAAATTTCTACCAAACGTGGTTTAAAGTAAGGTCCAGCTATTGTGTGAATTTCGGCAAAATCGAACGATTCAATCAGAATTTATAGGGCTAAAAACAGTTATCATTTTTAGTGATTTTTCAAGATGGCACCACTGGCACAGAACCACCCACATTTCAAAATCACTTCTATCAGACCTGGTCCTATATAGGACCAATACATTCTGCAAATTTCAATTAATTCTGCTCATTGGATCGTGAGTTTCCGTGAGCAGAAGTTTTTGATGCTAAAAATATAGGTAAATTGGGCAAGGGTTACCAGGCGTGCCCGTTATACCATATCAAATTTTTTTTTTGTTTATGTAAACAAAGCACAAGATTTACATATGAGTGGCTTTTTTTTTTAGAAACGGCAGTTTTTCAAGAGAGACGATGATTTGAAGGTTTTCACTTTCAGTACCTGCCCTAGCTACAGAGTTGCCAGCACGCTCATCAAAAGCTAAAAAAATCAACAACTAAATAATACCAATATGTCCTAAAAATTTCGTAATGATTAAACAACTCTGTCAAAAGTTATCGCAATTTAAAAATTTTCAAGTTTTCCCGTTCTGTTTTTAGGCACCCAGCGCACACATGGGGTTAAAAAATTCCAAAACATTATCCGATTCACATGTAAAACACGTTCGAAATTTATTTCGTCAACTTTATTTTTGCGAAACTTATTTGTGTACGGAATAATAGGTATATTAAAAATATCACTAAAATGGCCGCCGGCGCCAAAGGGTTAAAGATTATTAACTTTTTGTGAGACCTGGCACTATTCTGCATATACACCAATGTGTCCTGAAAATTTCAGCTCAATCAAATGGCGCGTTCCTGAGATTTTTTCACTGAAATTTTTTGATGATATATATATATATATATATATATATATATATATATATATATATATATATATATATATATATATATATATATATATATATATATATATATATATATATATATATATATATATATATATATATATATATATATATATATATATATATATATATATATATAGAAATATGAATTTTTGGCCAAAGTGATTTTAATACTAATGTTCTTCTTCGAACATTAGTAATAAGTGATAAGATAGGTCACGCGGTATACTACTTTTGATACCATTTGGCGAGTAGAAGGAATATTTCTGACACTTCAATGCAATCCACTACAGAGAATTTCGTTTGTAGCCAGCGAAGCCAACACACTCTCACCTATCAGCTAACATGGATGTACATTCCCACTTGTCGCTTTTGAGTATCTTTTTCTCACTTTTGCAAGTTAACTTATTTTGGTTTTGGTTCTTCTTGGGTGCCAGTTAATGGTAAAGCCTTCACTCCCTGCCATTCTCTTCCATCAGGCAAATATCGCACAATATCGTTCTTTCCATGAGCTTTATTAGTGCTTGTGCTATGATCTGGTCATCGACTGAATCTCAATTGATTTGCCACAGACACGGAAGATAATCGCAACTCGAAAAGCAATCTAATTCGAACTTTGTTTTCGTTGAGGCAGCATACGCTTTGGAATAGGTGTTCTCAGGTCATTTTGGTTGCAAGAAAATTGATGGCATGCATTGTAACCACGTAAAGTAGCTGTGAACAGGTATATACGGGTATATGAGGTTTTTGTACTCTCTAATTCAGACACATGTAGCCTAGTCATAGATCCTTCTAAATAATAGTTAATTGGGGGTCATCACAAACAGGCAACATTTATGCGTATTAGGGGTGTATTTACTGTTTTACTGGACTTGTTGTATTTACTGAAGTACTGGCGTAGGAACATTGTTTTTTCTTCTTCTTAATATACATGTTTTCCATAAAATTATAAAGATACCTCAAAATGAGCTAAATAAATATTTAAAGAAATTTTAATTTCACATTTATTTTTTACGCTCATCAATATTTGCTGAAATATATAAAACATTAACGGAATCAAAAGGTATGCTAACTGATGTTTGTTAAGCATGTTCATACACAATCCAGTCCGTTAAATCAATGTTTTCACATGATGCAGCCATTAAGTTACTCTAAACTCGAAAGAGATTGTGTTCGTCCACCACTAGCTCTGCCACCAGATATCATAAAATTTTGATATTTACTGCTACCGTTGCAGAAACTAAAAATGCAACCTAAGCTTAGCCCACAGACAGCGAATTTTGTTGCAAATCAGGTGTTCGCTATTGAACTAAAACAAAGTAATCCGTTGGATTGACTCACCTCTATATTTTCATTCATGGGCTTATATGCTAAATTAATTGTAATTGTCAGCGCTTATAGTGATATGGAATTTGGTTCGCACGTGATTGCTGCGTAGCATGTAAACAAAGGTTAATTCACTATAAGTGCTGACTTACATTTCATCCGTGTGAAAGTTACTTGAATCAAAATATCTGCATATACAACATATTCAAAGTTCAATCAATTAAAATTACAACGTATGGACAGTACAAAGTGTAGAAAGTCCAAAGTATGGAAAGTACAATTAAAGTGCTGACTTAATTTAATGATTTAGATTCTATACATCAGGTTTTTAGCGAGATCTCTAGTCTGTGGGCCGTTTTGGTCAGAGTACTTGTTACCGAAACCTATATATAGTTGAAACAACAATATATTTGCGGAAAATCCCAAACTGATTATATAAACTTCTGAGTAGTATATCACTGTCCCCGTGACCATACTTACACTCTCTAAATATGGAGTATTATGTTCTAATCGCTTACAGTGGTTTATTTCCTGTGCGTAGGCAAATCGTTACCACGAAAAGTTTGTGTCCAAGTGCAAGTATAAAGATGACCAAATCGTTTTTGAAGGTCCAATTGAAAAACATAACTTTAATTGGATGTATTTGAAAAGTATAACTGCAAAGAGATAATTGTCACAAATTTATTCTTCACTTAAACTGTTATAGAATGATAAGCAACATTCGAATTCATAATATTTTCATGAATATCGTTATGACGATCATACAGGTTCCATGTATATTTCCCAAAACTTATCCCACATACAAAGTTCACAGAGCTATATCAAAATCATTTCTGGTCTGGCTAACAATAATATTGTCTTCAAAACCATATTTTGTGGTTTTCAGCAACCATGTCTTTGTTTGAGTCAAGTTTATGTAAGGTTTTGGTGACCATAACCATAGTTGTCACAACCTTACTGTATATTTGCTCTACATATTTTTTGGTGAATGCAACTTTGCTTTAGTTGTGAACACTTAAGATAATGATTTTTATCCAAAATTGAACCAAAAGTATGGTTGCGTTAACGATATTATTTAGTTTTCACGACTCATGCTTCTGTTTGAGACAACCATACAAAAAACTCTAGCGCACCTGAACCGCTAAAACACTAATGTTCGAAGAACAGTAGAAGAATCGTGCAGGTTTTGAGTGCATATTCCACCACATGTGCTGCTTATTAAACAGTTTATAAACAGTTTCAAACGCCACGTTTTGCTGTGGTCTCAAGAATGCATTATAACTCATATGGTGGAAAGGTTTCAGATATTACCACTGGCATGAATTTCAACGACTATGAGAGCAAAACACGGGTTAATTATATTCGTTATCAGTTGCTTATTTCACAAAATTTTGAAAGCAGCATCTCATATAACATCAATGAAGAAAATGCTCAGTGCCTGCAGCACTGTAACTGAAGTTAGTGTTTGGGGCTGAGATCCGAAAAATGTGCAGAACTTTGGGAATTGAAACATCGGTTATTTGTTTTCATTGTAAATGTTCCCGGTATGAATACTAACTGTGAGCATTTATTGATACAAAAGTAGCACAACCGACTCGTGCTGGCAACCTTCTGCCAGTATCAAAGCCAAAAATATATCACATCTGCTTTACGTTGATTAATTACCCAGTAGGACCACAAGCATCGATGACTTTTACCATGCACTCTTTCATTAATGCCTATGAATTCCAAAATAATGCATGAAAATATCATGTGTAAACAATCGTTCTGGTACAAAAATTCATGTGTGTTTATCTACTAACTACTTTCCTGCATGAAAAAGTCATGCACAGTGAAGGGTAGAGTCATGCAAAACGGAGCGAGTATCGCTACTTATAATGACATCGCAATGTTAAATTCATCGATGCGGTATGACGAGAACGATCCGATAATGATGACTGGTGGTCATCATCATCGGATCGTTTTCGCCATACCGCATCGATGAATTTAATTAAAAATATAAAAGACATCGATGCTTGTGGTCCTACTGGGTACATTCGAAGTAATAGGAGTATAAAGAAATTTAGCGTTACCAGCCACGACATTTTTCAAATAATCGAAAATTTAATACTTGCTGTTTATTGTCACTACAATATCATTACCATTTGAAAATTTTACGATAAAATCGCTTTAGAAAGATATTGCAATTAAACACAAAACCAACAATGGCTGGCAACCTTATCATGGCTTTTGAACCAGATTTGGCTTAAATAATGCTTATAAAAAGTTCCATTAATCGTATGAAATTCGTATTGATTTCATGACTGCATTGAAAGTTATAGGGCAAAAAGCATTATTTTCCTGAGCGAATTTTCCAAACCAAAGACACAAAATTTACCAAAGCTGGCAGCACCAACCGAATTTTTCAACCAAATTTCTATCAGAGTTTGGAGTAAGGTTCAGCTACTGTGTCAATTTCATGAAAATCTGGTAACTTATTCACATTTCATCGGGCAAAAAGCAGTTTTTTTTCTTTGTAATGTTTCAAGATGGCACCACTGGCACAAAGTTGCCAACAATTCAAAATCGCTTCTTTCAGACCTGGTCCTACTTAAGGCAAATACACTATGTGAATTTCAACTGTATCTGTTTATTGGTTCGTGAGTTCCCGTGAACAGAAGTTTTTGATGCTAAAAATATAGGTTAGCTGGGATAAGGCTACCGTTCTTGTTCGACATGAAATTTCCGAAGTTTTACTTTGACTATATAGATAAAGCATAAGATTTGTATACAAAATGATTTTCATTGTAAGAAAGGGGCATTGTTTAGGAGATTCGATGGTTTGAATGTTTTCACTTTCAGTGCCTGCCGTAGCTACAGGGTTGCCAGCGCGTTCATCAAAAACTATGCGGGTGTGCAACTAAACAACAATAATATGTTTTGTAAGTTTCATAATGATTTGATAATCTAGTAAAAAGCTATCACAATTTAAAAATTTTCAAGTTTTTCCAATCTCAATTTAGGCACCTAGCGCACACAAAGGGTTCACAATTTCAAAAACATTATCATATTCACATTTAAAACACGTTAAGAATTCATTTTAGATACTTAAATTTTGCAAAAGTTATGTTTTGAAAGAATAATATGTATATTTAAAATATCACTAAAATGGCCGCCGGCACCAAAGAGTTAAAGATTTTTAACTTTTTGTGAAATTTGGTACTATTCTGCATGTACACCAATGTATCCTGAAAATTTCAGTTCAATCGGAGTGCGCGTTCCTGACATTTTATCACTGAAATTTTTTGATGATATATATATATATATATATATATATATATATATATATATATATATATATATATATATATATATAAATATATATATATATATATATATATATATATATATATATATATAAATAAATATGCATATATATATATACATATATATATATATATATATATATATATATATATATATATATATATATATATATATATATATATAAAAATATAAAATATAAATGAAAAAATTTGCTTGAAATATAAGTATGGTTGTCATAACAATAGCACAAACTCATTGTTGTTAGTTAATGCAACCATACTATGTTTGAATCAAACATAGTCTGTGATAATGACGACAATGCTACACCATGTTACATAGTTGTTACAACTGTATATCGAACCATAGTAAAGTTCTTGAAAAATATGATTACCACAAACATATTTTTTTTTTAAGTGCATGTATTAATGCGCGAAATATTCATCGCAAGGGATCGTTAACATCTTAAAAATAGCAACTGACATATCCAATTTCTCAAAAACTTTATGTAAAAGGATTCAAATTGCTGCAAAAAAATCTTTAAACGAAATTGCAAAGGCAAAACATTCTTTGCAGGCTAATATTTATGGGAAAATACTTTAGCGAATCAGAACCACTAGAAAACTTAATTTAGAAGAAATTATCTTTGAGCGACAAAAAAATGTGGAAAAACGTAATACACTTTTTTGTAGTACTATATCAACCATTTTTATACGAAGGAGAAAGATGAGAAACATCATTTTACAGCTACATATATGCTTCAAATAATCCATTCTTTGAATTTCAGTACTTCATCGAAAGTTTCAGCCATAAAACGATTTTTGGGGCTGCCATTCGAAAAAAGTAAAAAAACTCGCAATATTAAAACATGGGCTGTTTATTTTTATTCTGAATGCTTTGCATGTTAAGATATAATAGGAGCATCTGTTGGTTCAATAATTACGAAAATGTCTGGCGTTGGCAAGCCTGTGCAGACACCACAGCCCAAAACATACCAAATCTGCTTTACGTTAACTCAAACTCACATGTTAACTTTGTTTCGATTGGATGACTTCGTTTTTATTTCAGTACTTCCTCATTTACCATAACTTAGAATGCTATGAAGTCATAATGAGCATCTGTTTGTCTCTTTTTTCGTACCTTTTCTTAGTTTAAAGAGGCATATACTTCAAATATTGCTAGAACCTGTTTGCCTATAATTGCTTATGTTTCAATTTTCTTTCCTTATTTATAATTACTTTCTCTCAAAATTTCTCTTTTTCACTATTTTTATTATAACTACATAACGTATTAATATATTTTTTGGAAATTATTTCTTAATATATCAATATACCAATTATAATTATTATTTTCACCACTTTTATTCTTTTATAGCTCTTATTTATCTTTTTCTTAATCTACTATATTGTAATATATTTGTTTGGATTACTAAATTTTCAATTATCAGGTCAGTCCATAAGATCCCACGTATCTTCCCTTTGTCGTTTCCATGAGTTATATTTGTCCCAAAAGAGGTAGGTTAACTACCTTATTATTAAACAACCCCATTTTTTTCCATCTATTACGTCACAATGAAACGAGACCTCTTCTCAGTCGTATTGTAACAGGAAATGAAAAGTGAATAGCCTATGACAACGTCGTGTGGAAAAGACAATGGGTAGATGTAAATCAGACACCAGAACCAGTTGCCAAACAAGGCTGCACCTACAAAAGATTATTCTTACTATTTTTTAGGATATATCACGGCTTGTATATTTGGAATTGCTGTGTGTTACTAAAACTATCACAGCAGATGAGTATTGTTGTCAGCTCAATACTCTGAATGCAGAATTGATGAAAAAACGTCCTTTTTTAATGAACAAGAGGAAGATTATTTTCCATTATGATAACGCCTGGTCGCATACTGCCAAAGTCAGCCTGGAAATATTGAACGAATTTGACTGCAAAACTATGCTTCATCGAGCATATTTTGCAGACATTGCACCTTGCGATTTTCATTTGTTTAGAAGCGTGCAGTTGTGTTTAGATGGAAAAGTATTTCAAAACAAGGATTATATGCAAATCAAAATTGTTCGGAGACAATCGTCCTGTTTTACAAAAAAGCATTAAACTTATATTTGCAAAGTAATGAATCCAATGATATACTTCGAATAAACAAAACGAATGAAACTTATATTAACTAATTGAAAGAACGATGTGAAAAAAGCGAACTAAATAATTTGGCGAACAAGCGAAATATTTCAACGAATGCAAAAGTCTGAAAAGTTCTGAAAATAACTGTATCATAAAAATGTAAAATTTTAAATCAAGAAAGTTTGAATTCACGTTCTGAGTCACGTGCGCTAGAGTTTTTTTTTATTTCTCATGAACGTAATATAAAGAACGCTAGCGCACGTGCACTGCTAGAAATACTAACGTTCGATGAACAATTGAAGAATCGTGCAGATTTTGAGTGCATATTCTACCACACGTGCTCCAACCTGTTTCGAGGGCAAAACCACTTTGACCTTAACAATGCATTTAAACTTTAAGCTACGATTCTGTAATTAAAACCAATTAGCTAGTTTTCAAATAATATTCTAATACAGTTTATTGTTTTAAATCTGAGACATCTATCTCTTCCTAGCAGCCTTATTTGTTTTTTTTGCAAATAGTATTTTAACACAGTTTATTGTTTTAAATCTGATACATCTATCTCTTTCTAACAGCCTTATTTTTGACAACTAATTTATTTTTGCAAACTTCAATTAAAACACTGACTGTGAACTGTGGTCTGTTTGGAGTTAGTGCTGTTTTTGCACTCTTACTCCATTCGTGGCTGTGAGCATTAATTAGCTCCAACAATGTAATTGGCGTTATTATGCGCCTATTATAATTTGAGAATTTAGCAATTCCGCGTTATTCTATAAGTTGCTTTAAACTAGGATAAGTATGGCAACTAAGATTTTTTGGGTGTTTCAAAATATCCAGGGGCATGTTTGGATGTCTGTCGACATTTTCAAAAAGTTTGAGAGCTCTGCCACGGATGTATTTTTTCACTGATTCTAATTTCAAGTTTTTTGTGTATATCTGAGTTCCTAAAATATCTTGGGATATTAAAAATCATTCTTAAGGCAATGTTTTGACCTGCTTGGAGCTTTTTAATGTTGGTTTTGGTCCTTTGACATATTTAAGTTCCTGGAGCTGATAAGTGGGCTTAGGGTTTTAATGGTATTCTTTTTTCTCTTTCCTGGTGATAAAGATTGTTTGAGTTTTCTTATTGTTGATTTTTATTTTGCAGTTTTGAAAATATTCTAAATGGAGGTCAATTACGTTTTGGAAATTAAAAGTGATAGAAAGTGTCTGCTTAGAGGAATAGAAGATGCATGTGTCGTCTGCAAACAGGGATATGTTCGTTCTACTGGAACGCGGGATGTCTGCGATGTACAAGTTGTACAAAATTGGTGAGAGAGATGAGCCTTGAGATATGCCAGGTTGAATGTGGCGCTTGGAGGAGAGGTGGCTTTCTATTTTGACTTCAAAGGATCTTCCATTCAAAAAGGAGCCTAAAAGCTGTGAATGTGATTTGGGAATTTGTAGATTATTTAGTTTGACGATCAGACTTGCGTGCCAAACCTTGTCAAAAGCTTTGGCTACATCGAACATCACCAGACCTGTAGAATGACGTCTATTGAACCCTGTTCTTATATGCTGGGTGACTCTGGATAGTTTGAGCTCGGTGGAATGTTGCGACTTAAAACCGAATTGTTCATCAGGCAGGATGCTGTTGAGTTGGACTCTCTCCTTTAAACGAGAGAGAAAAATGTGCTCTGTCATTTTAGTCAGAGATGAGAAGAGGCTAATAGGCCTGCAGTTTTGAGGGAATGTTAAATCTTTTAAGAGTTTAGGGAGAACAATTATTGTGGCTAGTTTTCAACAATTTGGATATTTTTTCAGGAGGCAAATGCAATTTATGATATAAACTAGATTCTGTAAGATGTTATCAGGTAAGTGACTGAGGTAGAGGTTGGTAGTTTTATCGGGGCCTGGGACTTTGCGCTTGTTGGTGAAGCGTACCAAATTTTTTACCTCCTCTAGATTGGTGGGTGGAATTGTGCCTTTGCTTGATGTCCTTGAATTTGGTATTCTCGAAGTAGCTTGGCCAACGTGAACTTCGTTGTCTAGATCATTGTCTGAAGAAAAGTTTTCTTGAAATTGTAGCTCAAGGGTATCCGCGAATGCTTCAGCTTTGTCTGCATCGCTGAATTTCAGGCCAGTGGTTTCATGGACGGGAAGCATGGTAGGTTTGATTTTTGTCTTGAAATATTTGGACAACCTCCAGAATTAGTCACTTCCGGGTTCCTTACTTTTCAAGAAAAGCTCCCATGGCTCATTTTCGAATCAATTGGTTTGATCGCAAATAACGTTTGTTAATCGGTTTGCCACTTTTCGTAATCTTAGGTCTCCCGTACTCCTGGCGCGTAGAATTTTGATTGAGTGTGGGGATCGTAAGGATCTTGATTGTCCTTAATTGGGATTGTAGACGTGTATTTGTCTTTTGTTGGGGAAATGCACATGGTAAGGGTTTTTATTGATTTATTAAGATCTTGAACTGTTTAAGGTATAGTGAAGCTGCTATCATTAGCCAGGGAGACACGAATTGCTTGCCAATTGATGCAAATTTTTTCTTTTTTGGAGAGACAATAAAAATGTTCTGAATTTTAAAGAGTAGGGGCTCGTGGTCTGATGGCAGTTCATCTTGCACACTAACCTGGATATTTTGAAGGATGTTTTTGGATATTCCGATACCTAATATGTGACTTTGCAGTGGACCAAAGTGGTTGGGTTCCTTCGGGATGTGAAGGCAGCATGCAGACTCTGCTGCAAATTTGAATAGTTATTTTCCTGCGAGGTTATTTTAAATAGATCCCCAGTGGCAATTGTGTGCATTGAGGTCTCCTCTTAGAAAAACGGGACCTTCGAGAACGAAAAATGATCGCAAGTCTTCTGCAAAATGTTGTGCATTGGGAGGTCTATATGCGGCGATGGCAGTAAAATCAAGAAAGTTTGAATTCACTTTAATTCCTGAAACTTCTATACCATTAAGGGGTGGGCAATTTAAAACATGATGGTTAATGTGCCTTCTTATGAGAATTGCAGTGCCTCTTCTCCCCTGCCTGTCAATCCATCATTTCTGTACACATGATAGTTTGGGAGACGAAACTGATTACTTGGTTTGTGAAATGTTTCTTGACTTACTAAGATGTATGTTCGACGACATCAGCAGTCGTATTGCTAGCATCAATGCGGATAAAGATGACATCATAGCCAAACAGTTAGCGCAATCGAAAGCTACTGCTGAGAATTTTACGGAAATGGCAAGTTGTTTTGATGGGCTGGTGCACACAGTCACGAACTTCCACAACAAGCAGAGTATCGAAATGGCAATATCGACACTCGATAGAAAATTGACGACGATTATCTCAAATCAGAAGAAAGGTTGTGTAGATCCACCTTCGCCCCGGAAACACGATATAATCCTAAATAAAGACAAAGATATCGTGGTTGAACTCCTGAAAAAAATTTGTGAAAAATTAGATAGCCTCGACAGCGGCTACAACTACCTTTCCGACAAGTTCAATAAGCTTGCCGAACTTCCATTTGACAAAGAAGCTCCCAATCCCAACTCAGCTCAACCGGAAACTTACTGTCCTAGGGAGCAGCAGTTAACCTCATCACACAGTACCTCCACACCAACAGTTTCGAAAGTGCCGGAGCGTCCTATTCTTAAATTTGGCACTACGTGGTCTCGTGAAGAGTGGGACAACATGATCAAGAGGATTGAAAATGTTCAAAAATCCTACAATAGTAGCAGTGTAAATTATGAAAGAGCGAAAAGTGCTTACGTAGCAGAAGTTTCCCCAACAAGTTTTTTTGTTAAAAGTGCTCCTAGTTTCGCTGACGAGGCCTGGCTCTCTAAGGTGTTGAAGAAAGGGTTCAAAATGAACAATTGTATATGCAAAGAATTACCAGCCCGTTTACGTGGAAACAAGCAAAAATCATTTACTTGCTTCAAATTATCTGTACCAGCTCAATATGCTTGGATATTTCTCAACCACGAGCGTGATGGACATAACTTTTTTACTTGAAAAGGAATGAAGTTCAGCCCATGGATTGAAAGAACCAACAAACGAGTCTCCTCCGGACGTCAAAAGCCAGCTTTACAACGCAATAAAAATAAGAATACTTATTTAGGTAATTTCTCTATCCCTCCTTTACTTTCTCAATCCTTACCTTCTCCTAGCTTGCCTAAAATTGCACAACAAAATATTCCTTCTTTCACTTCAACATCACTCGCATCTCTTTCCACGTCACACGACCCTCTCACTTCCCACACGATTTCGGGAAAATTCACTTCAAGCAGTAAAACTAAGTCCTCGTCTCCTACTAATTCACAAGAAAGTCAGCCCTCCAGCAGTTCACAGGTAACTGAATCTCTCGGTGCAATCGTTCCCGCGCCCAATACTGCTCATATGCAATTAAAACCTACCGAAGCCGTGTCGAAATCAATATATTCTAATTTTGTTCGTGGCGATGATCTGAGACCATCTCAATCTGGTGCAATCATTATGCCAAAAACTTCTGTCAATCGACCATCTTCACCCAAATACCTCGACCCACTTGTACCACCTGTCGTAAAGCTGACTGCAACCTCTAAAGATGATCTAGAGAGCAGATACCTCATGTCTCGTTTCAGAGATCATAAGATTTACGACAATGTCCGTCTTTTCCTTGCATACATGCATGATGCACATGAAACCACGTGTTTTGATGGGAAAACGAAGACTAAGCTCAAAATTATGATTCAACAAGAAGGTCTTCCCACTGACCTTGAATCTTTAAGTATTATTTTTTATCGCCACCATGAAGAACTTGGAATGTCTCCGGAGCAAGTCAAACGAGATCTTCTGACTTACCGCTCCTATGTCAATTCCAAACATATTTCTCTATTACACAAATCACGCGACGACCAGAAGAAATATTACTCCTAACAACAAAGTTGCTTCTATTCGCCCAAGGTTTCTCTACCACAATTGCGGTGGTATGAGAAGTAAATTAAACAAGCTTTTTCTTGACGCTAAATCTTGCCATTTTAATATACTAACGATCACTGAAACGTGGTTGAACGACTCACATATAAACGAAGAAATTCTTGACACTGATTGGACCATCTATAGAACCGATCGCGACTACCTTTATACTGGAGTTTCAAGAGGAGGCGGTGTACTTATTGCGATTCGCAATATTCTTTCAAGTCAACTTGTTGTGACCAGTTCTTACAAACTTTTTGAACACAAATTCGTCAGAGTCTTATTCGACAAGCATTACCTCTATATTGGTATCGTTTATATCCCACCTCATTCTGATGAAACTACTTACATGGACGTTTGTGACTTGATATCTTCAGTAACAGCTTCCCTACACGACGATGACAAAATAATTGTTCTGGGGGACTTCAATCGTCCAAAAATCAGTTTCGTTCTCGACGAAAATGATGACCGCCTCCTTCCAATCAACCTTTCTGACTCCATTGACTTCAACCTTATAAGTACGTTCTATGGTAACGATTTACAGCAAACAATTCCTATCCCTAACCAAAATGGCAATTGGTTAGATCTTATTTTTACTAACTTTTATGACGAAGTGTTGGTTAGCCCAACTATTGACGCCGAGAATCTTTTCTCAAACACTCTCCATCACTCCGCTTTTACAGTTGAGCTTTCCGCTACAAATATTTCTTTCACCCAATCGTACAATAATGAAATTGTATATGATTTTCAAAATGCTGACTACTTAAGCATTAGAAACTATTTGGACACAGTAGACTGGACAATTTCTCTTCCGTTATTTGATTAAGATGAATCAGTGTCTTCCTTTTATAAAATAATTTTCAATGCCATTTACTTATTCATACCGAAGCTGAAGAAAAAAAACAAACTCTCAGAGCCTTGGCTCGACAATAATTTAAGGCGTCTCAGAAACCGTAGAAATAAATTATATAAAGCAATTAAAAATGAAAGCTTGCTCAATGAGGGTCTAATCAGATTATACGATCAGCTATCCAACGAATTTTCCATCAAATCCCGCGAAGCGTATGAGTTCTATGTTAACTCAATGGGGGAAAAAATCATTAGTGATCCCAGGAAGTTTTACGATTTCGTTAACTTGAAACGTAAAACAACCGGCTATCCATGTTCGATGTCCCGTGGTAACATGGTTTCTTCCTGCCCACAACTTTCTTGCTGATCACTTTCAAAATTCTTTTTGCTCGCCAAAAACCTCCACTTCTACTATGTCTGCAAGAATCACCGCGAAACCTCTTATCGCCGGGTTTATTCTTAAACAAGAGGCTATTATTGAAGCTATTCATCAACTAAAGATCGGCAAAGGACCAGGCCCTGATTTGGTTTCTCCTTCCTTCGTCGTGCAACTTGCGGACCAATTGATCACACCTTTGCACATGATTTTCAATAAATCCCTCTCCATAGGTGTTTTTCCATCTCTCTGGAAATCTTCATACCTTACGCCTATTTTCAAAAGTGGTGATAAACGATCAGTCGATAACTATCGGGGGATTGCTATTCTTTCTGTTATCCCCAAACTTTTTGAGAAGTTAGTTTGTGAAAAACTTACTCGCATAATTGACCCTCTTCTAAATGAGCAACAACATGGATTTCGAAAGGGTAGATCGACTTCTACCAATCTCATGATCCTGGTCACTGATGTGCTCTGTGAAATGGAAAAAGGAAGTCAAATTGACGCAGTCTATACGGACTTTAGTAAGGCTTTCGACCGGGTTGACCATCAAACTCTAATATACAAGCTTCGCAACTTTGGTATATCAGGGTCTCTTCTTGATTGGCTCCAGTCTTATCTTCGCGATCGAACTCAGCTTGTTAAATTCCAGGGCCACTTATCTAAAAGAGTTTTCGCATCTTCTGGAGTAGCGCAAGGCAGTCATCTAGGTCCCCTGCTTTTTAACATCTTCATTTCTGATCTTTCTGAGACATTGCTTGGTATACCCCATCTCTTTTATGCAGACGATTTAAAAATTTACCACAGCGTAAACACGCACTCTGACGCAATTTTTCTACAACCCAAGATTCAATCTCTCGAACAGTGGTGCAGTGAGAATAATTTGAATCTTAACATTAACAAGTGCCATGTAATAAGCTTTTCCCGTAAGAATACGATCAAAAAGTATTCTTACTGCCTTAACAACACCATATTGAATAGGGTTGATCATATTATAGATCTCGGGGTAGTATTGGACAACAAGATGCGGTTCAATCTCCACTATGACAAAATCCTTGCCAGGGCTAATAAACAGCTCGGATTCATTAAGAGGCGTGCTAAAGAGTTCAAGAATATATGGGTTACCAAGTCATTATATATCACTCTGGTGCGTCCTTTATTGGAGTATGCCTGCATAATATGGAACCCAGTTTTTGAGCTACATAGTGAGAGAGTAGAATCTGTTCAGTAACAGTTTTTACTTTTCGCTTTGAGGGACCTCTATGATCCAAAAGACTTCCAACATCTTCCTTCTTACAAAACCAGACTGAGCCTACTTAATTTAATGCCTCTCTCTTCTAGAAGAACACTGTTAAGTGCATGCCTAACATTTGATATTATAAGTGGTGCAGTCAATGTTGAAGCTCTCTCCAACAAAATTATTTTCAATGACCAACCAAGACGCACTAGGTATGCAACTCTGCTCAAGGAGTTCAATCACCACACTAACTATGCATATAACGAGCCCATAAATAGGTGCTGTAGAATTTTCAACTCTATAAGCAGCAACTACGCTTCGGGGATCTCTAAACATACTTTTAGAACAAACTTATTAAAGATCCTATCAACATCCTAATCCCACTTAATTTGCCCATCAATTTAGCTAAAATCATAATAAAATATATTAAAGTAAAGTGAAGTAACTAAAATACAAAGTTGTGATGTATTTTGTTTTCTAATGTGTTTTGGAAAAAAAATTTGTATGTAATTGTTATGTTGTTATATTGAATTGTTAATGTATGTTGCCTTGTTTGGTAAATAAATTAAATTAAATTAAAAAATTAAATGAATTAGTAAGATGTCAGCCCTCCGCTCACTGAGGAATTGCATCAACTCTCCTTTTTTGTTTAGAATAAAATTCGGATTCCAAGTGAGTATAGAAATTTGATCATCTCTATTTATTTGGGTGATTGACAGAACGCTGGAGGTTTTTGAGTTTTAAACATGCCTAGAACCATTTTTTTTATTAAATCCTTCATCATTGAATAAAGTTAAACGTACATGACCTCCAGGAACTGCTCCATTTGCTTTGGAGGATTTGTGGACTTTGATGGAGGTTTCGGGAGGTTATTGGGAACAGCCACTGGTTGGGTTGTGCTAGAATTAGCTCGCGCTATTTGAGCGAAGGAATTTTTAATATTTTTGGGGTTTTTAAGACAACCACCATAACTTGCAAGATGATCCCCGCCACAGTTGACACATCTTGGTTTCTGTGCCTCAACTTGGCAGACTAGGTGGCAGATGGCCTGAATATTTTACATATGTTTTTCTTCCCTTGAAAGAAGAACTTTGATAAGTTTGTGGGGTCCTTCCTGGTTTTAAGATAAAATACCTCTCTTCGGTTGAAGCCCTGTCTTTGACCTCCTCGGTGGTGAGTTCGTATAGGCCTCTGATTACAACATTAAGTTTTTTCTCTTCCGGAAGGTAGTACGTATGGTACTGCACTTTAAGTTCTGTAAAGATTTTGGTGATAGTGGTTTTTGGTATGATTTGCTGAAACGAACTCAACGTTTTGTTGTTTTAAGACTCGTGCTGGCCCTGTCCATTGCTCAGGCTGGCGAAGAATAATTGAGATCACCTTCGGGGTTTCTATTGTTTCTTCGAATGGAATGAGATTCAGAAGATTAGGTGGAGAAACTACTGTCTTAGGCGGATCCGAAGGTTTAGAGGTGTTTGTTTTTTGAAGTTGTTTTGATGGATTAAGTAAATGAAAGTCTTCACTTGAGAGGGAATTAATTACTAAGCCTTCTTGTTTTCTAGATGGCTTTAGGCTGGTTGTGGGAAGTTCAACGGCTAACTCCTAGCTTTGCAGGAACACTGACATGTCAGAAGAATTGTCCTCTGAGCCTGAGGTATCTTTCGTGTCTGAAGATTTGGTTTTTTCCGCGTTGGAGGAAGAGGTTGTCTCAGATGATGAGGTTTGAGGCCTTCTTCTTTTTTAATTTGGGTGTTGGATTTTTTGCTTTCCGAAATTTTCTGAATAAGTTTGCTAAGCAGTTCATTGTTTTGCTTAATTAAGTCAACGTTGTTCAGCCAACTCCTCTTGCGTTTTCTTAAGCTCATCTATTAGGAATTGGAATTTGCGCTGAAAGATTATGAAGCAGTCCGAGCTGTGAATCGGAAGCAACGGGGGTAACATCCATATTTATATTGCTCATTTTGAGTGTCTATAAGATTTAAGCCTAGCCTATGGCCAACCCAGAAATTGGGTTTGCCTTCTATAAATGTTCTAGCTGTCACAATATTGGAAAATTATTTGTTATGATAAGCAAGAAAAAATGAGATGATATAGAAAAATACAAACACAGCAACGCCAGTACATATCCTGAAAACTAACTCTAACTCTTACGCTGATTCGGTTTTCACAAAAACTGCTTTTCTTCGGGTCCACACGCAGTAATCGAGTCGTCTGACTTCTTCTCTATGATGTCGTACCACAAATTTCTACCTGTATCGTAGAAAACGGCTTATTCTCTGCTAATAATAAGTTAATTATCGGCTCGTCCGAACGAAGTAAACGAATCGTCCCTTTTTTTCCTCGGTGATGTCATCCCACAAATAATTTACCTGTGATGTAGAAAATGGCTTGTTCTCAGCTTAATCCAAGCTAATTATCAGCTCAACGTTGTAGCAATTAAAAATGCTGTTTGTAACACTGTCTTCTGCGTGTGCTCTTCTCGGCGGCTCACGGCTGACTCTCAATTAAAATATTTTCCTCTTAGCCTACTTGTTTTACAAATTTTCGTGTGGTGTGTTCAATGTTGAGCAGTGTGGTGAGTAGTGTGTGTGTGAATTATATGTGTATGTTTTTATGTACCCACAATACTCCCCTGTCAGCGTTTTATGCGTTTTACGTTTACGCACCTTTGTGGTTCGCCCAGCTTGAGAGACGTACAGAGCAAAAGTAACTTTCCTCGCTGGTCTCTTTTCGGGAGCTAAAGGTAGTAATGGTGCAGTTGAAGTTTCCGATGTTTGTTGTTTCTTTGAAGAGTTGTCGACAGATTCCATAGAGGATGACATGTAACAGGGCTTGAGCCTGTTGATGGAAACATTGATGGATTTGTTTCTAATACCGAGTGTAAAATAATTTGTATGTCTGGCTAGGACTTTGAAAGTACCCTTGTACGGTGGAATGAGTGGCGGACGAACAGAATCGACTCTAACAAAATCTTGTGAGCGAGAATCGAGTTGCTTGAAGATGAATATCTTCGGTGCTGTGTGATGTTTAGCATCAACCGGCCGGAGTTTTGCCATTTTAGCTGTTAGTTCAGAGGCAAAGTCAGTTTGGCTAATCTTGCTAGGATTTTCTTGAAACAAATCTCTAGGAAGACGCAGGTATTCTTCGTATAGGAGTCGTGCCGGTGATGCCGCGATTTCTTCTTGGATTAGATATCGTTATCCAAGAAGAATTATGAGTAGTGTTCTAGTCCAAGAAACATCGTTGTGAGCCATGATAGTCGATTTAAGTGTACGATGCCATCTTTCTAAGAAACCGTTGACCTGATGGTGGTGCGCTGTGGTACGATTGCGTTCGAAACCCAAGAGTCGACCAAGCTCAGCATCGAGCGCTGACTCGAATTTTCTGCCCTGGTCGACGACAATGCATTGAGGAACTCCAACTCTTGCAATCCAGGTGCTTAGTAAAGCTATAGCACAGTCATTGGCAGTAATGCTGGCTAAAGGAATTGCTTCAGGCCAACGTGTGAAACGGTCGATAATGGTGAAACAATAAGTGTATCTCTGCGAGTGTGTTAGGGGACCAACTATGTTAATGTGAATAACCTTAAAACGTTCGGAGACCGTAGGAAAGGTCGATACAGGTTTGTTCACATTTCTAGTTACCTTGGATTTTCGACAAGGTGGACATTCTCGGGCCCAAATGGCAATTTCCTTGTTCATCGAAGGCCAGAAGAATTTGGTTGAAATGTGCTTTCCTGTAGCACGAACACCAGGGTGAGCAATATTGTGTTCTGAGCTGAACACCTGTTTTCTGCACGTGTGAGGAATATAAGGTCGTATGGTTGAGCCAAACACTTCACAAAAAATGTCGACCTTGGTGCCAAATATTGGTTGTTTCTTTAAACCAAATTAAGAATCCATTAGAATCTTCTGAAACTCTACGTCCAATGCTTGTGATGACGCGATTGCGGCAAAGTCGAGAGAACTGGGAAGAATGATTTCTTCTTGACGAGAGAGTGCGTGAGCAACAACCTTGTTGCAGCCAGAGACATGCCGAATATCAGAAATGAACTCACTTATATAACTTAGATGTCTAAATTGACGAGGTGTGGCCTTTTCTGGCTTTTGTTCAGAAAAGTGTCAGTAGTTTGTGGCCTGTGTATAGTGTTAACCTCTTGGCTTCCAAAAAGTATCGGAAGTAACAAATGTTCTTATAAGCTGCTAAGAATTTGCGGTCGTATCCAATATACTTTCTTTGAGCGTCGCTTCATTTGGCCGAGTAAAAACCAAAGATTTGCCAAGAGCATTCACAGTTTTGCTGCAAAGCAGCCCTGATGGCAGAATCAGAAGCGCCTTCGAATAGACCAAGCTCGGCGTTTGAGCCCGAGAAGGACAATAGAGTGGCTTCTGTTAAACCAGTCTTGACTTGAAAGCTTTGGTAGCTTCTATTGACCAGTCGATTGTCTTAGCACCATCTTTTTTGGAGCCACAAAGATAGGCGTGCATCTCAGCTGTGTGAGGCAGAAAGCGATGATGAAAGTGGGCCATCTCCAAGAGTCTTTTTAGATCTTTAACCGTCTTGGGGAATTTAGCTGTTGATATTGCCTCAACCCGATCTGGGGAGGGCTTAATGCCTTTCAGTGAAACCTCATGACCTAAGGGTTTAGTTGAAGGTCGAAAGAAATAGCATTTCTCCAAGTTAATTACAAGACCATGGTCCGCTAATCGTTTGAAAATTTGTTCGAAGTGAACAAGATGCTCTTCTTTGGAAGTCGAAGCTAACAAAATATCGTCGAGGTAGAAAAGGTAATTTTCGAAGAAAATTAGTATTTAACTCGCTTCGCCGAAAATTCGTCAAATATATATATATATATATATATATATATATATATATATATATATATATATATATATATATATATATATATAAATATATATATATATAATATATATGTATATATGTATATATATATATATATATATATAATATATATGTATATATGTATATATATATATATATATATATATATATATATATATATATATATATATATATATATATATATATCAGTGGCGACTCGTGTCATTAAGACTCGGGGAAGCAGATATATTTTTGCATAGTTTTCAAGAATAAACAAGTAGGAATTTCAGCGCAGCAAATACATCAAAAGTTGCATTCAATTTCCAATTGTTTGACTCAGTAACTTTGCTACTCATTATGATCACCATCAATCTCAGTAATATTTAAATGATGCAAGATTACAAATTACAATGCAAGATATTGCAAATTAGAACTATTTTTTTAATAAAAAGTGAAAATTAGTGTTCCTGGTCACCACGAATCTATAAAGTACTTTTATCTATTCAAATAGTCTAAAGGCTGGTACTGAGCTAATCGTGAAGCTAAATTTTGACATGTCTCCATTATCTGGTCATTCCTTCGAGCGAAAATTTTGGCAATGGAGAAAAGCAGAGACACTGCTCATTCCGGACGGATAAAATGTCAAGAATTTCAATTTTCAATCGATTTTCTTATTGGAAAGACGTTTGCATAATTCAATTTTCAAATTGAAACACCAAATGTCACTTTTTAGCTCGAAAGAATGAGCTGCACAAACTAAATTGGCGTGAAATGATTGGAGACATGTGTCAACTTCGAAGCAACTTTTCATGCTAAGAACAGAGTACAACTCTTGCTTATTTTCAAGCTAAATTTTCGCTGAAACAAATTTCACGTGAAATTTTGTATGAAAATTTCACGTGAAATCGAACTCAGTACTATGCTTAAGAGAAAAATATACCGCAGTCGATGTTCTATGGTGAAATTCAATTTTCAAGACAAAATGAATTAAACCTTCGGTAAACAACGTGAAAATAACTCCTCACCCATACAAGGTGGAGTTAGATTGACCTTTTAAAGCATTTTATCTATTCTGTGTGTTCGAGATTATATTTTTTGAAATTTTATTATATATGTAAATATATTTTGTACACTGTAACGTGTATATTTCGGCCCTGCATTATCATAATTTCCGTGCTAAAATTGTCACCTAGTCTCCTACCAGACGCTAATTCAATTAATTACAAAACATTGCAAGTGCGCAAACTTTCAATCGGGAAAGACTCGGAAATCTATTTTTTGTGGAAAATTCAAGTTAATTAGAACGTTTAAGTGGAAACGGCTAATTACAAAACATCACAAGTGCGCAAACTTTCAATCGGGAAAGACTCGGAGATCTATTCTTTGTGGAACATTCAAGTGAATTAGAACGTTTAAGTGGAAACGGCTAGTTACAAAACATTGCAAGTGCGCAAACTTTCAATCGGGAACAACTCAGGGGTCTATTATCATCATGCCGGGTGATGAGTTACAGATCGTGTTGGATCGCATCACGCGTATTAGGCGCAATTTCAGAAAAGACTCGAAAGAGCGATACAGTGCTAGTTATTTCGAAAACAGGTTAGCTGACCTAAACAGTGAGTGGAATAAAGCTAACGATCTTTATATGAAAGCGTTAAGCGAAGTGTGGAAAGAAGACAGAGATCAATTTAACAGTGATTTTGAAACTCTTGAAAGTCATTTTTATGAATTGCGTGATATTTTGTCGGAACATCTGTGTCAGTTTCGCACAAATCAGACTATCGGACAAATTGCACCGGGCAATGGTCAGCAAACGGGCGAATAATCACCGTAAAGGCGTTAATCGACCAGGGTTCACAAAGAAACTTCATTTCTGAGAAAGTGGCTCGAGCTTTGAATATTAAAATGAAAAAAACAAGTGTTCGGATAAGTGGGGTCGGTAAACAAATTATCAACCCACTGGGCACTGCCATGGTTCAAGCACAGTGAATCCATGATGAGCGATCGAAGATTAACCTCATTTTGAAATCGGTAACAGGAGTATTACCAAACAGGGCAGTAGTTGTTCAGCCTTGGGATCATATAAAGGACCTTCAACTCGCAGACTTAAATTTCGATTCTCCGGAAAAAATCGACTGTTTGATTGGAGCTGGGGAAATTTCGGCTATAATGCTACCAGGCATCCGAAATAATGGAGTCCAAGATCCTCTGGCTCAGAAAACAATATTTGGATGGATACTGTCGGGTCCAGTTAACGCCGTGAATTGCTTCGAGGCCAGCCTCACAGCTATCACAGCAGACAAAGGCTTAGACGACCTTATAAGAAGGTTCTGGGAACCAGAAAAAGTATCTAATGATAAACGGCAACATACACAAGAAGAAGAAGAGTGCGAAGCTCACTACAAGGCGACACACAAACGAGATAGCATTGGCAAATACATTGTTCAACTACCTCTCAAATTGGAACCAAGAGTCCTTGGCGATTCCCGCAGACAGGCGGAGGAACGGTTCAGATCTTTAGAACGGAAGTTTCAACATAATCCACAGCTGAAAAAAGATTACACGGCAGCCATTATGGGATACCAAACGGAAGGTCACATGGAGTTGGTCCCAACACCAGAAACGAACACGTTGGCTTATTACATGCCCCATCATGCAGTCATCAAGGAAACAAACACTACAACAAAGCTCAGAATAGTATTCGATGCTTCAGCAAAAAGCTCATCTGGGCATTCCTTAAACTCCATAATGAAAGTTGGACCAGTGGTGCAGAAAGATTTATTCGCACTATTGCTGAATTGGAGACAATACCAGTATGCGATGACGGCTGACATAAAGGCCATGTATCGTCAAATATGGGTCGACGAACAACAAAGAGACTTGCAACGTATCTTATGGCGACCGAATCCAGAAGAAATGATCCGAGAATATAGAATGAAAGCATTAACATTCGGGACAGCAGCAGCTCCATACCTTGCAACAAGAACCTTGCAACAGCTAGCAATCGATGAAGGAGAAGCCTTTTTGATTGGGAGCGAGACTTTAAAGAATCACTTTTATGTTGACTATATGCTTACAGGCGCAGCATCTATTGAGGCAGCTTGTAAGATTAGAGATGAAGTCATCCAATTACTTGCTTCTGGAGGATTTCACATTCGTAAGTGGTCATCCAATGATCCCAAGATTCTGGAAGGACTGCCTACCGAATCTATTGAGCTGAATATCAAAGGACTGTGGCTCGGATCAAAAGAACTCTGCGTAAAAACTCTCGGCATGAAATGGGATCCTAATGGAGATATTTTTAGATACACGCCTATAAAGTTTCGACTAATGGAGCGAGTCACAAAACGGGGAATGGCTAGCATCGTAGCCAAGCTGTTTGATCCCTTAGGATGGATTTCTCCAGTTGTGGTGCTTGGAAAGGCACTACTTCAACGGATTTGGCTGCTTCAGAATGGTTGGGATGAAGAAGTTCCGGACAACATTCAAATAGAATGGAATAAATATCAGGATGCATTGCAGCATATACATACAATCCAAGTACCAAGATGGCTTGGTTTGAAAAATAATACGGCTGACGTGCAAATACATGGGTTTTGCGATGCGTCGGAGAAAGCGTATGCAGCTTGCGTCTATTTGCGGATTTGTGACGCAATTACAGGCTAATTACAGCAAAGAGCAAAATAGTGGCTTTTGAAAAAACTGACCCTGCCCCGTCTTGAACTTTGTGGCGCTACATTATTAGTGAGACTACTAAACAAGATTATTACTGCATATAATCTAGATAAATATACAGTGTACGCATGGACAGATTCAATGATTGTTCTGTCGTGGATCCAACAGTCTCCACACAAATGGAAGGTGTATGTAGCAAACCGGGTGTCGGGGATTCATGATCATCAATACATCTCCCAGTGGCGTTACATTCCAACAAAAGACAACCCGACAGACATAGCCACTCGAGGTATGTGTGCTAAAACCTGGCTGGTTGCAGAGTCTGGTGGCATGGACCATTTGGCTACAACAATCACATGACAATTGGCCAAAACTGAAAGTCGTGGCAGAGACAACGTTGGAGTCAAGTCCTAGGAGTTTAATGGCATCAACAGTAAGACCTCCTAACGAAATATTGCACAGGTTCTCAACTTTAAATCGACTAGTGCGAATAACCGCCAGGTGCTGCAGATGGCGCAATAAAACCAAAGGACCCTTCATCACAGTTGAGGAGATGAAAACCGAAGAGCATTTTTGGGTGAAGATAGTGCAAGCTGATTCGTTTGAGCAGGAGATATATCGACTGAGGAACAACAAAGGTATCTACGCAGGCAGCAGAATTACGGAACTTACGCCATTCATTGACTAAGTGGGAATTTTACGTATGATGGGTCGTTTGAGAAACTCTGCTCTCAGCTTTGACGAAAAACATCCTATCATATTACCGTCTGTGGGACATTTCACAGATTTGATCGAGCGTCGAGCACATCTAAAAACCTTGCATGGGGGAGTCCAACTGACCTTGTCGCACCTCCGCCGAAAATACTGGATATGTCGAGGCAGACAGTCTGTGAAACGAACAGTTCACGCTTGTCAGACATGCGCTCGATACAGGCAAGCAGCTTGTCAGCAGCTCATGGGAAACTTGCCGTCTACTAGAGTCAGTCCAAACAAGCCGTTCCATGTCGTAGGATTAGACTATGTTGGGCCGATTGATGTGCGCCGACACAAAGGCAGGGGATCCCCAACGATAAAAACATACATAGCGGTTTTTGTATGTTTCACTACGAAGGCTGTACATCTAGAGTTGGTGACCGATATAACATCGTCAGCTCTTATAGTTACCATTCGCAGATTTGTGGCAAGGCGTGGAACGCGTGACCACATAAATAGTGACAACGGTCGAAATATGGTGGGAGCTGCAAATTGGCTAAAGGAGCTTCGAAAGTCTGTCGATCTACAGCATCAAGATATAGAACAGCAAACTGCTTCCTTGTCAATAGTTTGGCATTTCATCCCACCGGGTGCACCCCACTTTGGAGGCCTTTGGGAGGCCGCAGTGAAGTCCACCAAAACAAAACCTGAAGAAGACTCTGGGCTCAACAACTTTCACCATTGAAAAGATGTTCACTGCTCTATGTCAAATAGAGGCATGTTGAAACTCGCGGCCATTGTGCAAGATTAGTGATGATCCAGAGGATGACTCGATTTTGACACCGAGCCATTTCTTGATAGGCTCTAACTCGGTGGCAATTAGTGACGGTTCATTGGAGTTCAGTAAGACTGCGTTGCTGAACAGATGGAACGCCGAACAATATCGTGTCCAAATATTTTGGCGACAATGGTCACGCGAGTATTTGAGCACCCTTATGACACAGTCAAAATGGCGAACTATAACGAGCGACGTTCTTGTTGGGCAACTGGTACTTTTAAGAGATGATAACCTTCCTCCATCATGTTGGAGCAAAGGAATAATCAAGGACGTTATCAAGGAGCTGATGGTCTCGTTCGAGTCGTGACAGTAAAAACGATACATGGATTGTTCCAGCGTCCAATCACAAAGGTGTGTTTGCTGCCAATGGATTTGGATAAGACCGGACATGTAGACTATACTCCTCCGAACAAGGAATTAGTTCACGCAGTAGCTGTGTCAGAGCCTAAGGCGCAGTCTTACCGGGTCGCTGCCGGACCTGGGTGGAAATGGTGGTAGATCTTGCTAACAATCATTTCTTGTAATTACAACTTGGGACAAGCCCAAGTCGAAAAACAATATAGTTGGTACAATGTCTCAAAATTCACGACTCAAACGGGTTTATTGTATGAGCACAAGTCCAATTTAAAATGGGTGACCAGTCACTGGACACTGTTGGCATACTGCAATTTAACAACATACGAGTCAGAAATTGGACAGATCGAGACTTCAATCGACAAATTGAAACAATGGTATCACAAAGATATAGCGGACAAACATTACTGTACCGCAGTCGAAGTCCGACTTAGGAAGTTATTCGAACTCACTCTTGAGGAATCATCACGGAGTCATGCACCAAAGAATAAAACGTGGACTGCTTAACGTCGTGGGTGGGATAGCGAACAAACTCTTTGGTGTGCTTGATGAAGAATTTGCAGAAAATTATCAAAAGGAGATAGCTGCCATCAAAAACAATCAGTTGCACCTTGAAAATTTAAGCAGAAAACAAATATCGGTGCTGGATCTAACACAGATATTGTTGAAGCAACAGGACGAGCAAACGCAAAATTTGACTCAAAGTTTAAATAATAACCTTGCTAGCATCGTAAACGCTATCAGTCGTGTGGAAACATTTGAGGAGACACAGTGGGGGTTCGAGAAACTCGTCACATTATTGACATGGGACGTTAATGCATTCCGGAGACACCAAGAAGCATTGTTGGATATAATATTGGACACGCAACATGGCGTTATTAATACGGAAGTCCTACCAGTTCACCTTATCAAAGAGTTATTATCGGAAATCCACGGGTATCTTCCCAACGGACAACATGTCCTGTATGCAGCTCAGATGAACTGGAAAGACCTATACAAAGTAATGGACGTCAAGGTGGCAGCACTGGTGGACACTATCATCCTCGAAGTGCGATTGCCCATCGAATACAGTGAGGAGATCGTGCTTTACAAAATACACTCGCTGCCAACTTGTTTGAACCATACCTACATATACGTTGATAATTTAGTTTTTACTAGTCGCAGAGACAGATACTTCACGTTAACTGATGAAGAAGTCAAAAATGCGGAACATCGACCGACATAGTTCTCTGTGAGTTTAGAGGACCCATCCACAACTTAAAGTCTCACGAAAATGCATGTGAGGTGAATACTTTTCTGCACGAAGCCATTGACAAAGAAAACTGCGTGGTGGCTTCAATGACTCCAAGGCCTGTCTGGATCACATTGCAAAACAGCATGTGGATTTTCATTTTGAACCAATCATATGTATATGAGTTAAATTGTCAAACTTACACCTTTCACTTACAGTTATCAGGAGAGGGTACCCTGACGATGGCTCCAGGCTGTTCCCTCAGACATCATTCGTTCTTAATTCAAAACACCCTGCAAAGTTTGAGCACTGTGCTAAAGGTCAACAATGTAATACCACAAGGAGACTTCGGAGACACCGCATCAATGAAATATGCTTTTCCCAAACTGCAAACGCCGTTGACATGGAAGCATCTCAATTGGACTGATCAGAATATCATCGACGATCACACTTCGTTATTCAACTATGCAATGACATCGTTTGCTCATGATCACTACCAAAACATAGCGTTAGGGTGCATCTTGACTCTGTGCATCATGGCCATTGCCAGTGTGGTGATCTGGACTCGTAGAAATTTGACTCCTCGAACTCCACCCAGACGAATACTACCTTTGCCCCAGGATGACGAAGCCATGACCACAAGAGAAGAAACATCAGAATCTAGAAAGGACAGAAACTCTGTTTAACTCTGTCCTTTGGGCCAGCAGGATGTTCGAGATTATATTTTTTGAAATTTTATTATATTTGTAAATATATTTTGTACACTGTAACGTGTATATTTCGGCCCTGCATCATCATAATTTCCGTGCTAAAATTGTCACCTAGTCTCCTACCAGACGCTAATTCAGCAAAATCCATAGATTGTTAATTTTATTTCGTGACGATAGCCTGGTAATTCAATACCATTAATCAAGGCCAACGAGCATATGCATGCGAGTGTTTATGCTTGATCAGCGGCGGGCGATAAGATTCAGAACGCGACGATGATGCACGGCCAAAACTTAGATTCACTTTAAAAGGGTCGGTGATGACCATCAATTGGGAGAATAAACGGATTCACATTAAGAACTTATCGTCATTTTTATACATATATTAAACAGAACGTGCTCAAATATTTCTTTTATACTTTGTATCAACAAGCAATAATAAAACACAAAGCATTTATTTAAAAAAAATACTTTCATACCTCTTCCATAATATCAGCTTCATGCCTTTAAGATTGGGGGTTGAAATAACCTCACGTTGTAAGCCGAACGTTAATAATCTTGTACTATTTAAGTAAAAAGCCACTATCGTTCTTTAATTATTACAATACTAACTTACGCACTTTCAGCACAAACAAACAAACAGACAAATCAAAAGAATTTCAATCTGCAGCAAACATTTAACTCTTGAACTCAGTAATAAATCCATTACAGAAACAAAACATACAAATAACATCTTGTGTTAAACAACGAATTCATTACAGTATTCATACAAACAAATAACATCCTAAACTCATTCACCCAAAGCATACCAGCTCCAAGTTCTGTAGCGAAAAAGAAAACAACGCGAGGACGCTACAAATCGTGCTGCGTCCATTCACAAATACTTCTGGGCCATTTAGCGGCTGAATAAGCGAGGGGTTTTTGATTTTCTCTACTCAGGAAGACGCGGTGAGCTGAGCAGCGTCCGCGCTGCTATTCGGGAACATTCATTGCAAAGTGTTTACGACCATCGATTGTGTGATGCTTGCAATGGGGTGTATGCACACATCATGATACGTGCATTGAGGCAAGATCACTTTAGTGTTTTGTGTAGCATATTTCAATACGCTGCAATGGTACAATGGTACGAGATGCTTGAGGTTTTCACTCAAACGCAAGATATCCTATCGCGTTGCTGTAAAACTACTTGTAAGGCACTTTGGCTGTGAGAATAGTAGATAATAATAGATAAATAGTGTTTTGAGTTTCGTAAATTTTTTTATTGATGTTGGATGCTAATTCATATAAAATCAATTTATTTGCTTTGAATTTCAAAATGTATTGTTAAGCTATTTTTCTTGTATAGGGAATATTTAGCAAGGGAAGCACTGCTTCCTTTGCGTTCAACGACGAGCCGCCCCTGATATATATATATATATATATATATATATATATATATATATATATATATATATATATATATATATATAAATATATGTATATATTTATATATATACATATATATATATAGATTATATATATATATATATATATATATATATATATATATATATATATATATATATATATACATATATATATATATATATATATATATATATATATATATATATATATATATATATATATATATGTATATAAATCAGCGAAATGATCAAGGGAGCCAAATGGCAAATGGCAAATGGCAAATGGCATCTCTGGAGCGGTAGATCCGATTGAGCTGAAATTTTCGGAGCTCAGATATCTTAAACCTTTTGGCGGCGGGCAATTTAGTGAATTTCCAGGTACTCCTATATTTCCAAGCAGTGTAAATTTTTGTTAAAAAAAAGTACCAGGAATGAAAACTTATTATGGTTTTAGTTTGCTTATGATAAAGAAGGGGAAATTTGGAGCCTCGTGTAGGCGCTGAGTGCCTAAAAGCAGGCAAGGATTTTTTTTCAAAATTTCGAATTGTCATAGCTTCTTAGAAAAACATCAAACCATCGTGAAGTTTTCAGAGCGTATTGATAGTAGACTAGATTTTAGCACACATGGACTTTTAAGATTGTGCGGGCAACTCTGTAGTTACAGCAGGCTTCTGAAAAAATCCTTCAAATCATCGACCTTCCTAAAAAATTTTTGATTTTTGAAAATAAATTCAAATTATTGATAAATCTTGACTTTTTCCCATCAAGTCAAATATTAATTTCTAAAATCCCGCGGTAAAAAAGAACGGCAGCCCGTGATCAAATTACCTCTATTTTCAGCACTCAAAATTTCTGGTCACGAGAACTGACGATCAGATACTGCGATCAATATGAAATTTACAGAACATGTTGGTATTAACTAGGACCAGGTTTGATAGAAGTGATTTTGAAATACGGGCAATACTGTGGCAGTGGTGCCATTTGGAAAAATCGCTGAGAAAAAAACTGGTTTTTGGCCTATAGCTTCCGATTTAGCCACCAGATTTAAGCTAAATTCACGCAATAAATGAACCTCACTCGAAGATAGATTTCATAGAAATTTTGTTGAAAAATTAGTATAGGGACGCCAGCTATGGCAATTTTGGTCTCCTAAATATTGTAAATTTGCTCAGGAAAATAAAGATTTTTTCCCTTTAACTTATGATGCAGTAACGCATTCAAAACGAAATTCATGTGATAAATGGATCTTGTTGTGTTTCTAATTTTGTAGGAATTTCGTTGAAAAATCGTGATAGGGTTGCCAGTTGTGATTAATTTTGTAATTGATTGACATTTCTTTATCGAGCGATGTAGTCATAAAATTTCCAAATGGGAATGATCCTGCAATGACAATTAACAACAAATATTTATGTTTCAAAAATTTTAAAAGTTTGGACGGTGGTAAACCTAAAATTATATTCACTCACATAACTTACAGCGCAGCCATTCAATTGAAACGAAATTCATAGGGTGGGTTTAACACAACGTGAAGCAGCTATGGTGCTAGCACATGATTGCCAGCACCAGACAATTTCGTAAACATTGCACCAACAGATGCTTCCAGTTTGTATTTATAAGCAAAGCATTTACAATAAAATAAACAACCCATGTTTAAATTTTCCGAGTTTTGGAAGTTTTCCGGATGGCAATCCCAGACATAGTTTAATCGCTGAAACTTTCGATGATATCCTTGGATGAAAATCAAATTCAAAGGATAGGTTGATGAAGTACGAGCATGTTATGGTAGATTTATTGCTGCTGTGTTGGACAAATGTTGCCAGCACTGAATATTTTCATCATTTGTGTTATAGGAAATGCTGTCAGAAAATGATATTCGTTCCTTTGAGTAAGAAATGGTTGATTTGATACTACAAAGAAGAGTGTTACGTCTTCACACATTTTTAAATCGCTCAAAGATAATTTCTTCGAAAATTAGTATTCTAGCGGTTGTGATGCGCTAGACTTTTGAATTTGTAAAACGCGACGGGGCGGATGGGACGCGGCAGAAAACTAGGGTGGCTAAAAATTGGTCATTAAAATTTGTTTGTGATTAGTGTAGCATTTAATATTTGAACAGAGAAAGAAATAGAACAACAAAATAATAAAGGAGTAGGTTTTGGCTGACTGAAGTCTTCTTTAACTGGAGCATTCAAATTAATTTCGCTAAATGTATCCGAATCGTTGCTCACTTTGTGCGTACGCACTGTTTATTTTTGTGTCGATTGTAACGTGATTGACAAGACGTTTAAAGAAAAAAATAAAGGCGCATGCACTTGACGTAATCTTGCAGATCTTTGATTGTATTGAGTGCAAGTAAATTTGAACTTGATTACTCACTCTCCTTGCATGCAGTTGTCTCAATAGCTCTTGTTTTCTAATAAACAAAAGTGAATTACCTTTCTTCTTGATAATCTTGGATCAAATGTGTCAGCCAGATGAACATGTTCGCAGTTGGTTCTTGATATTTTCGTGCTGGCTCCCGTAGAAATTCTTGATAGTTGATTTTTACGCTGTCGCTTGATGAATATAGGCTCACATGGAAGAATGTTTGTAAAGCACTGCATAGACAACGGAAACTTTTGCTTGATTTCCTTCTTGTTTTTCTAATAAACTTCCAAAGACTCTTCCTCTTCTTAATAGAGTCCGATATAAATTTTTACTAATGTTCGAAGAACATTAGTATTAAAATCGATTCGGCCAAAAATTCATATTTCCATATATATATATATATATATATATATATATATATATATATATATATATATATATATCATCAAAAAATTTCAGTGAGATAATCTCGAGAACGCGCAATCCGATTGAGCTGAAACTTTCAGGATACATTGGTGTATATGCAGAATAGGTCCAGGTTTCTTTAAATGTCAGTTATTGTTAACCTTTTGGCGCCGGCGGCCATTTAAGTGATATTTTTAATATACCTATTATTTCGTGCACAAATAATTTTCGCAAAAATTAAGTTAACAAAATAAATTTCTAACGTGTTTTACATATGAATCGGATAATGCTTTGGAATTTTTTAACCCTATGTGTGCGCTGGGTGCCTAAAAAGAGGACGGGAAAATTTGAAAATTTTTAAATTTCGATAACTTTTGACAGAGCTATTCAATCATAACGAAATTTTCAGGACATATTGATATTATTTAGTTGTAGATTTGTGTAGCTTTTAATGAGCGTGCTGGCAACCCTGTAGCTAGGGCAGGCACTGAAAGTGAAAACCTCCAAATCATCGTTTCTCTTGAAAAAATGCCGTTTCTTCAAAAAAAAGCCATTTATATGTAAATCTTGTGCTTTGTTTACATAACCAAAAAAAAAAAAGATATGGTATAACGGGCACGCCTGGTAACCCTTGCGCAATTTACCTATATTTTTAGCATCAAAAATTTCTGTTCACGGAAACTCACGATCCGAAGAGCAGAATTATTTGAAATTCACAGAATGTATTGGCCTTAAATAGGACCAGGTCTGATAGAAGTGATTTTGAAATGCGGGCGATTCTGTGCCAGTGGTGCCATCTTGAAAAACCACTAAAAAAGATAACTGTTTTTAGCCCTATAAATTCTGATTGAATCGTTCGATTTTGATGAAACTCACACAATTGGTTGAAAAGCAAATTTGGTTGAAAAGCCACGATAGGGTTTCCAGCCATTGTTGATTTTGTGTTTAATTGCAATATCTTTATTAAGCGGTTTTATCGTAGAATTTTCACAGCAAATATTAAGCTTTCGATCATTTAAAGAAACTCGCTGCAGGTAACCCTAAATTTCTTTATACTCCTCAAACTTCGAATGTAATGTAACAATGTGAAGCAGATGTAATATATTATTGGCTTTGATACTGGCGAAAGGTTGCCAGCACGAGTCGGTTGTGCTACTTTTGTATCAATAAATGCTTACAGTTAGTATACATACCGGAAACATTTACAATGAAAATAAATAACCGATGTTACAATTCGCAAAGTTCTGCAAATTTTTCGGATCGCAGCCCCAAACACCAACTTTAGTTACAGTGCTGCAGGCACTGAGCATTTTCTTCATTGATGTTATATGAGATGCTGCTTTCAAAATTATGTGAAATAAGCAACTGATAACGAATATAATTAACCCGTGTTTTGCTCTCATAAACGTTGAAATTCATGCCAGTGGTAATATCTGAAACCTTCCACCATATGAGTTATAATGCATTCTTAAGACGAAAGTAAAACGTGGCATTTGAAACAGTTTGGTCGTAATAAGCAGCACATGTGGTGGAATATGCACTCAAAACCTGCACGATTCTTCTACTGTTCTTCGAACATTAGTATTTCTAGCGGTTCAGGTGCGCTAGAGTTTTTTTCATTTTTCTCGGCGTCAGAGCTATAGTTGTAGAAGTTTGTCAGTTGACGCAGGCATCTGTTCTTTGAAGTCAAATCCTTCTTGACTAAACCATAAACAATAGTTGAAACTGCTCGTTCGTCAATAGTAAAAATGTACGTCCATTCAGACGTTCGGGGTCACCAATTTAGCTACGATTCTGTAGTTAAAACCAATTAGCTAATTTGCAAATAATATTCTAATACTGTGTATTGTTTTAAAAATGTATTGCATTGTTTTAGTATTCAGTGTATTGTTTTAAATCTGAGACATCTATCTCTTCCCAACAGCCTTATTTTTGACAACTAATTTATTTTTACAAAACTTCAATTAAAACATTTTCTTCTTAGCCTACTTGTTTTACAAATTTTCAATGTCAAGTAGTGTGGTGAGTAGTAAATGTGTGAATGATATGTGTATGTGTTTGTGTATCCACAAACTCATAGGGTAGAAAGGATTTCAAGGCTACCGCTTGATGAATTTAAAGATTTAGGAAAGCCAATCGCCACAAACCTTTGAAAGCAGCATATCATAACATAAACGAGGAAAGTGCTCAGTGCTTGCAACACTTTACCGGCACTACTTTTCACAACTGCCTCACGTCAAAATCAAATAACTCTATCAATCTCGATTTTATCCGGTGATTTTGTCGAAAGTTATAGAGATAGAAAAATGTTTGGGATCAAAGATATTTGGGACCGAAAAATTTCTACAACTTAAAATTTAAACATTGGTAACTTATTTTCATTGTAAATGCTCATGATATGAATACTTAATGAAAGCTATTATTGATACGAAAAAAGCAAATACGTCTCGCGCTGGATACTCTTTGCTAGCATCAAAGCCAAAAATATATCACACCTGCCTGACATTGATATCAACTTACACTACGAATTTCGTTTCGTTCCGATGGCTACGTTCGAAATTAAAGGGGTACAAAGAAATTTAGTAAATTTAATATTTGTTGTTAATTGTCACTACAAAATCATTACCATTTGAAAATTTTACGATAAAATTGCTAAGTAAAGGTATTGCAAATAAATACAAAACCAACAATACAGATCACGGTTTTTGAACCAGACTCCTTCTGAATAATGCCTATAATAAGTTCCATTTATGATATGAAATTCGTTTTAATTTCATGACTGCACTGAAGTCATAGGAGAAAGAGTTTTGAGCACATTTTTAAATCAAAAACGCCAAAATTACCAAAGCTAGCAGCACCAGCCAAATTCATCAACCAAATTTACCAAACGCGGCTACTGTGTAAATTTCATGAAAAAGCAGTTTTTTTTTCTTTTCAATTTTTCAAGCTGGCATCACTGACACAGTGTTGCCCGCATTTCCAAATTGCTTCTATCAGACCTGGTGCTGCTCAATAGCAATACTTTGTGTGAATTTCAGATGTATCTGATAATTGGGTCGTGAGTTAGCGTGATTAGAAATTTCTGATGCTTAAAATATAGGTAAATTTGAGGGAGGCTACCATCCTTGTCCGATGTGAAATTTCAAAATTTTTTTTGTGCATAAACAAAGCACAAGATTTCTATAGGAGTGGATTTTGATTGTTAAAATGAGAATTTGAAGGTTTTCATTTTCAATGCCTGCCGTAGCTCCAGGGCTGTCAGCATTCTCATAGAAAACTCCAACAGTTTACAACTTAATCAAATAATTATGTCCTTTAAGTTTCATAATGAAAAGTTTTCAAATTTTTCCAATCTCATTTTAGGCGCCCAGTGCACACATAGGGTTAAAAAATTTTGAGAATATTATCATATTTTCATTTGAGAAACGCTCGAAATTCATCCCATAAACTTTATTTTTGCAAAAGTTATTTGTTGACAGAATAATAGGTATATTTAAAATATCACTTAAATTGCCGCCCGCACCAAAAGGCTGAAGATTATTAACTTTTAGTGAATCTTGGCACTACTCTGCATATATACCAATGTATCCTCAAAATTTTAGTTCAATCGTATGGCGCGTTCCTCAAATTTTTTCACTGTTCTATGTATGCATATATAAATTTATATGCATATATATATATATATATATATATATATATATATATATATATATATATATATATATATATATATATATATATATATATATATATATATATATATATATATATATATATATATATATATATATATTCTTCGAACATTAGTAAAAACACCCAGGAAGCCCTTATTTCAAAGAAAGGGCCGCATACAATTCCAGCTCGCGTCTACTGCCTAGTGTTCGTTAAACATCGATAATACTGTCGATACTATCGATAGTTCAGAACTAACGAAAACCTCGATGTAATTTTTTTTTTGTAATCGATAGTTTTTGAAAACAAAAAAATCCATAAAGTAACATTTCGATATCATTTTAATACCTGTGAGCATTTTACGTTTGCTTCGTTTTTCTAATTTAATAATATTTCCTTTTCTTGTTATTAGAAAACAGCACAAACTTCAGATAGCAGACCACTCTTATGTTTTGTTAGTTTTGTCACTTGTTATTTATTGTATAATGAAATAACATGAAAAAGAAAAAAATGGAAAACTTAACATCACATGAAAATCATAAGCGTAAAAAATTGAGACTGAGAGAGAAAAAATTCCAAAAACGGTTTTTGCGTAGTGTAATATATGCAGCAATCAATATAAAACATGTAAAAACATGAAAAAAAATTTCAGATAATTTAAAACGGAAACATAGATCATAGTGGAAATTATTTTCTGTTAAACCCATAGCAAAAACTTATGGTCCTAGTAACATCTTTGAGAGCAGTTCAATGAAATCTAGAAATATCGTCAAAAATTATTTTAGAAGAGCGAAATTCTACGCAGATGATTCTTTCTGAAAACATATATAGATCGTACGGTTGTTGTCGTATGGTTGTTTTGAACATTATGCCTTTGCGGAAACGAGAACATGAAAGCTTTCTTAATTTCGTGGGTGATTTGCACGAAAAACATGCAACTCCTGACACCACACACTTGAAAACATCCTTGCTACCAAACTACTTCGAAGACATTAAAACGCGGGTTCAAAATGCCATAAATGCAGTTCAAAATATTTCTGTGGTTACTGATTTGTGGACAAATGCAAACAAAGAAAGAATACTGACTTGTTTTTTCTTAGAGTATTTATATAAAAACCGAGTATTTATTTTCGAGCTAAGTTTTTGTCGAAACAGATTTCACGTGAAATTTTGTATGAAAATTTCACGTGAAATCAAACACAGTAATAAGCTTAAGAATTGACTTTGGCATTAACCGAGTGTGAGAAGGCACCTGAAACGTTACTCGCCGAAGATTTAAATGTGGTGACAAATATTATTCTGCTATTAGAACCATTTGATGTGGCATGTGACAACAATATCTGGCGTAAATAACTATACTCTTTCTTATATAGCTCCGTCATTACGAGGGCTGACTCAACAATTATCGAAAGTAGGAATTAACATAAAAAGCACTGCTAGAAAGAATATCTATAATGCTTTATGCAAGTCAGTGTGGGAACGATTAGTACCGTTTGAGAAAAAAAGGAACCTTATTATGCTAGCCACCATTCTAGATCCAATGTTCGCAAAATAAGTGAAGACAATAGAAACATAGCTGCGCAATCTCTTCAAATAGAATATACTTCTAATCTGATGACACAAAAGCCGGAGTCAACTCAGAGTACTTATAAACTTACGGCAATTGCATCCACAAGCAACTCAACTATTGAAACTGGGGAAATTTACTAACGAAGGGAAAGTTGAAAGCAAAAAAGTCCAAGGAGAAATTATTTCTACCTGAAGATTTATTCAAAAGCAAAGCTTATAGCTGCCTAAAAAATGATGCAAGAATAGATATATACCAAAACCTGGAGAAACCTTCCATTGGAAACGGCAAATGTCCCATTGACTACTGGTTTGATTCAAATACTGAGACAATGAAAATGTTTACTCTATAGCATTCATGTATACTTGAGTCTTCTATTCCGAGTGAACAAATTTTTTCGAAAACTGGTGTAATTCACAGTGATCGCTTAGTGTCTCAATGCACCTCAACGAATTGCTTTTCCTAAATCAAAATACTCAGCATTTCGGAAATGAATAAAACTCTATATTTTTGTGTTTCTCAATAATAGTAATTGAATTCTCAGCTATTTTAAAAAATATTTATGAATCCTGGGTGTATCTACTCATTTCGCAAAAACACATACATATACACCATCGATAGTCTATCGATAGCCTATCGACAGTTTAAAAAAAAACATAATTATTATCGAAATATCCCACTATCGATGTTTAACGTACACTACTACTGCCTATTGCGTTTCAAAAGCATGACAATGCAAATGTGACAATTTGACCGGACTATTTCATGTACAAGTACTCTCAAGATAGCACCTCTCAAGTAGGCACTTGTCAACTTCCCAAACGTACCTCAGCACGCCCTAATTGCAACGCATTTCATCTTACGCTCTTATAGCCAGCGGGGATTCTTATCGTTTGTACCTTCGACAGCATAATCATTCTACATCGCAAATCAATCGGAACGTGATATTTAGTTCATTTGACCGAAAAGAAAATGAAGGGATCAGCAATCCTTGATTCAATTGAGGCTCCCTAAACAGTTTTCATGACAAAAGACGCTCAGTCGTTTTCACTCATAGCGAAATGCACTGGTATACAAGTTTCATGCCAAATGAAGTCACATGATAGACAAATTATGGTGCTTTTGAATAAGTATTGAATGAATTATTGGATTGAACTTCCCTTCCATTTTAGACTCAAGATTAGAAAGACTACAGATTCATTCATGCTTAGGAAAATTAAAGTTCCGCGCGGGGGCGAACAATCGGTCAACATTACAAGCGGCAAAAAAACAATCCAAAAAATGTATTGCAAATACATGGAGTTTTTGAATAGTGAATATGTGTATGTATTTTTCTTTTCGGAAGCATTGAGCTCACAAAATAATATCCTATTTCCACAATTATATTACAACATTTTCATTCAAATTCTATTCTCTTCTTAACACAAAAAAAAAATTTAAAGTTTAATAAAAAAAACCCTAGCGCATAAGAGCCACTAGAAACACTTATATTCGAAGAACAGTAAAGGATTTCTACCACTAGCTGCTTTTCCCGCTTAAGACTAATATACCTCTCATAATATAAAACCTTAGCCAATTTGATTTCGATGACTTCATCGAAAGTTACAGCGATAGAAAAGTGTTTGAGGCTGCCATCCGAAAAATGTCCAGACTTTAGAAAATTTAAATATTGTTTACTTACTTTCATTGTAAATGTTCGCCATGTGAATACTTAATGCAAGTATTAATTGGTACCAAAATAACAAAAACGCTACCTGCTGGCAGCTCTTTGCTAGCACCGAGACCAACGTTGAAGTCAACCTGTTCTTCGAATTTCATATTGATCCAATCGCTGCATTGGAAGTTATGGGGACACAAAGAAATTCAGGGTTACCATTCGCAAAAGTTTTCAAATTTTTGAATTTTTTGAAAATTATGCAATAAGATCGCTTCTTAAGATATGTCAAAAGAAGTACAAAAACAACCAAAGCTGGCAGCCCTATCATTGTTTTCTAACAAGACTTCTACTTAATATTGCCCCTAATAAATTAAATTTGCCATTTTAATTTCGTTAGGATTCCATGACTGTACTGGAAGCTATAGGGCAAAGAGCATTATTTTCCTTAGCAAATTTTCTAAATATAAGATACCAAAACTACCATATGCAACCGAATTTTTCAACCAAATTTCTAGCAAACGTGGTTTAAAATAAAGTTCACCTACTGTGTCATTTTCCTTAAAATCGAATGACTAAATCAGAATTCATGGGGTTAAAAGCAGTTATTTTTCTTAGTGATTTTTCAGGACGGCACCACTGGTACAGGTTTGCCCAAATTTAAAAACCAGTTCTATCAGACCTGGTCCTACTCAATACCAATACATGCTGTAAATTTAAAATGTATCTGATTATCAGGTCATGGGTTCCCGTGAACATAAGTTTTTGATGCTAAATATATAAGTAAGTTGGGAAAGCGTTACCGTTCTTGCTCATTGTAAAATTTCAAATATTTTACTTTGGCTATGTAGACAAAGCATAAGATTTATATATGAGTGGCTTTTTTCCGAAAAGCGACAATTTTTCAGGAAAGTCGTTGATTTGAAAGTTTTAACTTTCAGCACCTGCCCTTGCTACAGGTTAATCAACATACTCATTAAAAGCAACACACATTTACAACTAAATAGCATCAATATGTTCTGAAAGTTTCATAATGACTTGATAGCTCTGTCAAAAGTTATCGCAATTTCAAAATTTTCTATTTTCCCGATCTCTTTTTAGGCACCTAGCGCACACATGGGGTTAAATAATTCCAAAACAATATCCGATTCATATTAAAAACACGTTCGAAATTTATGTTGTTAACTTTATTTTTGCGAAAGTTATTTGTGGACGGAATAATATGTATATTCAATATATCATTAAAATGGACGCCGGCGCCAAAAGGCTAACGATTTTTAACTTTTTGTGAAACCTGGCACTATTCTGTATATGCACCAATGTATGCTGAAAATTTCAGCTCAATCCGATGGCGCGTTTTTGAGCTTTTTTCACTAAAATTTTTTGATGATATATATAAGTATATATAGAAATATGAATTTTTGCCCAAAGTGATTTTAATACTACTGTTCTTCGAACATTAGTAAAAACAATTTTAGAGTAGATTTCTTTCTTTCTCCAAAAGCAATTTGTAACCATGACAGGCATGTGTACTGATGTAGAATTATTTTCTGCTTAATACACGGAACCCTCTTTGAATATCAGTAACAAGAAATCAAACCCTTATGAAACTTAGTCAGCGGTACGTAATTGACATGCACTGGTTTTCGTGCGTCTCGATCAAGAGGTGGTTAAGATAGGTAGCATTGAAAACAACAACAATCCTGCCTCACTTGTTGTTTTCAATGCTGCCTACCCTAACCAGTTCTTCATCTAGACGCAAAATACGCACCTAATGCAAACACGTATATTCAGAACTCACATATTTCCAAACTTTCAAATGCATGGACGATGTGTTAACTGAACCTTATTAATCTGAAGTTCATATTGGAAATGTTTTTGCGGGATGATTAAAATTGAACAACTTTATATTAACATTAAAAATTTTTAATCTACATTGAAAATTCTATTTTGACAAAGTGGTTTCGAAAGTATGCACTGCTTCTCATCAGACACCAGCACACAGTGCATACTTGACTGGCGTGACCACTTGCAGGTGGAAATCATTACATTTTTATTTATGCTAATTGTGACAAATTTTAACATCTCCGACTTATATCCATGGATATAATTTTACTTAGTAAAGGTAATTGAATTTGATCACGGTTCCCTTCTTGTCTATAAATCAGCATAGACAACGTATGTCATTTCTACAGCATCGAAGCCGAGCATATTGAAACGGGAAACTTCGATCGTTTTGCGGAATCAGCCTCCGAAAGCAGAATCAAATTGGAAATGTTTTTGCGGGTTGATTAAAATTGAACAACTTTTTATTAACATTAAAAATTTTTAATCTACATTGAAAATTCTATTTTGACAAAGTGGTTTCGAAAGTATGCACTGCTTCTCATCAGACACCAGCACACAGTGCATACTTGACTGGCGTGACCACTTGCAGGTGGAAATCATTACATTTTTATTTATGCTAGTTGTGACAAATTTTAACATCTCCGACTTATATCCATGGATATAATTTTACTTAGTAAAGGTAATTGAATTCCGAAACCACTTTGTCAAAATATAATTTTCAATGTAGATTAAAAATTTTTAATGTTAATAAAAAGTTGTTCAATTTTAATCATCCCGCAAAAACATTTCCAATTTGATTCTGCTTTCGGAGGCTGATTCCGCAAAACGATCGAAGTTTCCCGTTTCAATATGCTCGGCTTCGATGCTGTAGAAATGACATACGTTGTCTATGCTGATTTATAGACAAGAAGGGAACCGTGATCAAATTCAATTACCTTTACTGAAGTTCATGTTAGTTATGTTGTACCCTGGACAAGGTGAATAGTTTTCGTAATTCTGTTCACCTTATGCCGGGTTTACATTCTTGCCGAGGAATGGCAAATGTAGACGAGGTCTGTGTGTAAATGGTCTCCTTGTCTACTCTCGGCTGTTTTTTTCATGGCAAGCACGCGTGTGTAAATGGTTTGCTCGTCGGCTCTTGTTTGTTTTATGAAGGGATAATGATCCTTTTATTGCTGTGCCTGAGTGTTTATGAACGTCTCGTCCTAGCTCGAAGCCGCTGGAAGCGAAGTCGGTTTTATGCATCGAGTCAAAGGGATTCGATAGGGTAGCATGTGCTCATTCACATTTTCGAATTTTTCGCTGGGACTTCAAACATGTCTTTGCGTGTCCCAGATTGAAATCACTCAACGCACACCAGGCAGTTGCAATAGCTACAACCTGTACCTCAGCCATCGTCCACTGAACTGAACAAAACAGCTCAGAACTGTCGAAAGATGCATGGTGCAATATCCTAAGTTAACAATTCACCCTATGAAAGGTGCATGGTGCATGGTCCGTGTTGCATGGTGCAATATCCTAAGTAAACAATTCACCCTATGTCTTGCTGAGTCTTGTCCAATATCTTGCTGAGTCTTGTCTACGAGACGCTCGTCCCTATGTATAAACGCGGCATTACATCATTGTGATATGTTTCATTGTACAACCATAAGGCCAATGACAAACACGGCGGTTCCAGCGAGGCGTTTCTCTAGACGAAAACCGAGTCAGTTTAGGCGTGCATTACTCTAGCATTGTGATGACACTCACCGCGGTGTGAACCAGTAGCATCCAGAAAATTTCAATTGAATTTTCTGGACATATTATCTCGACGAGCACTGTAACGCGCATCAAAAAACACATTTTTCGACCGGACTAACTGTAACTTGTAAACCGATCTTCATTCCTTGTCCTACATCCCTTGCGAGCAGACGCATTCCAAGTTTTCTGGTTTTTGTGTGCAATAAGTAGTGTAGTGACGCCATTTTTGAGGCAAACAAGTTCTAGTTGTGAGGTGGTTTTTGTGCTAAATGCAAAACAGTACGTAAGTGCTCAGAATAAGTAAGTATTTGTGGAATATTCCTGTTAAATCTGTTATCTATCCTTTGAGTATTGGGGGCTTTTGATAGGTCAGTTTTTACTGGTAGAAATGCAAAAAGTGTCATATAGTTATAAGTCTTAGCTTCTTAGGAAATGGGGTCGGAGCCCCCTGACAAAGAGGAACTAAACCAAGTTATAATAAGTGCGGCAAAAAGGAAAAAAAATTCTGGTAAAGAATGGTGTGGGATGGTGTCTAAAGGTGCTAGGAAAGAAATTCCTCAAGATATTATGGATCATCAACTTAGTGACGGTATAAGTAGTAAGGATGATGTTAGCATCACACCAGAGCAAAGCAACCCGGTTTCTATTGAAGTAAATAGAAATGCTAATAGGTACCAAGTAGGATCGAAGAAAAATTACCCTGTACTAATAGTTTCTAAGGACATAGACGGTAAAAGAATTAGATTATACCCTGTTCTAATCTATAAAATCAGGAATGATATAGGAAATAAAGGAATCATTGATACCGTAAGTGTTGGCTACAATAAAGTTAAAGTAATCTTTAGTAAAGCTGAAGAAGCGAATTTCTTTGTGGACAAAGGAGAGGATACGCTAAAAAATTACAAAATCTTTATACCTAACAATTTTTTATTTAGATATGGGATTATAAAGCAAATCCCCCTGAATTTTGACGAAAAAGAAATCTTGAAAGGACATCCTTGTAACAAAAATGGACATGTGATTGAGAAAAATAAAATCATCGGAGTATACAGGATCACAAGGAGGGACCAGACTAATAAAGATATTCTCATTCCTGTCACTACTATCAAAGTCACCTTCGAAGGAGACTTGCTACCTGATGCAATAAAGTTAAACTTTCTCAAAATCAATGTAGACTACTTCATACAGCGGCCTAAGCAGTGTTTTAACTGTGGTAGGCTGGGACATTTTGCTGCGATATGCAAAAGCACTAAAAAAAGATGCCTAAACTGCGCTTCGGAAGAGTGTGAAGGAAATTGCGTAGTGATGAAATGTGTTCTATGTAAAGCAGAAAGCCATAATGCGAGAGACAAAACATGTCCCAAATGGATAGCTGAAAGGGATACACTAGAGGCAGCGTCGAAACTAAATGTGTCAGTTTCAGAGGTAAGAAAAATGGTATATGAAAGGAAATTTGATACTCTTAATGAAGCAGATTTGAACGGTGAAGGAGTGTTTCCAAGCCTAATTAAATCCAGGTACGAAAACAACAGAAACACATACATGGATGCAAACAGGTCTTTTACAAAAACCAGTTTCAGAAATGTGGTAGTCGGACCGAATATTAACCCGGTAAAACATGTGGTCGGTGAAGTGTTTTGCTCTGAGCCTTTAGAAGTGCAATGAAGTTGAGAGTTTCAGATATGGAACGACTCATTAAAAATTTACTAGAGGCGATGAAAGCCAAGCAATATGAGAGTGAAAGAAATAGAAATGGTGAGTGTAGTACTAGTAATAAGGTTGATATTAGTAAGCATCATATGAAACAGAGTAAGGAAAATGCTATGAATAGTACAGATAAAGATGACAATAGCGTTGTCTTAGTCAACAATTTTTAATTCTTACTTATATTATGAAAATAATTCAAATAAACATTCAAGGTCTTAGGAAAAATTTAGACAGTCTGACTGCCTTTCTAACGGTTAACATGATTGATATAGCATTAGTATCAGAAACCTTTTTGCCTCACGAGTTTAAGAAAGTTAATTCAATCAATAATTATAAAGGAATTTATAAAAATAGAGAAAATAGAATTGGAGGAGGAGGTGCAATTTTTATTAGGAACGGAATTAATTTTGTAGAGTTGAAGGCTGAGTATGATGTTGTGTACAACCTAAAACTTAAAAGTCAAACTGACAAATGTCAAAACAAACACTGTCAGCCATCTTTTTTTCGCTCACCATTGATGGCAGCGACAACTGACCACCAAGCGGTCAAGACGAACAACAAGTAAATGATTAATTATTTTTTTGAATTCAAAACCGATCCATACACTATAGCGATTTACGTATTTTATGTATGATATATATAGGAGAAGAATTATGCAATAAAGGACAGTCTGACTTGGTAAGCCATACTTGAATAGGCGACCATAAAGACAGAGAGAAACTTAAAATATATCTTTCAATTTATTTTCTTGCATCAAATCACTCTGAGCTAATGCTAAAGGGGCGGTTAAATTCGCAACGCAAAAGCGACGAGTGAATTTGAAATAATAAAAATTGAAGTTAAAGTTGAAGGATTCAAGGGTTAAAAAAAATTTAATAGATTAGGTTGTTCAGTCCTCGATCTGACCTAGGAACAAGAAGAGAATCTTCGGTTACCGTTACTTTTCATGGCGATCCTGCCCCCAAAAGAATTTGGTCTACCGAAGGTTGGTGGACCACAGCCAAGGATTCATCCAAGAATCTTACAGGCCAGGAAAGAAGAAGCGCTGAGGACAGCAATACCTAAAATAGACACAAAAAAAAACGCGGCGGCAGCCTTGTCTATATTAGAAAAAAAATTGCAACCATAAAACGCATTGCGACCGACGTCGAAAACCCTCCAACATGGGAAAAGCAAACGCAGATGTACCAACAAATTGATAATCTGAAGCAGCAAATAAAACGCCGCGACACAGAAACAAAAAACGAGCCGACAACAGCGGAAGATCATCAACCACACACATCAGGATCGAGCACGACACAAAAAACACACGACAACAGACAAATAAAGAAATTACGGGAAGAAATCGCAGCGCTCAAGCGATTAGCCTTAGACGAAAGCAATCCGCCACCGTGGGAGATCCAGCAGCAGATGTATGATAGAATCGAACAGCTGCAAACACAACTCCAACAACTGAACGAGAATCGAACAACTGCGAAACCAAAAAAAAACAAATAATACAATAACTGAATGAATTAAACATTTATTGTAAATTAAAATGTATTAGAACTTAACATGAATTCAATATACAATTCAAAATTATAATATGAATTTAATATACAATTTCAAAATCAAAAACACAAAACACATGTTTTCCTGCTTAGAAAACTTTTGACATATACATAAAAACACTGAGTACTTTCAATTTTGACAGTTGCACTTGGTTGCACTAGGCGTCACAAGCGACACCTATGACCTAATAGTGAAACAAATTTTAAAATTACAATTTAAATGTGTACAGGTGTACAATTATTGGCATTAATTTGAATATTTACAATATGTATAATTGCAAGAATACAAATAGGAAGTAGGAAGATTTCATATGGTCCTTATAAATGGAAGAAAATATTAACATCCTTACGAAAATAATAGTCAACTTAAAGAAAACCCCGAATAGAACTTACAGAAGAGATTATATTCAGGAAAAATTAGAAATAATAGAAGAAATCCAAAAAGAAGCAATTAACACAGACAGTAGTCAAGAATTACTAGAAACTTTGATAAAAAAATATAAAGAGGCAAAAGAATTACTACTAGAAAAATTAGAGAGTTCAGTAGACAGCAAAATGAGCAATTTCAATATTGAATTAGCGTTGAAATCCATACCAACCTTTACGGGAAACCCCAAAGAACTAGAAGCATTTCTAACAATAGTTAATCTTATCAATGAAAGTCTTAATGAAGATGGAAAAAACAATTTGTTGAATTTTACGAGAAATGTGAAATTAGGAACAGCAGTAAAAACTCAGCTCTTAACATTAGATATAAAAACATATGATGAATTAGAAAAAATTCTCAGGAATAGATTTAAAAACAAAAAAAGTCCACAGCAACTTCATACTCAGTTAGCACAATTAAGTCAACGCGGAACAGTTGAAAAATTTGGCGAAAAAATATCTGAGCTCATTAACGAATTAAGTGAGATTCAAATAAGTAGTTTAGGCAAAAATCCATCTCAAGCAGAGAAAAGTGCGATACAAAAGTCAAACGACTCATATGCACTAACCATCTTTAAAAATGGCTTAATAGAAACACTTAAACCCACAATTTTTGCCGCACAGCCTAATACAATTCAAATTGCAACTGAATTTGAGTCAAGCAGCAATGTTACAGAAAACATTATGTACGTAAACCAAAGAAACAATATAGGTCAGCGGTTGAATTATAACGTTAGGAATAGACCAAATAATTACAACAACAATTTCAGAAATAACAATTTTAATCAAAACCATATCGGTTATAACAGAGATAGCAATCGGAATAATAGGAATAATTTTAGCACAAGAAATAATGTACTAAGCCATAACAACAACCAAAGCAACAATTACAGAAATAACTATAGATATGGTTACAATCCCAGATATGAAGAGATAAACCATAGAAATAATTACAATAACAGGTATCATGAAGTAAACAGAAGTACAAATCAACCCCCCAACACAAATAATAGAAACAACAGGGGAACAAACAGGAACTACGGAAGTAACAGACAGAACAGAATAAACATAGTGCAGGGAAACGCAATCGGCCCGGAGGCCAGCAGCAACGAATAATAAAAGTTGACCCCGGGATACAGGAAGAAAAAATTTACCTACTAAACACACAATTAAAAAACTACGCAACGTTATATTGCGAGAAGTCAAAAAAAATTTGAAGCTACTGATAGATACAGGAGCTGATATATCAATATGCAAAATAAATGCAATTTCAGAAAACGAAAAAATTGAAGAAGATAAACGATGTAAGTTCTCTGGAATAACAAACCAAGAAATATATTCAATAGGTACTGCCAATCTAGACTTAAGCATTGGCGAAAAACACATACGTTTCCCCTTCCAAATTGTAGAACCCAACTTTCCCATCCTTACGGACGGAATACTAGGAAGAGACTTTTTTGTACAAAAACTGGCAAAAATTGACTATGAAACCTATACGATAACGATTAATGTCGACGATGAAGAAATACTATGCCAATCAGTACAAATTGCGAAATACATAAGTTAACGATACCCGCACGGTGTGAATACATATGCCCAGTCGACTTTACCATCGAAGAAGATAGCGTAGTGATGAACAAAAAAATCACTCCAGGAGTATATATAGGTAGCACAATAATGCCAACAGAAGGCATCAAACATATAAAGCTACTAAACACTAACGAAGAGGACGTGATAATTCAAAAATTTAAAGTAGAAACAGAACCATTAACTAAATACAAAATGAATAGAAATAACATTTCAACAAATAAAAACAACAGAGGAAGACAAAGATATCAAGAGTTATTAAAATATATTAAACTAAACCACTTGAACTCAAAAGATCAAAAATCAATATTAGAAATTATCAAAAATTACCAGCATATTTTTCACCTAGAAAATGATACTCTTACTGCAAATAACTTTTACAAACAAAATATACACGTCACGGATAATACACCGACGTATATAAAAAACTATAGACTGCCCCACACACATATTGAAGAAATAAATAGACAAGTTAACCAATTGCTACATGATAATATAATCGAAAACTCGACTAGTCCATATAACTCACCACTACTCTTAACTCCGAAGAAAAGTGAGTCAGGCCCAACTAAATGGAGACTGGTAGTAGATTTCAGGGCACTTAACAAAAAAATCGTTAATGACAAGTTTCCACTCACAAGGCTAGAAGATGTTTTAGACAGGCTAGGAAGAGCGAAATACTTCTCCACCCTGGACATGACAAGCTCCTTTCACCAGATCGAATTGACAAAGGAATCAAGTGCATTAACAGCCTTTTCGACAAATAAAGGACATTACCAGTTCAAACGATTACCTTTTGGTCTAACAATTTCATCAAACAGCTTCCAACGTATGCTAACAGTCGCCTTAAGTGGATTAGACTCATCAGCATTCTTATATGTCGATGACATAATTGTCTTTGGTTGTAGCCTCGCACACCATAATAGCAATTTAGTAAAAGTATTTGATAGGTTACAAAAATATAACCTCAAGCTCAACCCTGAGAAATGCAACTTTTTGAGAAGTGAAGTAGTGTATTTGGGACACCTAATCACAAAGGACGGAGTCCGCACAGACCCTGCAAAATTTAATACAATTAGAAACTATCCAGTACCTTTAAACGCAGACGAAGTCCGAAGATTCGTTGCATTTGCGAATTACTATCGCCGATTTATTCCAGACTTCGCCAAAATCACAAAATGCCTGAATGATTTGTTAAAAAAGAATACGAAATTCTTATGGACTGAAAAAAGTCAATCAGCATTTGAAATACTGAAGAATAAACTGATGAATGCACCAATATTACAGTACCCAGATTTCAATAAACCATTTATTGTCACAACTGATGCATCAGATTATGCATTAGGTGCAGTACTCTCACAAGGCGAAATAGGGCACGACCTACCCATTTCTTATGCAAGTAGATCCTTAACAAAACATGAATTAAACAAACCGATAATCGAAAAGGAATTATTGGCAATCCATTGGGCGATAAATTTTTTCAGACCCTATTTATTTGGAAAAAAATTTACGGTCATTACAGACCACAGGCCACTAATATCATTATTTACACATAAAAACCCATCATCAAAGATGACACGCATAAGACTAGATTTATGCGACTACGAATTCGATATAATATATCGAAAGGGCAAAATGAATGTTAATGCTGATGCATTATCACGCATCAAATTAAATTCAGACACCTTAAAAGACATGATACCCAAGCAGAGAAATATTACCGAAGAAAAGAAGGTATTACCTTTTACAAGAAATATGGTAAAAAACCTCGAAAACACTAAAAAAGTGCAAACAAGAATAATAAGCAAACCAAGACATAATGAAATCTACATATGGGACAGTGAATCCCCTGCTGATATAAAAAATCTAGTAAAATTAAAATTCGAAATAGGGAGCATTCCAAAAATCATGATTGAGAACAATCAGATCCTAGTTAGATGCAGCGATAATCCATCGGAATTAGTTCCAACATTGGAGAAACTGACATTACAAGCAACTAGAAGAAATATTACGAAAATATACATAGAAGAAAAAGATGATATATATGACATGATAAATAAAGAAGAATTTAAAAACAAATTCAACCAACTACAGAATAGTATTCGAACAAACAATAAAGAGCCCCTAAAAATAATAATATACAAACCACCGAAACGAATAAACGATAAAATAATACAATTTAAACTAATAAACAACTATCATACAACACCGATAGGAGGACACTTGGGTGTAAGAAAAACATTACTAAAGCTAAAACAAAAATATATATGGAAAGATATGAACAAGATGATAAAGACATTTATTAAAAACTGTGAAACCTGTACGAAAAATAAACAAACAAAACATATAAAAGAGAAACAAACAATAACAGACACACCAAGGAACACATTCGAAACAATTGCCATAGATACAGTAGGGCCACTCAGAATATCAAACGGTTACAGATACATTCTCACGATGCAATGCGAATTGTCAAAATACGTTATTGCATACCCTATTGAAACAAAAGACGCTAAAACTATTGCCAAAACACTAGTAGAACAACTAATATTAAAGCATGGTATTTTCAAAATTCTAAAATCAGATAATGGAACTGAATTCGTTAATGAGCTTATGGAAGACATTTGTAATTTATTAAAAATTCAACAAGTTTTCTCAGCACCATATCATCACGAAACACTCGGCTCAGTGGAACGTAACCACAGAGTGTTAAATGAATATTTACTTAATTTTGCTAACGATTATGAATGGGACAAATGGATACCGTATTACACTTTCGCATATAATACTAGTCCACATATTGATACACAATATTCTCCATACGAACTAGTCTATGGAAGATTACCCCAATTGCCTGACGATATTATAGAGCAAAACGAACCAATAAACAATTTAGACAATTTCGCTAATGAACTGAAAATTAGGCTGAAAAATAGCATAAATTTGGCTCGAAACTTAATAGAAAAAGTAAAAATGAAAAGGAAAAATAGATTAGACAATAACACAAACCCGGCAAACTTTGAAGTAGGAGACTTAGTTTTAGTGAAAAATATTAATAGAAAAAAACTACAAAATACATATCACGGACCATATGAAATACTAGAAAGAAATGGTGTTAATACTCATATACTAGTAAACGGAAGATGTAAGAAATACCATAATAACTTATTAAAACTATACACACCTCTAATTTAAAATCAATACAAAAAAAAAAAAAAAGTATACATATTTGAACATGTACAGTAATGCTAAAACATACGAAGAAAAATGCATATATTTATTCTAGCGAAAGAAATGTATTCAAAAAAAAAAAAAAAATATATATATATATATTTTTAAGTAAATGTGAAACAATGTAAAACAATAGCCAATCAATGTAAAACAAAAAAAAAAAAAGAAAAACAAACATAAATATGCAAAAAGTGCATATAGTTAATTTTATCAAAAATAATGTCAAATAACATATAAGCATATGTGTACAAAATTATATTTAAGTAAGAATTACCATGAATTGAGTAAACAAAAAAAAAAAAAATATGTACCAATTGTAAGCCACCCTAAGTGAACCATAAGCTTTTGATGCAAATTATTTGATTAATACTGTTCAAAGATTGTAAAAGTGTATGGATTAGAGAAAAAAAAAAAAAAAAAAAATTTTCCATTACAAAAAAATTTTTTTTTTTCCCCCAAAGGGAGAGGGTGTTGTGTACAACCTAAAACTTAAAAGTCAAACTGACAAATGTCAAAACAAACACTGTCAGCCATCTTTTTTTCGCTCACCATTGATGGCAGCGACAACTGACCACCAAGCGGTCAAGAAAAACAACAAGTAAATGATTAATTATTTTTTTGAATTCAAAACCGATCCATACACTATAGCGATTTACGTATTTTATGTATGATATATATAGGAGAAGAATTACGCAATAAAGGACAGTCTGACTTGGTAAGCCATACTTGAATAGGCGACCATAAAGACAGAGAGAAACTTAAAATATATCTTTCAATTTATTTTCTTGCATCAAATCACTCTGAGCTAATGCTAAAGGGGCGGTTAAATTCGCCACGCAAAAGCGACGAGTGAATTTGAAATAATAAAAATTGAAGTTAAAGTTGAAGGATTCAAGGGTTAAAAAAAATTTAATAGATTAGGTTGTTCAGTCCTCGATCTGACCTAGGAACAAGAAGAGAATCTTCGGTTACCGTTACTTTTCAATGATTTAGAATTTGTACTTATAAAGACAATTAATCTTAGTAAAAACCTTATCATAGGTTCTATTTATGTACCTCCGCATTGTGATAACAAGGTTTTTAATAATGAATTTAGAAGATTTTTAAGTAGTACATATGGAAATGAGGATTTCTTAATAGGAGGAGACTGGAATGCAAGAAACAAAGAATGGGGAGACCATGTACAAAATGCCAGAGGAAGGAGACTTTTGAATATAATTAAAGATTATGATATAAGAATTTTGAATAATGGTATGTTCACATATCAAAGCAATATTAGAATGATAGAAGGTAAATCTGTACCCGACTTAACACTTACAAATATCGGAGACAGAATAGATTGGAATTGTTTTAGCAACATTATCAGTAACAGTGGACATAAAATTATTATAATAGAAGTATCTTTTAGTAAGAGTCTACACACATCGAAAATCAACATTAAAAAAATTATGAAAGATATCGGGGAGACCAACCTACCAAATGAATTAGATGATATTTCAAACATGTTTGAAGACATTTTGAAAAAGAATCTACAGAGAGTGGCAAATACGAAATTTAAAGAAGTATATTGGTGGAGCGAGTCACTGAAAAGAATTTGGCCAGAAAAAGTCAATAGGAAAAAACTGTTTAACAAAAAGAAGTCTCAAAAAAATTACGGTCTATGGATCAAGGCATGTGAGAAGTGGAAGAATGAAGTTAAAAATGCCAAAGTAGCGGCTTGGGAGAAGAAAACGTTAGAGATAGCAAAGAAAGGTAACATTGCCGAATTCTGGAATTTCAGCAAAAAGATCAATAAAAGTAGTTCATCTACAAGCCCTTCTAGCTGGGACGATAGAAACAGCAGTAAATATCTGGAGCTGTTGGGAAATAAGACAAGCGATAATAACTGCATAATCACAATGTTAGATCATAATAGCAATTTAGAGGACTTCACCACTAACCAACTAAAGGACGTGCTAGAGAGACACAAAAAGAGATCAGCACCAGGAATTGACAAAATTACGTATGAAATGTTGAAGGGACTTAATGAGGAAAGCTTAGATAGCCTCACTCTGGCGCTCAATAAAGTAATCAAAGGAAACCTCCCGGATAAAAAACTACTCGAAATTAGGATCTCACCTATTTTGAAACCTGGTAAAGACCCAAGCAATATTGAAAACTTCATACAAATCTCTTTAATAAATATCCTTGTCAAAGTGCTGAACAACCTAATTAAAAGCAAGCTGCTAGCAAACAAGAAAATTTTAGAGCACATTCCTGAGGGTTGTCATGCTTATCTAAAGGGAAGGTCAACACAAACTTGCAACAACCAGATTGAACATTTCATAAGAACCAAAAGAGCTGCGAAGGAAAGAGTAATGGTCATCAGTATAGATATCTCAAATGCTTATGAAAGAGTCGATGTAAATAAGCTGAAACAGCTCCTGATTAGGCTGGAGGTACCCTCGGAATATATAAACTGGTTGATGTTCTTTCTGAATAACAGGACATTAGTTCTAGGAGATAGTAGGTATGAGATAAGGAATGGCCTGCCTCAAGGAGACGTACTGAGTCCCAGTTTACTCAATATTTATACTGCAAAACTACATAGCATTAACAACAAAAAGTTCGATACATGTCAAGCAATACTACAAGACGCCACAAATAAGTTCATTAATATCAGTAACAATCTCAACCTTTTAATAAATTACAGCAAATGTAATGCTATCTGTTTTGGAAAAAACAATCCTACACCACAGAATATTACAATAAATAATGATCCTATTTCTTGGACAAGTAAGGTCAAATTCTTGGGAATATTCTACAATAACAATTTAACGGCATTAGATGGATTAGTAAACAAAATTGAAAAAAATGATAAGTTCTCTAGACCCTTCAAGATTCTAACAGGTTTAAATAGAGGTCTGGATGTCGAAAAGAGCATTCTTGCATACAAAGCTTTCTATAGGTCCAAACTAGAGGCACAATTGACAAGCTACTGTGGGGCTCCTAACAATTTCTTTAAAAAATTAGACTCCTTGAAATGCAAAATTTTGAAAAGGTGCCTTGGGATACCTCAAAACACGGCCAACATCATAACGATATCTCTTGCTAATGAAATACCTAGCAATCTGAGAGCATTACAACTCTCAGCAAAAGAACTTTTAAGACTTAGGGCGAAGAATCCAGGAAAGTTCATGGAGATTGTCAGCAGCAGTGCGGTATCAAATTATAGGCTTACATATTTGAAATTCAAACACTTGTTTGACCAAATAAGAATTACAAACACAACCTGTAAACCAGGAAGGCTAAAGGTTATAGGCAAACGGGAGGGATTATTTAGTAGCATAGACAAAAATAATTTAAACAATATCAAATTAAAAATAGATGAAATAATCAATGATAGAAAACAGAGCAACAGCCTTATTTTGTTTAGTGATGGATCTAAGAACATACTGGGTGCAGGAGGAGCTGCAATGGCGGAAAATCAGGAGTCTATATATAAATTCAGGTTAAGAGACTCAACGTCGGTGGTAAACAGCGAACTGGTCAGTATTTTAGAAGGAATAAAACTAGGTGTAAGTTTAGGATCTAATAATATTACTGTTTTAACGGACTCAATGCAAGCTTGCACAGAACTTGAAGAAAATGTTAGTGGTAAAATCATAGTAAGTAAATGTAAGTCAAGTACAAAGTTTAATAGTCACATTAGTGTGGATCCCAGGACACTCAGCAAATAGTGGTTCCATGATGATCGATGAATTAGCCAAAAACGCTTTCTTATGTGATAATGTAGTATTAAATGATTTTGAGACTGATGAAGTATTTGATAATATTAAGAAGTCGATCCAAGATATGTGGAAACTAGATCTCAATAATAAAATTAGAAACATCAAACCGTGCGTATGGATAAACACGGACCTAGTTTTTAGAGATAGGCTGTGGTTCAAAGATCTGAATTTAGGGAATTAAGGTACAAAAATGATAAACAGAATCATGGTAAATAATGCTTTAAATAACAAAAACCAAGTACTTATGAAAATAAGTCAAGATGAAAACTGTGAAAATTGTGGGGAGTTAGGTGATTTAGAACATAGAATCTTTAGATGCCCCGAATACTCAACGGAAAGGACAAGGTTTGAATTTTTTAGAGCTAATCGTAACACTTATGACTTGATGATCAAACATAACAAAAACCACCTGAAACAACTGAGTAGCTTTCTGACATCTTGCGAAATACGGATTTAAAATAGGTGTTTTTTTTTCTTGTTTTGATTTAGATGGCAGGAACAAACCAGACTTCTTAACTATCCATCCTTTCACATATACCTCAAATATCTGCATTCACATTCCCTCAAATAAAAAAAAATAATACTACAATATATATAAAACGTTTAAAAGAATAAGACTATAATATATATAAATCGTCAGATTAATTCTTGTTTTGTTAAATCTGTTATTAGATTATAATAAGTGTTAAATCATTAAACAATCGTGTAAACGATGGCTGTTGCCTGCTAGTTAGGAAGCCAGGACCTTTTTCTGCGAGAAGCAGTAAAAACCGGAGGAAAAAAAACCGATCTTGAAAAAAACAAGTTACAGTTAGTCCGATCGACGCACATTGCCTGGCTTGGTGTTCGAGGCGAAAGCAATATACCGTAATCGGTTTTGATTTCGACTTTAATTCCAAGCCAGATTGCATGTTTTCTGAGCAGTCAACATGAGATCTTGGCCTAGGCCGGATGGTCTTTGGAGATTGCGGTTGTTGGTTATTCACACTGCTGGCGAATGTTAGTTCTTGGAATGCATTTTCGCCTTTGCAATTGACATCAATTCGCAGTTGTGGTGATAGATACAATGTCTTTATTGCGGGTCAAGAATGTGGATTTGTGCGTCTTGATCTCTTAGTTTGCGCCCGTGTGTATACGAAAACCTTGATGTCAGCAGAGTTCTATGCGAATCAATCGCCCCACTTTTCTTGGTAATTAACAAAGTGTGTTTGCCATGAGCAAACTTCCCTAGTTAATTACCTCTCGGTACTCGAACATCACACGCGTTCGAGAAATAAAAGAAAAGGGTTCTCTCCAAGACGGTCCCAAGTGTGATAGAGTGATTAAATGTGCTTGACGTTACGCTTATATTATGTTTCTTCGGTCATCACTTCTATTCAGTTAGATATTTAGAGTAATCGAGTGCCCATGGCAAACCATATCTATGAAACAGTAAGGAAGTAGGATCAAAGAACTGTACGTTGGGTGCTCGCGTTATGTCAAAAACTAGAATTTAAGAGCAAATTGCAAAATGCATGGGTAGAAGTTTGGTGAAATGTCAGGTGTGCGGTCGTACGCTCGTGGAAGGAGAAGAGATCGATCTTGGAACAAGAAAGTTGGCGGCTATTTACGGAATTTCGATGTGATCGGAAAATGCGACTGAACGGAATCGAATCAAAATCATCAGAGCTATACCTCACGAATAAATTTTTGTTACATCGATTCATCGTTAGCTTTATGTTTCTTGTGAAAAAATGTAAATTAATTTGAAATACTTATGGATAAATGTAAGATCGGGGTGAGTAGCTTTGAAATTACTTTCGAAATAGTGGTAATTTGGATCGCACCCTGGCGAACGCAACTCTCCCACTTAATACTTTAGCACAGAAAGGAATTGAACTCAGGGCAAGACGAATTAGTAAAAATTACGAGCTGGAGACGATTTGAATAAAGGGTTCAAGATTATATTGCAAATAATGGATGTGACAACGAGTGATGTAGTACAAAACTTGCTGCATGTCAAAGACTTTGAGGCATGTAAATAAGGAGCAACGAAATTTGGAAGCGATAAATGGCAGTTTTCTTTCTTTTCACACGAATTTAATACCAATCTAATTTATATGCTCTCTCACATCTTTATGATACGAGCTAGTTGTAATTTTATTATTATGTTATTATTTTATGTATGGCAAATTGCTTCCTAGCTGAATCGCATTATCTGTATGCATTCCATATCACATTTTTGCTTGTGTTGTGTCTTAAGATGTTTGATGATAAAGCTTGCTGCTTTCTATTGAACCCTAGTGAAAATCTATACTGGATTTTTCCGTTACAATTATTTTTATGAGAACTATTCATCTAATATCGCAAAATTCAAGATATTCCATTAAACATTTTTACTAACAACTATAAAACCAAAGAAAAAAAACGGAGCAAACAACGAAAAAATAAGAAAAGAAATAAATATGTTATAAGCCAACAATATAACCGATTAAGGACGAATGCTCCATGAACAGTGAATAGCCCACTATAACAAATACTGCGATTTCCACGGTTTAAAAAGAAAAAAAGGACACCAAAATAAAGAAAAAAGCATAAAAACGAAACCCCAATTATAAACTAAAAAACACCTTAGACTATTCCTTAGAACGGTTTTCGGTCGCCGGAGAAATTTAAATGGAGTTTTTTTTTCTTGTAAACAACATTTCATCATAATCCTGCACATGCCAATCAAGTTCCTCAAGGAATCATAACACGATTTGTCATAAGAATCGTGAAACTAGTAAATCAATTGAATTATCCAACACATTCGCAATAGTTATAAATTTCAGATTATTTTTTTCCGTAAATTTACTACCATATACATATCTTGAATTTGGTGCAAAGTCGGTTCAGCTCTTAGCTTGTTATCATTTGATATTTTTGACACGATAACACAAACAAAAACCTTCATTATGATAGATATTTCGGCATACATACGTGCATCAAGGGGCAATATTTACCCCGCCTAGTACAGAATACGTAGATAACGAAATTGAAATAATGATAGGGAAGAACTCATTTTTTGTTGTACGAGTATATATAGTCCGGGAGCCAGCGACATATTTTGGCGACTCATTTCATCGTCGATCAAAGTATGTAATTATCCTCAATAAGGTCTAGTTAGTAACGAAAACCGAGCACTTACAACCAGTTTGCGGGACAACGTTTACTGAGAGCATCAACAATATGTAATAAACAATAGAAAAAAACCTCAAATAATCGTCGTTCATATTTGGAGGAGTTGTCAATTGACATCAGACATAGTCGAAAAATGACCACCTACATTTGTTTCGCGGGACAATCAACCACTTACAAGCGCGCAAACGTGCAAAAAAATTTCAAAAATTGACTTATTTCATCGTCAAATTGGACATGGTTACAGAGGATCATGTTGCACATGTAAAAGCATTGTGCTTACAGTCGATTCGCGGGACAAACCTACTTTAAGCGATCATCAAAGTCGCCGCTGCAAGAGTCATTCACTTGCAATTTGAACGTTCAAATGCGCGCACGTGCTGTTAAATATATTAAGGTAATATCACACGCGCTTGTCGTGTCTATTACACGAGGAATCTGACACAAAAATCATTTTTCACCCGTGTAAGATCAAAGACAAATCTAACATCGTCATTCGATGCTCAGATACCGATATTTTGGTTATAATGCGAGAACGTTAAAATCTGGTTTCACGTTGGCGTAAAAAAATAATGAAAGGTTCATTAACGTACCTGAAATGTACGCGAAATTAGGTCCAGCGTTGTGTTCGGCACTTCCAGCGTTTCTTACCTTCACAGGATGCGACTTAAATCCTGCTTTGTACAGAAAAGGGAAAGTGAAACGATTAAATATTTTGCGGAGCAGCGAAAAGTATTTGAGAGATTTTTCAGATATGTCAAAGTACCCCGATTGCGACTTTGCGACGATATTGTCGATTGTAGCGAAATATGTTTGTCATTTGTACGACAGGAAAAAAACCACGGAAGTTAATAAGGTGCGAGTAGAAACGTTTTTAAAGGCCTATAAATGCAAAGAAAATGAGCAAACACTCAACATCAATGTTAGAAACTTCGATGGATCGAGCCTTTCTCCATGCAAATCGGAAATCGTTCAGCATACCCTAAGGTCCGCTTGTATCGGAAAAATGTGGATCAACTCCTACTCACAAAACATCAAGGATTTGGCACCAGAGGACTGTTGATGGCAAACAAATGGGGACAAATTTGACTCCAAATGGTTTCAGGGCGAACAGTTGCCAAACACGGTCAAAGGCATTGTACTCAAGAAAGAAGGTGAAGAAAAAAAACTCTAGCGCACCTGAACCGCTAGAAACACTAATGTTTGAAAAACAGTAGAAGTATCGTGCAGGTTTTGAGTGCATATTCCACCACATAAGCTGCATATTACGGCCAAACTGTTTCAAATGCCACGTTTTACTTTGGTCTCAAGAATGCATTATAACTCATATGGTAGAAGGTTTCAGATATTACCACTGGCATCAATTTCAACGTTTATAAGAGCAAAACACGGGTTAATTAGATTCGTTATCAGTTCCTTATTTCACAAAATTTTGAAAGCAGCATCTCATATAACATCAATGAAGGAAATGCTCAGTGCCTGCAGCACTGTAACTGAAGTTGGAGTTTGGGGCTGCGATCCGACAAATTTGCAGAACTTTGGGAATTGAAACATCGGTTATTTATTTTCATTGTAAATGTTTCCGGTATGAATAATAACTGTAAGCATTTATTGATACAAAAGTAGCACAACCGACTCGTGCTGGCAAACTTTCGCCAGTATCAAAGCCAAGAATATATCACATCTGCTTGACGTTGTTATATTACATTCGAAGTTATAGGAGTATAAAGAAATTTAAGGTTACCTGCAGCGAGTTTTTTCAAATAATCGAAAACTTAATATTTGCTGTTTATTGTCACTACAATATCATTACCAATTGAAAATTGGTAATTTTATACGGTTTATTTTTATACGGCAATACCACACTGGAATAACCGATTCTCGTCCGATTGCCAAAGTTAAGCAGTGTTGGGCCGGTTAGTATTTAGATGGGGGACCACTTGGAAGCACCGCGTGTCGTTGGAACGTAAAACCTTGTACTATCCCTTATACCAACAAACCAGTTGTCTGGGAAGCACTATGGAAAAAAAAAATTCTACGATAAAGCCGCTTAATAAAGATATTGCAAACAAACACAAAACCAACAATAGCTGGCCAACCAAATTTGGCCTAAATAATGTCTTTAATAGGTTTCATTAATTGTATGAAATTCGTGTTGATTTCATGACTGCACTGGAAGTTATAGGGCAAAAAGTTTTATTTTCCTTTGCGAATTTTCAAAACCAAAGACACAAAAATTACTATAGCTGGCAGCACCAATCGAATTTTTCAACCAAATATCTATCAAACAGAGTTTAGAGTAAGGTTCAGCTACTGTGTCAATTTCATGAAAATCTGGTAACTAATTCACCTTTCATAGGGCAAAAAGCTGTTTTTTTTCTTTGTAACTTTTCAAGATGGCACCACTGGCACAGAGTTGCCTACAATTCAAAATCGCTTCTATCAGACCTGATCCTACTTAAATCCAATGGATTCTGTAAATTTCAATTGTATCTGATTATTGATTCGTGAGTTCCCGTGAACAGAAGTTTTTGATGCTAAAAATATAGGTTAACTGGGAAATGGTTACCGTTCTTGTCCCACATGAAATTTACTTTGAACGTATAGATAAAGCATTAGATTTGTACACAGATTGGTTTTATTGTAAGAAACGGACATTTTTTTAGGATATTCGATGGTTCACTTCACTTCTAAATTTTTATTTTTTTCAAATTTAAGACACCAAAATTATCATAGCTGGCAGCTCCAACCGAATTCTTCGGCCAAATTTCTACCAAACGTGGTTTAAAGTAAAGTCCAGCTACTTTATGAATTTCGTCAAAATCGAACGATTGAATCAGAATTTATAGAGCTAAAAGCAGTTATCTTTTTGATTTTTCAAGATGGCACCACTGGCACAGAATCGCCCGCATTTCAAAATCACTTCTATCAGACTTGGTCCTATTTAAGACCAATATATTCTGCTAATTTCAATTAATTCTGCTTATCGGATCGTGAGTTTCCGTTAACAGAAGTTTTTGATGCTAAAAATATAGGTAAATTGGGCAAGGGTTACCAGGCGTGCCCGTTATACCATATCCAATTTTTTTTTGTCTACGTAAACAAAGCACAAGATTTACATATGAATGGCTTTTTTTTTGAAGAAGCGGCATTTTTTCAAGAGAAACGATGATTTGGAGGTTTTCACTTTCAGTTCCTGCCCTAGCTACAGGGCTACACAAATTTTTGAGAAACTTTTTGAGAAGTTAGTTTGTGAAAAACTTACTCGCATAATCGACCCTCTTCCAAATGAGCAACAACATGGATTTCGAAAGGGTAGATCGACTTCTACCAATCTCATGATCCTGGTCTCTGATGTGCTCTGTGAAATGGAAAAAGGAAGTCAAATTGGCGCGGTCTATACGGACTTTAGTAAGGCTTTCGACCGGGTTGACCATCAAACTCTAATATACAAGCTTCGCAACTTTGGTATATCAGGATCTCTTCTTGATTGGCTCCAGTCCTATATTCGCGATCGAACTCAGCTTGTTAAATTCCAGGGCCACTTATCTAAAAGAGTTTTCGCATCTTCTGGAGTAGCGCAAGGCAGTCACCTAGGTCCCCTGCTTTTTAACATCTTCATTTCTGATCTTTCTGAGACATTGCTTGGTATACCCCATCTCTTTTATGCAGACGATTTAAAAATTTACCACAGCGTAAACACGCACTCTGACGCAATTTTTCTACAACCCAAGCTTCAATCTCTCGAACAGTGGTGCAGTGAGAATAATTTGAATCTTAACATTAACAAGTGCCATGTAATAAGCTTTTCCCGTAAGAATACGATCAAAAAGTATTCTTACTGCCTTAACAACACCATATTGAATAGGGTTGATCATATTATAGATCTCGGGGTAGTATTGGACAACAAGATGCGGTTCAATCTCCACTATGACAAAATCCTTGCCAGGGCTAATAAACAGCTCGGATTCATTAAGAGGCGTGCTAAAGAGTTCAAGAATATATGGGTTACCAAGTCATTATATATCACTCTGGTGCGTCCTTTATTGGAGTATGCCTGCATAATATGGAACCCAGTTTTTGAGCTACATAGTGAGAGAGTAGAATCTGTTCAGAAACAGTTTTTACTTTTCGCTTTGAGGGACCTCTATGATCCAAAAGACTTCCAACATCTTCCTTCTTACAAAACCAGACTGAGCCTACTTAATTTAATGCCTCTCTCTTCTAGAAGAACACTGTTAAGTGCATGCCTAACCTTTGATATTATAAGTGGTGCAGTCAATGTTGAAGCTCTCTCCAACAAAATTATTTTCAATGACCAACCAAGACGCACTAGGTATGCAACTCTGCTCAAGGAGTTCAATCACCACACTAACTATGCATATAACGAGCCCATAAATAGGTGCTGTAGAATTTTCAACTCTATAAGCAGCAACTACGCTTCGGGGATCTCTAAACACACTTTTAGAACAAACTTATCAAAGACCCTATCAACATCCTAATCCCACTTAATTTGCCCATCAATTTAGCTAAAATCATAATAAAATATATTAAAGTAAAGTGAAGTAACTAAAATAAAAAGTTGTGATGTATTTTGTTTTCTAATGGGTTGGAAAAAAAATTTGTATGTAATTGTTATGTTGTTATATTGAATTGTTAATGGATGTTGCCTTGTTTGGTAAATAAATTAAATTAAATTAAATCTACAAGTAAATAATACCAATATGTCCTGAAAATGTCGTAATGATTGAATAGCTCTGTCAAAATTTATCGCAATTTAAAAATTTTCAAGTTCTCCCGTTCTGTTTTTAGGCACCCAGCGCACACATAGGGTTAAAAAATTCCAAAAAATTACCCGATTCACATGTAAAACACGTTGGAAATTTATTTCGTCGACTTTATTTTTGCAAAAATTATTTGTGTACGGAATAATAGGTATATTAAAATATCACTAAAATGGCCACCGGCGCCAAAGGGTTAAAGATTATTAACTTTTTGTGAGACCTGGCACTATTCTGCATACACCAATGTGTCCTGAAAATTTCAGTTCAATCGGATGGCGCGTTCCTGAGATTTTTTCACATAAATTTATATGATTTATATATATATATATATATGATTTATATATATATATATATATATATATATATATATATATATATATATATATATATATATATATATATATATAAATATATATATATATATATATATATATATATATATATATATATATATATATATATATATATATATATATATATATATATCTATATATATATATATATATATATATATATATATATATATATATATATATATATATATATATATATATATATATATATATATATAGACACTTGCCAGAAAAAGTATCCGTACATGAGAGACACCAAAGTTGTGGTTGTATTAAATAGGAGATGTCCACTTAATTTGATTGTTTTCTTTTATAATAGCATAAAATCGACATTTTTTCATAATTATCAGTATGTTTGATAATAGTTACTATTTTAAAACACTTGAAACTCAAACCAAGTCAATATATGGCAGCACGTTTGACCAGAAAAAGTATCCGTACAGAACTAAACGGGGGATTCCCCGTGCTATGCAGTGGCATGTACAGATGCGTATGTATTTAGATCCGATAATAATTCTACTTTGATTTGTAATAGGTTTAGAAGCGAATGAAGTTATTTTAAAGCTTTTATGCACTTGAATACAAGATGGTGCCCAAAAATAAGGAAATCAGTATAATCAAACAAAAAATTGTTTGGCGAGCGTTTAGGTAGAATTTATACAATAAAATGAAAAGTCGAACTCGTTTCCTTTATTTCTACCAATTTATTTTTCAAAAATCCGTATACTAGTGATAGCCGAAATACTAGTATACGGATTTTTGAAAAATAAATTGGTAGAAATAAAGGAAACAAGTTCGACTTTTCATTTTATTTTAAGGAAATCAGTGCTGATGAAAGGAAAATTATGCTGAAACTTAGGAGTCAAGGCAAAATTTTCCGAGAAATTGGTCAGATAATAGGCAAAACTTACTCTTCTGTCCAATTTATGGTGAAAACATTTGACACAACTGGTTCGATTGTGTCAAAGTCTCGTTGTGGTCGACCCTCCATACTGACTGAACGCGAAAAAAGAACCGTATTGCAGTCAGCTAAAAAGAATTCTCGTGTAACTGCTTCTCAAATTAGTAGAAATATAGAAGACTCTTTTGGCAAGGTTTTCCACGAGGATACCATACAAAAAATACTGAAGAAAGATGGATATCGCTCTCCTATAGCACGTAAGAAACCATACATTTCGAAAGTGAACAGGAAGAATCGTGTGGATTTCGCAAATGAATTTATAAACAAGCCTCCAGAGTTTTGGAAACATGTCCTGTTCTCCAACGAAAGCAATTTTTTTATATTTTGCATTAAAGGCAGAAAGTTAGTGTGGCGAAAGAGCGGTACTGCCCTCGAAAAAGAAAATCTGATACCTACTATCAGACATGGTGGAGGTGGTGTTATGCTCTGGGGGTGTATGGCGGCAGAAGGAGTTGGCCAAATAGTGTTGTTCGAATCAACTATGGATCAATACACTTACCTTAATATTTTGAAGGCGAATATGAAGCAAAGCGTTCAGCAGTTGGGACTTGGTGACGATTTCTGGTTCCAGCAGGATAATGATCCCAAGCACACAGCACACAATGTGAACCTTTGGTTGCTCTACAACACAAAACATCAGTTGCGTACGCCACCCCAATCCCTAGACCTTAATCCCATTGAACATTTGTGGGTTTTGTTGGAGCGCAGGATCCGTCAGCACAGCATAACTTCAAAGGAAATGCTGAAAATGAAATGCCCCATTCATCGTCGATGAATGGGGGCAAAACTACCAGGCAGGATGCAGCCAAATCGGTCCACTCCATGCCACATCGACTGATGGAGGTCCTCAAGCGAAAAGGCTATCCGACAAGTTATTAAGCTCTGATATATAATAAAAATATTTGAATATTTTAAATTCGTATTGTCATGTACGGATACTTTTTCTGGTTCGTTTAAGTCAAATTTTTTGTTTTTGTTTTGTGAAATCGAGTTTTTAAAGGAATACCAAATAAAAAAATTTATAGATAAGGTAGTTTGATTACTGAATAAATTTTATTGCCTAAATATTAAAATGTAGCAGTTCTTTTTACCACGAATTTCCTAATATGTTGCTTTATTTTGATCGTGTACGGATACTTTTTCTGGCAAGTATATATATATATATATATATATATATATATATATATATATATATATATATATATATATATATATATACATATATATATATATATATATATATATATATATATATATATATATATATATATATATATATATATATATATATATATATATATATATATATATATATATATATATATAGAAATATGAAATTTTGGCCAAAGTGATTTTAATACTAATGTTCTTCTTCGAACATTAGTAAAAAACAACCAGACGGCGAAACTTTGCCAGGTACACAATAGCAATTACAATAATAGTAAAATATTCAAGGTACACACAATATTTTATCCACCAGTGGTAGAAAATGCGAGTTTTCTGCCTGCCGGACCTTAGAAATTCCGAGTACGATCCATATTCTTCCGATGAAAGCGATGAAAATTAGTATATGAATATTTTATTAAGTCACGAATAAATTTGGTAAATTTCTACTTTTATACCAATTTCATACTCATTTTCTCAAATTTTGTTTTCGTGTATAAATTTGTGATTGAAGTAATGTTCTGCTTCACAAAACATGGCATGATCGCTTAAAGTAGATTTGTCCCGCGAATCGATTGTAAGCATAGTATTTTTACATGGGCAATATGGTCGTCTGTAAAGATGTCGAATTTGAGCAACGATGAAAAAAGTCAATTTTTAAAAAAAATGTTGCACGTTTGAGCGCTTGTAAGTTTTTGATTGTCCCGCCAAACAAATGTAAGTGGTCGTTTTTTGACATCGTCTGATGTCAATTGGTAGCCCCTCAAAATATCAATGGCGATGATAAGAGTTTTTTTACGTACTGTTTATTAGATGTTGTCAACGTTACGTACTGTTTATTAGATGTTATCAACGTTTCTGACAACAAAAGGTCTCGAGGTGCTATGTAAGTGGTCAGTTTCTGTGATAAGCACAAACAAATTGAAGATCCTGATATACTTTCATTGACGATGAAATCGGCATATTTTTACTGTCGCTGGCTCCCGGACTAATATGATGTGAAGAGTAATGTATAGTGGAAAAAAAAACTAAACTTTTTAACAGTAATGATCGAAAGCCAATATTTATATATACCTACATAATGTTTACTAGACGAACTGGAAATGAATATAATCAATATTGACTCGGTTTGAAATCATGTCCCTTGAATATTGCTTCTAAATATAATTGTTCTTGTTTTCATATCTTCGAAATTCTTAGATTAACATTATAAGAAATAAAAGAGCACTTAGAGAAATTGAACAAAAATAAATCGCTAAGATATAAATACAATCACTGTCTGCTATAGTATGCTAACCGCAGGAAAACCGGTACAGTATTATAGTTTTTTTTTTGACATATGACTGTATAGTTTTTCTGACATATGATTTCGCCTTTCAACAATAACTTACGAATTTTGGTAGACAACACAGTCTAGAACCTTTGTAGTACCGAAGACCAGTGAGGTCCTTTTCTTTTTCCGGGTCCGCGTCAAGCCTGGCTGGCCAATGTTTAATTAGCGGCTTTTTGGTAGGTTTCAGATTTTTTATAAGGGAGGGACATTGGCCATCTTGCAGTAAATTTTTGTGTTTTTGATATTCAGGCCAATGTCAGTGAGTGGAAGACCCCAGACCATCGGGGGTTAGGGCTCCGCCACCATCGGGGGCCCGGGGCTGTCTGCCGGGTTCCTGCGAAAAGAGAGGCAGTGTTTCTTCTTCCTTTTGCGCATAGTAAAAAATTCAATTTTCTGGCTCCGTGCGTCGACACGAGCACCGGGTTTGCTTTGGCAGCCCATGTTGCAGAGCCACGGGTGCTTTTTTTACGGAATTAAGCCCCTTTTTCCTTTGAGTATATTCATTATACCAGTTTGCGGCCACTCTACGATGACGGATGAAATTGTAAGTAGCATCCCGTTTTTCTGAGAGCCAACCAACTCCATTATTTCTATGGGCCCACCCCAGCCGCAGCAAGCTAGCAAAACGACACCCCAGCATCCGTCGGGGTCGATTAAAGGGTACACTGCTAATGCGGACGAGAGGCCTTCATGGCCATTTCTAGGGTACCCTGCTCTCGGGGCAATTCTTTTTTTTTGACTTGCCTCCTGAATGGCAGTGGCCACTCCACTTTTTGTGCCTTAGCATACTTGGTTCTGGACTTCAGTCTGGTTCTGAGTTGTGCATAGGCCAGTTCAATCTTAATATTCGCTACAAATGAGGCCCAACGTGGGGCCCGAATCTTGTTTTTGGGTAACCCACCAAACTGAGACAATAATTTATCAGACTTTACGTCTTATATCCCAAAATTTCCATTCTCACTTACATGTCTATCAACAAGCCCTCTAGTAAGGCATGCAGAGCTCGCTCTTCCCAATAGCTGCAAACATCTTCCCCAATCCAATCCCTTTAGCTTCTTTCCTGTTAGTTTATCACTTGCGGAGCTTCCATTTGTGTTTGTCTTTTTTCGAGCTTTTTGGCTCTGGAAGCAACCCTGAGGTTGACTTCGGATTACAGAAATTGGTGGTTTACCGCCATTTCTGTCCAGGTCATCCGAAGGACCCCTGCTTCACTTTATGTCGGGAAGCTATCCCAACCATTTTTATTTGTTGTTTTGACCCAAGTTCGGCCTTTGGCTCGCGTTTGGGTCAAGCTGTGGTGGATTACGTGGGGTTGGCGTGGCGCTACCTACACGTTCATGCAGCTTGGCCAGACTTGGACCAGTGGCTGGATCTGAGTCAAACAGCAACATTGTTGCTTTGTTCTCCTTACTCCTCTCTTTTTATGGGAATTTCGGAGGAGGCGGACAGACTTCCTTAATGGGCGTTTCCATTTGAAAAGCGGCCCTTATTAAACTTCTGGTACATTTTATATTCAACTTAATTTATCAAAATTCATAAGCCGTATTCAATTCACATCTGTCGTAAAAATTTCATTGCTTTTTGTATCAGCCAGTTCAATCTTAATATTCGCTACAAACTGCCTCTCAGTTTTGGAACCGAGTCGGTAGACGAGAGAAATGATCCACCGACTCAGTTCTTCGAGCATTTTTCGATTTGTTTATTGCTGCGTAGTCCGATCGAGCCGAAGTTTTCAGGGTGCATTGATGAATGCATGGGATATGGGAAGGAAAATCTGATAAGAAAATTGATTTTTGAAGAATGTTAAAGATACAGTATTGGAAAATGAAACATTTGTGAGCACTTGGTTTCTTAAAGTAGGCAATAACAGATTTTCAAAGAATATAAATATCAGAATCACTTTGCTCAAATTCCATATGCATATATATACTTACATATATATGTATATACATATACATACATATGTATGTATACACGACTACTTTTTTCACAAGCATCTATATGATATTCCGACGTAATTTGCAACTGAACTGACTCGATAAACGCTTCTGAAAATCACTGTGTGTGTCAGCCAACGAAGTGAAACCGAAGTGTCTGTCATTGGCCTAAGACGACAGAGTGCTGATGAGCAGCGTGTATTTAAGGTAGCATAAGAAAAAAATGTGTTTTTAGTAGTATGATCTTCGTGGGCCTGTAGGTTTTGGTGCATATTTGTGGTTAGACCCCGTCTAAGCACTATAGAAGGATTTTGATTTCGAATTCCTTCTATTTGAATTTTGATTTGAACTTCCAGGTATGAGTTTTTACAGGGTGCTTTTTTAGACGTATACAACTTTGAAATAAAAATAAAATACGGATAAATTGTTTTGATTGTCATGATGATAGATCTCTGTCTCTGTCTGGCGCGGAAGAAGTCCAAACAAGGGGGCCAATTATCAACAACTGTTACCGTTAAATGGGGCCGTATCCTGCTTATAACGCGGCAAATTTTGTCTTGCAAATTGCTAAGCGTCTCGGATTGGCGTATCCTCACAAGAAACAGTTGAACAGTGTTAAATCACAAGATCTTGAAGGCCAGTTTACAGATTTAAAACGAGAAATATTGTGCTCATCAAATGCTTCTTTCAATAAGTCGATGGTTGCACAAGCTGTATAGCATGTCACGCCTTCCTGTTGAAACCAAAGGTCCCTTGTATTACGGCGTGTCAATTCCGGAACAAGAAAGTCATTGATCATGCTTCTATAGCGGTCACCATTGCCTGTAATGTTATGCCAACAGCTTTTTTTTCCGGATGTAACGATGTTCGGGTAACCACCTGTGGCTGCTCATCACTCCAAATGTTGAAGTTTTGTTTATTGGCGTAGCCATTCAACCAGAATTGAACCTCACCACTAAACAAAATTTTTCTATGCAATTCGGGATCTGCATCAATTCGTTCTTGGGCCCATACACCGAATCTACACCGTACCCGGTTGTCGTTTGGCTTCACCTTCTACATGAGTTAGATTTCGTAAGCCCGCACACAAAGACAGAGTGCAGGATTAGTTTCTCGAACAAAACCGTTTTTTTCGAAATAAAGCTGCACAATTTGCAGACGTTGCTCAGATGTCAACCTATTCATGATAAAATGGCATACCAAACCTACCATAAAACGCGAGACAGCTGTCACGCGATACGGAGCATTAGAAAGTGTTGCCAACTTAAAGTTATATACCTCTAAAAAAACACCCTACACCAGGGCTTCTTTAATGTGAAAACAAAGCATAGAATAAATAATTTGCAAAATCACTACCAGTGTATCAAACCCACAGATATAAGAGAGACTGGATTATAAACCGCACCTGAGAAATGGTATAACGTTTGACCTTCTGTTTATTATTGTGAGAATGAGATACGAATGTATGGAACAAGCGAAACCAGTGTTAAGGGAGCATCGTTGGTATGCAAAAACATTGAACAATTGTAGCCGCAAATTATCGTAGGGTTGCCAAAAAACGATCCCGAGTAGAAAGCAAGCTGTATTCGATAATGTTGCTGGCATTTGCTGAGTTTCACTAAGGTTGGTTGTTAAACTAGAATGACACACAACAAACGCCTGAATTAAGATGAAATAATCTATAATGTAATGTGCATGAAACACTCAAAAACAGTCTGCATAATACTAGATTTGATGTCAAATAATTGACAATGGCGGAATGCTACGGAAATTCATTCAATGCAAACTGCCTCTTTCACAATAAACAACAGCAGTGGTGCGAACCGCTAAGAATATATTTACTGTTATCAGCACACTCTACATATAAGCCCATAAACAACCGCTTTCGAGCAAATTTCTGCCTCAATGACGGGACATGTGCAGGATTTTGTTCTTGTATTCAAAATGATTAACAAAATTTGATCGTCTCAGGAGTGCAAAAAGCGCACCTTATATAAACTTGCATCTTGCTTTCATTTGATGTAAGTGCATGTTAATGATTATATAATGCAAGAACATTTTTATCCCAAATGAATCATCTCCAAATGCTTAAACTCGCATATGCGCTTATTGATCTCCGATATATGTGAACAATCAATCACATACAAATTTGGCTACAAATGAGATAATCAAATTTATGTAATGTTTATATGCATGCATATTTACTAGATACAACATATAACGCAATGTTAACATGCGTTGTGTGTATTTTTTTGTGAGAGACCACTGTCATGCGTATATTAAAATAGGCCAACTCACATATGGGTACACGGATGGGATGTAACTAGATTGCCTCCACGCGGTGCATCCTGGATAACGCTAAATAATAGAAACTCTCTTCACGACCGCTTTCGTCCTCGGACTTCTCTCGACTTACGATTCGTTTGTTGCTCTTGGGCTGGTGGTCGTAGTATTTCGGATCTAGTCGTCTTCAGGCGCTGTAGTTACGGAGTGAAATCCACTTCGTGAACGGTTCCGGTTTAATACCATCATTTCCGTCACGTTAAAACCCTGGCAGGCCTCAGAGTACGCTCTCAGTCTCCTCGCCATTAAGTTGGTGGTGTAGGTTCAGTTGAGGTGGACTCCTGATTAACACCGATCTGGCTCTGATTACTTGTCCCCATAAAAGCGTGTAGCAACCTCACATGGCCTCCTTACTTTGCATAGATCCTTTGCTTTGCATAGAGTAGGAAAATCATAAACGTCCTTTAATGTTAGTTAGGTTAGGTAAATAAAGAGGGCTGCTGGGAACGCAGTTTGCATTAGGCCACCAGTTTGGGCCCATTGGCCAACCTCCGTTGGCCTTTTAGAGCTGCCAAGTGACCGCTTCGCCAAACTGGATCAGCTGACTCAGCGTGACGGTACTGGCCACTTCTGCTAACCCTTGAAACTGGTAAGAACCAAATATCTTGAGGCGTTTATTATTATGGGCCGAACAATCACAGAGAGTATGCTCGATGGTGTCCTCTTCCATCTCGCACCTCTTGCATAAATTGCTGGATGTCAGCCCCATTCTGTTTGCATGAAATGCGATAAGGCAGTGCCCTGTAAGCAAGCCGACCGTGGCTCTCAAGCAGTTTCTGCTGAGCTTGAGCAGTTTCCTGCTTTTGCTTGGATCAGGTGATGGCCATAATGTCCTGGCCACCCTGCAGTTCACTCTGTTTTCCCATTCGGACTTTAGTTTGGCCCATATGGCGGCATCAAGTTTGCTTGTGGCGTCAGCGATTGACCGTTGTACAGTGATGCAGGGGCTATAACTAGCTTCTGAGCCTTTTCTCGCCAATTCATCGGCTTTTTCGTTGCCTATGACCCCACTATGCCCTGGCACCCACATAATCGTTATTTTTACTAATGTTCGAAGAAGAACATTAGTATTAAAATCACTTTGGCCAAAAATTCATATTTCTATATATATATATATATATATCATCAAAAAATTTCAGTGAAAAATCTCAGGAACGCGCCATCCGATTGAGCTGAAATTTTCAGGACACATTGGTGTATATGCAGAATAGTGCCAGGTCTCACAAAAAGTTACCAATCTTTAACCCTTTGGCGCCGGTGGCCATTTTAGTGATTTTTTTAATATACCTATTATTCCGTACACAAATAAATTTTGCAAAAATAAAGTTGACGACATAAATTTCGACTAAGTTTTATATGTGAATCGGATAACGTTTTGAAATTTTTTAACCCCATGTGTGCGCTGGGTGCCTAAAAAGAGAACGGGGAAATTTGAAAATTTTTAAATTGCAATAACTTTTGACAAAGCTATTCAATAATTACGAAATTTTCAGGACATGTTTGTTTTATTTAGTTGTAGATAAATGTACGTTTTAATGAGCGTGCTGGCAGCTCTGTAGCTAGGGCAGGCACTAAAAGTGAAAACCTCCAAATCATCGTCTCTCTTGAAAAAATGTCGTTTTTTAAAAAAAAAGCCACTCATATGTAAATTTTGTGCTTTGTTTACATAAACAAAGAAAAAAATTTGATATGGTACAACGGGCACGCCTGGTAACCCTTGTCCAAGTTACCTATATTTTTAGCATCAAAAACTTCTGTTCACGGAAACTCACGATATGATGAACAGAATTTATTGAAATTTGCAAAATGTTTTGGTCTTAAATAGGACCAGGTCTGATAGAAGTGATTTTGAAATGCAGGTGATTCTGTGCCAGTGGTGCCATCTTGAAAAATCACTAAAAAAGATAACTGCTTTTAGCCCTATAAGTTCTGATTGAATCGTTCAATTTTAACGAAATTTGCACCGTAGCTGCACCTTACTTTAAGCCACGTTTGGTAGAAATTTGGTTGAAAAATTCGGTTGGAGCTGCCAGCTATGATAATTTTGGTGTCTTCAATTTGAAAAAATAAAAAATTTGGAAGTGAAAACATTCAAACCATCGAATATCCTAAAAAATGTCCGTTTCTACAATAAAAACAATCTGTATACAAATCTTATGCTCAATCTACACAGTCAAAGTAAAACTTTGGAAATTTCATGTCGGACAAGAACGGTAACCCTTTCTCAGTTAACCTATATTTTTAGCTTCAAAAACTTCTGTTCACGGGAACTCACGAATCAATAATCAGATAGAATTGAAATTTCCAGAATGCATTGGACTTAAGTAGGGCCAGGTCTGATAGAAGCGATTTTGAATTGTAAGCAACTCTGTTCCAGTGGTGCCATCTTGAAAAATTACAAAGAAAAAAAAATGCTTTTTGCCCTATGAAATGTGAATTAGTAACCAGATTTTCATGAAATTGACACAGTAGCTGCACTATACTCTAAACTCTGTTTGATCGAAATTTGGTTCAAAAATTCGATTGGTGCTGCCAGCTATGGTAATTTTTGTGTCTTTGGTTTTGAAAATTCGCTCAGGAAAATAAAACTTTTTGCCCTATAACTTCCAGTGCAGTCATGAAATCAATACGAATTTCATACAATTACTGGAACCTGTTATAAACATTATTCAAGCCAAATTTGGTTGAAAAGCCATGATAGGGTTACCAGCTATTGTTGGTTTTGTGTTTGTTTGCAATATCTTTATTAAGCGGTTTTATCGTAGAATTTTCAATTGGTTATGATATTGTAGTGACAATAAACAGCAAATATTAAGCTTTCGATTATTTGAAAAAACTCGCTGCAGGTAACCCTAAATTTCTTTATACTCCTATAACTTCGAATGTAATATAACAACGTGAAGCAGATGTGATATATTCTTGGCTTTGATACTGGCGAAACGTTGCCAGCACGAGTCGGTTGTGCTACTTTTGTATCAATAAATGCTTACAGTTAGTATTCATACCGGAAACATTTACAATGAAAATAAATAACCGATGTTTCAATTCCCCAAGTTCTGCAGATTTTTCGGATCGCAGCCCCAAACTCCAACTTCAGTTACAGTGCTGCAGGCACTGAGCATTTTCTTAATTGATATTATATGAGATGCTGCTTTCAAAATTTTGTGATATAAGCAACTGATAACGAATATAATTAACCCGTGTTTTGCTCTCATAAACGTTGAAATTCATGCTAGTGGTAATATCTGAAACCTTCTACCATATGAGTTATAATGCATTCTTGAGACAAAAGTAAAACGTGGCATTTGAAACAATTTGGCCGTAATAAGCAGCGCATGTGGTGGAATATGCAATCAAAACCTGCACGATTCTTCTACTGTTCTTCGAACATTAGTGTTTCTAGCGGTTCAGGTACGCTAGAGTTTTTCATTTAGAGCCACTCTGCAAGCGTAAACATTTTTTGAAAAACATCTGTAAGATACAAGAGCGAGAATGGCTGCTCTACTGTCGACGCAAATCGTCATTAATCTGGTTAATATGCCGCTAATGGACTCAACTGCCATGCGTATAGCATGTAATTCAGACTGAAAGGCGGTAGCATGGTCCGACAGTCAACACCACAGGTTAAGGCTCAAATCCATAGAAAACACGCACGAGCCAACTCCTGTCTCCGTCTTTGACCAGTCCGTGTTAATCAAGACGCCCCCATCGGTGGTGGCCAGTCCTCCAGTCTTTTCAGAAATTCCTCCCACGATGTATTATTTTGCTCATGTGGTCCGTGTCTTCTGCAACGAGCCCAAATCTTTTGTGGCATTCTGTAAAAATACCGCTTTGGCCCCACTGATCTGAATCGTTCCACATGCCGAAACTTTTAGCTGGTATGGCGCTAGGCTTGCGCTTTTAAGGATTAATCGATCTAAGGGCATGAGTCCCAAAATCATTTCCAACCTAGTCGTTGGGGCGATTCTTAAAGCAAAAACATATGCAAACTAATCTTTGTAGTCTTGTAAGCTCCTTGATATTAGCTTTACAATCCTCTCTCTTCCACCACCCGATCGCTCCATACACCAAAATCGGGCTCACTACACATGTGAATATGTAATAGGCCGCCTTAGGTTTAAGACCCCAGGTATTGGATTAGGCGAACCGGCATGCAAAAAGTGCCGCGCAAGCCTTGCCAATTCTGTGCTTCACGTTAGCCCCCCAGTTCAGTTTCCTGTCTAGTAGGAGGTCCAAATATTTAACACTATCAGCAAGTTCCAATGTTCTACCGTTGAGGTTTGGCGTGGCAATAGCCGGTACCCTGTGTCTCCTTGTGAAGAGTACAAGTTCGGTTTTTGTCAGGTTTGCCCTAAGACTGACTTTTCTGGCGCAGATTTGGATATGATCCAGTGCCGATTGCATAAGGTTCGGCAAAGTTTGTGTGAACGCACTATTTCATCGGCATACGCCACCACCTCAAATCCACTGGCCCTTAAATTCTCCGGTATTTCGTTGACTGTCAGGATCCAGAAGAGGGGAGATATAATCCTTCCTTGTGGTGTTCCGGTTATGTAGTCTCAATCCGCTTGCTCTTGAGCAAGTCCGATGCCCAAGTTACCAGAATTTTATCTACTCCATATCGAACCAAGGCATCGATGATACTCGCGACAGTGAAATTATTGAAGGCCCCCTCAATGTTTTAGAAGGCTGCCAACGTTAATTCCTTTTGCCATAAGGATTTTTCTATTGTACCGACAACTTTATGTAATGCTGTACTTACTGATCTGCCCGCTAGATACGCGTGTTGATCAACATAGAGTCTCGCGACATCGATCGAGCTTTAATGTGCAGATCAACAAGCCTCTCTTGTGTTTTGAGCAGAAACGATGTTAAGCTGATTGGTCTAAAGTCCTTCACGGCTTTTTACTACATAGCTTCTGTGACAAGGATAACATGGCTGTTGCAAAGGAATGCGCCTAAAGGTCATGCTGGTTTGTTTCTTGCTACATGGCACGTGATCATGGCAGTAGCCCTCCCTGCGACATTGTCTAGGGGATCGTGGCTGAAGCCACGAAAACTAGTGTACCTCTAATTCTGGCAGCTGAATCTTACGCTCACTATGAAGTATGGGGTAGCTCCAACACAAATGGCTGAGGTGAGGAACTTTTTGACTTCATCCTTGCCCACGATCTTTTCATCGCCAATATTGGCAGCAAACCAACCTTCCTTACTTCAAGTCGTAGGGAGGTGCGTGACCTAACCTTGATTAGTGGGCCGCACTCACATCTTCTCCATGACTGGAAGGCTCTACACGAGTGTTCATTCTCTGATCACAGATACATGTCGTACAACGTGGCTGGCCGCAGCATTGCCAAACAGGTAGCCTTTATTAACAGAAAGTGGACAGACTGGAAGCTTTTTAATTCTCTGGTTCGATCCTCGCTGGAAACTGCTACTAAGAGCATTGAATGCTACTATGACCTGGATAAGGCAGCTGACACCCTTACTAGTTCTCTCAACTCTGGTGAAACAGGCAGATCAGCACCTTATAGGCAAAAAGGTCCTTATGGAGATATTGCTGTGGAAACGTTGAGAGTCTCAGCGAGCCAAATTGCCTTCGTAAGGTCTAAAATCTGACACCGAAAGCTATGTGGTGCATCATGAACCCTGAGGGCATTTGGACTGGTTTGAAACCAGACACTCTAAACGTCTTGATGGACGCACATTTTCCGGGCTATTATTGCCTTTTAGAAGAAGTGTACAAAAAAAAAGCGAGCTTACAGTTCAATGCCGCCATTTCATAATATTAAATTCTCAACTGAGGTGGGCTATTAACTCCTTTGAGCCAATTAGGTCCCTGGGCCCTGATGACGTCCTTGCGGCTGACATCCAGAAGTCAATGGAAGTGTCGCTACCTTGGTCTAGAGAGATTTATAACGCTTGCCTACGCTTCTCGTATGTTCCCACCGGCTGGTGTGATTCCAGAGTGGTGTTTATCCCTAAAACAGGAAAAGCTACGCAAGTTAAGCCGAAGAACTATCGTCCAATAAGTCTTAACTCTATCCTGCTTAAGATTTTGGACAAGATCATTGATTACCATATTAATAATCAATTGTCATATAAGAGATATTGTTAATCAAGCAAATAGAATGTTGGGCTTTATTATAAGAAACACTAAGGACATTTACAACTAAAATTCAATAAAAATACTTTATTTTTCTCCTCTACGCAGCAAACTTGATTATGCGTCAGTGATATGGAATCCTTATTATAGTATACACTCTGATTCAGCACAAATTCTTGCAATATGTTGGATTCAAACGACATGCTTCTCCGGCTATTATTAATTACGCTGCGGTGATGTCTCTTCTTAATATAACCTTTCATAAAACTAGAAGAAACGCAATATTCCTCTATAAAATATTAATTGGGGAAATTGACTCATCTGAGCTGTTTGCGGATGTTGTCCTTAGAATTTCTACTAGGTCAACAAGAAGCAACGATATTTTTTATCTTCGTAATTTTAAAACAAATTTGAGCCTCCGGTTCCTTTTAGAACGCATGAAGCGCACAGTTAATGAATTATGGAGCTGAGTTCATTCGTTTGATATTAAGGTTAATGTGATAAAAGCTGTTTTAGGCAACTTGAATAATTTTTTTTACTAACTTTTAATTCTCTAAATTTTCTAAATTTCTAAATTTCTAAAGTTCTAAATTTTTCAATTAAGATATACTAACGGAATCAAGAAAGTTGCCTTTGGTACGCTGAATGTACTGGCCGAATGCGACTGGTCTTCAGTTGTGTTGCTACCATAAAATTTCATTGTATCTTATTCGGTTAGCTTGCTCGCTGTGTACCTTTGAGGAACTCTGTACCATTGAAACACTTTTCATGGATCAAACCAAATTTAATCAATCTCAAGAACTTGAAAAGCAAAGCGTGAAAGGTGTACAGCTCGTGGCATGTAGAAGATGACTATAAAACTTACGAGGAATTAGAAAAAAACTCGTATCTAAAACCTCATCTGCCTACTCCAACTATATGAACGAGCTGAAGCAGTCTTTCGTAAACCATCCTAAAAATTTTTTACAATTTTGTAAACTCAAAAAGGTGTCGTTGTGAGCATCCTAGCTTTTTTTTATATCTGACGATATGGTCATTAATGGCTCACAAGTAATCAGTAACTTATTTGAAGCTTTCTTTCAATCTGCATATGGAATACCTATCCGCGACTTCAGGAACACTAATTTCAGTTGCCTGATGAACTTCTTTAGAACGAAACTCGGAACAAAAACCCTATACATTGATCTAAGCCTAGTATACAATGTGGTTTCAAAGTGGATTAGGACTAGTCAATCCATGTTGTATGTGCGTACCGGATCGATTTGTCATAAGTCGATCCGATCAGGAAATTTTTTCAGATTGGATTGACTTTGGCGTTAAAAGACCCAAATTGAGGTATTGAGGATTAACAAATTCGAAGCCCACTTGAACTTTGTTCATATATGTGACTTAGTCGTGAGCACCTATAGACCAATCGCTAAGTGACCACACTGAAAGAAAAAGCTACGTAAATACAATGAAAAAATTCATTGTATTTATGAAAAATTCATAGTTTTGCAACCAATAAACATGTTCGTTGCCACAATGAATAGCCATTTATAAAACTCTTGAATCGAAATTCCCAATAAAAAAGTTCATTAACTGTATGATTGTAGTTCATAAAATCAATGAACTTAGTTCATAGAATCAATGAACCTAGTTCATAAAACCAATGAATGTTATTCATAAAATCTATGTACAAAGTTCATTCCATCAATGATCGTTGTTTATAGAATCAATGAACACAGTTTCTAGAATCAATGGATTTAATTCATAGAATCAATGAATATGGTTCGTAGCACCAATGAAAATAGCTCATAAAATCAATGAATGTGGTTTGAAATACCAATGAGCGAAGTTCATAAAATCACCGAACATACTTTCCGACAGTGAAACATTCTGGATTTCGGTAAAATATTTTTATTAGAATGGTATTTTTATATGTTACATACTTTTCATATAAATATTTTCTATATCATACAAAAAAAGAAATAAGTAAAAAATATTTTCTTGTACTTGTTTGTTGCCGTAAAGTAATGTAGCAATGTATACTAAATAAAATATCTAAAATGAAATTCACAAACTAGTATTACTTTACTATCAATAAGAAATGTCTCGAAATGACATTTGAGCAAAATCTACATCAAAACTTTCCAAATGTGCCCACATTTGATTGCTGTCAAAAATTTCGACAATTTAACAAAGCATTAAAATCCTTCTGAAACCGAAACGTGGAGTGGAAACGCCGTAATTGCCAGGATAAATGCTTTTAATTTTTGATCGCAAAAATTTGGTTTCCATGAATTTGACTTTATTTATTTATAAATGAATTTGATTTGAAAAAAATATGGAACAATAATATTGTAAAGAAGAGCGCTTAGTTGCTATGACTCGATTTCGGCTCTTGTTTTCAGTCTGTTTCTGTTATTTGCATTTTAAATGTCAATGTAGAATGCATGTGAAATTGAAAAGTTTCAGGTAGATTTCTTTGTAAGAGTTAATTTTGCTCTACTCCTGTTTCCTTTTAAATTTCTCAAGAAGAATATTAGCTTTGAAGGATTTTTCTTCAGACTTAATTTTATAAAAATAAAGTTGAATGAAATTCCAGAATGTAGCGGATGATTTCGGATATTCTAAGTTAAATAAATAATAAATTTTGAAACAAATATCTACCGCTCGTAGCAGGCATTTAAACGGAATTTTCGAATCATCGAAATAAACATATATGTGTGTATTTGATCACTCTTAAACTATAACCAATGGTAATTACAAAAGGTTGGATATTTTCCGGCCTACTTTTCTTAAAGCGTATTTAATTCGCGGAACTAATGATTTGCAAGTAATCATAAAAGATTCTTGTGAATCTGCAATTGTGAATATTTTCACAATATTTTTTCTAATGGTGTTCTTACTAACAACTCGTTGCCAGAGAAGTAAGAAGCCGCGTAGAGCCCTTTACAACATCACATCGGAATAATCTGTATGTGATATAGAATTATTAATTTATTTGTTGACTTTGAAGAGGAAATATACTTACTCTTATCCAAATATGGACCTTTCAAAAAATCAGCTTCTACTCGGATTTGTTTACAGTTGAGGCTCCCTTCATCGGAAAGAAATTCTAGCAGTTGGCTACGTACGCTCTTCCACTCATCTACCACCGATGAGTATATACTGGTACGATTTCCGAATTGATTGTAAACTGTGACATATTCTTTAATAAGCCCTGATTCCGGAGATATTAGCTTATTTTGTAATATGTTCCAAAGTTTTCAAATGAATCTTTACAGCAGGTTATTATGCTCAAAATTTCATTATAAAGTTCTGAATGTGCCAGAAGTTTATTTCTAGCAAATTCTTTGAATACATTTAGAAGAGGATGCAGAACCAGATGTTTCATGTTCTCGTAGATATCTAAAACATCCTTATCATTATCATGTACTAATATTGCAAATTTGAGAATTGAATGTATGAAATTTTTCAAGGGATCCAAGTCATTTTTATTATTATTTAAAGGATAAGTCATGTCAGATGCACATTCTTCTGCAACAATTGCGTTTGGAACTAGAGGTGGAACGAAAGGTGGATCTATCATTGGTTCCTTCGAGTAATGTTTTCGCTTCATATGTCGTCTGATACAATTAATTTTCGAAAAACATTGATACTAGTTATTTTGGATACATCTCAAAGCGCTATTTTTTTTATAAATCATGGACTCTTTTCAAGTGAACTATGAGGAGTTCTACTGAAGCAAAAATCTCACGACACAAAATATTGGGCATATGTATTGACAACTACAACTTTTATAGATTATTTTTATTTTTAATTTGAATTATTGACCTGAAATTGATTAATTGCATACTTATTATACAACAATAATACACTTATTATATGATGATAGCTTATTATATAATTCAATGTTCATTTTAGGTGTGTTTTTACGTCTTGGGCAATAGCAGAATAGGGTAGGCAGCATAGAAAACAACAACAATCATGCAGTTGTTGCTGTTTTCAATGGTGCCAAACCTAACCTGCTATTGATCGAGACGCAAAAAGGACGCACCTATTCTAATGAGATTTCAACTTACTTAGATTTTAACTTACCTTAAAAATTCGTGTAAGCCACTTAACTCAGCTGTAAAATTATTCACTCAAATATCAACTATTGTTCACTTAACCTCTCAACTAAAAGAAAATATTTTAACTTAACAACAAACTTTCTGTTTCAATTTACCGAAAAAACAAATAGCCAAACAGAATAAACAGGATTGTTGGCAAATGAGCGTACATATAAAGAATATGAAGGTATAGACTTATGTTATGCACGTTTTCTTGACTTTTATGAATGAATTCATAGGGTATATGAATTTGTTCATAACTTCTATGAATCAATTCATAAGTACTATGAACTAGTTTATAAGACTGCAAATTTTGAAATTGAAAAAAGCTGAAGCTAGGAAGAATAATTTTATGAACTCAAATTAATTATATTTATGAACGGTTCATACAATCAGAAACTTCTAATAATGAAAAGTTCATTGTGACAATGAATTTTTCATACCAACAATGAAATTGGGCTCTATAAACGAGGTTCATTGACGTTATGAACAATATTTTTTTCAATGCATGCGTTACAACGCCCTATGAAGCTTTAGCTGCCAAAGTGTTATTTTTTCACTCTAAGTCACTAATATTGCCTTGCAAGCATAATTTTATTAAACTAAATCTACCACCACGAACCTTCTTGAGCTTGCGAATCTATTCATACCTGCAATCGATGAAGGCAAACAAATTGGCTGCATTAATTTTTTTTTCCCCTAGTGTAGATGGCAAAAAAAAATCTGCATACCAGATCCCCGGGTAACCTATCACCACGGGGTATGTGAGGTTTGACTCACTAAAAAAAAGGACCACCTACAAGCCCATGAAGTTCTGAGTCGGGACCCGCCTAAGCACTGCTTCGACCCGGTCGTGCTGACTCACCCATTGGTAACCACGGACTTCAAGAACTACCACAGCTTATGGGTCGGTAAGGCAACCCTCCTCCCGCTTTATACGCAGCACTTTCTCAACGTACGTTGAGACTTCTCCTTGTTTCGCAGCATTGCATCCACGATCGTCTCAGGCGCTACCAGGCCGATCGTGGACTCAATGGTGCGCCTCAAACTTACGAAGCGACTGCACATAAAGAATGTGTGCTGAGCATCATCGAGCTCAGTCACACAGTATTGGCAGTACGGTGTGACCACCTTACCCATTCTGTTCAGGTATTTCCTGAAGTAACCGTGCGCTGTCAAAAATTGACAAAGGTAAAAGTTTACCTCTCCGTGGCTCCGGCTAAGCCAAGGCTCAATAAGACCAATTGGCTTAGCCGTCCAGCGTCCTTTATCACTTTCACTCCACCGTTGTTGCCAAAGTTGGAGGGTCAGTGTACGCGATTGCGTCAAAGCCTCAGTTCTGTCCAGCTCTGAGCGAAAGAGGTACCCTTCCTTGCGTTCTCGCGCTAGCAGATCGATCGGGATTACTCCTGATACAACCATCACAGCCTCTTCTGAGACCGTGCGGTAGCTACACGCGATTCGCAGGGCTCCCCTGCGCTGGACACTGGCAATGCGCTTCCGGAACTTCCTAATTCGAAGCGCATCTCCCCAAATTTCGGCGCCATATAGCAAGATGGAATTGGTCGTCACCATCAGCAGTCTTCGTCTCGTCTCACTGGGTCCGCCAACGTTGGCCATTAGCCTACTCAGCGAAGTGACGACTACCAGAGCCCTGTCACATGCCCTGTGGATATGATCCCAATACGTCAGCTTGGTGTCCATTGTCACTCCCAGATACCTGACCAACTTGCTGGTCTGGACCCCGACGGAGCCAACCGTCAAGGGTATGACAGTTGGTATCCTCCGCTTCGTCAGCATGACAATCTCTGTCTTTGAGACTGCCAGCTGGAAGCCGTGCTCAGTCATCCACCGATCCACCCTTCTCAGAACTTGGTAAAGTCTAAGTTGAGCGAAATTGGCAGATCTAGAAATGATTACAGCTGTGACGTCATCAGCGTAATCGACCAGGAACACATCCGCAGGCATTTCCAGGCGCAGCAGATCATCATACATGATGTTCCAGAGGTCAGGTCCTAAGATTGACCCCTGTGCCGCACCTGAGGTGACAGGCCTCCTTTTGACTCCGTCCTCAGTGTCATAGAGCAACCATCGGTCCCTGAGGTAGTCCCATATCATGGCCAGCAAGTAGCCAGGAATACGGAACCTCCCTTCAAGGGCCCGAAGGATGTCCGTCCACCTCGCCGAGTTGAAGGCGTTTTGCACGTCAAGCGTTACCAGCAAGACGACCGGTCTGGCCCGGTAACATGCCTCTTCCGCTCTTGCTACAGCTCCAACAACCTCTGAGATGGCATCGATTGTTGAATGACCCTTCCGGAAGCCGTGCTGCCTGCAAGAAAGATCACCGGCTGATCTAACAGCTGACAGCAATCGCGGCTTTAATAACCCTTCGAGAAGCTTCCCAGCAGTGTCCAGCATGCACAGTGGGCGGTATGCCGATGGGCAGCCCAGGTTACCCTTCCACTTATCTACAAGTACTAGTCGAGCCACTTTCCACCGCCACGGGAAGACCCCAGCGACTAAGCATGAATTATACAAATCCAATAATAGACGCGGTTGACTCTCCGCCACGACTTTAAGTGCCTCGACCGGCACTCCGTCAGGCCCTGGGGCCTTCCGATTCTTCATCCTGGACACCGCGCTGTTCAGCTCCTCGTCCGTAGAAAGAGGAACATCCTTGGCGGATGCACCGGGAACAGTGAACCAATGATATGCTCCATGGATATCGCGTCCATGAGAGTGCTAGAACGCATACAGCCAAGTCTGCGAGTAACCAATTTGTAGCCATCTCCCCACGGGTCTGAATTGACCTTCCCACAAAGAGCCTGCCATTTGGCACGTTTACTCCTTGTGATGGCCTTGGTCAGCTCCCTCTTTGCCGCAATGTGAACAGCAGATAGGTCTGCCACTCCCGGCATATTTCTGGCTCGCTGTGCCCTGCGCCTGCACGCCAAAGCGATGCGTCGCAGTTCGGCGGTTAATACTGACTTCACAAAGAGTTTCCATAAGCTGAATCATTACATTCTTATAACGAAATTGCATCTTCTTGAATTCCCTAATAAGCTTATTGATTAAGGTAAAACTTACTCCAAAAATTGAAAGCAGAACGTTGAATTTTGGGGCATTTTATTTATTGAAATAATTGCCACATCAGGTGTTCCATAAGGCAGCAAGCTTTTTGGAATTTTTATTATTGACCTCATCACTTTTGCTTCATGATCCTCGATTTTACTCCATGCTGATGACGCAAAGATGTTTTATATGATGTCATCACTAGATCATTGTACGATACTGCAAAGCAATGAGTCAAATTTTTCTAACTGATGCGCTCTAAACCGACTTTCACTAAATCTTGATTTATATTTCTCCGTCACATCAAGTCCCACTAATTTCACTTACTGTAAAGTACTATTAACCTCTGCTTTTACTTTTAATGACCACATTGACACAACAATAATAAAAGCCAATTGTGCACTTGACTTCTTAAAAAAACAACCTAAAGAATTCAAAATCTCTCTGGTTGGCCCGATCCTAGAGTATGAGTGTTTGATGTGGTCTCCGTATTAGGCCAATGACGGACACTTTGGTTTCACCGAAGAGTTTAACGCTTCGGTTTGGTGCGTCGGCTGACACACACAGCGGTTTTCAGAAGCGTTTATCGAGTCGGTTCAGTTACAAATTACGTCGGAGTATCATATAGATACTTATGAAAAAAGTAGTCGTGTATACATGCATATGTATATATATGTATATACATATATATCTTAGTATATATATGCATATGAAATTTGGGCAAAGTGATTCTAATACTAATTTTCTTTGAAAATCTGTAATTACCTACTTTTAGAAACAAGTGCCCACAAATATTTCATTTTCCAATACTGTATCCTAACCATTCTTCAAAAATCAATTTTTTTATCAGATTTTCATTCCCATATCCCATGCATTCATCAATGCATCCTGAAAATTTCAGCTCGATCGGACTACGCAGCAATGAACAAATCGGAAAACGCTCGAAAACCGAGTCGGTGGGTCATTTCTCTTGTCTACCGACTCGGCTCCGAAACCGAGAGGCGGTTCGCACCGCGGTGTGTGTCGACACAATACTAAAGTAACGCAAGACTATACCGACTCGGTTTTCCTCTCGGGACATGCCTCACAAGAATCGCTGTGTTTGTCATTGGCCTTAGGCCAATGACAGACACTTCGGTTTGGTGCGTCGGCCGACACACACAGCGGTTTTCAGAAGCATTTATCGAGTCGGTTCAGTTACAAATTACGTCGGAGTATCATATTGATGCTTATGAAAAAAGTAGTCGTGTATACATACATATGTATATATATGTATATGCATATATATCCAAGTATATACAGTGGCTCACAGCTTATTTGATACAGTGCTTTTTTAAAAAATTAAGTTGCAATAACTCAAAACATAATAACAATATCAAAAAAATTTGAACGCTATTTTGAAGAAAAATTTTTGTTGTTCATTATACAAGTTTATATTTGTTACAAAGTTGCTGTTTTACATCTTAAAAAACAAAAATCTAAAAGTAATAACAAATTTCATGTCACAGCTTATTTGATACAATTTGATTAAACATTAAAATTGTTGTGAATTATGAGGTTTTCAGTTAATTTCAATACTTTGTATGATAGCCCTTAGCCTTAAACAGAGCCTGGAGCCTATTCGGCATTGAGTCAACGAGTTTTTTTGTGATGTCAGGAGTAATTTTTTGCCATTCTTCTAGCAGTGCTTTCTTCAGGTTTTGTTAATTAGAAATCTTGTGTTTTCTAATGTTGTTATCCAACAAAGTCCACAGATTCTCAATGACGTTCATATCTGGTGACTGTGCCGGCGGAGACATCGAATGAGGGCAATCGCTAATTGGCCAGGACTGCACAAATCCCGACTTGTGCTTTGGACCATTGTCTTGGTACAACTGAAATTGGTTGCTACCACCCAGTTTTTCAGTGCTTTGCAGCAAATTGTTTTTGAGTACATCGATGTACTTTGTTTGGTCCATTGTTTTCTCAATAAACTTTAAATTTCTGACTCCGGCTGCGGACATGCAGGCCCAAACTATCACATTACCACCACCATGCTTCACAGTAGTTTTGAGGTTCTCCTTGTTTAGCTCAGTGTTTGCCTTGCGCCAGACATATGGCATTCCGTCGGAGCCAAAAATGTTAGACTTGGGCTCGTCCGCAAAAATAACCGTATTCCAGAACGCGTATGGCTTTCCCACATGCTCTTTGGCAAAAGCAAATCGGCTTATTGTATTTTTTTTTGGAAATGAATGGCTTCGTACGAGCTACTCGCCCGTTGAAATCATGGTTGCGAAGCACTTGTCGGGCGGTTTCAGCACTTCATGACTTTTTTAATTCACGATGAACTTCAGTAACCAATTTTGGAGCGGAAATCTTTCTGTTTGTTTTCACTTTTCTTACAATGTATCGTTCGCCGGATACGATGAAAATATTGGTTGGAACATTTCTCTTCTTATTTTCTACCCGATTTTCGTGTACGAAGCGCCCAATTATGTGCTGCACTGTAGAGACACTCAAATTCACACTTTCAGCAATTTTTCGACCACTTTGTCCTTTTTTAAAGTGGTTCAAAACCAATTCGCGCTGTTCAATTGTGGTGCAATGACCCATTGTACAATTTTGGCTCATTTTGGCATTTCAGTTTACAAGAATTTGCTAAAAATAACTTAAGCCAATGTCTAAACACAATCAAAAATTCAAGAAACAAAAAAACACAGATTAACGGCGGACAAATACACGTTTATTCGCATTGAAGTGTCTGTATCAAATAAGCTGTGAGCTGCAATTTTTCTGCGCCAGTGGTATTTCTCTTTTACCGGATGCCGAGGAATTTTGCTGGAACATTTTTTGTTTGCATTGTATTCGTTGAACATGCATCTAGTCAAAGACGTTCAAATTTTTTGGATAGGGTTCTTTATTTCAAAGTTACAGTGATTTGCATTTTTAAATAGTCACTGTATCAAATAAGCTGTGAGCCACTGTATATGCATATGAAATTTGGACAAAGTGATTCCAATACTAATTTTCTTTGAAAATCTGTAATTGCCTACTTTTAAAAACAAGTGCCCCCAAATGCTTCATTTTCCAATACTGTATCCTTATTATTCTCCAAATCTCAATTTTCTTATCAAATTTTCCTTTCCCTACTCCATGCATTCATCAATGCATCCAGGAAATTTCAGCTCGATCGGACTACGCAGCAATGAACAAATCGAAAAACTCTCGAAGAACCGAGTCGGTGGGTCATTTCTCTCGTCCACCGACTCGGTTCCGAAACCGAGAGGTGATTCGCACCGCAGTGTGTGTCATCACAATGCTTAAGTAATGTACGAATATACCGACTCGGTTTTCCTCTCGGGAAACGCCTCGCTGAAACGCCGTGAAACCAAAGTGCCTGTCATAAGCCGTGTTTATAACCTGGTTTCAAACTGGCTTAGGATTAGTCAAACCACGTTATATACGCGCATTGGATTGATTTGAGATAAGTCGGTTCGATCACGAAATTTTATAGGATCGGATCGACTTGGGCGTTAAAAGACGCGGATCGAGCGATTGAGGATTGAAAAATTCGAAACCGACTTCACTTATGTATGTGACTTTCCAATGCGGCATACTTCACCATTGTGGAAGTGAATACAATTTTTGAATACTTGAAATTTATAAATCGAGCATATATGTGTTTTGGATATTTTTTTGAGATTCTAAGGAAGATAACATGGAATTTAGAATAAGAATAATATAATTGTTACTATAGGTATGCTTGCGTATTGGAACAGCAACATATTTTTGCAGGAGGCTTCTTTTTGTGGCAACATTTCGCTTGCAGTAAGAGTACAAAATCAACTTGCTGCAAATGTATTTGCATATATTTTCACATGTAATGGTTCAAAATAATTTGAAAATAGGTAAAACTATATGAATATTGCATGCTTCTTGAGTTGACAAATTTGATTGGAATCAACTAGCTTTAAGCTATTTAGCAGATGAATATGGAAGAAAACATACCTTAATTATTGGGAGTGAAAACAATACAATGTAAATGAAATTCACACCGAAGCCCCAACAATATAATCATGCAGGACTAAATACTTTTTTCGAACCAGAACGCACGGGAACTTATAACTTCTCCAGACAATCCCACATGTTGTAAAACCTAGTGCGAAAAAATTTAACTTATACTGTTAGCAGGCATGTTTCTTACGTTTCACAAAATGTGCGATCGTCTGGTTATTACTTACTAATGAAGGAGAGTCGGACCGTGTCTGTAAATATAGTTGCAATAAAAAATACCTGAATAACCAATAGCACTGCTGGATGATTTGTTTTGCAGCCCGTATGCTAGGTAAAAGTAAGTTAGGTAAACAATGGAAAAGTGTTTTGTGAAAATGCAAATTTAAAACGGAACTCGAAATGAATGCAAGCCTTTCAATTTATTTTGGGGTTTTCCGTATATTTTATTAGAGGTAGGACCATAACATTTAATTCAGGTACATGTGTTGGTATTATTAATTATTCATTATTAATTGACGCTGACAAAGAAAATTCATTATTGTTGTTGGTATCAGAAGTCTTTGATTGTCCATTTTAGCAAGCGTTCACATTTTTTCACTTTCAAATTTCAAAAAATGACCGCGTCTATTGTCGCATGAAAACACCTACATGAAATCTTAAACTCAATCGCGTTTCAAGTGACTTGGTCGATCCTGTCACATTGAAGACCTACTTTGAATTGGCAGCCATTTTTATTTCAATCCAAGTCGGTCTAAGCCAGTCTTAGTCGATCTGCATTATAAACACCGTTATTGGGCTTATACGAAGCATGAAGATCGCGTTAAGTCTGTTTAAAAAAGATTCATAATTTTTGCTTTTAACTCTTTCCACTGGTCTGCTCCTTTTTGCTTACTTTGTAGCAAAACGCTAATGATACAGCCAACATACATATTGGCAAGACCAGTTGATTACAACGTTAGGCAATCGCATGTCGAATTGCAATGCAGTGACCAGTTCTTGGGTTTGATAGCAGCTGGTTTTAACTAAGACTCTGTCATTAGCTACGTATACAACGTGGATTAATTTAGGGATTGAGATTGAAACAATCCAAAGGAAGCGGCTTGTTCAAAGGTTTCGATTCCACTGTTTCAATCTCAATCCCGTTTGAATCTGGTATTGTATACTAAGCTATTGTCTGGATAACGAGGAAAAACCGACCGGTTGGATGGCGACAATTGGATGGCCTACTGGAAGAAGTGGAAAACCGATTTTGGCGAATGGATTGTGCTGCCAGTGTGCCAAATTCGGCATTTCGTTGAGAATTCTTTCAGAAAGTTGAAGCGAATTCAGAAAAAAGTTTCGGATTCTCAAACTTATTCGTTACGAATTCTTTAAGACCGGTAAATGCAAAACGTTACAAAAACGCCGAAAGTGCTCAAACTTTCCCCTCTTTAGCTCCTGAAAAGCTTTCGTACAATGGTTCACTTTTTTTCAAGATTCATTGTGAATTCTTTCGGAATTCCTTGTGAATTTTTTGCGAATTCTTTGCGAATTCTTTACGAATTCTTTGCGAATTCTTTACGAATTCCTTACAAATTCATTTCGAATTTTTTACGAATTCTTTGTGAATTTTTTGAAGATTTTTGTGCAGGTTTCAAATAGTTCTTTGAGAATGCTTCCAATACTTTTTGGATACATTTTAATAACATTTATTGAATAAAATACTTATAATTTTTAATTCCAATATAATTTTTTTTATTTGTAGTTTTATTTCATATTATGAATTTTAAATAACAATTTTTTTCGCCCGTCTACTAAGCTTGTCTTTGCTGCTATAAAAAAACCTTTTTTTTAAAAACCTTCGATCTCGTCCCGTCCTCTTGAAGGAAATTTTCGCACAGCAGCTTCTGCATACAAAAAGGAGAAGTTACAAGAGAATAACAAATTTGAATAGCATTACGAACCCTTAAAATAGATACTGTTAACACCTCAAACAACACAACTTCAAAAAACTTTGTAGGCACTTGCACTTATGCATGAAAAACAGTTGTACAACTAAAGTACTCCCAGTGTGCCAAATTCGGCATTTCGTTGAGAATTCTTTCAGAAAGTTGAAGCGAATTCAGAAAAAAGTTTCGGATTCTCAAACTTTTTCGTTACGAATTCTTTAAAGCCCGGTCCAGACGCTAGGTTTTGCACAACGTTTTATCTGCGCAGTCAAAACGTTGCAAAAATAAAGAGCGTCCAGATGATGCAAATCTGTATTTATTTTAGCGCAGTTTTAGTGGCGTCACCATGGAGGAAGTACTACTCTGGTCAATTTTTGCATGTTGTCTCGTGAAAAAAAAGAAACAAATGGAACATCTCCAAAGAACCCGGCGTTCACAGTGGTCGAGGTTCTAAAAAGACAGCACTTTTCTCACACTAAATTACTGCGTGAATTAAGTGATTAGCCTAATGATTGGCGGAACTACTTGAGAATGGACATAGACACATACATTCATTTATTGGAATTAGTGAAACCATATATCACAAAAAAAATACTTGTACACATGCTCAAAAAAGTCTGCGTACACTTGTTGGTGAAAAAAAATATTTTAAAATAAAGAACGTTTCCAATTGCTTATGACTAAGAATTTTAGTTTATTGCTTTCAGTTAACACTATAGTAACTAAGGATACAACTCATTACTCGTTCGTTGATGTTATTATTAAAAAAAAAAATTTATGCACAAGCCCATCAAAATACATCCAAAAGAGTCTGCGTATGCCTGAAATAATTTAATCAAATAATTTGAATTCAGCTTATAATCGCTTAATCGGATAAGCTAATCGCTTATCCGATTAATCATCTTAATAGCTTGTTGCAAACCCTTTCCTATAAATGACCTCTTTTAGCCTATTTTGCATGGAGTGAACTAGCTTTGTAGTTTCTTCGGCCGTTATACTGTTCCACTCCTTCAATATGACATTTTTAAGTGATTCTTTGCTTGTAATTTGATGATGGCGAATTTTTCTCTCAAGTCAATTCTACAAATGTTCAATGGGATTTAAATCCGGTGATTGAGGGGGTGGGTGCAATAATTTTGGGACATTATAGACCAACCAAAGCTTATTTATGTGAGCAGTATGTTTGGGATCATTATCGTGCTGGAAGTAAAAAGCATTCCCTAGCCTTAATTTCTCAGCACTGTAAATCATGTAAATCCCCAAACAGTGTGATGTGTACGCAGACTTTTTTGGGGCGGATCAGAGACTTCTGAAGCTTAAAATCACCATATCTTCTTTAATTCTAAGAATGTTTTTATCAAAGCTGCATTTATGCATGTCTAGCAGCGTACCCTTTCTTATCAAAGTATTTTAATCAAGGGCACTTTATTGATTCGTGGGCTTTTGTCATGATTAAGATATTACTAGTAAGGTGTACGCAGACTTTTTTGAAGATGTGTGTGTAAAATACTTTCGTACAAGGCAATAAACTCCCGTGAACATTGTCGAAGGTTTGCCATTTGATAAAAATGAATAAAAAACGTAGTTAATCGTCCACACGTAACGACTTGTCGGCACAATTCACGGATAACTATGCCTAACCACCTCAGTTATCGCTGCAACTGTACCGTCTCCGTGCAGTTCTGAAAATTGCACAGCTTTCCTATCCACACGCAACGTTTTATCTGCAACGTTTAAGACTGTGCAGATAAAACGTTGTACAAAACGTAGCGTCTGGACCGGGCATAAGACCGGTATATGGAAAACGTTACAAAAACGCCGAAAGTGCTTAAACTTTCCCCTCTTTAGCTCCTGAAAAGCTTTCGTACAATGGTTCATTTTTTTTCAAGATTCATTGCGAATTCTTTCGGAATTCCTTGTGAATTTTTTGTGAATTCTTTGCGAATTCTTTGCGAATTCTTCGAATTCATTTCGAATTCTTTACAAATTCTTTGTGAATTTTTTGAAGATTTTTGTGCAGGTTTCAAATAGCTCTTTGAGAATGCTTACATACATACATACATTTTAATAACATTTATTGAATAAAATATTTATAATTTTTAATTCCAATAGAAATTTTTTTTATTTCGCCCGTTTGCTAAGCTTGTTTTTGCTGCTATAAAAACCCCTTTTTTAAAAAAACCTTCGAGATAGTCCCGTCTTCTTGAAAGAAATTTTCGCACAGCAGCTTCTGCATAGAAAAAGGAGAAGTTACAAGCGAATAAAAAATTTGAATAGCATTACAAACCTTTAAAAAAGACACTGTTAGCACCTCAAACAACACAACTTCAAGAAACTTTGTAGGAACTTGCACTTATGCATGAAAAACAGTTGTACGACTAAAGTACTGTTTTAATACTTACTTTACTAGATGAAACATTAACGGCATTAGGTTCGGAATTTGTTGCAAATTCCAATGTATTTCGTAACAAACTCGTAACAATTTCCCTATCACAGATTCGTTCGCACTTTGTTAGGAATTTGTTCGAACTCAGTGAAATTTTCGCAACGAATTCCGATTGATTTTAAATTTGTTTCTTCAAAACTTCAGAAGAAATTCTTAAGAAATATTCAAATGTTTCTCATAAAATAATGAACAGTAATACCCCAGTCAAAAGTTGTATTCATTTCAAAAGCTTTTTATATTTCTATCTCTTTCGCTCACTTTCGGAATAGTCGTAACCAATTCCGAATTCCGAATTTGGCACGCTGGGACTGTTTTAATACTTACTTTACTAACTGAAACATTAACGGCATTAGGTTCGGAATTTGTTGCAAATTCCAATGTATTTCGTAACAATATCTTAACAACTTCTCTATCACAGATTCGTTCGCACTTTGTTAGGAATTTGTTCGAACTCGGTGAAATTTTCGCAACGAATTCCGATTGATTTTAAATTCTTTTCTTCCAAACTTCAGACGAGATTCTTAAAAGATATTCAAATGTTTCTCATAAAATTATGAACAGTAATACCCCAGTCAAAAGTTATATTCATTTCAAGAGCTTTTTATACTTCTATCTCTTTCGCTCACTTTCGGAATAGTCGAAACCAATTCCAAATTCCGAATTTGGCACGCTGGATGCGGGCTTGAAAAATTTTCCGCCGTGGGAGATAGGAATCGGCCAGCTGGAGAGAAAGTATCATATTTGTTTTGATTGTTGATAAAAATGTTTGGCTGTCGTTTGTGGTCACTTTCGTTTGTTTAGTTGCTTAACCCCAAAATCTTAGGTTCGGTGAAACACAGCTAGAACTTAACCTGTCCCTCAACACACCCACGACACTGGTGACTAGTGAGCATTAAGCTAGAACTACACTGGCGTCACGTCACGTGAGCTCACGTGCCGTCACGTTTTGCGTGTGGAGGCATGAGCTCACGCTTGGAAATACACTTGTGTCACGTCACGTGTGTTGCAGTTGCTGATCGACGGTTGACGGTTAACTATCTCCAGTTGTGTGACAATAGTTTATATCGCGTTTTCGAAAAGTGTTTTGTAACTGTATTAACAATTAATTATATTATAATGTGCGAGAGTACAGACTCATCCACAAGCTCTTCAGATTTTGAAGAAGACTTAGAAAATGTTGTTGTTTGTGCAGTTCTTCAAAGGGAGCGTCGATTTTGGGTTCATCCGGTTAATCGTGCAAGGGAAACGTCTGGAGGAAAAATGAGACAAACAAAAACAAAATATGTTTTAAATTTGCATATGATATCTCCTATTTCCCGGACGCACACGATCATATGCAATTGGATATTTAAAAAATTTCATGTTTGTCCGAATTTCACTGCGCAACACAGTTCAGTTGCATTGATTATGCCTATAGCATTATCATAAACTTTCAGTGGCTCTGTAATGTATGCCTCAGGCGGCATACCTACAAAGTCCATATTTGCTTGGTATTTTGAACGAAAAAATGCATGCAAATAATTATAAAACATACCAATACAAATTCCACATAAAAATCCTGCTACATCTTTTTCACACAATTTAGCAGCATCAATATATTTTGCCATTTCACAACTATTCATACTTATACATTTCCAACAAATCATTTACCTTATACATTTCAACCAAATCAAATACCATGGCTAAAACGACGATTTCAATTATAAAATACATATTTACGTCACTCAATTTGCATATTTATGTACTTATAACCGATATTTTGATTAATCAGTACTTATTTCGCCATATACGACGTTCAAAAATATACGTTACATGTTAAACGTGCTGTCACGTGAGCTCAAAAATCTGAATTTCCAGATTATCAAAAACGTGAGGTCACGTGACGTCACGTGAGCCGTGTGGCGTGTCGCCAGTGTATTTCTAACCATACAAAATGGTACTGCAGATCTATCACACGTGTGGTCAGCTGATGTGACGGCACGTGACCTCACGTGACGTGACGCCAGTGTATTTCTAGCTTTAATGTCACGTGAGGATAGCAGATCAAGCTAAAATTCTGTTGTGGTGGCGGCTGTTCACAGCTGCTCAGCTTTTTGACCATGGACACTCGTGAAACTCGTCGTCAAAGCGTTCAAAGCTCTTTTCGCTGCAAAATTACTCATTGGAAATATCAACTCTGAGTTTTTGCTATCTATTTTAAATCTTCGTGTTTACCACGGTGAGCGTTGACATCATAGCGGTTTATTCATTCCATTTAATAAGATTAACTACAAATTATATGAACCACGCTGCGCAGTAGCCCGAAGCTTTAACTCAGCGTATCCAATGTTAGATTTTAATCATACCTTCGAAATGTTCAAGTGTCGGCTTATTCGACCAATTAACTAATTTTAATATTTATGTAAATTATTCTAAATAATGTTCTATAGTATTCATTTAATAAAATAGATAAATAAATAAAAAATCTGTTATTTCCTAACATTTAAATTTCAAACAGCTTAATGGAAGCTTGAACGAGTTGTTTTAAATAGCTTCAGGAAACACATGTACATAATTTAATAAAATAAATATGCAAATCAAGTTACATTCAGTTAAACTGGAAGCGACTAACGGTCAAAATATACGGGCGGGATAAATGCTGCGTGCTACACCGAAATTTTTGCGCTGAACATTCAAACTACACGACGACAATGAGACTATATATTATTTCATTTTACAATGCAATACTTAATCCCACTAAATTGTAAACATAAGTTGGTTGAGCGTTTATTTAAATTTATTTATTATCTTACTAAACATTTTAACATTTTGTGCAACTAAACATTTACATTTATGTTTGCCACTACTTTTCGATTGAACTTTTTAAAAACTGTTCGGTTCTCATATGTTTTTGGTTAGAACAAAATGCAATCGTAATAAATTGAAATTTTCTTGATGTGGTAAACATTTTTTTTTTAATAATTTCTCCAAATCAAATACTTTGCTGCACAAAGCAGCAGCTCTTTATTACAACAACAATGCATGGCAACAGCATTCCGGCGCCAAAAAATGCAATCAACATTCGATTCAAAGGTTTGCCTCCAACGTTGAGTCAAATATTGGACGATTAAATCTATAAAGTGTACTAGTACATAGATTTAAAAAAAATTATAGATTTAAAAAAATCGATTTTTTTGTTATTGCATTTTTCGACTCAATATAGCTTCATAAATGACCTCCTGAAATATTTTTTCCAAATTCGAAACTTTAATATATAAATATTGACTTTGAGCGCATGCAACTTCTAATAAAGAAAATGGAAAACAAAAACTTTAAACACATTTTTCTCGAAACAAGGCTTATTAAAATGGCGGACAGATAATATCCGGATTCACCGAACCAATTTTGAAAAACTTTATGGCGTTTTATTTGTTAGAGTAGCTTACATCGTAATGTACCAGAATATGACAAAGAAAATCAAAAACAAATTTTTGGCCTTAAAGAAACTAGGAAAAAAAGGTTCGATTTTTGACATTTTTTTTCACAAGCCCGCCATTTCTTTTTTGATTTTTGGTTTTTAAAAACCGTGGTAAATTACGATGTAAGAGACCTTAGTTTTTAACACCCTGTTGAAATTTTTTGTTTCAAACCTACCAATTCATAAATTATCTGCCCGCCGTGGAGTAACGATTTTTTTCAGAACATGATTTCGCCGCTTTTCATAAAAGGGAAAAATAAATAATTAAATAAAACAAAAATTGTTTTTGTATTTTTCAAATATCAAATAATATTATAAAAAAAGGTTCATGTTAATATTTGAGAAAATGTCTGAGAAAAAATTTCTTGAAAAATGGTCATATTTTTGCCTTCTCAAGTGTACTAGTACCTTAACATGGCAAGTGCTCTGCTACACGCTGGAACGAATTCTTGGTCTAATACATTTGATTCTAGTGTTTGCTCAATTTTTTGTAGATATTGAATTGGTATTTTAAATTATATTATTTATATTTAAAACCATTATAATTTGAATTTCCATTGATATTATTTATTTTAAGCAATGGAAAATGATGTGAATGTTAATGCTGCTGCCGCAACAGTAGTCTTTTGTCTTGTTGCAAATTACTGCTGGCACAAAATAGACTTAAAAGACATAAAAGACGGAGGCGGATGGTGTATCTATCTCTGGACAGAAAGGATAAATTTTTCTTGTGTAAACCTATTGATTGTATGAAAAACAAACCATGAAATTGCCAGTAGTGGATGATACTCCAACTTTTTTGACCAATGATCGATATGTTAACATTAGCGATTCCTTTTTTTCCGTGTGGACCTACCGCTACATTAACACTTAGTTCTTTGGCAAAATTATGCCAGGCATCGCATAAACTGATAGGATTTTTGTACTCTTTGTGTTCAAAATTGCATAGCACTGGGTATGACATATACAGCTGTATAAATTTCAGTACAAAGGTGCTTGTCCAATCCGTTTTATCATCTTTGGAATTGGATTCCATATCCAGTCACAAATTTAAAAAAACTCTAGCGCAACAGAACTACTAGAAACACTTATGTTCGATGAACAGTGGAGGAATCGTGCAGATTTTTAGTGCATATTTTACCACACGTGCTCCAACGTGTTTCAATGGCAACGTACCGGTTTGATCTCACTTGCATATAAAATAATTGGGCGGAAATATTCCCAGGGTTACTACTTGCATGAATTTGAAAATTAAGGAAATTCAAACCCTTGTTTCTTATATTTAGTATCGGTGGCTTACCTAACAAAGCTAACACAAATTCAGAAAATACTCAATACATGCACCACTTTACCAGCACTGGAACTAAAAGTCTACTACAACTACTTCTTGTTAAAATCAAGCCACCCTGTGAATTTCATTTTAATCCACTGATTTGATCGAAAATTACAAGGGTAAAAAAGTGTTTGGGGCTGCCATCCAAAAAATTTCAAGAACTTAGAAAATTTGAATATTTGATACTTACTTTCATTGTAAATATTTGCGATATGAATACCCAATGTCAGCATCTATTGGTACAAAAATTGCAAGACAGCTTTGTGCTGTCAACCCTTTGCCAGCATCAAAGCCAAAAATATACCACATCTGCCTCACGTTGAAGTTAACCTTATTTGTGAATTTCATTTTGATCCGATGACTGCGTTGAAGTTATAGGGGTACACAAAAATGAAATGTTACCACAAAAATGAAATGTTACATTTATTGTGTAGTGTCACTGTAAAATCAATACCATTTGAAAATCATATGATAAAATCGCTTGCTAAAGAAATGGTAACAAAATACAAAAACAGTCATAGCTCGCAAGTCTTTCCTGGTTTTTCTACCATTTTTCTAGTGAATAGTGCCTATAGTAAGGTCCATTTACCTAACAAATTTCGTTTTGATTTCATGACTCTGCTGGAAGTGATAGGGCAAACAGTTTTATTTACTGCAACTGCTTCCTGTCAAAATCAAGCTTCCCTACGAATCTCGATTTCATCCACTGATTTTATCGAAAATTACAAGGGTAAAAAAGTGTTTGGGGCAGCAATCTGAAAAATTTCAAGAACTTAGAAACTTTGAACATTGGCTACTTACTTTCATTGTAAATATTCGCGATATGAATACCCAATGTCAGCATTTATTGGTACAAAAATAGAAAAACTGCCTTGTGCTGAAAACGCTTTGCCTGCATCAAAGCCAAAAATATACCACATCTGCCTTACATTGAAGTCAGCTTTCTTTGTGAATTTTGTTTCGATCTGATGACTGCGTCGAATTTATTGGGGTACAAAAAAATTAAATGTTACCAGTCGCAAAAGTTTCAAAATTTCCAATTCCTAATATTTGTTGTTTAGTGTCACTATAAGATCAAGACCATTTGAAAATCTTATGTCAAAATCGCTTACCAAATAAATGGTAACAAAATACAAAAATTATCATAACTGGCAGCCCTTTTCTGATTTTTCAACCATGTTTCTACTGAATAATTATTTTAGTAAGGTCCTTTTACCAAACGAACTTTGATTTGATTTCATGACTCTGCTGGAAGTTATAGAGCAAAAAGCTTATTTGCCTAAGTGAATTTTCAAAACTCAAGACTCCAAAATTTTATTTTTCAAAATATTTATTTTCTTAGTAATATATCACGATGGCACCACCATTTATTTTCTTAGTAATATATCACGATGGCACCACTGGCACAGATTGACACACATTTCAAAATCACTTCGATTAGACTTGGTCCTAACCAAGACCAATACATTCTCTGAATTTCAGTTGCATCTGATTATCGGGTTGTGAGTCCTCGTAAATAGAAATTTTTGGTGCTTAAAACATAGGTGAACCAAGGAAGGGCTACCGTTCTTGCCGGGTGGAAAATTTCAAAAGTTTTTCTTTGGCTATGTAGACAAAGCATTAGATTTTTATGAGTTTCGTTTTTTCTAAAATAACGAAATTTTTTCAGGAGAGTTGATGATTCAAAGCCTGCCATAGCTACAGTGTTGCCAACATGCTCATAAGAACTACATGAATTTTTAACTTAGTAGTATCAATTTCTCCTGTAAGTTTCATAGAGATCTAACGGCTCTGTCAAAAGCTACCAATAAAAATTTTTTCAAATTTTCCCGATCTCATTTTAGACACCTAGCACATACATAGGGCTACAAACTTCCAAAACATAATCGTATTCTTATTTATAACACGTTCAAAATTCATTTCATTATCTTAATTTTTGCAAAAATTATTTATTGATAGAATAATAGGTTTAAAGTATCACCAAAATGGACGCCGGCGCCAAAAAGTTAAAGAAAATTAACATTTGGTAAAACTTGGGCCTATTTCGCATATACATTAATATATCCCGAAAACTTCAACTCAACCAGATAGCGCGTTCCCGTGAAATAGTCACTGATTTTTTTTGATGATATATATAAACATATATACATATATATATATATATATATATATATATATATATATATATATATATATATATATATATATATATATATATATATATATATATACATATATATATATATATATATATATATATATATATATATATATATATATATTTATATATATATATATATATATATGTATATATAAATATCTATACATATATATATATATATATATATATATATATATATATATATATATATATATATATATCCATATATCCATATATATTTTCAAATATGAATTTTTGGCTAAACCGATTTTAATACTGCGAGAAAAATTGAAAAATAATTTTAGCTTTTACTGTAAATAAATAAAGCCATGAAAAAGATATAATCAATCTTAAAAATAGATAGACATTTTTATCAACATTAAAGTTTATCAATAATTTACTATATTGAACAAGTTTATTATACTCACAAAGGTTATTAATTTGTGATCATGGTTCCTTTCTTGTCTATAAATCAGCATAGACAACGTGTATCGTCTCTAAAACTTATCAAAGCAAAAAATAATTAACATGGGAAACTTGATCGTTTTTCGGAATAAGCCTCCAAAAGCGGAATAAAATTGGTATTGTTTTTGTGGGATGATTAAAATTGCATTTATTTCTTTCTTGATTAAGTGGTTTTGAAAGTATGCACTGATTCTCATCAGACATCAACTCATAGTGCATACTTGACTAATGTGACCACTTGCAGTTGGAGATCATTAATTTTTATTAGTTGTGATAAATTTTAACATCCTGGACTTATATCCATCGCTATCATTCACTCATAAAGGTTATAAATTTGTGATCATGATTCCCTTCTTATCTATAAATCAACATACACAACGCATAGACAAAGTATTCTCTATTATTGTTGCTGGCTCTTAAGACAACAAAATACAGCCATGAACACATGTGGAATTCGAACCAGTAACTTCGATTGAAATTTTTTGTTGAAAATTTTGCATTTAATCCTAAATAGCTTTAAAATTTTCTGGCTACGAATACGAGGAAACCATGAGAAATTATTTTCTTGTAACTCTTAAAGTTAAAGAAATTTAGAAAGTCAGTAACAAAAGAAGTAAGAAGTGAGTAACCCTTATATAATAAACGAAATTTGCAATTTAATTTCAAAAAATATCAAAAGACTTGTCCTCAGTCACTTAAAAATTTTGAAAAAACGAGAAACTCTGAAAAAATTCCCGGATAATCTCGGTTTTGATATATGGATGGTATTTGAAGCTACCTGAAACTAAATAAAATTAAACTCGTTGGTTATACAAGTAAACAAAGTGTTAGCTTTGTCGATTAAAAAAAAGATCCGATTCGTTGTGAAGTACAAATGAAACTGATTTATTACAATAAGAAAACTATTTTCAACAGGTTTTAACAGGTTGCTGTTTTAAAAATGAACGATTATTGAATTTGAGTAAAATGAGTTTAACAAAATATCGCTGATGTAGTTATTGCAGTCGCGACACATGCCGGAAATTATTGATGGTATTGACCGGGTCACATGTCACCTACAGTTGGCCTCGTTTACTCCTCCCTCCTTAAATTTCTGCGTCCCGCAGAATTCGAGTGATTAAATGTGTGTCATGGGTTGAACTTAAAGGTAGGTATCCATATGTTGCATTTCTTCCGTATCGTATCCCTGTTGCGTATCATTCACTAAAGGGATTCGGTGTCCACACTACTCAATATTCCATGTATCATCAATACGATCCGTTGCAAAAAGCTCGATACGCAGCTGCAACGCTTTTATTCACGAATCTATAGTGTACAACGCAACGTGTCCACACATGACTCCACTTAGTATCGTATCATTCCTTGCACAAAATGTGATATCGTCGATATACTTCAATAAATTCAAGAATGTTTTCTTTATTCCACTCCATTATCTATGCACTGCACTACAATATTGACAAGTTAACGACTCAAATGTCAAAATGCAACGCGACTTGTGCAACGCAAGTTGTCCAATTATGATTCGAGAGCGTATCGTTTCATTCCTTTGATGCGACGGCAAGAAACCGCCAAATGACCGATCGAGTTCGTTGCGTTTCTTTGTATCAAATTTTGATACGCAATGAAGATACGTTTGCCGTATCGATACGCGAAAATGATACATACGCGGTGATACGATACGCGAAAATGATACATATGGATACATACCTTAATAGGTTGAATGTCGCGCATGCTGGGGCTTGTGGAAGTTGATGTTATCGTCGGATGAAGTATTTGCAATGATGACCTATGTTTTTTGCATCTTAAGACTGTAAGTATAGCGAGAATTAGAATTAGAACTGTGGTTAAACTTATATTGGTTATGGTCGAATATGAACGTTTGGTAAGTATTTCCTTTAACTGCTCTCTGTTCTTCAAGTGCAGGCTATGAAGATAAGGTATATTTAGTTTTATCTTCTCGTCGGATGGTGATATTTGAAGTGCTGTTGGTAAGACCTGGACCGATGTCAACTGCTTGTTTTCGAATGTCCTATTGTTGATCTGGATGGTCTCATTAGCGAAATGAATGATAAAACTCCCGTTTAGTTGTTTCGTGGAGTTAGTTTCGAGAAGTTCCCCATGGAAATTATCGAGGAAGATAGTGTTGTCGTTGATCAAGTCTACTATCTCGTCCCGGTTGTACTCGTATTGGCACTCGACTTTCATCCCCCTTATCAATTGGCTAATGCAGTGGTCTCGTGGTAGTATTTGTAGTTGGTGTTCTTTACATATTGTGACATTGTTTATTATATTGCACTTGCCTTTGATCCCGAACTATTCTGTATGGTTGGTTAGCAACTCGTCAAATTCCAGATACACTCGTTTTTGATTTCTTGTTGTTGCCTTGATGTTGATGTGACTGTACACGTCCTTACTCATTTTGGGTAATGAGAGGGTATATAACAGCGTAGCTCCTTTCATGACTATCGCTGGTTCTGCATATTCCACAGCTTCGACTTCGTTTGCGTATGGGAGTGTTTCGACTTCAGTGATGAGATGATTTATTTCTTCTTTGTCCAAGAGATTTGTGTTGACTATACCTCCTTTCGCCAATTGTTCAGCCATCGTGATCTCATAAATCTCATTTCTCAGAATGCTTAGCCTGTTAAATAGCATTTGTTTGTATTTGTCATCTATTCTGTCGTCTAAATTTTGAACAATTTTATAATATTCTCGTAACATTTTGTCTGTTGATTCCATTATCTTTTTGTTGATTCGATACTGTTTGTTATTATTGGAAACTAGGTCGTTTTGGCTTCTGACTATTTTGTCCCAGTCTGTAGCATCGGGTGAACCGGCTACTCATTTCCAGGCAGATCCGATCCAATTTATTGATCTTGTGTTCCGCGATTTTTCCCCTTTAAGTTTTTGGATAGTTCGTTGTATCTGCTCAATTAGGTGTTCTATTTGAGGCCGCAGGATACTTGTCTGCTTCATTTGGGCGAAAATTGGCATTGTTCTGTTGATTATTTCGGTGTAGCTATCCAGGTCAATTATATGAACTAGTTTGAAGCTACCAGTCAATATTCTTGTAGTACTTGCGTTGATACATATCAATGGTCCTTGACACTCGAATACCAGTGCACCCATGGTTAATTGTAACCAGTTTATTCTGAAAATAAAAGAGTATGACTTATTTTAGGGTGTTTTTTACGTGAGTTTTGTGGATTCGCCTTCCACTCATCGTAGTAACCGTTACTTTATTATCTTCTCCTACAGTTTCTTTTTTGTACAATGGTTTATTTTTTCCTTTAATTTGTTTAATAGCGGTGAATATTGCTTCTCCAGGTTTGTAGGTTTTAACGTTTTGTCTCTTCTTATTTTCTATTTTTAATCTTTTCTTCTGAATATTTTTAATTTGCTCCGCAAGGTCGATATTAATTTTCTCTCTGAAATTCAATAGGTTCTGGTAGTTTATTCGTTGCTCTCTGCCAAAATATATGTCGCTGGGTTTCCTTTTTATCACCGAATGTACTGAATTGTTGTATCTATCAACGGATATTTCCATAAGTTCTCTTGTAGACAGATCCGGTAATTCCTTTTGTAGGCACCGAGCGATTTCAATGATAGTTGAATGGACCCTTTCGATTGTACCGTTTACCTCACTCCCTTGAGTTGGAGTTAGGTACAATTGAACTCCCAAATTCTTGATGTAATTGGATATGATTGGACTGGTAAGCCCTTTTTCATTATCGATCACTAACATTTTGGGCACAGAGAAGTAATGTAATATTTTTATCAATTTTTCCCGTAGATGGAGCACGGACTTGTCTTTAATTCGGAAAAATTTGGTGAACTTCGAAAATTTATCTACGCAAGAAATGAATTTTTCGCCTTGGAACTCGAATATATCCATGTGTAGTATCTCCGTTGGGTATGTCGGTGTTGGTGTTTCTTGTAGTTGCGGCTTCGAAGGGTGTCGATCATACTTGTTGCTGTTACATGTGTTGCAATTTCTGACGTAGTCCTTGATCTCCTTGGACATGTGTGGAAAATAATATTTTTCAAAGATTTGCGTCTTGTTCTCTTCAAAGTTTCGGTGTGCTCTTCGGTGCTCTGTTTCTATAATACGCATGCGGTTTTCAACATTGGTGATATCTTCGACCACTCTCTGCGTCAGGCGAATTTTAAATTTACCGAAATTTTCCTTATAAACTTCCTGTAATAGTTGTATGTTATTCTCAGAAATTTTCAAGCCATTAACGATGTTTGGGTTCAGTCTTTCTTTCAATACCCTTATGAGATTCCCTCGGTTTATGCTTTGAATTCTGATGTAGAGTCTGCGATATCCCGGATGTGGTTCCTCGTAAGCATAAACCGTTTTGCCCTCTGTTATAATCAATTGATTTTTGAATACGTTTATTGGAGCCTCGGTGTGAGATATAAGATCGGTGCTGTCTTCTTCGGCACTATGCATAGTTTGTGACGAAGAAGTGAGAACGTTAGCCTCCACTTGCAATCTCGATAAAGCATCTGCAACATGGTTGGTTTTTCCGGGTTTGTAGATCAGCTCGTAGTTGTATTCCTCAATTCGAACCTTCCATCTTTTCAATTTGGCATTATGGTTCTTATTGCTCAAACTGAATGTTAAAGGCTGATGATCCGTGAGTATTTTAATTTTTTTTGCCCCATACAAGTAATTTCTCAAGTTGTCCAGAGCCCAAACTATCGCCGAAATCTCCTTCTCATTGGCGGCGTAGTTTTCCTCAGATGGTTTGAGGGACCTGGATATATATGTGATGGGTCTATCTTTGCCAATTTCTCCCTGACAAAGGACTGCTCCAATCGCTTGGTTGGAAGCATCCGTGGTCAGAATGAACGGTTTGGAGAAATCAGGGAAGATAAGTATTTCTGGCGAGATTAGAAGCTGTTTTACGGTATTAAATGCTTTTAACTCATCTTCACTCATGCATATTTTCACCCTTTTCGATTGACTGGATTTAATTTGTCCTTTGTCGCCTCTTGTCAGATTTGTCAATGGTTTCGCGATTTTTGCGAAATCTTTTATAAAACGTCGATAGTACGACGCTAGGCCCAAAAAGCTTTTTAAATCTTTTAAATTTTCAGGTGGCTTTATTTTTTGAATTGCGGCGACTTTCTTCGCGTCTGGCTTTATGCCTTCGGGAGTAATAACGTACCCTAAAAATTCGGTTTCGGTTTTCAGAAACTCGGTTTTGTTTAAATTGACTCGAAGATTGGCGCTTTCTAATTTAGAGAATATTTTGGATATGTTTTCCAAATGCTCTTGTTCCGTTGCTCCGAGTATGATGATATCATCAACATAAACATAGCATATCTTCCCGATGTATTCCTTGAGGACATCGTCGATCATCCTTTGTCTTAATTTCTGCTTCAACGCTGGTGTTAACTATTTTGTGGTCATTGACGGGACCAAAGAGTCTTTTATGTGCCTCAATTATTCTGCTAAGCTTTTGCTTTACTTCTGGTTTAAGGTGACTATCCCGGATTTGGATGTTGTTGACCTGAATAGATTCTTTCCCTTTTAGAGGAATTTCTACATCTGGTTTTAACTTGAGTAAATTGTTTTTTCTGTCGATTATGGCTTCGAGTTATTTAAGAGTATCATCTCCGATGATGCCATCGAAGGACTAAAGACCCGGAAGTACGAAAAAATGTATTATAAGATCAATTCCTATACTTTTGAAAAATTTTCCTGACACTTTTTCTTTGATTTCTATGTCTCCTCCTGCTGACTGAATATTGAAGACTTTATCGACTGGATGGGTTTTTGGTGCTAAGTCAGGCTTCACGAAGTTCTTATTAGCACCGGTGTCGATAAGAAATTTTAAAATTTTGCCGTCTCTAGTTCTGTACTCTAGGTATGGAACGCTAGAGAGGCTTGTGTCATAAAATTTATTTCATCTTCCTGCTCGTATTCCTCTTCCTGTTGGTCGTTTTGATCCAGTTCGTCATTTTCTTCCAATGTTGGCTCTTCACTTATTTCCAGAGCGTTAACTCTTTGTTGCTTGCGGGGGTAATTATCAGATTCATTGTATCTCTTCGGAAGTTTACCAAATCCTGGCCGGTTCATGTAATCAAGTTGCCTAGTTTGAATCGATTGTTCCACCTCCATTGGGGTAGGTGGCTTCTGCGCCTGCGGCCTTGGGGGTGGTTGTGGGCGCTGCTCATGTTGGACGCGATAAATCTCGTTTTTTTGATTAATTGGTAGTGTCCTGGGTAAGGCTCGCGAGCCTGGTTTAGGTGGTTGTTGATTTAGGTAACGCGAAAAGAACTGATTCATTGGTGCAGTTACAGAATTTGGCGTAGAAGTATTTCGTATATTAGCATTACGAAAATTTAAATTCTGGAACTCCAGGCACGATGCGTATGCTTCAGGTAGTGTTGAAGGCCTCTGGATGATCAACATTCTCGATAAGTCACCTCTCAATCCTCTAATGAAAACATCGAGAGTTCGATGCCTATATGTCTCTGTTAACACATTCATAGTTTCCAATGAGTAGTCCTCAGTTTTCAATTTGTTGAGAATAAGCGAGAATTGATGATTGACATTGGCATAGAATTCATCTACACTCATAGCTCCCTGCGTCATGGTGCTGAGTTGGTGTTCCAGCGTCCGAATGTCTCTCTTGTCGGCGTAGTGAAGAGATATGCACTTTTTGATGGCACTCCAATTACCGTCGAATATGTTGTAGGATATTAAAGCAACGTCTGCGGGCCCTCTCACCTTTTGTCGTATACTCTGTAAAATAGCGCGGTATATCGGCACTCCGTAATCTCTAAGAATACTCTCTACGTTGTGGATCCAGGAAACGTATTTCGAGGGATCTCCATCGAAGACTTGTAACTCCTTCACACAATCTGGCAGTCTTCCAATCTCTTTCAACTCCTCCGCGTTTTGCGGTGCTTGAAGTGGAGCTTCCTGAATGTCAGTCATTCTGCTGGTGGTAAGCTGTACACGAGTCTCTTCTGTACTCCCAAGACTGTCGAGCTTCCTCTCCATTCTTTTACCGAGCTCGATTTGAGCATTTGCGGCACCAACTAATTGTGTCAATACATCCTGTAGTTGTTCCATGTCGAATAATAATCGCGAGTGTATTCCTGGAATCTCGGTTCACTAATAATAAATGCTTCTGCGCTTTTTTCTCTATAGAACACTATAAGAACTACTATATTGGGATCACTTCACTTTAGATATATTTTCGATCACTTGTGTGAATTTGACCATATATTTTATTCAAATATTTTATTTATATCATTTATTCATTTATTCGTATATATGTCACTTATATCATTCGTATATTTCATTGAAATTTCATTCAATTAATGCCAAAAAATTTGTTTAATTACTTCAAATATTGACAAGGCAAGTAAAAATGTTTTCAAGGTAAGTAAAATCTTGTACTTACATTAAACAAGAGGCTAGCATCTTTCTTGTGCAATTGCCTCTGAGTTCCATTCTTCCTTTCACACCGGATGCCAGATAAGGGGGTTCTGTATTGGATTCAATACTTCCGTCGTTGGTGGTGTAGGACAAGGCGTATTCTTCCCTTTTGGTTATAGCGTTCACGGTTTTTTCACTGATTCGCACGTATTTGCACAACCTACTCGCGGTACGCGGCTCGCTCACATACACACTTATGTACCCGAAACTACTTTTTGCCTTAACTAGAAACGCAAATTTTCCCGATTCACGGTATTTTATGTACTCAAAAATACTTTTTGCTTTAACTAGAACGCAATTTTTTCGATTCACGGTATTTTATGTACGCAACGATTCCCTAAATGCTCGGGCGCCAGTAAACAAAGTATTAGCTTTGTCGATTAAAAAAAAGATCCGATTCGTTGTGAAGTAGGTACAAATGAAACTGATTTATTACAATAAGAAAACTATTTTCAACAGGTTTTAACAGGTTGCTGTTTTAAAAATGAATGGTTTTAACAGGTTGCTGTTTTAAAAATGAACAATTATTGAATTTGAGTAAAATGAGTTTAACAAAATATCGCTGATGTAGTTATTGCAGTCGCGACACATGCCGGAAATTATTGGTGGTATTGACCGGGTCACATGTCACCTACAGTTGGCCTCGTTTACTTACAAATGTACCAAATTGGTTGACGTATCGGGTCGACGTCTCGATGCCACATGATTGTCAGTGTAACATCAGTTCTGTTCGTTAACTCCATCCATTGCAATGCATTGCCATGAAGTCGTTTTTATATGGTGTTAACACTACACTCTAAATAAGGCGATTTCGATCAGCTGGTCGCTTTAGAACTAAAATCGACCTAAATCTACCTGATTAACCATACACTTTTCTCGGCGTCTGACAGTCGAAAGCTAACTGATTTAGAGTTAAGGTAAGTACGCAGCCTTGCCTGAATTTCGGTTCCCCTTTAAAATGCATGGGAAAAGAGTGACGAAATTTCGGCACGTGAATTTTTTTCAGGCCACTTGAGAAAATCGGTACGCAGCCCGTCCTGAAACGTTGCCTGAAAAGTGTCAGAATTTCAGTGCTGCTCTTTGCTCGTAGGTGGCTCTGCAGCACAAGTGGATAGTTTTTTCAGGCACGAGGTGCCGGAATTAAATGGTCTGCTATTTATTTGGTCGAGTAAAGCAATCATTTTGTTCATTTTGAACACGCGTCAAATTTGAATTTTGTTTGAAAATTTGAAATTTGTTGTACGTTGGAACTTTCTGTCGACAAATTAACTAATTTTATGCGTAGGATAGTTCGTACAGAACTTGAAGCAATGATTTTTCAGCACATTTGGTTTTTTTGCCAGATACGTTTACTCGGAAGCACTTTAATTAGCTGGTTGGTTAATTGAAATAGTGCGACGTTATAAAAGGTCTGTTCGCGTACTTCAGCAAACTGCAGCAGTAACATAATTTGGCAGCTGGCTTCTTTTTCCTGCAAAATTTGACTTGAAGCAATGATGCGAATCTATTTGAATATGTTATAATAGATTCATGTACGCAAACAGACCTAAAGTTTTCAACACCGAAATATGAAATGCATGGATGAAAATTATGTATTCGTGTGAAGGAAATATATTTCAAATAAAGCATTATTAAATACATTACATAATAGTTTTACTTAAAAAAATTACGCCTGTTTTCTTTCAGCCTAATGGAATTTAACGTGCAAGTAGTTTTTAACATTTCCTACTATAACTTCATTTCTACCGTAAAATTCGATTTGATTCATAATATTGCAGAATGATGAGCATGTGGATACTTCTTTAAATCTTCAAACTGGAAAAAACAAATTGGTTGCAGCTAATTACTTGCACATTTGGACTAACTTGCAAAACTTACATCTTTCTTAAATCTTCCTTTTGTTTTCCTTTCAATGAGATAAGGGTTGACCCTCACTGATGCTTTCTTCTTTTTATCATTTTCTAACGACTCAGCCACTACAAATGCGCAGTACATCAACATCAAACTCGCGAAAGCACTATCCATTATTATGTTTGCTGAAATTTTTTTTTTTTGTAATATTCTACTCTTCTCTACACGAAAATTTTTTCGTGTAGAAATAAATAGCAAAACCGAGTGACCGAAATTCAGGCAAGGCTGCGTACTTACCTTTAATCAAGTACAAATCAGGTACTATTGCGAATTTTTCCCGGCTGAATTGTTCTCAGAAAGTGCTAAATTCCATCCGTGAGAGGCACAGTAGATTTGAATGAAATGACATTCGAATTTTGTTCTAAAATAGCAAAAATTGGACAAAAAAGGAAAATGTGAGTTGTACAAAGTGACAAAAAAATGTTTTTGCATGTTCCTGCATCATTTTCAATAATTTTGAAGCAAAAAAAATTATACACATAAATTCGAATGACATTTCTTTCTCTAAATATTCTCATTCTAAATTACTTCGGATAGTGTGAACGCTTACCTGATTAACTTGACAGCTCTTAAATCTCCCTGATTTAGAAATGTAGCATTTAACAACATATTAGTACGCCGTTTGACTGAAAACTGGAAAATTCCCCTCTTTCATGAAAGATCATGAGATTTCTCGGATCTGAGCTACTGAGCAAAACTGACAAGTGTCAAACTATGAGGCGCGAGTACATATTTTCAAATGTGTGTGGCAAGCAATATAATATTTTACATTAGTACAACATCATATTTTAAACCACTTATAATCCCTATTGGTCTTTCAAAAATAGACAACTGACACTTTTTGTTACCATTTTTCAGGAAATGCCATTGAAGCGTTTTTTGCACTTTTCATGAAGTTTCCCCACCACATGATTCATGAAGTTTTAGTCAATAAACGCGACTGAAACACTCAAATAGTTGAAATTGAGTGGACAACAACGGTATAAATGTCCACCCATTGCCCTCCTGATTCTCTCGCCTAGAACACACGTAAAAGTAAACCTGTCAAATTAAAGGGGAAATGCTTGGATTTGACTGTGAAGAGATGAAATTTTACTACCAAACCCTCCAATGTAAATCTTATGGGCATGTCCACTTCATTTTTACTATCTCAGTGGACTGAAAGTACACGAAAGGACCTATCATTTCTCCATTCCAGTGGATTCCATAAAGTGCCAGTCAGCTGATATATTGGATATTAATGGTGTATTCTACCCTGAATTTTCCACTATTAATAGTAGTTTAATAAAATTATTAGCATGTACCTTTATTTTTAATGAAACTGTTAGCATGTACCATATAAAAGGAAAATTCCCGTTGTGTGAGCTCTCTTAGTTTTTGAAAAGTTAGTAGAATTTTAATACTGCAACATAGACTTTCTCGTTATGGTTTCAATTTTCATTCCATCTTTTGCCACAGTATTTATCCTCGATTTAATTCATCGCTTCAAGTTTCTGTATTTCAAGTTATTAAATTGAAAAATAAATAATTCAAAAATTTGTAATCTTCGCCCTTTTTTATTTTTTGTAGTAAGAAAAGATATTGACCTTAACAGAGGGTGATGAGTCAGCTCCCGGAATCTAACACAAAATTGTTGCAACTTATAGTCATATTTATTCTTAAATTCATCGAATCTCTTGAAGGTACGAAAAGGAAGTTGAAATACCAATATGAAAAATACTCGAGCAAAAGATTATTCGACATAGTAATTCTCCATACAACAGTCGTCTCCGGATGGTGCCCAAGATATTGGACAAATCAAACAAACAAATATATCGCCTTGTTTTCGATTCCAGGCAATTAAGTGAGGTGACAATAAGTGACAGATATCCTTTGCCTAATCCTGATAGCATACGAAATATATTTAGAATGGCAGAGTTTTTTTTATCATTCTTGATTTCACCATGCTTGATCTAAAACCTGGTGAAAACTGTGGATAGGAAAAAACTGCATTTTTCTCATCTTTTGATGTTAAACTTAACACTACTTTCTTCCGCAAAGCAGATTAAACTTTTTCTATGAATATCCGGATACTACGAAAGTTCATAAAAAATTATGCAAAAGTTGCTTATCTCCTTACAATATATTTAAAGAGAGGTATGAAAATAAGCGAAGAAGATGAAATTTATATTTCAACCTTTGCAGATTTCAAAGAAATCCTTGCAAATTACTCAATTTTGAAATATCTAAGCTTCAATACCACTTAAGGCGCTACCCTCACTCAGGATGAGTAGTCAATGTCACATGCCTTGAAGACCTTAAACGATCATGAGAAGGACTATTTAACTATCAAAAAGCAACTTTTGGCGATCGTTTGGACTCGGAAATTTGCTTATTTTATTGTAAATGCTTTACATATGAACACAAAATTAAAGCATCTGTTGGTGCAATATTTACGATAATGTCTGGTGCTGCCAATCTTGTGTTAGCCCCACATCCAAAGATGTAGCAAATCTACTTCAAGTTAAGTTAAAGCCACTTTGTGAATTTCAATTCCATTGGGTGACTACGCTGGAAGTTCAAGTGGTGTAAAGATTTTTAGGGTAACAACCCTCAAAACTTTACAAATATTCGAGACGTTAATATTTGTTGTTGATTGTCATTGCAGGATCATTCCAGTTTGGAAATTCAATGAACACATCGCTTAGTAAAGAAATACCAAAAAATTACTAAAATTATCATAGCTGGCAGCCCTTTCCCCATTTTTCAAAAAAAAAATCCTACGACAGATGGCTTATAACAAGATCCATTTACTACATTAATATCGTCTCAATTTTATGGCTGGACCGGAAGTTATAGGGAAAAAAGCTTGATTTTGTCGAGCAAATTCACAAGATTTAAGGGACAAAAAATACCGTACTGGCAACTCTATTCTAATTTTTCAATGAAATTTCTACCAAATGTGGTCTGAAGTAAGATGCATATTCAATTTTGAATGAATGAATTGAATTGAATTAAATGAATTTTGTTGAAATTTTGCCGCTGAATCGGCAACTATGGCAACCAGTTTTTCCTCCGTGGGCTTCTAAGATGGTATCACTTTCACAGGGTTGCCCGCATTTCAAAATCATTTCTATCAGACTTGGTCCTATTCACTGCCACAATGTTCTGTCAATTTTATAATTATCGGTTTATCCGGTTGTCAGTTACCATGAACAGAAGTTTCAAGTGCTAAAAATGGACGTAATTTGATGATGGGTTGCCGTTCTTGTGCAACTTGGAATTTTGACAATTTAAAATTGACATTGTGAGAAAACTTAAAATTTTCAATTGACAAAGGATAAAATTAATCAATTATTTGAATTTTTTGCAAAAAGCAAAATTTTGCAGAAGGGTCGATGATTTGAAAGATTTTTTTTCATTTGCCTGCCGTAGCTACAGTGTTGGCCGTACAGTCTTCATCGATGATCCAATGTTTCTTTCAGAAGTTATGAAGAGTCGAAATTTGATATAAAATTCATTTCCTACTTTTAGGCACTCAGCACCCACACACGGCTCCAAATTTCCAATTCTTTATAATATACAAGCATTAAACATATGTAATAAGCTTTCATTCCCAATACTTTCTATTGACAAAAATATACTCTTCATAGAAATAGAGGAGTACCTTAAAATCCTCGCCACCGGCAAAGAGTAATAGGTATCTTAATTTCAGCAATTCATGAACCTAACCACTATATTTATCTATGACCTCCAAGAATTTCATCTCAATCAGATTGGCCACCCCAGAGAGTATCTCTCTTAATAATTTTGCTGATATATACACAGTCTATTCAAAAAGTTCTGAGACCCGTTTCGACCTCGTTGTGCTAGTGGTGCTATCCGTCGGAAAAATACGGAGCTACGTAGACTAAACTTCTGATATTTTTTTCCGCAGCGGTTGTGACGAGACTATAGCTGCTATTAGCTGCTATTTTAGCAGTTCTAACTGTCCGATGTCACGAAATAGCTACTTTCTGATGCTTGCTGTTTGACAGTCGAGCTGTCTAAGGTTCCGGAATAGCTGCTATGGTAGCCGCTATTTGCTGCTCGCACTGTGGAGGATAGCTAGAAAGTAGCTAAATCGAAATGGCCGTGTGTACACAGCTGACATACTGTTCAAACGTCACTTTGGATTAGAAATGGAAGCTGTTTTCGCGCTTTGGTGGCAAAATAGATGAGCAATAAACTTGAAAAATGCTATCACAAACTAAATACGGACTTTCGAACACTTCAACTCAAATCGAGTTTTAAGTAGGTTTTTGCACAGGGCAATTCATCTTGAGTTTTAAGAAGGCGGGTGTGAAACACAACAGACCGGGTACGCTGAATCGTTTACCATGATATTTTCAACGTTTCTTTTTCGTTCTTTTTCATAGATGTGGTGTTAAAAGCCAGGAATAAGTGACACGTTTTGAATATATGTGGAAAATTTTATTGTTTTTTCTGCAACTGTGCGCTGAAAACGCTCAAATTTCATACAACTTCCAAAATGCAAGGCAAGTGTTTAGCTGATCCAACTAAACACACAGAAGGTCTGTTCCCGTACTTGAATCTATTATAATATATTAAAATAGATTAGCAGCAAATCGTTTTGTACTTTTGCTGCAAGCCAATTTTGCAGCAAAAAGAAGCCAGCTGCCAAATTCTGTTACTGCTGCAGTTTGCTGAAGTACGGGAACAGACCTAGATTAAAGTTAAAAAAAACTCTAGCGCACATGAACCGCTAGAAACACTAATGTTCGAAAAACAGTAGAAGAATCGTGCAGGTTTTGAGTGCATATTCCACCACATGAGCGGCTTAGTACGGCCAAACTGTTTCAAACGCCACGTTTTAGTTTGGTATCAAGAATGCATTAAAGCTCATATGGTGGAAGGTTTCAGATATTACCACTGGCATGAATTTCAACGTTTATGAGAGCTAAACACGGGTGAATTATATTCGTTATCAGTTCCTTATTTCACAAAATTTTGAAAGCAGCATCTCATATAACATCAATGAAGAAAATGCTCAGCTGACATACTTTTTCTGCAGCACTGTAACTGAAGTTGGAGTTTGGGGCTGCGATCCGAAAAATTTGCAGAACTTTGGGAATTGAAACATCGGTTATTTATTTTCATTATAAATGTTTCCGGTATGAATACTAACTGTAAGCATTTATTGATACAAAAGTAGCACAACCGACTCGTGCTGGCAACCTTTCGCCAGTATCAAAGCCATGAATATATCACATCTGCTTCACGTTGTTTAATTACATTCGAAGTTATAGGAGTATAAAGAAATTACGGGTTACCTGCAGCGAGTTTTTTCAAATAATCGAAAACTTAATATTTGCTGTTTATTGTCACTACAATATACCCTATAGTGGCTTTTCAACCAAATCTGGCCTGAATAGTGTTTATAATAAGTTCCATGAATTGTAAGAAATTCGTATTGATTTCATAACTGCACTGGAAGTTATAGGGCAAAAAGTTTTATTTTCCTGAGCGAATTTTCAAAAGCAAAGACACCAAAATTACCATAGCTGGCAGCACCAATCAAATTTTTCAACCAAATTTCCACCAAACAGAGACTAAAAATAGGTTCAGCTACTGTGTCAATTTCATGAAAATCTGGTTACTAATTCACATTTCATAGGCCAAAAAGTAGTTTTTTTTCCTTGTAATTTTTCAAGATGGCACCACTGGCACAGAGTTGCCTACAATTCAAAATCGATTCGATCAGACCTGGTCCTACTTAAGTGCAATGCATTCTGTAAATTTCAATTATATTTGATTATTTATTAGTGAGTCCCGTAAACCGAAGTTTTTGATGCTAAAAATATAGGTTAACTGGGAAAGGGTTACTGTTCTTGTCCGACATGAAATATCCAAAGTTTTACTTTGAACGTGAAGATAAAGCATAAGATTTGTATACAGATTGGTTTCATTGTAACAAACGGACATTTTTTAGGATAGTCGATGGTTGAATGTTTTCACTTAAAAAAATTTTTTTTTTTCAAATTTAAGACACCCAAATTATCATAGCTGACAGCTCCAACCGAATTTTTCAACCACATTTCTACCAAACGTAATTTAAATTAAGGTCCAGCTATTGTGTGAGTTTCGTCAAAATCGAACGATTCAATCAGAATTTATAGGGATATATGCATTTATCTTTTTTAGTGATTTTTCAAGATGGCACCACTGGCACATAATCACCCGCATTTCAAAATCACTTCCATCAGACCTGGTCCTATTTAATACCAATACATTCTGTACATTTCAATTAATTCTGCTTATCCGATCATGAGTTTCCGTGAACAGAAATTTTAGATGCTAAACATATAGGTAAATTGGGCAAGGGTTACCAGGCGTGCCCGTTATACCATATCAAATTTTTTTTTTGTCTATGTTAAAGCACAAGATTTACATATGAGTGGCTTTTTTTTGAAGAAGCGGAATTTTTTCTAGAGAGACGATGATTTGGATGTTTTCACTTTAAGCGCCTGCTTCAGCTACAGGGTTGCCAGCATCTAAATAATACCAATATGTCCTGAAAATTTCGTAACGATTGAATAGCTCTGTCAAAAGTTATCGCAATTCAAAAATTTACTTATTTTCCCGTTCTCTTTTTAGGCATCCAGCGCACACATGTGTTTAAAAATTCCAAAACATCATCCGATTTACATGTAAAACATGTTCGAAATTTATTTCGTTAACTTTATTTTTGCAAAAATTATTTGTGTACGGAATAATAGGTACATTAAAAATATCACTAAAATGGCCGCCGGCGCCAAAGGGTTAAAGCTAATTGACATTTAGTGAGACCTGGACCTATTCTGCATATACACCAATGTATATAATATATATATATATATATAGATATTTATATATATATGGAAATATGAATTTTTGGCCGAATCGATTTGAATGCAAATGTTCTTCGAACATTAGTAAAAAGCTGAAGAGATGTGTTGGTGAGTTGTGCTGTGTAAAAACCGACTTAGCTCTTGGCTGTCCAATATTCATAGCTGCTTTATGTAGCAACTGCGAATTTTGTCACTTGCTAAAGCGATGCTATGCTATGCTTTTGGAGTAGCTATAACATGCTCATTGAACACACCCCCGATTATGTTGAGTCTTTTTGGAGTGTCGTCAGTATTTCAGAAAGAAAGAAGAGAGAAAGAAGAGAGAGAACAAAGAATTTTATTGGAGCAGCCAATTTGAATGGAAACTTTTTATCAAACATCATTACGGGCGATGAAACATAGTGCTTTCAGTATGACCCAACTACTTAAAGACAATTGTCAGAGTGGCGGGCTCTGAAGAGAGTCGTCCGACAAAAGTGCGCGCATGAAAATCAAAAGTGAAGAGAATGCTCATCATATTCTTTGATACGAAAAGAATCATTCACTAAGAATTTGCTCTCGGAGGTCAGACTGTAACAGAAGCATTCTATCCTGAAGTTTTGAAACGGCTTCTCTCAAGAGTTCGTGGTGTCCGAAGAGAAATTTGGAAAGCAGGTAACTAGTGTCTGCTCCACGATAATGAGCCTGCCCATACATGAGTTCTCGTGCGTCAGTTTTTAGCGAAGCGAGGATCACAGTCCTCAAAGATCCCCCTTTTCCCCAGACTTGGTTCCGGCAGACTTCTGGCCATTTCTAAAACTTAAAGCCGTCATCAAGGGTGAGTTTTGTTAAGATGTGGAGACAATTCAGCAAAATTTCGCCACGGTCTTTAACAGAATTTTGGCAAACGAATTTACAAAAGCCTTTCAGGCACTCTACGACCATTTCCGCGAGTGTTTGAAAAGAGGAAGCATGTTTGTAGAAAATAAAATCGTCAATAAAAAGTTAATGAATAGACTGTGTTATATATATATATATATATATATATATATATATATATATATATATATATATAAATATATAAATATATATATATATATATATATATATATATATATATATATATATATATATACTATATATGTATATATATATACATAAAGAAACGAGTCTAACGCTAATTTTGTTCGAAAATCAGTAAAAAAGAACGGTTTGAATGAAAAATAAAATTTCAAAAAGAAATCAACGAAAAAGAAACTACACAGAATACCGATCAGAAGTTTTCATAAAAAAAATTTCAATACAATCTTCAGATAAATGTAAACACTTGAAAAAGTGAAATCAAAATTTTTGTAGACGAAAGTTTGTTTAATGATAGCATAGTCAACTCTTATTTAAATCTAATTATGAACCAAAGTAAAGAAGGAAGATCTTCATATGAATTGAAAGTTTACGCAATGAAATTCTTTTTTATTTTTCGCAATCTAGAGTTAGGGTGTAATGCGGTCAATAGGTGGAATAAGATAACCAATATTTTCTAATTCGATATTATTATTGTTCTTGTGCATGCTTACAAAGTTCACAGATGCTTGGCAGTGATCCATTTAGCTATTTAAAGCTATTCAATGTTCAATATATTAATATTATGAATCCTTTGATAAGAAAAATACAAATTTTCTTAATGCCTTTGAACAATATCTGAGGGAAGAATCATTGAATAAACAAACCTACCATTTCAACATCTCCGCTTATATTAAACAACATATGGCAAACGCCTCTTTTCAGAATAACGGGAACGATTGCGGAGTCTTTTATTATATGTATGGAAATTATATAGAATGTATAACCTTTTCACAGCAGAGCATTCCATCCCTGCCAAAAAACGATACTGGAAATCATCCAAAGAAAATAACTTCAGTGTTGCCGATAATCCATTTTAACTTTACCAATAAACAACCTTCATGCTTTCTAATCGCATATATCGTTTACGATTGTTTTCAGTACTATTTACTAATATATATCTTGTTCTAATGTTGACGATTTTGGATGAACAACAAATGTCAACAATCGACCAAATAATCTCAAAGACCAGCTATGCTTTAATCAAAACAATGGAGAATGAAGTAGTGAGAAAATTCAACATAATCCTTTATGCTGTCCACTGCAAGGACATTTTCATTTTTTAAATACAGTCGAACCAGAAGTTTATAGGAACATTGCACTTAAGCAAGCCGCGAGTAGCGAAATTCCGGTAAAAACTTCAATACCTAGAAAACAGGAAAGAGGCTAAGTAAACTTCGGTGAAACAGAAATGACACGGTAATTTGGACCAGTGGATAAAAGCAATCGACATGATATTGAAAACCTTTTAAGCTTAATTTACAAAAATGATCATAGCGTCCTGAATTAAATCAATCGACACTCTTCGTTATTTAAAGAATACATTGCATCGTGCCGTATAAGAGTTTCGACCAAACAAATGTAATAAGTCAGCTAGAACAAAAAATTATGTCAAAAATGAAGCCGAGTAGCAAAATATCCAAAAGTTTTGATTATAGTTGCAGTGCGAATACCAATCTAAACACAAAAATAGATAAGAGACTTGTGATCCCAATCCCAAATTCTGGTACACAAAGAAATTGATCAAGATTTGATCAAACCTTTAAATACGAATATGGTAAAACATTTGAAGAGCCTTTGTCAAACACAAATTGTATGCACAAATATTACTGTAGATTCGTTGAGAATGAAAATGCTTACTTTATTGAGATCGAACCAGGCATTGTACGAGTAACAATCACTAATGTACAAGTTTAACAGTTCATGTGTTAATAGAGAACTGATACAACGAGGGTTGAGCCAAAAGTAACGATAATCAATAGGCGTGTTTTTTTGCTCCGATACAGAACAGAATAGGTTGCTGTATTTGCTGTGGTACCACTCAACAGCTCAAAATAAAGGGAGAAAATAACGAATATACACTACCACAATCGATAGAAAATAGCAAAAGGACTAACAGAAAATTATCTCTTTTAACTTTCTACACATTATGGGAGCTTTTTTTAATTTACTAATTACTAAAACATTCAACTTAACCTTCAAAAAACCAAAGCCATCTCACAGAAAAAAGACAACTTCGTATGAGCTTTTCTTTTTTCTATCAGCACATTCTATACTTCAGCACGTGAACTACCTATGACGAATACAATTTCTGTACTAGTGAATTCACTGGTGCAGGAGTGTTGTTGTTTCCAATGCGTATATCCTATTCTCTACTGGATAGAGGAGCAAAAAAACACGCCTAATATTAACCAAAGCGATTAAACTTAAAAAAAAATATTTATTTTCCTTTTAAGCTATAACATTTAGTCCATCTTTTTTTCCAAACCCAAGATACCCTTTGATGATTTGTCTCTACTATCCAAAAACGCCTCAAAAACGGCCATCACTTCGCAATCGTCTACAAATTTCTTGCCTCGAAGGTGTTCCTTGAGCCGAGGTAAGAGGTAGAAGTCACTGGTAGCTAGATCTGGCAAACATGGTGGATGGTCAAGCAGTTTAAATCTTGTTTCTTAAATTGTAGCCGTTGCTACTGCAGCCTTATGAGCCAGTGCCTTGTCTTGATGACACAGCATTCCGGCTCGTAGTTTTCCGCTTGTTCCTTCCTCAATAGCCCCTCGCAATCTTCTAATTTGTTCGGTTTAGAAAGAACCTGATATAGTGGCTACCTTTTACAAATATTTCACCATAATAATTCTATCAGAGTCCCAAAAATCTGATGAAAAAGGTCGCTCGCAGGTCATCGATTGCTGTTTGGTTTTTGGATCGAAATGGTGGATCCAGGTCTTGTTCCATGGCTACGAAACGTGGCAAAAACTTCTCCAAATCTGCCTGGAACTCTTCGAGATTCACACTCAAAATGTCGACTCGTTTCTCGTTTTGCTCGTCGGTTAACATTCTCGGTGCCCAATACACAGATACCTTCTTCATATGTAATTCCTTTCCAACGATTCTTTGAACACTGCCATACGAGATCATTGTAAGCTCAGCTACATGACTGATGGTCAGTTTTTGATCTAGCAGCACGGCATCTTCGAATTTTTTCACGTCGTCTTTAGTGAAGGACGTGGATGGACGTCCTTCGCGGTATTCATCTTCAGTGGATGTTCTTTCCAGGTTAAACTCCTTGGTCTTGCGCGCAACGGTGGAATATGAAGAAGCAAAGTCCTCTTGTGTTTCCAATAAGTCGCTGTCTATGTCTTTCGTTAATAATTTTTCAAACACAGGAACTTAATGACAGCTCTAATTTCGTTTTTTTCCATTTTGATGTTCTCTCTTCAACTATCTGTATTCAAATGGTTATACCTGTCTTTTTATATGGTGATTCATGCTGACTTAGTTAAAATATGAGAAAATACAATTTTTGTTAAGTTTATGCGAACTGGAAATAATCGATTATCACTACTTTTGGATCAATTCTAGTAGATGAAAGTTTTTTTTTATAAATTTTCTAGATCCGTACAATTAAAATCAATGATAAAATAAACGGTAAATAAATATATATGTAGTCTTCGAAAGTCTTAGCTTACCCTCCTCGGAAGCAAAACAAACATTCGCTGAATTAAAACATCATATATAGCAAGTAAAGGAACTAAATAATCATCAAATTCAAGTCTCAATCTACGGATCCTCAATATTCTATATCATGATTGCTATATTCTCAATTGTTATATTTTTGTATTGCAAACATGAAAAGTTAAATATTAAAATTATTAACAGAGTCCGGGAGAACATACTTTCGAACGGGGGATGAGTAACGTTACTCAAATCTCCAAGACCCCAAAAATTGGAAAATAAGCGGATCAGGTAGCACTCAGCTCAACTGGAAACGACTAAGTCTAGCCGTTGCCCGCAGATTTCGATAAAACTTTCCGCAAATTTTCCGTGAAAAAATATTGCTCGATTTGGGAAATATACTGCATTTGGGAAACGTATTGCTACGCAAAATTCAGTCTTGAGATGACCCCCGTAAAGATTATACCTATAAATCGAGAATATATAAAAATAAATTCCTAAATAAATAAATTATTTTCAGTCTTTATTTTCTGGAATATAAAAATTGAAACAAAAGAAAAGAGAGAGCCAACAAGACATGTATGGGTAAGATGAGACTGAGAGTTAAATTTTCTACATCACGTTAGCCATGACATATCAAAAAGTCTAGCGCGTCAGAACCGCTGGGAAACTAATTTTCGAAGAATATCTTTGAGGGATTTAAAAACGTGTGAAGACCTTATACACTTCTTTGTAGTATCATATCAACCATTTCTTACTCAAAGGAACAAATATCATTTTCTGACAGCATTTTCTATAACACAAATGATGAAATTGTTCAGTGCTGGCAACATTTGTCCAACACAGCAGCAATAAATCTACCATAACATGCTTGTGCTTAATCAACCTATCCTTTGAATTTCATTTTCATCCGAGGATGTCATCGAAAGTTTCAGCGATTAAACTATGTCCATCCGAAAAATTTGCTTTGGTTGCTTATTTTATTGTAAATGCTTTGCTTATGAATAGAAAATGGAAGCATCTGTTGGTGCGATATTTACGAAATTGTCCAGTGCTGGCAATCATGTGCTAGCACCATAGCTGCTTCACGTTGTGTTAAACCCACCCTATGAATTTCGTTTTGATTGAATGGCTGCGCTGTAAGTTATAGGAGTGAATTAGATTTTAGGGTTACCATCGTCCAAACTTTTTAAATTGTTCAAACGTAAATATTTGTTATGAATTGTCATTGCAGGATCATTCCCATTTGGAAATTTTATGACACCATCGATCGATAAAGAAATGTCAATAAATTACGAAATTCATCATAGCTGGCAACCCTTTCACGGTTTTTCAATGAAATTCCTACAGAATTAAATACGCAACATGATATACTTTTCACATGAATTTCGTTTTGATTTCGTCACTGCATCGGAAGTTATAGGAAAAAATCTTTATTTTCCTGAGCAAATTAACAATATTTAGGAGACAAAAATTGCCGAAGCTGGCGTCCCTATACTAATTTTTCATTTACGAATTCTATCTTAGAGTAAGGTTCACCTACTGCGTGAATTTTGTTCAAATCTGATGGCTAAATCGGAAACTATAGGCCAAAAACCAGTTTTTTCCTCAGCGATATTTCCAAATGGCACCACTGCCACAGTGTTGCTTGTTTTTTAAAATCACTTCAACCGGACTTGGTCCTAGCAAATTCCAACATGTCCTGTAAATTGCATATTGATCGCATTATCCGATCGTCAGTTCTCGTACACAGAAGTTTTGAGTGCTGAAAAGAGAGGTAATTTGATCCATGTTGCCGTTTTTGTTTACCGCGGAATTTTGAAATATTTTATTTGACTTGGTGGACAAGAGTCAAAATTTATCAATTATTTGAATTTATTTTCAAAATCAAAAATTTTCAGGAAGGTCGGTGATTTGAAGGATTTTTGTTCAGGAGCCTGCTGTAGCTACAGAGTTACCCGCACAGTCTTGAAAATCCATGTGTGTAAAATTCTAGTCTACATCAATACGCTCTAAGACTTTCACGATGATCCATTGTTTTTCTTAGAAGTTATGACAAATCGAAATTTGAAAAAAAATCCTTGCCTACTTTTAGGCACTCAGCGCCTACACAAGGCTCAAAATTTTCATTTCTTTATCATTAACAAACTAAAAACATAATAAGTTTTCATTCCTGGCACTTTTTTTAACAAAAATGTACACTGCTTTGATATATATGAACACCTGAAAATTCACTTAAATGCCCGCCGCCGCCAAAAGGTTTAAGATACCTGAATTCCAGCAAATCATGGACCTACCTGTTATATACATCTATGTCCTCCGAAAATTTCAGCTCAATCGGATCGGCCACTCTAGAGATTATCTCCCTTAGCCATTTTGCTGATATATATACAGGGTGTTTGGTACTCGGTGGACACTTTTGTAAGGCGGCATTTCTTGATATATTTTGAGCGAAAAAATTGTTCTACAGGGTGGTCCGGTTTTTAAAACTTACGGAGTTACAGGGTGGCGAATAAAAGTTATTCGGACCTGTACCTTTGCTCACTTAAATCGTTATATCTTGAAAACTAATAATTATAGCGCAACGTTTTATCGCTTCTTTTTTATGGAATTAAATTACCTTTAATACTCTTCGAACATTAGTAAAAAATATTGGGGTATTCGAAGGCACTCAAAAGCTCTATTGAGTCATGAAATACTTAAGGCAATGCTAGTGCCAAATTGTAATCAAATGCTTAGAGTTTAAAATAAAATTTAAGATCAATGAACAAAAGTCACGAAAGTTTGTTTTAAGCTCGAAAATGCATTTGTAATAATTAGTGTGAAATAAATCATCACCATCTTTTCGAGCTTTGAAGCTAAATTATTTTACATGAGGCTAGCCCAAGAAGCAATTAGTTGCTCCATGTGTTGGCCATGCTTTGAATTTCTAGGAGAATAAGTTTCGAAAACTTTCAAACCACTCCGACCAGAATCTTGAGATTAGAAAACACAAAAAACTATAAGTGATTTAACATGATTAATACAGTATATTAAATTTTATGACCAGCAAAGTCTCTACACCATAAATAGGCTGTTAAAAGTGAACATATACATATATAAAGTTTAATTGCACTTCCCTGGGCTCGTCATTGTTTTTATCTAATCGCACCGCGATACACAATTTACTTAGTACGAGCAAAATTAGCGAGAATGAATTACCGAAAAACAAATAGTGAAAAATATGTTCAAACAAAGCTATTTGATGAAGAATTTTTTCGATTTATAATAGCAACCAGAGTGACTGTTATCAAATAAACATTACCACAAACGATAAGAGAGCGAGACATTTAGATGAACAGTATCCAATTTCGTCTGCGTTTTAACCATTTGGCTCGGCTGGCATCCTCATGTAATCCTTTGTTTACACGCGAAGCAAAACGTTTTGGGAGATATTGAAACCTTGATGGTAAAACAAAAGCTAGGTATTAAAATCGTACGTAGTAGTACAAATACTAAGAGCGTCAGTTGACTAGAACCATGAGACGACTAACTAGCACTTAATCGATTAGAACATCAATCGTTGTCACACTTTTCACTTTTTAAGAGTTTCAACTAGTAGTAGTGAATTCGTGTGCTAGAAGCTATTTTTCTGATCAATGAACTTTCAGTAGAAATAGCTTTAGTCGGCGAAATCAGGAAATTTGGATATGGTTTACCCGCCTATCAAACCACTCGTCAAGCTACGGAATTTCCATGTTCATATTCAGCTTCTATCTAGGAAGCTACACGCACACCGATTGCTACCGTTTTTGGCACACCTGAAAGACCCATTTGATTTTTTCAACGCCGCGAACTGCAGCGGAAACCACGCAGTGGAGAGTGAAGCAAACGATATTTCATCTATTATCTGGACGCGCAATGATAATACAACAAATCGTGTGCTTCATTAGATTGACAGTGATTTAGTCTGGTTCCGCAGATATTACATAAATCGGCGCCCTACCATAGTGAGTGCATCGCCAGTTTAAAAAAAATTAACATCAGCTCTGCGCCCAAAAATTTTCATCGCCATTTGATTGAACGCTGTCGGGGTCACAATTGTTAACCGCTGGTGTAAGATGCATTTCGTTACGCTAGTCGTCGCAGTTCTCGCTACAGGGCGGCCGAGGCTAGCACGTGCTGGCAATATTCCGATGGGAGGTAGTGTTTCCGATGTTCCATCGATGGAAAGTGGTAGCAAGGCCACGCAGCAAGTCGCGTGCGATATTCCCAACCAGAATGATAAGGGGCGGTGCGTGGTGATTAGTGAATGTGAATCGTACCTACGGCTTCGAGGTGATTTGAATATAACGGCTGAGGAAGTTAACTTTCTCAAGCGCGTCCAATGTGACGACGAAGGCATGCAACCGCGCATATGTTGCCCTGTTGAAACGAGTGGATACGTTGACCCACAAGTCGAATTCCTTCGGAGTGATCGCAAAGTAAAAGACGATGAAGTAGCTACGCGGGCTGCGAACGACCACCGAAGGCAGGCAGGAAGATCAAATGGATCTTCAAACTTTGGTCTGGAAGAGGAGTGTGGAAAACAGCTTGTGAACAGAATATACGGTGGTGAAATCGCTGAGCTCGATGAATATCCGTGGATGGCCCTGCTAGTCTATAACTCAAGTAGTCATTTTAATCCCTTCCGACCTCCAGTGCTCAATTTATCTCTAACGAGTCCCGTTTTAGACGAATTCGGCTGCGCAGGAGCGTTGATTAATCGACGATACGTGCTTACTGCCGCCCATTGTGTATCCGGATTGATTTACGAAGAGAAAAAAGGATTGTATGTTACCATTATCATGCTCCATCTAATGTGGCGCCTAACTTCATGTCTCGGTTTTCTCGTCTTTAACTAGGAAGTCAGTTCGTCTTGGCGAGTACAACACTAATACAGAGCCAGATTGTATCCAGGAAATAAGACACTTGAACTGCGCTGATTCCGCTGTGGACATGGAAGTGGAGACAATCATCATCCATCCTGAATATAGTGAAGTGTCGCGAGATATGCAACACGATATCGCTCTTCTGCGGCTGAAGCGGGACGTGCGATTCACGCATTTTATCATGCCCATTTGCTTGCCAACCAAGAACACCAACATGGCGAACCGAAGAGGGGCTGTATTCACTGTTGCAGGATGGGGTCGAACAAATCTTTGTAAGTTCATTAGGTTCTAGACGTAAGTTACAGTACATTATATGCCCCGTACACGACACTAGTAAGCTTGTACAAAATGCTATTGCACTTGTAAATTGATCGTGAATGGGCATGATTGTGTGATTGTGCAAGCTGTTTGTGCAGAGTCGAACAGAGTTTAATCTTTTGGAGATTCCGCAAGAAAAATTGTACTATCTTTGGCAAAAAGGTAATTTTTGTAGGAAAAAACGAGAAATCAACATTTTGGCCGTGAACAAGCGGCTAAATTACAAACATAAATCATTAGTTTTTGGAGTTATTTCGTTTCTGTAAGAGGTTATTAAGTAAAATGAAAGATTATTCAGCAAGGGATTTTACTAAGGAAAATACAAAACTATGAAGGAAAATTCCAGAACGATAGTTAAAAAATATTTCGTATGATGGAGTCAACGTACAAAATACTGTTGGAGTCCATTAATCTATCTAAAGTATACATACAACACAAAAATCTTTAAGCAAAATACAAATAGATACAAATTACAAACACGCATAAATGACTGGCCATACACGACTATATTTCATCGATTGCATCCTTTTATTTATAACATAATATTTTGCGCAAGCATGCTAGTGTCTGTATGGGGTTTGTTAATGTTTGCAATATTGTTGCCGTGACCAACGGTGGCCGTTGCATTCGGTGATTTATGTATATATGTATGTCTGTTGTTTCATGATCGCATGAAATTCAACTACAAATATGTATATTTAACTAAACAACTGTACTGCATCTTCAGTCCAAGTCAAAAACGATAATTACTAAGAAAAAATGATATCAAATCCTTGGGAGTTTGATAGTTATGTCAAGGAACGTTTCAAGTGACGAATGGCGGCAGAAACCTCTCTACTTGCATGAATGAAAAAAATTATGTCTAAATAGAAGGTAATAAGTCCAAAGCCCAACAAATAGGCAAATAGATATTCTAATGTGATGCAACTTAAGTCTATCATATTGATATTTTTCATGATTTCGAACAATATATTTATATAAAGTATTTAATGAGTATCTAATTTTAATCACGTTTAACTGTATCGAAGGTTCTTTAATTTTTAAAAAGTTTTTCAAGTTTTGATATATCTTTAAATTGAATATCTGCATATTAATTATATCTTCATAATCAAATGGAATATTTATTTCGAAACATACATCTTAAGATGGAGTAACTTCAAATTGAATACATTTATGTATGTAAAAAACACATTTTGAAATTTTTTTTCCAAAGCCGACGATCGATGATTTAATTTTTACAATGCAGCAGTCTTAAAAAGAATATATACGAGGGTTGATCCAAGAGTAATGATAAGCAATATAAATCAAGGTGATTAAAATTTAAAAAAAAAAAAAACTTATTTTTCAACATAGTCTCCTAGCAAGTTATACCCTTGGAAAAAATGATTTGCTTCTTCTCTCCCAAAACACCTCAAGAGCAGCCATCGTTTTGCTATCATCTTCAAATTTCTTGCCCCGAAGGTGTTCCTTGAGCAGAGGAAAGGGGTAGAAGTCATTGGTAGCTAGATCTAGCGAATAAGTTAAATGTTCAAGCAGTTCGAGTCCTGTTTCTTGAATTGCAGCCATCGCTACTGCAGCTTTATGACCCATGTGCGTTGTGTTGATGAAACAGCGTTCAGGCTCGCAGCATGCTGCGTCTTTTTTCCTCCATAGCCTCCCACAATCTTTTTATTTGGTCTGCTTGGTAAAAGCCTGATATAGTGGCTTCCTTTTCCAAATATTTGATCATAATAATTCTCCCAGCTTTCCAAAACCTGCTACCATAGCCTTCCCCGCCAAGCTCGACACCTTGAATTCCTTCACTGTCGGTGAAGAGAGTTGCTTCCACGTCATCGATTGCTGTTTCGTTTCTGGACCCGAATGGCGAATTCGCTTGATCTATCTGGAACTTTTCGAGATACACCTTCGAAATGCCGACTCGTTTCTTCTTGCGGTCGTCGGTTAACATTCTCGGCCCCTAATGCGCAAGGACCTTCTTCAATTGTAATTCGTGGGCAACCATCTTTTAAATACTGCCATACGAGATCACCGTAACCTCAGCTACATGACTGATGGTCAGTTTTTGATCTGCCACCACGACATCTACGACTTTTTTCACGTTGTCTTCAGTGAGAGGCGTGGATGGACGTCCTTCACGGTATTCATCTTCAGTGGATATTCTTGCTAGCTTAAATTCCTTGGCTTAGCGTGAAACGGTGGAATATGGAGCAACAGAATCCCTTAGTGCTTCCACTAAGTTGCTGTCTATGCCTTTAGTAGATAGTTTTTTCAAACACAGGTACATAATGACAGCTTTAATCTCGTTTTTCTCCATTTTGATGTTCTCTGTCCGACTGTTCGTATTCAAATTAATGTATGTACGTCCGCGTGGTACTGTCTTATTCCTGGAGCTAGTGCGTGTGGCACTTTAACTCCCGTCCTCTTTGTGTAAATGTCTTCCGCCTTACTCAACTCTCAGCTTTCCCCTGCCTTATTACAGTATGCAGATGTTCCGCACTATATCGTTCGCTGTCGAAGACTTTGGTACATTTCATTACTACTCTTAGGTGTTTTAAAGTACTATTAAGGTGTCCGTCCAGTCTCTTATATAATTTCAGTGTTTTGCCAGGAATGTAATTCAGCCAAGTGTTACAAATTGATTCTGGTCCAGGTGATTTTCGCTTGCTTAGGCCTCTTATCAAGTGTTTGACCTCTTCAGTATTGGTTGGCCTGATTCGAGAGTCCCCTATTGAATGTAGGTTCTTGGAATCGTGGTCTATTTACATGTTTTTTAATGCTGACTTAGTGGGTGTATGAGGTATTAACAAACATTTTTTACTTTTGAAGTTTATGCAAACTGAAAATAACCCATTATCACTACTTTTGGATGAATCCTCGCATATCACTTTTGAATATGTCAGGAAACTCTAGCTATGATATTAATCAAAGACAAATATTCTTTACAATAGGCTCTTGCAAATGTCAAGGAGCTAATATTTCGAAATGACTCTTGGCGGATAGAGTGGCAACATAATAATCAGTCGCCCCTCAAAAAGAGTATAATATGTGCAAATTGGCTTGATTTTAACTTTGGGATCCAAATATCGCCGTGAATTTTTCTGCAGTTTAAGAAATCAAGGATCGTTTTCTTCAAAGATATAAAAGAATTTGGATAAAAAATACCCTATCCGCGTACCCGTTTTTGACTTGACAGTTAAACGCTCGACGTACCGTTAGTATCCGCCTCTAGCACCGCTCAACCCAAAGGCTCAAACAAACTTGCTCTTTTGGTGCTCATTTGCTAATTTCATGTGCTTTGATATGAATTGAATAATGATGGTTTGATTTCTTATAACAGCATAGGCGTAATGCTTGCTTGAAATATTTTTTGTCAACATACACCGCAAACCTGTACGTAATGCATGCTTTGTATTAGTATGAGCGCATATTATATGCATAAATTCTTACGTTATGTTCTGATTCTTTCACTTCATCATATTGACAGCTTATGAAGCATTGATATCTGAAACAACCAGTGAGGTAGTAGAAATGGAGTGTACATGCCCATAAGACAGGGGCGGCTCGTCGATGTACGCAAAGGAAGCAGTGCGTTCCTTGCTAAACCACAAAGTTGATAAAATAATCAATATGTTACAATCAAAAGATTTACAATCAATATTTAACAATCAATGAAATAACATTTATTTTCTTACAAAAGGCAAAATTGCATCGCTACTATAAATCTAATGGTTTTATTTTATAACAGTCCAACTACAGAGCTTCCAAGGTAAATTTACAGCAACACAACGAAAACTTAAACGTTTTATTACAAACTACAAGCACTTCATACCATTCAATTCAAAACACACAGTTCATTGAGATATACTACACAGAACACTGAAGTGATCTTGCTTCAATGCTTAAACTTGTGGTTTTCGCATGGATCTACTTAGACGCTTTGCCTAAATGATGCCCACAAAAATTTTACAATCAATGAACTCAAATAGTATCGCGGACGCTGGCTCAGTTTGCAGCGTTTTGGTGGATAGACAATTTTAAAAAACCCTTGCCCAATCCACCCGCTGAACGAGCCGAAAACCTTTGTTAATGAATGAACTTAATACGCTGCAAAAGTATCCGCGTCTCCTGTTTGCCCTCATGATTTATCTGTAGATTCTCTTTGCTCCTCTTCCTACTAGCCGTTCTTCTTAGGAATTGATGCATTTTCTGCTTTGTTCACATGTACACATGTACGATGCAAGCCATTGTGATGTTCATGTGGAGAATAGAAAGTTAAAGTTACATTTTTTCGTGTGCAGTTTTCCCCAGATCGGTTTTTACTAATGTTCGAAGAACATTAGTATTAAACTCGTTTCGCCAAAAATTCATATTTCTTTATATATATATATATATATATATATATATATATATATATATATATATATATATATATATATATATATATATATATATCAGCAAAATGATTTTCCGAGATAATCTCTGGAGTGGCCGATTCGATTGAGCTGAAACTTTTGGAGAACGTAGACGTATATAGTAGGTAGGTCCACGACTTTCTCAAATTCAGATATCCTAAACCTTTTGGCGGCGGCGAGCGTTTTAGTGAATTTTGAGGTACTCCTATATTTCCAAGCAGTGTAAATTTTCGTTGAAAAAAAGGATTGGAAATGAAAATTAATTATGTTCAAAGCTTGTCTATGATAAAGAATTGAAATTTTTGAGCCGCGTGTGGGTGCTAAGTGCCCGAAAGTAGGCAAATATTTTTTTTCAAATTTTGATTTGTCATTACTTGTGACCAAAATATTGGATCATCGTGAAAATTCCAGAGCATATTGATGTTGACTAGGACTTAGCATATATGGGTTTTCAAGGTTGCACGGGTAACCATGTAGCTACGGCAGGCTCCTGAAAAAAAATCCTTCAAATCACTGACCCTCCTCAAAAATTTTTGATTTTTGGCAAAAATTTCAAATCATTGATAAATTTTGACCTTTGTCCATCATGTCAAATTGAAATTTTGAAAATTTCGATTTGCACAAGAACGGCAACCCATCGCCAAATTACCTCTATTTTCAGCACTCGAAAGTTCTGTTCACGAGAACTGACGACCGGATTATCCGATCATGATGAAATTCACAGCACATGTTGGTATTAGCTAAGACCAGGTCTGATAGAAGTGATTTTGAAATGCGGGCAACCCTGTGGCAGTGGTACCATCTTGAAAAATCACTGAGAAAAAAAAACAGCTTTTTTGCCTATAACTTCCGATTCAGCCATCAGATTTTAACAAAACTCACACAGCACTTGAATCTTACTCTATGTAACATTTGATAAAAATATGGTTGAAAAATTAGAATAGGGCTGCCAGCTATGGTAATTTTTGTCTCATAAATCTTGCAAATTTGCTCAGCAAAATAAAGCTTTTTTCCCTATAGCTTCCGGTCCAGTGCAGAAATCAAAACGAAGTTCATGCAGTAAATGGACCTTAATGTTAAGTAAATGTCGTAGGAATTTCGTACAAAAATCATGAAAGGGCTGCCAGCTATGACCATTTTTGTAATTTTGTGGAATTTATGTATGTATCATATATGTATCTATATTTATAAAGATTATTTCTCAATATAAAAAACATAAATTTTCAAGCTTGCTAGGTTATTTTAATGAACACCATTCAAAACAACTATCTATCATCCCAAAATTGACAACTCATCTTCAATTCACTTTTTTTTTAAACTTAGCCTACTTGATGTGTGAATTTTTATGTGTTGTGTATGATGTCAAGTAGTGTGGTGAGTTGTGGAATGTAAGTGAGATAAGTGTAGGTGTTTGTGTATCCACAGTGCCATAGAATATTTACTGCGGTAGTCTTTTTCATTGAGGATCTTATTGAGTCTTAGCAACCAAGACCACTAATTTCTCTCAGTCAACTATTTGCAAAATGTAACTATATTAGGCACTTTTATTGCAAATTATATGAGGAATTTATTTTTATTGTGGCATTGGCTATCTAATTTAATTTGCTAAAAGATGCATCATATCCTCTATTTGGAGCTATTAAAAAAACTTTCACTATTTATTTAGCCTGTAATATGCTTTCAATTTAACTTTTTTTACAATTCAAAGAAAAGTTAAAAAAATTAGATTTTTTTTGCTTCCAAATACTATAACATAATTTGAGCTTTTGTGAGATTTTTGATATTAGTGAGTAGGAATATCGCTGAAATAAGCTGCTGACAATCAATCTTCAACTTTTAATGCAAATATGGTCAGCATTGAAATACCTAATTAATTTTTTACACGATATTTCAAAAAATTCGCATGCATAGTTTACTACGCGCTTCTTAAGTATGCTTATCTATATTAGATGCTTATATATTTTGCTTGTGCTTCCCTTAGTCTCAAAACCACGAGCCGCCACTGTCATAAGATTTACATTGAAGGGGATGGTAGTAATTTTTTTTCCGCTAAATGTCAAATCTGGTCAAATCCAAGTAGTTCCCCTCCAATTTCACATTGAACGGAATCGCTGCTTTAACGTGCTTCGTGCGCGAGAGAATCGAAGGGGCTAATCGTGGAAAGTTATACCGTCGATGTCATCTCTACTTCTACTACCTCACTAGAAATAACATGCTATAACACGCAGCTGAAATATCATACGCTTGCTTGAGTATAGCATTGAATAGGGTTTTATTTAGTAGACAGGAGATTAGAGTCGGCTATCACAGTAAACGGGCCTTTCTACACTTATATTCTTGATGCACTCCCCAAACCGGTTTGACAACAATCACAATTTCCCCACTTGTATTCTTCAGCAACGGAACCGTTCATACACCGATTATGCATATGAATGTGTGCGTGTTGTTGTTTTCTCCCTTCGATTTGAGTGTTTCATGAAAAATTTCTGACCCGCGAACTATGTTTATATTTGTGTTAGTGATTTGCATCAGTTTCAATCAGTTTCAAACGTGATGAAAAATTCTCCCCAAGTGCATCACTTTTTGTAGAGATTTCCCCTCGATTCTTCTGCCTTTTGCCCAGAAAACCGGTTTGAGGACTGCATCAAGAATACAAGTGTAGAAAGGCCCAACGGGAGTGATTCTTTTGTTAACAAAGACACAAGTCGAAAGTCGCAGGGATGTGTGCTAGCATGGCACGGTAGCGCTCACCGTATACCGTGACTGCGCTGCGGAAATCATTTAAAAAAAGTACGGGCCAATGGGCCTTTTCACACTTGTATTCTTCAAACCAGTTTACTGGGCAAGAGACGGAAGAATCAAAGGGAATTCTCTACAAAAAGTTTCTTGCCCAGTAAACCGGTTTGAGGAGTGCATCAAGAATACAAGTGTGAAAAGGCCCAATGAAACCACCCGCATAAGCACCAAACAGTTGCTTTTTCCGAATGTAATAGCATTTTGTAAATGGCTTCGGGACGCTCACTTGCCAAATTTGGCAATTTTGCTTAATTATGAATCCCATAAGCCAAAATTGTGCTTAATCGGTCAGTTTGATTTTAGGGAACAAATCAGGATCGGCATCGAGTATTTTTAGTATTCATTAACTGAAGTGACATCGGTGTTGGTGATCTTGCGGCTTTAGCTCTTGTGTCAGTGTGCTTTTGTATCTGCAATTGAAATTGAGCGATTTCTGATTCCTGGCAACGGCGAGGAATCGACAAATTTTTGTTTCGTCTCACATTTTCACGTACGGCTGTGATATTCTCTTAATTTCGAACACTTCTTTATCTCACTGGCACGACAACACTATGAAGTGTAACTGATGGATCAAATTTTTGCACTATACGTTCAATTGATTGTTTATCTGGGCGATTGTGACGACCGAAAATTCAACGTAATGCGCGTAAAGTTGATGTACCAGAACGTGAATATTCAGAAATTTGCACTAACTCTAAACATGGTGAAGCGTATTTTTATCAACATTTCAAAATTGAAATTCTTTAACTACTCAAACGTCAAAAAAATTTGACAAAAATGTCATCGAACGACAAAATTTTTTTTTGTCAAATACTGAGACGGCCTTAATGGAATACCCTATATATGTATATAGATATATAAACATATATATAAATATATATATATATATATATATATATATATATATATATATATATATATATATATATATATATATATATATATAAATATATATACACATATATATAAATATATATATAAATATATATATATATATATATATATATATATATATATATATATATATATATATATATATATATATATATATATATATATGTATATATATTTATATATATAAACATATATATATATATCTATATATATCTATATATATATATATATATATATATATATATATATATATATATATATATATATATATATATATATATATAATTATATATATATATATATATATATATATATATATATATATATTTATATATATATATATATATGTATATATATCTATATATATATATACATATATATATATATATATATATATATATATATATATATATATATATATATATATATCTATATATATCTATATCTATATGTATATATATATATATATATATATATATATATATATATATATATATATATATATATATATATATATATATATATGTAAATATATATTTATATATAGGGTTATTCAGATCATGGGTATACATTTTGATTCTTTGAGGTGAGTTAATAAAAAAATTGTTGCAAAAAATAGAATGCTTTTGATTCTGTGAACCATAACCTGCTGCTCCTTAAACTTAAAGATTTCGTTATTTTGGTCCCCTCCTCTCCTGGTTTTCTTCTTATTTTCATAGTCGTCCCTGCAGAGCTACTTTTAATGGTTCCATTTCTTTTCCTATATTTCCCACATCCAGAGTTCCTCAAGGTTCTATTCTTGGCTCCCTACTTTTTATCTTGTTTGTCAGTGACCTTCCTTCTGTTATCAATTCTCTTTGTCTTTTATGTGCGGATGACTTAAAATTATACAGAGCAATCAAGTCTGCGAACGAGTTTCGCCAGTTGCAAGTTGATTTGCTTGCTCTTAACCTCTGGTGTCAAGACAACTTTTTGCCATTGAACATTTCGAGGTACCACCAGATGTCTTTCGCACGTAAAAATACTCCGCATGTGTTCTCTTATTCTTTTTCTGGTATTTCCCTGTCAGTTGTCCAGCATTTTAGAGACCTGGGTGTGGTGCTTGATTCAAAATTAAGATTTGGTGTTCATTTTAATGAATATGACGTCCAGGGTCTCTAGGCTAGCTGGATTTGTTTTGTGTTCTTCGTATATGGCTACCAACATTTCCTCCTGTATTAATTTATATGTCTCTTTAGTACGCAGTATTCTAGAATACGCGTGCAAAATCTGGTCTCCGCGCTTTCAGTATTTATCTGACGCCATTGAATCTGTTCAGCGCAGGTTCACTCGCTCAGTTCTTTTTAAATTTTATATCCCCTAGTGTCCCTACTCCTCTCGTCTTTCCCTCCTTCATATGTGCTCGTTGCAATCACGGAGGTTGTTCCTCGATGAGTGTTTCCTCTTCAAACTTCGCCAAGGCATTTTTTTGACAGATTGCATAAACATATATATAAAAAACATATATATAAATATGTATATATATTTAGACGTGTATCCAGTCGTCCAAGTCGTTCTCCTGAGGTTTTCTCTGTTCCTTTTGCACGTACGGAAGTCTATTTCCATTCGCCTTTGCTACGTCTACTTAGAACTCACAATGCCCTTAGGCTTGGTCCTCTCCCGCAATCTTTTTTACAATTCAATCATGTATTGAAAATGTAGTCTTCCATTGCTATTTACCTTAGTCCTAATTTTAGCTTTCTAATTATTCAATAATTTTTGTTATTTCTTTTCCTTTTTTATGTTTCATTCTTTTTTTATTTTGCGTTCTTGCGCTGTAATTGGAATTATATATGTAGCGCAAGGGATTAATAAACAAGTAAATAAATAACAGGATATAAATATTTAGAATTTACGGTTTTTTATCAAAAGTTAAAAGCAATCATTTTCACCAGAATACTTTCAAATTCGAGACTATTTCAAAGGCAATAGCTCGTAAGGGGGCATCGTCAGGGGTTATGTGTAACAATTTTTTTTATCAACTCACCTCAAGGAATCACGCGGCATACCCCCAGGCACCTTGATCTGAATCTCCATATCAATCTCCATATAAATATATATATACATATAAATATATATATATATATATATATATATATATATATATATATATATATATATATATATATAAATATATGTATATATATACATAAATATATATATATATATATATATATATATATATATATATATATAATATATATATATATATATATATATATATATATATATATATATATATATGTATATATATATTTATATATGTGTATATATATATTTAAATATATATATATATATATATATATATATATATATATATATATATATATATATGTATATATATATTTAAATATATATATATATATATATATATATATATATATATATATATATATATATATATATATATATATATATATACATATATAAATCTATATATATATGTATATATATATGTAAATATATATATAAGTATATATATATGTTACATAATATATAAAAGTTTATAAATATACATAAATTTCCAGAAAATTATATACATATACAATAAATCTTCTTGTAAAAAAACAGTAAAACAGTAATATTGAGTTGAAAAAATCAGGAATAGAGAACCAACAAGACATATATGGGTAGGATGCAAGTTAAATTTTCTACATCACGTAAGCCATGACATATAACAAAAAAATATTAAGTGGAGCCTTTGTGGGATATTCGAAGGCACTCAAAAGCTTTATTGAAAGTCACGAAAGTTTGTTTTAAGCCCGAAAGTACATTTGTATAAATAAGTGTGTATAATAAATGGTCACCATCTTTTCCAACTTTGAAGCTAAATTATTTTACATGAGGCTAGCCCAAGAAGCAATTAGTTGCTCTATATGTTGACCATGCTTTGAATTTCTAAGAGAATATAATGTACATATATATCTATATATATATATATATATATATATATATATATATATATATATATATATATATATATATAAGATACATGATGGATTAAAGTAGAGATATTTGTAATCCTTTAGTGGCGGCGGGCGTATTAGTGAATTTCGTTTTACCGCTATATTTCTATGCAAAGATTTTTTTTGTCAAAAAACAATTATTGGAAATGGAAACCGATAGTGTTGTGTGTTCTTTTATGATAAAGAATTGAAAGCTCTGAATCTTTTGCGGGCGCTTGAAATATTTATTTCGAAATTCGATTTGTCATTACTTTCAACCGAAACATTGTATCATCGTGAAATTGACAAAATAATTTAATGCTCACTCAAACTATACTTAACT
>OZ022265.1:63503483-63643483 GCA_963978885.1 Nemotelus pantherinus
TATATATATATATATATACATATATATTTATATATATATATATATGTATATATATATATATATATATATATATATATAAATATATATATATATATATATATATATATATATATATATATATATTTATATACATATATATATATATATATATATATATATATATATATATATATATATATATATATATATATATATATATATATATATATATATATATATATATATATACAGTTCTTCACAAAATTAAGCGAACACCCATATAAAAACTACATTTCCTCAGAAGTAAAGGTAATAAAAAAGTTTGCCGTAAAAATATGCTTACATTTCTAAAATTTGTCCTTTGCTGAGCTTATTCAACTAAACACAAACAAAATCAAATAACATAATTCAGTTTGTGAACAGAATAACAAGGTACCACTGAAATTCCACAACAACAAAATTGAGCTTATACTTGGAAAAACCATGGACTCACTGATCTAATTCCTGGAATTTGTATCGCGTTAAAGTATACTGCTAAGCTCAATTCCTAGCATGCAAAATTCGCTAAATTTTCTTGTGATTTGGAAGTGAATTATTAGATAATTGTTTAGAGTTCTGTTGTTGATTGTGAAAATGGGAGCTATGCGAGAGCAAACAGATATTTCGACTAGAGAGCTTATTGTTAAGCTGTGCCGCAAGGGTACATCATTTCGGGAGATAGGAGAAATTGTTGGGCGGACACATTCTACAATTCAAAAAATTATAAATAAGTGGAAATACGAACAAACCTTAAAGTACAGGCCTGGAAGAGGAAGAAAGAAAATTCTTTCACAATATGATGGCTCATTGTTCGCAAGGTTCATTGCAAATCCTTAAACAAGTGTTCAGAAGAGCTGCTCGGAAAAAGTCATTCATATCTGTCGCAAATCAAAAAAAACGTTTGGAGTTTGCAAAAACACATGTAACTTTGCCTCACAGCTTTTGAGAGAGCGTCATTTTCGAAGATGGAACAAAAAATAATTCATTTGGCTCTGACGGAAAGCAAATAGTATGGAGAGAACCTAACACGGAACTCAAGAAGAAAAATCTTAGACCAACTGTGAAGCATGGGGGTCGTAGTATTATGTTGTGGGGCTCTATGGCTGCAAATGGAACCGGGAATTTGGAGTTTATTGAATCGACTATGGACAAAATGAAATACCTCGATATACTTAAACAGAATCTGCATCAGTTAGCACAAAAACTGAATTTATCTTCGGAATTCTGCTTTCAACAGGATAATGACCCGAAGCATTCTTCCCACATAGCTCGTGAATGGCTTTTATACAATGTCCCAAAACAGCTAAAAACTCCACCACAGTCTTCAGATCTCAATCCAATAGAGCATCTATGGCATGAATTGAAGAACCGCCTGAAAAGTATGAATCCTACGAACAAAAATGAAATGAAACACAAGATACGGGAAGTTTGGGAAAACATTCCTTCCTCTACAAAAAAGTTGGTAGAACCGATTCTCCGGCGGCTAAAAGTTGTTATAAATGCAAAAGGAGGTCATACAAAGTATTAAGTCTATGAGGGTTTTCTTTTTATTTTGCTATAATATTTTTGTGAAGCGTACGCTCAGTTTTGTGAATTGTTATTTTAATGGTATTTTTGTTTTAATATAATAGTGTAAGAAAACATTTTGTATTATTTGTTTGCTTTGCAAGCATTTCTAGAAATAAAGTTAAAACTTTATTTACAGAAAGATTTTTAATATAAACATTTTTTAACATGTTAATTACAAAGAAATACGTTTTTTGTGAGTAACTGTATGTATATATATATATATATATATATATATATATATATATATATATATATATATATATATATATATATATATATATATATATATATATATGTATAGATATATATAGAGTTACTGTATACATATAGATATATATATATATATATATATATATATATATATATATATATATATATATATATATATATATATATATATATATATATATATATATATATATATATATATACATATATATATATATATATATATATATAAATATATATATCATCAAAAAATTTCAGTGACAAAATCTCAGGAACACGCCACCCGATTAAATTGAAATATTCAGGATACATTGGTGTATATGCAAAGTAGTGCCAGGTCTCATAGAAAGTTAAAAATATTTAACCATTTTGGCACTGGCGGCTATTTTATTGATATATTTAATTTAGATATTATTCCCCCCCACAAATAACTTTTGCATAAAAATAGTTAACAAAATAAATTTCAAACGTGTTTTAGATGTGAATCGGATAACGTTTTTAGAATTTTTCAACCCCATGTGAGCGCTAGGTGCCTAAAACAGATCGGGAAAATTTGAAAATTTTGAAATTGAGTTGAATCGAAAATTTTGAAATTGAAACTTTCAGAACATATTGGTGCTATTTAGTTTTAAATGTATGTTGCTTTTAATGAGCATGTTGGTGACGCTGTAGTAAGGGCAGGTGCTGAGAGTCAATTTCGGAACACTTGTTTAAGGATTTGCGATGAACCTTGCGAACAATGAGCCATCATGTTGTGAAAGAAAATTCTTTCTTCCTCTTCCAGGCCTGTTCTTTAAGGTTCCTTCGTATTTCCACTTATATATAATTTTTTGAATTGTAGAATGTGTCCGCCCAACAATTTCTTCTATCTCCCGACATGCTGTACCCTTGCGGCACAGCTCAACAATAAGCTCTCTAGTCGAAATATCTGTTTGCTCTCGCATAGCTCCCATTTTCACAATCAACAACCGAACTCTAAACAATTATCTAATAATTCACTTCCCAACCACAAGAAAATTTAGCGAATTTCGCATGCTAGGAATTGAGCTTAGCGGTATATTTTAACGCGATACAAATTCCAGGAATTAGATCAGTGAGTCCATGGTTTTTCCAAGTATACGCTCAATTTTGTGTTTGTGGAATTTCAGTGGTACCTTGTTATTCTGTTCACAAACTGAATTATGTTATTTGATTTTGTTTGTGTTTAGTTGAATAAGCTCAGCAAAGGATAAATTTTAAAAACAGAAACATATTTTTACGGCAAACTTTTTTATTACCTTTACTTCTGAGGAAGTGTAGTTTTTATATGGGTGTACGCTCAATTTTGTGAGTAACTGTAAATATATAAATATATATACAGTTGCTCACACAAGTCAGCATACACCGCTTAAAAACGCCGAATTGGCAATATATAGGTAGAAAAAAAATGAAAAGACGGGTGAAAAACGAACTTGAAAGGAATATCAGAGACATTGTAATCTATTTTACACAGAATTAATGAGAAATTACATATACATGCACATATACATAGTAAATAACAAGAAATTCCACTGAAAGTGAGGAAACAAAAGTCAGCATACACCACAAAAAAATTCAAAAGAATCAGTCTAAGCGATGAGTCATACTGCGATAAAGATTGCTACCCGTGTTAATATACTAAGATAAACATTAGAACATTGCAATTCGATCAAACTAAAGTGATTTGGGTGCCTTTAATGCTTAAAAATGAGTACACGGAAGGCAACGAGTTTGGAAGTGCGAAAAATCGTCCTTAGTGAACGAGTGGAAGGGAAGTCGTATGGCGAAATTGATAAAATAGTTGCAAGAAGTCGGGCAACGGTGCAAACGATCATACAGAAAGCGGAAACGGAAGGGAGAATACAAAATAAACAACGAACAGGTAGACCGAAATCCTTCAGTAAGAGAGATGAGAGAGACTTGTTACGGAAAATAAGTAAGGAGCCACAAAAAAGTGCTCCGGCAATGACCACTGCACTTGCAAAAGCAACAGGGAAGTAAGTGAGTCCAGAAACAATATGTAGAGTTTTGCGTAATCAGGGTCATAACGGTAGAGTTCCGCGCAGAAAACCTTCCATTTCTCCAGTTAATGAAAAGAAGAGGCTTGACTTCGCTCGCCTGCATCTTAATAAGGACGAACATTTTTGGAATCAAGTTCTATTTAGTGATGAGAGAAAGTATAATATATATATGGCTCTGATGGGTGCGGATACGTGTGGAGGAAGCGGAACTAAGCATTGGCAAAGAAGAATTTGCGTACTACAGTGAAACACGATGGAGGGTCAGTCCTCGCATGGGGCTGTATGTCGGCCGCTGGTGTGGGGCAATTACATTTTATTGATATTACTATGGATCAATACATGTATTTGAACATATTGCGAGGCGATTTGATACCTTCTGTGCAGAAATTAGGCCTACAGCCAGGTTGGATCTTTCAGCAGGACAATATCCAAAACATACAGCTAGAAATGTCAAAGAATGGTTGCTGTATAACGTCCCTCATCAGCTTCACAGTCCACCTCAGTCTCCCGATTTTAACCCTTTAGAGGATTTATGAGAGGAATTGGACCGCAGAATTCGTGAGCCAGCCATAAGAGCAACTATTATTAGCAAAGAGACCCTGAAATCTGTTTTGCTGTGTACCTGGATGAATATTCCACCCGAAATGACCGGATATCTCGTTCGTTCAATGCGAAAGCGTTTAGAAGCTGTTATTAAGGCTGGTGGAGGGCCTACAAAGTATTGAGCTCACGGTTTTTGGTCATTCTCGTTCTTTTCGAAACATGGCTCGTAGTGTCTGCTGACTTTCGATGGATGAATTTTTTAAGTTTTCATGGCTTATTTCTTTCTGTGTTCAGATTTTCTTTATTGTTATGTTATGAAACTTATATTTAATGCCAATAGAGCTACTTTTACGTTTTCATTGAATGTTCTCTTTTTCCACTGTACCATATTTGTGTTTTTACATGCTGTATGCTGACTTTTGTGAGCCACTGTATATATATATATGTATATATATATATATATATATATATATATATATATATATATATATATATATATATATATATATAAATATATGTATGTTTATATATGTATGTATATATATATATATATATATATATATATATATATATATATATATATATATATATATATATATATATATTTATATATATATATATATATATATATATATATATATATATATATATATATATATATATATATATATACTCGAAAAAGTCTGCTTTCACCTGTGTCAATCAGTTTGTAACTTTAAAAAATCAAAAACAAACAAACATTTTCCAGATTTGGTTTCATATATTTATTAAGTATTTCTTAAAGAGTCGAGACATGTAAGTTCATTTATTTCGCTTTTACCGTTTTTGAGATAAGGGGTTTTTTTCAGAAAAAACATACAAAAACGAGGCAGAAAAAGTCTGCGTTCACTTGATGAAGTTGAAGGAATAAGCCGTTTCAAATACACTCTTCTAGTGTCTATTGTATTTATTATTCATTATTTGCTATTCTGGCAAGTGGTTAAATAGTTTCCTGCAGAGTTTGTGTTTTGAATAATTTTTTTTTCGTAATGGAAGATAGAAGAAAAGAAATCAGTCGGGGTGAAAGAAAAATCATCATAAAATTATGGAAAGATGGGAACAGCTACAGAGAAACAGCAAAAATAGTGGGAAGACAATATTCGTCAGTCCAAAGGGTCATAAATAATTTCAAATCGACAGGAGAACTCACATCCAAACCTTGAGGGACGACCAAATCGGTCGTGCATCAAAGTTGTCCTGCAGGAAAAAAAGACATATCGTGTGACTTGTGAAAAAATCCACGGCTGAATGCAATTCAAATAGCAACCAAAACTAAAGAATAATTCTAGAAAAATATTTGTCCCGATACTACTAGAAAAATCCTCAAAAGGGCCTGGATACTACGGACGGGTTGCTCGGAAGAAACCGTACATTTCACCGGCCAACCGACAAAAGCACATTGCATTTGCCAAGCAGTACATAGATGAGCCAATAGAGTTTTGGACGAATGTAATACTCTCTGATGAAAGTAAATTTTGCATTTTTGGCATAAAAGGACGCAAGTTAGTATGGAGGAAGCCTAAAACAGCATTCCAAAACGAAAATCTCCTACCCACTGCAAAACATGGTGGTGGTGGAGTAATGGTGGGGAGTGTATGGCGGGTACTAGCATTGGGAAGTTGGAGTTTATTGAATCGACGATGGATAGATTTGAATATCTCAACATTTTGAAATATAATTTGAGGCAGAGTGCCATCAAACTCGGCTTAGGTTAAGATTTTTGCTTCCAACATGATCGTGATCCGAAGCATATAGCCGAGATAGTGATGCTCTGGTTACTCTATCATGCCCCAAAACAGCTACATACACCCCCACAATCACCAGACCTAAACCCCATCGTACACCTATGGGATTCACTAGAAAAGAAAATTTGACAGCACTCACTAACTAGCAAGGAAATGTTGAAAACTGTTTTCACAGAGGAGTTTGAGAAAATAAGTGCTAAAGAGACAGCGAAGCGCGTCACTTCGATGCCAAAAAGGCTCTGTGAGATAAAAAACTCTAGCGCACCTGAACCGCTAGAAACACTAATATTCGAAGAACAGTAGAAGAATCGTGCAGGTTTTGAGTGCATATTCCACCACATGAGCTGCTTATTACGGCCAAACTGTTTCAAACGCCACGTTTTACTTTGGTCTCAAGAATGCATTATAACTCATATGGTAGAAGGTTTCAGATATTACCACTGGCATGAATTTCAACGTTTATGAGAGCAAAACACGGGTTAATTATATTCGTTATCAGTTGCTTATTTCACAAAACTTTGAAAGCAGCATCTCATATAACATCAATGAAGAAAACGCTCAGTGCCTGCAGCACTCTAACTGAAGTTGGTGTTTGGGGCTGCGATTCGAAAAATTTGCTGAGCTTTGGGAATTGAAACATTGGTTATTTATTTTCATTAAAAATGTTTCCGGTATGAATACTAACTGTGAGCATTTATTGATACATAAGTAGCACAACCGACTCGTGCTGGCAACCTTTTGCCAGTATCAAAGCCAATAATATATTGCATCTGCTTCACGTTGTTATATTACATTCGAAGTTATAGGAGTATAAATAATTTTAGGGTTATCTGTAGCAAGTAGTTTCAAATAATCGAAAATTTAATATTTCCTGTTTATTGTCACTACAATATCATTACCATTTGAAAATTCTACGATAAAACCGCTTAGTAAAGATATTGCAATTAAACACAAAACCAACAATAGCTGGCAACCCTATCATGGCTTTTCAACCAAATTTGGCCTGAATAATGTCTGCAATAGGTTCCATTAATAATATGAAATTCGTATTGATTTCATGACTGCACTGGAAGTTATAGGGCAAAAAGTTTTATTTTCCTGAGCGAATTTTCAAAACCAAAGACACAAAAATTACCATAGCTGGCAGCACCAATCGAGTTTTTCAACCAAATTTCTATCAAACAGAGTTTAGAGTAAGGTTCACCTATTGTGTCAATTTCATGAAAATCTGGTAACTAATTCACATTTCATAGGGCAAAAAGCAGTTTTTTTTCTTTATAATTTTTCAAGATGGCACCACTGGCACAGAGTTGTCCACAATTCAAAATCGCTTCTATCAGACCTGGTTCTATTTAAGTTCAATGCATTCTGTAAATTTCAATGGTATCTGATTATTGGTTCGTGAATTCCCGTGAACAGAAGTTTTTGATACTAAAAATATAGGTTAACTGGGAAAGGGTTACCATTCTTGTCCGACATGAAATTTCCAAAGTTTTACTTTGAACGTGTAGATAAAGCATAAGATTTGTATACAGATTGGTTTTATTGTAAGAAACGGACATTTTTAGGATATTCGATGGTTTGAATATTTTCACTTCCAAATTTTTATTTTTTCAAATTTAAGACACCAAAATTATCATAGCTGGCAGCTACAAAAGAATTTTTCAACCAAATTTCTACCAAACGTGGTTTAAGGATCCAGCTACTGTGTGAATTGCGTCAAAATCGAACGATTCAATCAGAATTTATAGGGCTAAAAACAGTTATCTTTTTTAGTGATTTTTCAAGATGGCACCACTGGCACAGAATCGCCCGCATTTCAAAATTACTTCTATCAGACCTGGTCCTAGTTAAGACCAATACAGTCTCCAAATTTCAATTAATTCTGCTCATCAGGTCGTGAGTTTCCGTGAACAGAAGTTTTTGATGCTAAAAATATAGCTAAATTGGGCAAGGGTTACCAGGCGTGCCCGTTATACCATATCAAATTTTATTTTTTGTCTATGTAAACAAAGCACGAAATTTACATACGAGTGGCTTTTTTTTGAAGAAACGGCATTTTTTCAAGAGAAACGATAATTTGGAAGTTTTCACTTTCAGTGCTTGCCCTAGCTTCAGAGTTGCCAGCACGCTCATCAAAAGCTACACAAATTTAGAACTAAATAATACCAATATGTTCTGAAAATTTGGTAATGATTAAGTAGCTCTGTCAAAAGTTATCGCAATTTAAAAATTTTCAATTTTTCCCGATCTTTTTTTAGGCACCCAGCGCACACATAGGGTTAAAAAATTCCAAAACATTATCCGATTCACATGTAGAACACGTTCGAAATTTATTTTGTTAACTTTATTTTTGCAAAACTTATTTGTGTACGGAATAATAGGTATATTAAAAATATCACTAAAATGGCCGCCGGCGCCAAAGGGTTAAGAATTTTTAAATTTTTCTGAGACCTGGCACTATTCTGCATATACACCAATGTGTCCTGAAAATTTCAGCTTAATCGGATGGCGCGTTCCTGAGATTTTTTCACTGAAATTTTTTGATATATATATATATATATATATATATATATATATATATATATATATATATATATATATATATATATATATATATATATATATATATATATATATATATATATAGAAATATGAATTTTTGGCCAAAGTGATATTAATACTAATGTTCTTCTTCGAACATTAGTAAAAAGAACCGGGGATACCCCACCAGTTACTAACTAATTTAAATATGTTTTACAATTTTCTATTTTATTATTTTTATTACATGTGAACGCAGACTTTTTCTGCCTCGCTTTTATATATTTTTTCCGAAAAGAGCCGTTATTTCAAAACCAGTTAAAACAAAATAAATGAACTAACATGTGTCAACTAAATAAGAAATACTTACTAAATATGTGAAACAAAATCTGGAAAATATTTATTTGTTTTGATTTTTTAAAGTTACAAACTGATTGACAGTAGGTGAACGCAGACTTTTTCTAGTATGTGTGTATATATATATACATATATATATATATATATATATATATATATATATATATATATATATATATATATATATATATATATATATATATATCTATATATATAGATATATATATATATATATATATATATATATATATATATATATATATATATATATATATATATATATATATATATATATATATATATATATATATATATATATATGAATTTTTGGCCAAAGTGATATTAAAAACTAGCGCGCAGAAACCACTGGAAATACTGATTTCCGAAGAGAAGAAGGAGAACCATGCAGATTATTCTACCACACGTGTTCGCTGTTTCAATCAAGGTCAAATATCACAATACATAGCCTACATAGCCAAAGTAAAACATTTGAAATTTTACTGCGGGCAAGAACGTTAACCCTTTCCCAATTAACCTATATTTTTATGATCAAACACTTATGTTCAAGGGAACTCACGATCCGATAGTCAAATACAGTTGAAATTTACAGCATGTATTGGTATTGAGTAAGACCAGGTCTGATATAAGTAATTTTGAAATTCGGGCAATTCTTTACCAGTGGTGCCATCTTGAACAATCAATAAGAAAAATAGCTGCTTTTAGCCCTACAATTATGATTCAGTCATTCGATTTTAACTAAATTCACAGACCTTACTTTAAGCAACGTTTGGTAGAAATCTGGTGGAAAAATCCGGTTGGAGCTGCTCACCATGGTAGTTTTGGTGTCTTAAATTTTGAAAATTCGCTCAGGAAAATAATGCTCTTTGCCCCATAGCTTCCAGTACAGTCATGGAATCCCAACGAAATTAAAATGGCAAATTAAACTTCCTGAAGGCAATATTCAGTAACAATCTAGTTGGAAAAATAATGATAAAACTGCCAGCTATGGTCGTTTTTGTACTTTTTTGGCATATCTCTAGTAAGCGATTTTATCATAGAATTTTCAAATCTAAGTGATCTTTTAGTGAAAATAAACACCAAATATTAAGATCTAGAAAATTTGAAAATTTTTGCGATTGGTTACCTTAAATTTTTTTGTATCCCTATAACTTTTAATGCAGTGATCGGATCAATATAAAATTTGCCAGAGCAGGTTGACTTCAACGTTAGGCAGATGTGACATATTTTTGGCTTCGGTACTAGCAAAGAGCTGCCAGCACGAGGCGTTTTTGTTATTTTCGTACCAATGTATGCTTGCATTAAGTATTCACATCGCAAACATTTGCAATGAAAATAAATAAACAATGTTCAAATTTTCTAAGGTCTGCACATTTGTCGGATGGCCGCCCTAAACACGTTTCTATCGCTATAATTTTCGATGAAGTCATCGAAATTTAATTGCCCTAGGATCTGCTATTACTAGGAGCTAATAAATCCTAAGTTAGAAAAGTAGCTAGTGGCAGAATACGCACTCAAAATCTGCACAAATCCTCTACTGTTCTTCGAACATTAGTGTTTCTAGCGGTTCTGATGCGCTAGGGTTTTTTTATATTGTTAAACTATCAGCTTCGTTGCCGATTTTTTAATTGTTTTCTTAATCGTTTCAGTTAACAAGTTTCGTTGGAACATGGCAAGTCCAATTAAATTAAAACTACGCGTCCCAATAGTTGACCATGAACATTGTTCGGAAGTTCTACAGCCTCACGGAGTATATCTTGGACCGAAGCAAATTTGTGCGGGAGGAGAGAACTCGAAAGACACCTGTCTCGGTGACAGTGGAGGTCCTTTGATGCGGTTTGACGAAAACATGCTGCGATGGGTCACACATGGTGTAGTGAGCTACGGATTTACACAATGCGGAGTCAAAGGCTATCCTGCTGTATACACTAACGTAGCTGAGTATTTGGACTGGATATCGAGTGTTATAAAGAAGTAAATCAAGTGGCTTAATAGAATAAAACTATTTATGTAATTTATTGTAATTAGATGATTATTCATGATTATTATTCTTCATTTATATATTACTGGAGAAATACTCAATATTATGTTTGCCATTTTCATTTTTCAAACTTTAAATTTTAAAATTTTTTTTATGGATATAAACTAACTTGAGTTCTGGTGGCAGTATTAATGCAAATTGAGAACATATCATAAATATGAGAGAAAATAGATTAGAAACTGGCCGAGAGAAGTATTAAAATTTTCAAGCTTCACGTAAAAACCTTTGTGGGGTCATACGAAGGAGAATGGGAATACATGTTAACCCTTTCCCTGTGACTTGCGGTTTCATTAAAAGAAAACGTTTACTGCCACATTTGACTGAAGTCTACTTTCTACTGAACAAAATCTTATTCACTGCTATGCTCAATTCTATTTCCTTATACCATGAATGTGCACCAGCAGGCATACGATATTTCAGCCATGCGTTATTTTGTTTAGGTCAGAAATCAATGCTTCATAAGGTTTCTACATGATGCAGTGAAAAAGTCAGTACATAGCGTCCCAACGGGAAAAGTAGTGCGTAACCATATTCTCCATAAGTATTCCATATAATAAATGGAAGCATTACAGATCCATAACTGGCTCATTTTTTTTAAACATTGTATGTCCTAGGCTGGCAGATAATATACACGGGCAACTTATAGTTTTATAGCTTTATAAACAGAGCTTTTTGGAAACCCGACGTTGTCCTCTTGCATTCTAGTCATCTAGTGGGAATGCGTAATTGTACTTGGATTGGCGGCTGCTCATACCTCTGCATGACCCGGAGAATGTGTAGAGAATGTTTGTTGAGACATTGCGAAGCTCATTGGAAATCGCAACAGCATATTCTCACATCACACGTTATCTATGAGCAATTCTTACTCGGACCAGCAGCCAAGCTTGCTCTTGCATGACTCCTAATGAATAGTAACTTAAACATTTTGCTTACTAGTGATTATTTGCAATGCTCTGAAATTTGCACATTTCCGTTTCATAAAGCACACGTTACCCAAACCCGATGCGTGCTCGCAAGCTCTTTTCCTCTTATTTTGGTGAATGATGTTCACAGGAGAATCATGAACTTTTTGGAAAACAGCGTTCAGGCCTTACATCTGCATTTTTATGAATGTTTGCTTCATGCATTCTTCTTGAATGCATTACAGCCATTCTCATGTTAATATTATATGAACTTATAATAAATGATTATGTTATGTCATTCTAAACCTAGTCGCTTTATGCGTGGTACGACCGGACTGAAATCCGAGCTCAAACGGCTCCAATCCTGTTAAAACCTGATAGGTCTCAGATTACGTTTGTAACTCGCGAGGTTAATTTGGTAGTGTAGGTTCGGTTCACTTTGTTACTGATTAACGCTGACCTGGCTCTGAGATTCAGCCCCATGAAGGCTGATGATCAGCTCTTGCGTCGGCTTCCCCGCAATGCAAAGATTACTACAAGGTCAGTAAGGTGACTTCACACTCGGGTTGAGATAGCGACTCTGAGTTGAGACTCATAAGCAATGATGAAACATACAACGACAAGACTGACGGAAAACTGGACGCAGGGACGACAGTGGCGACGCAGGGCAAAGGAAGCACAGTCATCGCCCGTTTTGCATTCGCGAGGTGGCCGAAGGTCCAGAGGACGGCTCCTCCGACAAAAACTAAACGCGAAGCAAGGGAGTGATCAGTTTCAAGTGCACAGCAGATGCGCAAGGTGGTGAAATTATTGACTCTAGTAGTAGTGCTCTGGAGACTCCGAGAAGTCACTAGCGTGAGAGCGTTGACACGGGTTTGAGGGAGCGGATGTAGCACCACAACAGCTCCCACCAGAGGGAGTACATTCAGGGAGAACGAGTGGCTGATGAGGATATGTTTAAGAAACGCCAACATATCCTCCGGAAAATGTTTCAGGGCGCTAACGTGCAAAAAGGAGGTGGCATCCACCATCAAATGTATGGCTGGAGAAAAAAGAGCTGGTGAGTTGAAAATGTGCCGCGTCTATTTTTGGTTTATATAATTCATGTCTAGCTACAGGGCTCTTCCCATCGAGGTGGAAAGTTCATCAGCATACCGTCCACTGTTCATGCTGGACACTGCGATAAAGCTTCTCGAAGGACTGCCCAAGCGGCGGCTGCTGTCAGCAGTTAGATCTGCTAGTGATTTTCCTTGCGGGCAGCATATGTTCCGAAAAAGGCATTCAACAATCGATGCCATCTCAGAGATTGTTATAGGTGTAGCAAGACCAGAAGAGGCATGTCATTTAGCCAGACCGGTCATCTTACTGACAATGCTGGACGTATAAAACTCTTTCAACTCGGTGAAGTATGCGGAAATTCTCCAGACCATTGAGCAGACGTTCCGTATCACTGGCTAGTTTTTAGCCGTGATGCAGGACCACCCCAGGGACTGATGATAGTTGTACGATACCGACGAAGAAGTCCAAAGAAGACATGTCAGCTCAGCTGCGGCACTGGTGTCGATCGTAGGACCTGACCTATTGAACATCTTGTACGATAATCTGCTATGCCCGAAGATGCCTGCAAATGTGTTCCTAGTAGGTTATGCTGATGACATCGCAGTGGTAATCACTTCCAGATCTGCCGAATTCACTCAACCTAGACTTAACCAAGGAGGGTGGATCAGTGGATGACTGAGCATGGCTTCCAGCTAGCAGTCTCTAAGGCAGAGATTGTTATGTTGACGAAGTGGAGGATACAAACTGTCATACCCTTGACAGTTGGTTCCGTCGAGGTCCAGTCCAGCAAGTTGGTCAGGTATCTGGGAGTGACCCTGGCCACCAAGCTGTGGACAGTGCTCTAATAGTCGTCACTTCGTTGATAAGGCAAATGGCCAAAGCCTGTGGACCTGGTGAGACGTGATGGAAGCTGTTGATGGTAGCGACCGATTCCATCTTGCTATATGGAGCCGAGATCTAAAGAGGTGCACTCCAAACAAAGAAGTCCCGGAAGTGCATTACCATTGTCCAGCGCAGGGATGCCTTGCAAAACGTCTGTAGCTAACGTACGGTCTCAGAAGAGGCTGTGATGTTGGTAGCTGGAGTAATCCTGATCGATCTAATAGCGCGAGAACGCAAAGAAGGGTACTTTTTTCACTTAGAGCTGGGCAGAACTGAGGCTCCGATACACGCACGTACGCTTACCTTCTACCTTTGGCAACAACGTTGGAGTGAAGGTGATAGAGGATGCTGAACGGCTAAGCTTATTGGTCTCATTGAGCGTTGGCTCAACCAGGCAAACTTTTAACTTTGTCAATTCTTGACAGGGCACGGTTACTTCATGAAATACAGAATGGGTTAGGTGGTCACGCCGTACTGGAGGTACAGAGTGACTGAGCTCAATCATGCTGAGCACACATTCTTTATGTGCAGTTGCTTCGTAAGTTTGGGGCTCACCATTGAGTCCACGATATGCCTGGTAATGTCTGAGACGATCGGCGATGCAATGCTGCGAAACGAGGAGAAATGGCGCGCTGACTCAACATATACTGAGAAAGTGCAGCGCATAAAGCAGGAGGAGTATTGCCTTGCCGGACCATGATTTGTGGTAGTTTCTGAAGTCTGTGATTACCGAATCAGCACGACTGGGTTGAAGTAGTGCTAAGGCAGGTCTGAACTCAGAGCTTTGGGGGCTTTTAGATGGTCCTATTTTTTTAGTGAGTCAAACTTCATGTACTCCGTACCAAAAGGCTACTCGGGGATTTGAAACGCAGATTCTTTTTTGCCATCTAAACTACGGGAAAAACGTAATTTTGTTCTATTAACTGCCAAACCATTCGAAAGTAGCACGAGCCGACAATGAAAGAATGAGCAAATATCAAAGACTTGTCCAAAACTTATCTTAAGAAAGAATAGAGTTTGTAGAATGTAAGCTGGTACTCGAAGCTTATCAATACGATCATATTACTACCCATTTATGCTTTAAATTTTGATTTCTCAAAATATTGTTAGCTCATTGTACAACTGGCATTCACTCAGTTTCAGTTAAACTTTGAATTTAGTTCCACTGCTCGAGTATATAAAATATTTCCATAAGATTTTCTAGATTTTCGCCACTTCTCTTAAACTGCGAACTAATTAAATGTAATTGGTAAAGAAAAGAAAAGCGCATGACTTATATCTTCTTTCGCTGAAAGCCAAATCTCACGCATCTTTCAAAAGCGGACACACCTAGCAGCTTGGAAATATTGCATCTTTAATATTTTGGCATAATTTCAAAAGTTCCTTAATGTTCTCTCATTAATTTCAAAACAAATATTAGCCAGCAGTACTAAAATTTGAATCCTTCAGTGTTAAGTGACTTGTGACTATATTAATATTCAAAAATTTTACTTTAGTTCAGCTGGTATTATCTTTGTACCTAAGCAGTTGAAATGCAGCTATGTACATTGACACAAACGATTATGCGCCTGGATGTAACATCAGAATAGTTTGGTGAACGCAGCTCAAAGAAAAGTAATAAATAGTCAATTAGTTACATCTTTTCAAGGTAAGAAGATATAAAGTAGACAGCAAACGAACTTTGTAATGTTTATACCACAATCTTAACCAACCAATGCATTTGTGAGTTTGCAACGTTTCGTCACATACCTTAGCACTCAAATTGTGAGCATCAGTATTAAGATATATCGTCAGGTTTATGCCAAAACCATGGATGTGCTAAAATGCTATTTCGAGTAAAATCAATATGAAAATTTGACATAATATTATAAATCAGTTTTAAAATATAAGAACCATTTTTATTTGAATTAAGGAAGATAATATTCTAAAACTATTCCGTTACACTAAAACAATGAATCTGCACATTCATGATTTTGGCGTAGCGCATTTTGCAAATACTTAGTTTTTAGGTGATTCATAAAATTGAAATTTTGATTTTGTGTAGGCATAAAATGTAATTTGACATTTCCGGTTTTGGCAAATTGTTTATACAAGAATTCCGCGTATAATAACATGAAAAACTGAAAATCACCAAAAAAGCACATTCATGGTTTTGGCGTACACCCGACGATATGACCTAGCTGCTTTAAGTACTCCATAATTTCTTTACCAATCGTATCTGCTTATAACTGTAGCTGCATTGAATGGAAACGATACTTGACTGACTCTTCTTTCAAGTGCAAATGGAAACTTGCAATAATAATGTCAAATACGTGTAACTATGCTAATTGGAGCAATGAAGAGATTCCAAACAAACAAAAATAAACAAAGTGTTAGAGACTTTGCAAATATTATTACAGAAAAAATGTACTTTTGATAATTATTGTCATCTTAAATTTTTACTTCAAACTTGATAATGTGGTGTCACACGGCGGCATAAAAAAGATCATCGACCACGCAACGCTACGTACGCGCACACTGCTACCGTATCAAAGTCAGCTGCATGTATTTGTATTGTTCTACCGGATCTTATCATGGTATTGAAAAAAAAACTTTATACACAAAATATAAAATATAAAATAAAATATAATATTTACAATAAAATATACAATTAAAGCACTATACAAAAACTCAAGTCATTACTACCTTACATCAGATAAATTTATAATTTTGGATCTATTGAAACCACCTCAAACTTTATCATAGAAAATGTAAAATTAAATATTATGCAAAAGCTTTCATTTCATTCAATCGTTTGTGGCATGGGAAATTATTTTTGAGAAAGAAAATTTACTTCATACTAAGACAACACTATTCCGTCTTATCGTGATGGTAGAAAGTGAAAGTCTCGCACTCAGCAGTTGTCTGTTGATTTAATACGACTGTCTTATTTACACCTCGGTGTCATTTTGATTCCATCCATACGGTATTCGGTTGTTGAGTTGTGGAATCAACCATATCGCCAATTAATACTTTTCATAATGTTCATAGGCACTCAGCTGGTTGCGCTTGTCATTGTCTAAACATAAACACTATTGCTAAATAACTATTTTCTGCTCTGAAATATTTACTTACAAATTATGATTTTGCAGTGAAAACTTATTACATAAAGTTCCGGGTTTGTTGCTAATAATAAGATCTTATTCTTGAAAATGCTAAGACATCAAGCATAAACGAAATATGAGATAGAGTCAATAGCCTGAAGGAAAAAAGTTCCTTAGTAATTCTGACTGATCAATTCAAACTTATGTTCTCATGTATATTCTTTTGTAACTTTCTAGCTTTATCAAAGACAAGTAAAATGTGACAAATTGTTTGCTGAATATCATTAAAATATTTCACTGCTATACCCAAATACTTTATAAGACAAATGTCCGTAGACTAGTCAATTAAAATGCTGGAACTAGAGCTACCTATATCTGACCCTGCATTTTGATCGATGAATCCTACACTTGCTCCAACTTTTGGACGCAGCTGCCAGTTTCTTGCAGATCTCACTCAAATGGTCAATCGATCTTAATGCGCAATGGTTTAAAACGGAAAGACGCATGGAAGCTTCGATTTGCCGTCGATGTTTTCCAGGTGTTGCTTCCAACAGAGAAAATATAGTCTTTATTTTTCGCTGTGTTGAAAAACTCTACAATATGAAAAAAAACCATAACTAGCACAATTCTATCGTTTGATATTTTTAGATATACATCTTTTTAGTCTTTTTTGAAGAACTGGCTCGAAACTGCGTCAGACAATCAGACATGTCTGTTATTGAGCCAAAACCGAACAGAGAAAAGCAATGTTTTACAACTGATGTCATCGCACAATTACAAGATCAAAACTTTTAATATTTTCCTCACAAAATTAAATTTTTTTATATTAATCAAAACTACATCGAAAATATCTTACTGCCAGGAAATGTGTGGTTTCACTACTGAGCACCATTCCAAATTTCTTCTAGGGTTAGCACCTTGTCTACGTTTTACATATTGCTACTTTATGTCTACGCGGGAATTTTTCGGCTCTTGTCTTCAAATTTACCTATTTTAGTTTATTACTAATGAGTTAAAACTCGGTTTTTCTTCGCACCGAACGAAAGAAATAATACTGTTCGTGGAAGATTATTATTGTTCTATATCCAGAAAGACAAAGAACATTGATGTCAAGAAAGATAACTATTTGGTCGAAATGATTTGGTGTAAAAACGATGGTAGAAAGTGATATCGTAAATGCACATCATTGCATAATTTATGGCATTAGATTTTAGCAGCATTTCGGCAGTGAAGCGCATATATTTCAACGAGTTGAGTTTGAACGATATGTATTATGTTAAAGTTTGAAAAAGCTGTCGAGAAATTGCCGTGTTTTTACTAATGTTCGAAGAACAATAGAATTAAACTCGTTTCGCCGAAAATTCATATTTCTTTATTTATATATATATATATATATATATATATATATATATATATATATATATATATATATATATATATATATATATATATATATATCAGCAAAATGATTAAGGGAGATAATCTCTGGAGTGGCCGATCCGATTGAGCTGAAATTTTCGGAGAACGTAGATGTATATAGTAGGTAGGTCCACGACTTTCTCAAATTCAGATATCCTAAACTTTTTGGCGGCGGCGAGCGTTTTAGTGAATTTTGAGGAACTCCTATATTTCCAAGCAGTGTAAATTTTTGTTAAAAAAAGTATTGGGAATGAAAACTAATTATGTTTTAAGCTTGTCTATGATAAAAAATTGGAAATTCTGAGCCGTGTGTGGGTGCAGGGTGCCTAAAAGTAGGCAAGGAATTTTTTTCAAATTTTGATTTGTCATTACTTGTAAGAAAAACAATGGATCATCGTGAAAATTACAGAGCGTATTGATGTTGACTAAAATTTGATACATGTTGATTTTCAGCATAAAGTGGGTAACCCTGTAGCTGCGGCAGGCTGCTGAAAAAAAATCCTTCAAATCATTGACCTTCCTGAACAATTTTTGATTTTTGACAAAAATTTCAAATCTTGGATAAATTTTATCCTTTGTCCTTCATCTAAAGATAAAATTTTCAAAATTCCGATTTGCATTAGAACGGCAACCCATCACCAAATTACCTCTATTTTCAGCAATCAAAAGTTCTGTTTACGAGAACTGACGACCGGATAATCCGATCATAATGAAATTTACAGGATATGTTGGTATTAGCTAGGACCAGGTCTGATTGAAGTGATTTTTAAATCCGGACAACTCTGTGGCAGTGGTACCATCTTGAAAAATAGCTAAAAAAAAAACTGGTTTTAGGCCTATAACTTCCGATTCAGCCATCAAATTTGGACAAGATTCATACAGTACTTGAATCTTACTTAAGGTAACATTTGATGAAAATTTGGTTGAAAAATTAGAATAGAGTTGCCAGCTATGGTGATTTTTGTCTCCTAAATTTTTCAAATTTACTCAGCAAAATAAAGCTTTTTTCCCTATAACTTCCGGTCCAGTGCAGAAATCAAATCGAAGTTCACGCAGTAAATGGACCTTAATGTGAACCAAATGTCGTAGAAATTTCATACCAAAATCATGAAAGGGCTGCCAGCTATGACCATTTTTGTAATTTTATGAAATTTCTTTACTAAGCGATTAATGCCATTAGATTTGCAAATGGAAATGATCCTGCAATGAAAGTTAACCACAAATATTAACGCTTTAAAAATTTGAAAAGTTTTGAGGGTGGCAACCCTTAAATTTTTTTCACCCGTATAACTTTCAGTGCAGTGATTCAATCGAAACGAAATTTACTGGTTGGGTTTAACTTAACGTAAAGCTGATTTGGTGTGTATTTTGCTCTGCTGCTGACACAAGCTAACCAGCATTAGCCATTTCCGTAAATATTGCACCAACAGATGCTTCAAATTACGTTCTCATATGCAAAGCATTTGCAATAAAAATAAGGAATCAATTTTCAAATTTTCCGAGTTTTGAGCATTTTTCGGATGGCAGCCTCAAACAACGTTTAACCGCTGAAACTTTCGATGAAATCCTGCGATGAGAACGAAATTCAAAGGATAAGTTGGTTTGAGTATGAGCTTGTTATGGTAAACTTATTACTGCTTTGTTTGAAAAGTGTTGCCAGCACTGAACATTTACATCATTTGAGTTATAGTTGAGTTTTGTTGCTTGGGATAAGGAATGGTTGATATGATTCTACAAAACAGTGTATTACGTCTTTCCACACTTTTTTGTCACTCAAAGACAATTTCTTCGAAAATTAGTTTTCTGGCGGTTCAGGTGCGCTAGAGTTTTTTATACAAATAAACTTGCTTTGAACTGTGACAACTCACCGGGGGAGGAAATTTGCTCGAAATATAAATAATAAATATAATCCACATATTTGCGATATTTCGATCAGCAGAGACTGGTATGTTGGCATGATGAAACTTACCGAGAAAATTGAAAGCAACTGTGAAGGTAGGTATCCATATGTTGCATTTTTTGCGTATCGTATCGCCGATTCGTATCAGTGGATACGACAAAAGTATCCTCGTTGCGTATCAAAATATGATGCAAAGAAACGCAACGAACTCGATCGGTCATTTGGCGATTTCTTTCCGTCACACCAAAGAGATGATACGATACGAAGTGGAGTCATATGTGGACACGTTGCGTTATACACTATAGATTAGTGAATAATAGCGTTGCAGCTGCGTATCGAGTTTTTCGCAACGCACCATGATGATATGCATTACGGATACGATACGCAAGCAATGCAACATGTGGATACTTACCTTTATTGTATCTATACAAAACATTAGCGCCTACCTTAGAATTGGAGGAAATTATTTTTAAGCACTGAGTGCTTTAAATATTAATACACTAATAAAAATTAATGCAATCAAAGCAAACATTTTAAATTATTTATAATCTATAAAATAGTAGCTAAATTAGTAGCCAATAGCTAAATGAGCAAAAAAAAACTAGCTACAATGTAGCAAAATTGACATCACTGGTATTGTGCGATATTTGCCTGATGGAAGAGATTTGCAGAGAGTGAAGAATTTACCATCAGCTGGCACCTAATAAGAACCAAAACCAAAATAAGTTTACTTTATCATATGCAAAAGTGAGAAAAGCATACCCTCAAACGACAAGTGAGACTGTTTATATCCGTATTAGCTGAAAGGTGAGAGTGTGTTGGCATGCGTATAGTCCTCTCAAGAAAGAGTAAGCGCAGCGAACATTCACTGGCAACAAACGAAATTCTCTGTATTGGGTTGCATAAAAGTGTCGGAGATATTCCTTTTACTTGCCAAATGGTATCGAAAATAATATTCCACGCTAACTACCTTATCGTTCACCATTTTAATACTCAGCAAATGTTTTAAGAAAACCAATATTGCATAAATTACCATTCGTTAAAATGGCAAAGCACATGTATATTGCCTAGTGGAAATGAGAAACGTATCTGATCGTATAAAAGGGGCGTGTCATTGCTTAAGAACTATATATAGCTCGGAAAGTACGTACTTTGCGATACAATTTGCGATATTTCCCCACTAATTGCGAGAAATAGATAGCAGTATCCAAGTCCATGTTGAAAAACTCTAGCGCACCTGAACCGCTAGAAACACTAATGTTCGAAGAACAGTAGAAGAACCGTGCAGGTTTTGAGTGCATAATCCACCACATGAGCTGCTTATTACGGCCAAACTGTTTCAAACGCCACGTTCTACTTTGGTCTCAAGAATGCATTATAACTCATATGGTGGAAGGTTTCAGATATTACCATTGGCATGGGTTTCAAAGTTTATGAAAGAAAAACACTTGTTAATTATATTCTTTATCAGTTGCTTATTTCACAAAATTTTGAAAGCAGCATCTCATATAATATCAATGAAGAAAATGCTCAGTACCTGCAGCACTGTAACTGAAGTTGGAGTTTGGGGCTGCGATCCGAAAAATTTGCAAAACTTTGGGAATTGAAACATCGGTTATTTATTTTCATTGTAAATGTTTCCGGTATGAAAACTAACTGTAAGCATTTATTGATACAAAAGTAGCACAACCGACTCGTGCTGGCAACCTTTCGCCAGTATCAAAGCCAAGAATATATCACATCTGCTTCACGTTGTTATATAACATTTGAAGTTATAGGAGTAAAAAGAAATTTACGGTTACCTGCAGCGAGTTTTTTCAAATAATCGACAGCTTAATATTTGCTGTTTATTGTCACTAAAATATCATTACCAATTGAAAATTCTACGATAAAACCGCTTAATAAAGATATTGCAAGCAAACACAAAACCAACAATAGCTGGCAACCCTATCATGGCTTTTCAACCAAAGTTGGCTTGAATAATGTTTATAATAGGTTCCAGTAATTGTATGAAATTCGTAATAATTTCATGACTGCACTGGAAGTTATAGGGCAAAAAGTTTTATTTTCCTGAGCGAATTTTCACAAAAAGACACAAAAATTACCATAGCTGGCAGCACCAATCGAATTTTTCAACCAAATTTCTATCAAACAGAGTTTAGAGTAAGACTAAAGACAGACGACACAAGTTAATTATCATTAACACAATGATCATTGAACGCTAATGATAATTTGTTTGGAGAGTGACACACGTCTACTTGAATGAGGTTGTTTAACAGCTGTAGGTTGTTTGAATTTAAATGGTATTATTTTGACAGTTATTGTTTATCGAAACACATCAAAAAATCAGAAATTAGTACAAGTTTTACTGCGAATGAGCTTTTGTGTAAAATTATGAAAATTTTACACAAAAAAAGTTTAATCACGATAAGGAAGAAAATATAAAATGTTCATGAATTGAAGAAGAAAATACGCAGAAATGTGCAAAAAATGAAACATTTGCATACCATATTGTAATATATTCGAAATAATATGTTTATGTTTTTGACAGTTAGAAACTACATTGTTTCAAATGCAATTTCCCGAATTTCCCCAGTAAATTTCATAATCTTCCCCGTAGATGGTGCGACAATCGATAAGAGCAAATGAACATTAGCTTCCAAATTATAATTCGTAGAACCTCATTGATGATGTTGTAAATGATGATTAACCATAACACACGTAATGGATAATGATCATTGGGCTCGAAATGATAATTAACTTGTGTCGTCTGTCTAGGCTCTAAGGTTCAGCTACTGTGTCAATTTCATGAAAATCGGGTAACTAATTCACATTTCATAGGGCAAAAAGCAGTTTTTTTTCTTTGTAATTTTTCAAGATGGTACCACTGGAACAGAGTTGCCTACAATTCAAAATCGCTTCTTTCAGACCTGGCCCTACTTAAGTCTAATGCATTCTGTAAATTTCAATTCTATCTGATCATTGATTCGTGACCCGTGAACAGAAGTTTTTGAAGCTAAAAATATAGGTTAACTGAGAAAGGGTTACCGTTCTTGTCCGACATGAAATTTCCAAAGTTCTACTTTGACTGTGTATATTAAGCATAATGTTTGTATACAGATTGGTTTTATTGTAGAAACGGACATTTTTTAGGATATTCGATGGTTTGAATGTTTTCACTTCCAAATTTTTATTTTTTCAAATTTAAGACACCAAAATTATTATAGCTGGCAGCTCCAACCGAATTTTTCATCCAAATTTCTACGAAACGTGGTTTAAAGTAAGGTGCAGCTACGGTGTGAATTTCGTCAAAATCGAACGATTCAATCAGAATTTATAGGGCTAAAAACAGTTATCTTTTCTAGTGATTTTTCAAGATGGCACCACTGGCACAGAATCACCCGCATTTCAAAATCACTTCTATCAGACCTGCTCCTATTTAAGACCAATACATTCTGCAAATTTCAATAAATTCTGTTCATTGGATCGTGAGTTTCCGTGAACAGAAGTTTTTGATGCTAAAAATATAGGTAACTTGGGCAAGGGTTACCAGGCGTGCCCGTTATACCATATCAAATTTTTTTTTTTGTTTATGTAAACAAAGCACAAAATTTACATATGAGTGGCTTTGTTTTTAAGAAACGACATTTTTTCAAGAGAGACGATGATTTGGAGGTTTTCACTTTCAGTGCCTGCCCTAGCTACAGGGTTGCCAGCACAATCATAAAAACGTACACGAATCTACAACTAAATAAAGCAAACATGTTCTGAAAATTTCGTAATCATGGAACAGCTCTGTCAAAAGTTATCGCAATTTAAAAATTTTCAAATTTTACCGTTTTCTTTTTAGGCATCCAGCGCACACATGGGGTTAAAAAATTCCAAAACATTATCCGATTCACATGTAAAACTTGTTCGAAAGTTATGTCGTCAACTTTATTTTTGCAAAAATTATTTGTGTACGGAATAATAGGTATATTAAAAAAATCACTAAAATGGCCGCCGGCGCCAAAGGGTTAAAGATTATTAACTTTTTAGACCTGGCACTATTCTGCATATACACCAATGTGTCCTGAAAATTTCAGCTCAATCGGATGGCGCGTTCCTGAGATTTTTTCACTGAAGTTTTTTGATGAGATATATATATATATATATAATATATATATATATATATATATATATATATATATATATATATATATATATATATATATATATATATATATATATATATATATATATATATATATATATATATATATATATACATATATATATATATATATATATATATATATATATATATATATATATATATATATATATATATATATATAGAAATATGAATTTTTGGCCAAAGTGATTTTAATACTAATGTTCTTCTTCGAACATTAGTAAAAAGGCAGAAAGTACCCCACCAAGATATACTATCAGATACGTTTCTCATTCCCACTAGGCAATATACATGTGCTTTGCCAAAGAGACTATTTTATGCAATATTGATTTCCTGAAAACCTATTCAGAGTATTAAAATGGTAAGTGATAAGATGATGATAATGATGATGATGGCCTGGAGTGGGTCCAGAGTGACCCTAGCACTGCGACCGCCTGGGTCTATTGTGCCTCCTTTGCGTTATGTCCTGTTTCTAATGAACCTGGATATGTTCCTTGACGGGACATTTGTGATGTTCCTGATGGAAGGCAGAGCAGAGCCAAGTAGCTCGAATCTTCTTCTTGCCAGTGCTGGATAGACTGTGAGCAGATGTTCTACACACTCTGTCATTTCCCCACACTATCTGCAGCGGTCGTCTTGCTCCTCACCTATCATGTGGAGGTACTTTTTGCATGGAAAGTGTCCTGTCAATGCTCCGCATAGGGCTCTTATGCCACTTTTGCAGAGTCACTGCTTCTTTCGCTCTTTTATTATCGAAGTCAAGGTATTTTTTTGAGTGTTTTAACCCTCAATGTTAAGCCAGTAGTCTTCGATCTTCTTCGTGTTCCATGTTTTAATTTCCTTTTCCGTATCTGCTTTTGTAAAACCCCAGTACGAAGAAGGACCTATGAGATGCATTTTTGTTGCTTTTTTGGCTCTGGTATAAGCTTCCTCGTTTTCTCGGTGCCCCTCATGGCCGTTCAGTGCCCCTATTTCATTTAGGGCCTCTCTCACCTCTAGGAGAGTAGCCGAATTTATTTGATCGCGATTTATAGCCATGGGAGCCGCTTGACTATCCGATAGGAGTTTAATTCTGACCCTTTTAGTATTCCTTATTTTTATTGTTTGTAAGGCTCTTAGTATGGCAGATAGTTCTGCTTGATAGATTGTGGCCTCCTATGGGAAGGGGAAATGTATTTTGCACTTGGGACCTACGATCCCTGCTCCTACTCCACAACCCATCTTTGAACCATCCGTATACCACATTTGCGCTCCTTTGTACGAGGGAGGTGGTCCATCCCTCCATTTGTCCCTTGATGGACTTGTGACCTTGAACCTCTTCTCGAATGCTGCTTCAGTTTTTATCTGGTCGCTGAGGTTTAACATTTCCACTATGGGCCTGACATCCTCCAGGTTTTTTTAGGTGGCCTTTAAGGTGTCCTGATTTATACCTGTAGGGCTGTTGCAGGCTTACGGTTTGTCTCGCTGCTTCCTCCTGAATTTTGAAGTGCAGTGATTTAAGGTTTAGAAGGGCCTCCATTCCTGCTGTTGGAGTGGAGCTCATTGCTCCTGTAATCAGAAGGCAGGCCATCCTTTGAAGCTTGTTGAGCCTATTAATAGCAGTTTTTTGTATGGTTTTCTTCCATCACATTGCAGCTCCATATAGGAGGATAGGTCTCACTATTTGTTTGTATGCCCATAAGGTCTGCCTTGGAGATAGTCTCCAATTGCGTCCAAGCATTTGTTTTGTCAACTAGAGTGCCTTAGTGGCCTTCATTGTCGTTTTGTTTAGATGATTGTCCCAGGTAAGTTTCCTATCTAGGTGTATTCCTAGATATTTTACCTCTTCCTGCAGACATACGACTGTACCCCTAACATTTAGGGGTCCTATTTCGATTTTTCTTTTTCTGATGAATAGTATGAGGATTAATGGATAGACCCTCTTTGTTGCAACATTGGGCTGTTTCGTTTAAGGCTTTTTGCATTCTGAACCACACGATATCAATGTTTGAGCCTCTTATTATTACCGTAATGTCGTCCGCGTAGCCGAGAGCAGTTAGACCCTTACTATTGAGGATCACGAGAAGGTCATCAACTAGTTGAGACCATAGCAGGGGGGACTATACCCCTCCCTGCGGACATCCCCTCCTAGTGTCCGCCCTTAGCTTCGCCTCCCCCAGCTCCGCAACCACACTTTGATTCCTTGGTGTTTTGCTCGCCCATTTCACTACTTCTTGAGGAGTATCCCTCCTCTGGAGAGCGACGTATAGCGAGTCATGCATTGCCAAAGGCTCCTTCTATGTCCATGAAGGCACATAGTGCGACTTGTTTTGCATTCCAATGCCTTTTTATTATTTGTGTCAGCTTATGTGTAGCAGATATAGTTGATTTGCCTTTTTGGTAGGCAGATTGAAATTTGTGAAATAGCATCTTTGTCAAAAGATCATTCCTTATGTATAGGTCAATCAGTCTTTCCATGGTCTTTAATATAAAATATGTGAGGCTAATTGGCCTGTATGATTTCGGCAGGTCGGCCGGTCTGTTGCCACCTTTAGAGATGAACACAATCTGCGCCAGTCTCCACAATTTTGGTGTATAGCTGAATTGCAAGCTCGCTCTAAATATGTGTACCAGAATGGTTTTTAGTTTCTCTGTCGCTCTTTGTAGCAGAGCTGGGTAGATTTCGTCTAGTCCTGGTGATTTAACGGGTTTGAAGGAGTTTATCGCCCATTCAACCTTTTCATACGTGATGATTTGTTTGAGCAGAGGAGGTGAGTGACGTATCCAGTCAGGACTATCCTCTTCTTCCTCAGCCTCATTGCTTATTTCCCATCCTGGAAAGGGTGTTCTAAGCAGCACTTCCAGTGTTTTGTCAAAAGTGGTCGTCATCTCTCCATCTGGAGTTCTTAGTAGTCCAATATGGCCTTGATAGCCTTTGGATAGAGCTTTTTGGATCCTCGCAGTCTCTGGAATACTATTGAGACTTTCGCAGAAGGCACTCTAGGCCTTTCTTTTGGATTTCCTTAGCTCTTTGCTGTATTCTGAGAGTTTTTTTTATAGAACTCCCAGCTTGATGTGATTTTAGCTCGGTTGAACTCCGTTCTTGCGGCTCTTCTAAGTTTTTCTAACTCCCTATTCCACCATCACACCCTCGTCTTGGAAGCACTGGTTTTCTCAGGGCAATTATCGTAGTATGATTGGAGGATTATTCTGGTGACCTTGTCCACAGTGTCCTCCAGTTTCGTCCTCGTACTGAACCTCGGGTGCAGGCCGTAAAGTACCACTGTAAGGCTATTATGATAGCCTTCCCAGTTCGTACACTTTGGTTGCCTGTACTTTACCCCTTTTACAATATATTTTCCTAGCGCGAAGTTTATATGCTTATGATCAGAGAAAGAAGCGGGACATTCCTAGGACATTCCACTTTTTCACTAAATGCGCTGCATTGTTTGACACCAACGTAAGGTCTAGTACCTCTTGCCTGTTAGCTGTCACGAAAGTTGGCGTTTTGCCCTTATTTGCTACAGACAAATTGCTGTTCAAGAGGAAGTCTAAAAGTGACTCACCTTAAGTATTGACGTCACTACTCCCCCATGCTGTGTGATGAGCATTGGCATCGCATCCAAAGATCAGCATTTTGTTCTTCCTTCTGAAGTGGCTAAGAGTTCTTTGACATTGTTACTTGGGACTTGATCCTCGTCCCCTGGGAAGTATGCTGAGGCAAATACCGCCTCCACTAATTCTCCTTTGATTGGGACCTGTACTTGGACTGCCACTGTGTCCCTATTTGTGTATTCTGGAATCAGAAGAAAGTTAATATTTGTGTTAATTATTATCGCCGCCCTTGGGTTTTCTTCCCCTGCGGCCCAAATTAACTTACTATTTTTTGTGTTTCGGCCATTTATTCCGCCTTTATTTACCCAGTGCTCTTGTATTAGCCCCAATTTATAGGTGCTCGAGGCAAACATGCTGCTTACTTCCGCCGAGGCAGCTTTGGCATGATGCAGGTTCACCTGTAGATACCTCATTCCTTTTTTCGCTTAGTTGGGAGCCGCTGGGACCTGGTGTTCCCTCCATGCCGGTTCCACTGCCCACCGTACTGGTGGTTGGAGTAACCACAGGCTCCGGTGTTTTCCCGCCTGACTTTTTGGCGTTCAACTTAACTTGCCCAAACCAGAAGCTAATGTTGCCGTCTCCGTCTGCTATTTTAGTAGCAGAGGCCTGGTCCGCCGCTGCTACTAGCATGGCGCACTTGCCTTTATTTTCTCTGAAGAGGGCTCTCCAGGTCTTAACATTGAGGTCCTCATTCTAGCGTTCTACGAAGGCCAGGATCCTCTCCGTAGGCAGATCTGCTGCATTTGAGAAGTAGCCAACAAGATTTTTAGGATAAAGAATCAGGGATTCTTCCGTGGCCCATAGGTTGGCCCTTTCCCACGGCCTTATATTCTGGGTTTCCACCCTTATTCATTCCACCGTTGGTTTGTCCTTACAGTGGAGGGACACGTAACCTACTTTAAAGGTGATGCTGCGGAAGTGAGGGGCAATGCTTCTTTCTATCTCGGCCAGTATCCGCTCCTCCAGGGCATTCTGTATTTGGTCCATTTGATCGGTCGTGAGAAGTAACCGGGGAAAAATCTTTCACATGAGCGCCATTTTCACACCCTGCAAGGCTCCGCTGTAGGTTATTTGTCGTTGCCTTTTGCTGGGTTCAGAGTTTTTTGGGGCCACGTCGATGCCCCTTATTTTCTTTGGCTGTCTATCTTCAGGAGTGCCATCATTGGGTCTAGGTCTTTTCCTATTGGCCTCTGGTGCTTTTGTTAGGAGGGCCTTTTCACTAGCCTCTTCTGTAGACATGCTTTTTCGTATGAAGAGGTTCATGGGCTTTCTGGCTGCACCGCTCATGTTCTTCTTTTTTTAAGTAAGCCTGCGAAGTCATGTTAAATGCTTCCATACTGCACGAGAGCTCCTCCACGATTTGTGCCGAGGATCTGCCGTCAGAGGTAGAAAGGGAGGCTGCGGGAGCCTCTGCTGCCTTTACTTCTTCCGGTTTGCCTCTCCCATTTTGTGAAGCTAGCTGGGATATTTGGTCCTCACCTTGTTCACCTTTGTTTTTTGATGTGGAGCTATATTCCACTCTCCTCTTGCTTTTGCGCTTCTTGTGCCTTTGTTGCTTGGAATCATCTTGGGATTTGGGCTTCATATGCTCCCTTAATTCCTTTTAGGATTCACTGGGGACCACTGCAGCTCCACTGATGGAAGGCTCTGGGCCCTTTAGATTTGGGGCATTTAAGGCAGCCCCCCTCTTTTTACTAATGTTCGAAGAAGAACATTAGTATTAAAATCACTTTGGCCAAAAATTCATATTTCTATATATATATATATATATATCATCAAAAAATTTCAGTGAAAAAATCTCAGGAACGCGCCATCCGATTGAGCTGAAATTTTCAGGACACATTGGTGTATATGCAGAATAGTGCCAGGTCTCACAAAAAGTTAATAATCTTTAACCCTTTGGCGCCGGCGGCCATTTTAGTGATATTTTTAATATACCTATTATTCCGTACACAAATAAGTTTTGCAAAAATAAAGTTGACGAAATAAATTTTGAACGTGTTTTACATGTGAATCGGATAATGTTTTGGAATTTTTTAACCCCATGTGTGCGCTGGGTGCCTAAAAACAGAACGGGAAAACTTGAAAATTTTTAAATTGCGATAACTTTTGACAGAGTTATTCAATCATTACGAAATTTTTAGGACATATTGGTATTATTTAGTTGTAGATTTGTGTAGCTTTTGATGAGCGTGCTGGCAACCCTGTAGCTAGAGCAGGCACTGAAAGTGAAAACATTCAAATCATCGTCTCTCTTGAAAAACTGCTGCTTCTTCAAAAAAAAGCCACTCATATGTAAATCTTGTGCTTTGTTTACATAAACAAAAAAAAAATTTGATATGGTATAACGGGCACGCCTGGTAACCCTTGCCCAATTTACCTATATTTTTAGCATCAAAAATTTCTGTTCACGGAAACTCACGATCCAATGAGCAGAATTTATTGAAATTTGCAGAATGTATTGGTCCTATATAGGACCAGGTCTGATAGAAGTGATTTTGAAATGCGGGTGATTCTGTGCCAGTGGTGCCATCTTGAAAAATCACTAAAAGAGATAACTGCTTTTAGCCCTATAAATTCTGATTGAATCGTTCGATTTTGACGAAATTTACACAGTAGCTGAACCTTATTTAATACCATGTTTGGTAGAAATTTGGTCGAAAAATTCGGTTGGAGCTGCCAGCTATGATAATTTTGGTGTCTTAAATTTGAAAAAATAAAAATATGGAAGTGAAAACATTAAACCATCGAATTTCCAAAAACTGTCCGTTTCTTACAATTAAACCAATCTGTTTACAAATCTTAAGCTTTATCTACACGTTCAAAGTAAAACTTTGGAAATTTCATGTCGGACAAGAACGGTAACCCTTTCCCAGTCAACCTATATTTTTAGCATCAAAAACTTCTGTTCACGGGAACTCACGAATCAATAATCAGATACCATTGAAATTTACAGAATGCATTGGACTTAAGTAGGACCAGGTCTGGTAGAAGCGATTTTGAATTGTGGGCAACTCTGTGCCAGTGGTGCCATCTTGAAAAATTACAAAGAAAAAAAACTGCTTTTTGCCCTATGAAATGTGAATAAGTTATCAGATTTTCATGAAATTGACACAGTAGCTGAACCTTACTTTAAACCCTGTTTGATAGAAATTTGGTTGAAAAATTCGATTGGTGCTGCCAGCTATGGTAATTTTTGTGTCTTTGGATTTGAAGGAAAATAAAACTTTTTGCCCTATAACTTCCAGTGCAGTCATGAAATCAATACGAATTTCATACAATTAATGTAACCTACTATAAACATTATTCAGGCCAAATTTGGTTGAAAAGCTACGATAGGGTTGCCAGCTATTGTTGGTTTTGTGTTTGTTTGCAATATCTTTATTAAGCGGTTTTATCGTAGAATTTTCAATTGGTAATGATATTGTAGTGACAATAAACAGGAAATATTAAGTTTTCCATTATTTGAAAAAACTCGCTGCAGGTAATCCTAAATTTCTTTATACTCCTATAACTTCGAATGTAATATAACAACGTGAAGCAGATGTGATATATTTTTGGCTTTGATACTGGCGAAAGGTTGCCAGCACGAGTCGGTTGTGCTTCTTTTGTATCAATAAATGCTTACAGTTAGTATTCATACCGGAAACATTTACAATGAAAATAAATAACCGATGTTTCAATTCCCAAAGTTCTGCAAATTTTTCGGATCGCAGCCCCAAACACCAACTTCAGTTACAGTGCTGCAGGCACTGAGCATTTTCTTCATTGATGTTATATGAGATGCTGCTTTCGAAATTTTGTGAAATAAGCAACTGATAACGAATATAATTAACCCGTGTTTTGCTCTCATAAACGTTGAAATTCATGCCAGTGGTAATATCTGAAACCTTCCACCATATGAGTTATAATGCATTCTTGAGACCAAAGTAGAACGTGGCGTTTGAAACAGTTTGGCCGTAATAAGCAGCTCATGTGGTGGATTATGCACTCAAAACCTGCACGGTTCTTCTACTGTTCTTCGAACATTAGTGTTTCTAGCGGTTCAGGTGCGCTAGAGTTTTAAATTTTAGTTTTATTTTATTTAGGTTAAGCACAACATTAGGTTTTAAGCTTGTTTTTCCTATATTACTAGACTATGCACCTCGCAATAAAACGTGCTGGAAAAAAATCTAATTTAAAACCAAAATTTAGATGTAAAGGCTTTGCCTAAATACTAACCTTAAGATATTGTACTACACAACACATAAACTAATTTAATAAAGTTATTATTATTATTATTATTAATATTTCTGCATCCCAATAACTTCCAATGCAGTCATCGGATCAATACAAAAAGTGCACAGCAAGTTGACTTCAACGTGAGGCAGATGCGAAATATTTTTTGCTTCGGTGCTAGCAAAGGGATGCCAGCAATTGGCCTTTTTGCTATTTTTGTTTCAATAAATGCTTGCATGAAATATTTTCATCGCAAGCATTTGCAATGAAAATAAGTAAATAATGTTTAAATTTTCTAAGATCTCCACATTTTTCGAATAACAACCCCAAACACCTAACTATCACTGTAACTTTCGATAAAGTCACCGAAATTAATATAAGCTTAGATTGTTTTATTACTTAGGGTGTTTAAGTTTTAAGTAAAAAGAGTAAGTAGTGGTAAAATACACATTCAAAATCTGCACAAATCCTCTACTTTTCGTCGAACATTAGTGTTTCTAGCGGTTCTGATGCGGTAGGGTTTTTTGCTTTGGTTCCTTCAATGTTGGTCCCACGAGTAAGAGGAATATAAAAGACCAGCCGTATTATCCACTGTATCCCGGCCTAAGCATTAAATTAGACGGGCTCTTGCCATCCGACACCTGAATTCGCATATTAGCGACTGCTTCACCCAGCAGCCATTCAGCCCTTGGCATATGCTGTTCCACCACTGGCTTGGGGTTTTTTTCTTAGCGGTTGACTCCCCAAAGCGTGAATAATATTAGCCAATCTTTCTTTCACGGAAGATTGTTACCGGCAGCACCGCGAGGAGGTTCAGATCACACTTCCATCAGCCTGAATAGTTACGGCACGTGAAAATTGCTTCTCCGTGTTATTCCCCCTATTCATTTTATGAACGCAGAATATTACTTTTGACACTATTTGGCGAGTAAAAAGAATATTTCCGACATTTTAATGCAATCCATTACAGAAAATTTTGTTTGTTGCCAGCAGTGCTGCCAACTCTAGCTAAAAGTAAGTATATCTACTTACTTTTGCCCTTCATAACAAACCTACTTACTATGCTTCTCGATCTACTTACTTTTTCCTTTTATAACCTATCTACTTACAAATCTACTTATATTTGCTCTAGGTGAGTTACTTTTGTTTTGTTGAAAGAAACAAACTTTTGTTGTTTGTTTCTTTCCTCCATGTATTTGCTACAAAACAGTTAGCGAAAGTTAAATTTATGATTTCTAATTCTGACTCAAATTTTCATTACAAATATGTAGCTCAAAACTTTAAAGCTTTCGCACAACACGACTCTAAAAAGAAGAACAAGACACAGAGTTGCATAGCATGAGAAATATAAAGTAAAATAAATCCTGTGTTCTCCGGGAACCACCGTTTTGGATATAGATATTTAACATTATGACAAACCTAGTTGATCCAGTGAGGTAGTAGAAATGGAGTGGACATGCCCATAAGATTTACATTGAAAGAGATGGTAGTAATTTTTTAGTTACTCATTGTCAAATCTGTTCAAATCCAAATAGTTCCCCTCCAATTTGACAATGAGTGCTACGCATTTTTAACATGCTTTGTGCGCGAGAAGATTGAAGGGGCTAATGGTGGAAAGCTATACCGTCCGCGTCCAGGGGCTGAACAGAACAAACTTTTGCTTGCACACAGTTTTCCATGTGAAAGTGTGTCCTTCACCGTAAGTTGTTTCCTACTACCTCACTGGTTCTGTTCTCTTTTTGGCAGCGCACAATTTGTCATTTGCTTTTATGGAATATTTTCCGCGGTTTCTAAGTGCAATGGCATTGGACTCTGAAATTCTTAAACGATTTACATAGGTGCGGTCGTACGAAGTTTACTGCTATTCCGATGAATGTTTTGGGGGTAAATTATGTGGAAAAATTGGGCTGGAATTTTAAATAAGTCTAAATTTTCACTCATTATAGATGAGGCTCCTGATATTTCAATACAAGAAAATGTGTCTGCCACTGTTTCCATCTCTGTACTTTTTAAGCATGTGAAAAGCTACCAGGATATATGGGAAATTTGGCGAGAGACCTATGTAATTATCTGAGAAGATCCAAGCGCCTTTCGAACTTCAAGTCATTGCAAACACTTTTTGATATGAAACTACTTCGATTTCTCTTCCCTTCGCAAACAGGATGGCTTTCACTAGAATGTGTTGTATCCTGTTTAGTTGACCAATTCGATTCACTTCAGTTCCGGATTATTACAAAATCCTAATGTAATTGTTCTTTAGAAGAAAGTGATTGGAATTAAGAGAACACAGATGAATTTTGGACTCAAGTCCAAAGTCATAAAGTCAATTACAATAGTTGATCAGGGTGCATTTGATGCATTGTGTGCTTTTATATTCAATATCTTAATGCTTCCACACTTTTCTGCTTGCACTGAGATAATATTTTCTCATGACAGTCTAATTAAAACTAAAACTAGAAATTATTTTTGTAATGAAATAATTAGAGGCTGCCTGCAAGTAAAAGCTCTGTTGAAAATGAATAATTCAAACTGTTATGACCAGCGATGCCAATTTGGCTTTTTTGTAGCTAGATTTAGCTACAAAATAACCGGTTTTACTATGTGTTTTCTCAAATCTAGCTACAAAAGCTTCAAAAGCTTTAAAAAAAGTTGGCATCGCTGGTTATGACTTTAAAGTAACGCCTGATAGAATTAAGAAATTTTCCCGAAACATGTATACTTTTATAAAAATAATAATAAATAAAATGTATCTGATTTGTTTTAATAAAAAAATCATGCACGAATTGAAAGAAAATTAAAACTATTTTTCTACTTACCGTTTTTGCTGTTCTACTTACTTTTCTGTGGGAAATCTACTTACTCGCCGGATTTTTAGTTGGCAGCACTGGTTGCCAGCGAATGTTCGCTGCGCTTACTGTTTTTTGATTGGATTATATCCACGTCAACACACTCTCACCTATCAGCTTATACAGTTATGCATTCTCACCTGTCGTTTGAGAGTATGCTTTTCTCACTTTTGCATATGATAAAGTGAACTTATTTTGGTTTTTCTAAGATCCCAGCAATGGTAAATCCTTCACTCCCTGCTATTCTCTTCCATCAGGCAAATATTGCACAATACCGTTCTTTCCGTGCTATTTATTAGTTTTTATGCTGTGACCTCGTTCTATCGTGGGAATGTATCGTAATTGTCGCGACGTGTAATTCCAACAATGTACTCCGATGCAAACCTTTAAAATTCAAGATAATCAGCCACAGATATGAGAAGAATGGACACGAAATGGACCGAGAGAAATGAAGCAATTTTCGACCTCTGGCATAGTTGTGTGACCGAGAGGCTAGAATGTGTTTTATGACAAGGGCGGTGTGAAATATTGTAAAATTAGTGGCCAATTTTTTTGGTACAAATACACAAATGTTATTATTGATACCATGTATTTCACGTCAAAAGTGAATTAATGAATTTCACATTGCTATTTAGTGCGATCGGATGTGCTTCCTGAATAGATATAAATTGTTTGTTGTCGTTGCTGATACAAAGGAAACACGTTTTTTTTTTGTAAATATTCGTTTATGAGCAGACGCAAATAATGCAAGAGAATAAGTGTTTTTTCTGAATTACCTGCGTTAAACAAGGTTTTTTCTCTTGACATTAAGGTGAAGTTTACACACGCGTCCATGCGATCACCGGTATTTAGAAGGCTTCTAAAAACCGGATTAATCACATGACGTCACCTAAATGACGTCATATCTATGAGTTGGCAAAACTTTAGCATCCTACACTCTATCAAGTTTCCTTGTCTATGACCAAAAGCGATCAATTAAAGTTTCAATCGGGCGGTTTCAAACATGCTTTATTTTCGTGTTTTCATCAATGAAAAGTGTAACTGTCTAACTTGGTGATTAAACAGTGTAATAATGAAAAGCGTTGTGCATCACTCACAAACAGGATTTCGCCCTAGGATATTTAATGTGAGTACAATTTCAATTCAAACCAATGCATCTCTTTTTACCAGATTTAGCATAGAAAGCTTTCCTCTTGTGAAAAGAAACAGTTGAAACATGTGTGCAAGCAGCATTTTTGCACCCTCCTTACAAAATAACAGCAAATTTCATTAAAAAATTTTGATTAATTTGGAAATTTGTGTCCATGTTTTATTTTCCCCGCTACCCCAACTACCCCGTAAATCGACCATGTCAAAAATAATAGAAATGTATAGAAATGTATGTTTACACCCAGAGTCTACAGCGCTGGGCGATAGAGCGTGCGGCATTGAAAGGAAAACTGTTGTACAGAGAGGACATTGTATGTGCAGTAACATTGCTCCATTCACGTACGGGTTCATGCATTGCGATTGCGTGCCCATTCTTTATATATCTATTGGATCAGCAAAGTTGAAGTTAAGTTTGGAATTTTATCTATATGATTCGTCTGGCAGATCTTGTATTAAATTAAATGCAAGCTAAGCATTTGATTTTTACAACAAATTTTCATACATAAGATTAAAAGCAATCCCACGACAACTCTTGTACGGGTCTAGGGGTTGAAGCTGGTAGAGAGCTTCATTTCAATTTTTTTAATCATTGGATACAAGTGTGGAATGATTAGTTCCACGACTCACTTTACCCCTGATTTAAATCAGGTACCTAATCAGAGCTAGGTGAACTCAGAGCTTGGTGCGCGGACCCTCGTCCGAACCTGGATTCGAACCAGGGACCCCACACGCAAGAAGCCAGTGCTCTACCCACTAGGCTACTCAAGCTAGTAGATTACATAAGATTACTACTATAATAATGATTAAAACTACATTGATACAATAGTTGGATACAATGTGTGTATGATCTCTATGTTCTTCCCTAAACTTCCCTAAATATTTTCTGTTTTAATGCTTTCTAATGTTAAATCATTAAGGGATAAATTTTTGATGGTCATATGGGCTCTGGTTTTCGTTAAAGAAGCAAAATTGTATCATAAATTGTTTTTTTCTACATTTGCAAAAGTACTATTATTGATTTCAATTATACATCCTTTAAATTTAATTAGGTAATTTCCAACTACGTTAATATTTGTTTGAGTACAATTATGAGCAATGTTTGTTTCGGGAAAATCTTTATTTAGGACAATGCCATCGAACATTTGTTTCATTTCTTTTAAACTGTTTGTTTCATTACACATAGCTTCTTTCGATTTCATTATATTAGCAATGCATTGATTTCTTTTAGGTATAAGGTTTTTTGCTAAATTATTTTTTGCTGGATATACATACGTAAATGCAATTAAACTTGTCAACAATTATTTCGCTCTTGACAAGAAAAACACAAACGAAAAAAACACAAACCAATGACTTCTGGCAGTTTATGTAGTTACCGCTAGTGCAGCGGTACCATGTTTTTCAAAATTTTGATAGTTTTGAATTGTAGAGTAAGAAGCTATGGAGTTGCATTGAACTTAAAAAGTTGTTAGCATGCATTTGAGAGAGTTGCAAGTTAGAATTTAAAGTTGAACATTGTGAGTCTAGTTAAGTAACAAGTGAAAAATATAAACACAGATTGGTTTTTTTTTTGGAATTTTAAAAGTGGTGAACTAAAAATTAATATATTGTACATATTGTGTTTTGGTCCTTCGAACCGGATTGGAAAAGTTATATGATTTGGCATGTTATGTGATTTTGGCATGTGATTGTGGCGGATATAAAACTGAGTGAAAATTTTGTTTAAATAACTAAGGTTGAAGTATCGAGTAGACACAAGATTGTGCTTGTTATGAAAATCTTATATTGAAAGGTTTAAATGATGTGAAATTGCCTAAAATGTCAATGCCAGCATTTAGTGGGTGGTATGAAAAGTGGGTGTCCTTTAGGGACTTATTTAGCTCGTTGATACATAGCAAAACTTCTTTGTCTTGTGTTTAAGAGCTAGTCTGGCAGCCAAAGCTGAGCTTCTTTTGAGACCGTAAATCATTACGGACGACAATTGCGAGACAGCCTGTAGGATTTTAGAAGAATGGTATTCAAACAAACGGGCTCTTTTAGATGCCCATTTCAAACGTCTTTTCTCCCAACCTTCAATCACGTCAGAGTCGTCTTTTGCTGTTTGTAAACTAATAGATATATCTTTCGAAAGACTAAAAGTAATCTAAAATTTGAAGGCAGATGATTTATGGGCAGCTGTAGTGGCATATTTTTTGATACAGAAACAACCAAATGAAAATTGCAGTATATGGGAACAAGAAACGGCTACTAAACGGGAAATCCCAAAACTCGATGAATTAAATAAATTCCTAGATAACCGCTTCCGAGCATTAGAAGCAATTGCTGATGATAGGGTAAAACGTCGGTCTTTCAAATTGCAGAGCACAAACAGACAGAGTCATACTGGTCGCATGTTCGGAGCAGAAATGTTCTGGACCGCTATGCAAAGCTACGCCGACTGGACTTTGTCAACCAGGGAAAGCTCTCAGCCGTCGACAGAAGAGGACTCTGTTCAAGAAATCGATGATTCCTGATGCAAATCGGGATTCAACGACGACGTTGAAAGGTAAAGAGGGACCGGTTACACCGCAGATCTCCCAGCCGGCCAGCACAGATGCCAAATCTGCCAGCGGTGGCGCACGAAAGAAACGCAAGGTTGAGGTGAAAGTGGATGCCTGCGTCTCTGAGTGCAAGGTGCCGAAAGGTGTCAAAATCTGCGAGAGAGATCTCGCAGAGGCTGGCCCTTCTGGCACAAACACATCATCCACGAAAGTAGGGAAGAAGACGTACACAGAAGCTGCGTCTTCTTCGCTCGTTGTTGTGATAGGTGTGTCTGATAAGGGTGGCAAACTGACCGAAGGTCAGTTCGCTATCATTAAGGATGAACTGTGGCGAGAGATAGTGGAGTCAGGACCAGTTTACAACTTCACGCAAGCGAGGTTTGTGGACGGTCACCTTCAAGTCGCCTGCTCCAATCAAACATCTAAGCAGTGGCTCACACAGATCGTTCTTAATTTGGGTACTGGCAGTCGGCCCAAATTTACCATTTTAGACTCCGACCTGGCCAAGCCCTATTATGTCAGTTGTTGGATCCCTGGTCCTCGCAAGAGCGCAGATGACATCACTGGCATGTTCGGCAAACTGAATCCGGGCATCGAAACCCCATAAAAGTAGATATAGTTTCGCATATATAATTGTACATAGAGCTGTCAGATCTAGGCGGGACACAAAATAAACCAAGATTTACCGATGTGCTGTCGAATGATATTCGAATGATTTTATGCTGAAACAATTTATGCGGGGTAGAGTGAACAATTTCGCTTGAGAGGGTGCTATTTACAGCAAGTAAAACACCACCTCCTGTTGTCTGGCCAGTAGAGACATAATCACGGTTATTTCTAAATATTGTCCAGCTACTATCGAGGATTCTTCATTAATATGGGAGTAATTTAACCAAGTTTCAGTAAAGGAAAGTACGTTGAAATGGCATGATTTGGCGTCAAGGTAGAGTTTATTTAATTTGCCCCTCATACCACTGCAATTGTGGTAAAAAATTCTGAGGCCATTGGAAGAGCATTACTTGTAACAAGCGATACCTAACATTATACCGGGGTTTTCGTAAGGAATTAGGAGTCGGATGATTTGTATCCGAAACTGTATTTGAGAGAGTGGAAGACGAGGGACTATTAATAGCAGACGCCCTACAGCTATACGTCAGAGGATGAGGAGATGTGTCCGTGAAGTGAAATATTTACAAAATCAGTGGTGGAGACTTCCGATATGGGTATGTTTTTAGTACGAAGATTAGTGGGAGTTTTCGGGATGGTTGGTAATTTGCGTACAGTACAATTTTTGTTTTAATTGGCATTATTACTTACATTCATAAAATTGTTGCTGCTGTTGGCTGATTTCCAAGGAGAAAACTTGATGCCTTTCCATTCATAACTTCTGCTGCTTCCATCCACGTGGGTAAAAAGCCAGGCGTATTTGTCGGGGATCCAGACTTTAAAGTGCTCAGGTACTCCATTGCTATGCTGAAGAAAGTGCTGAATACGGAACCCGTTGATACGAAAATAACTCTTGATGAGCCTTCCAAGCCGAGAGAGGTTTTTTATTTCAAACATATGGGAGAAGCCGATATCAATTATTCCATTATTCTTTTTAGTGCCACATTTATTTCTTATTTTTCTAAAGCACTAGTGTTGTGCCTAGTCGCTACTAAAGCTTTAATGTGACACTTAATTAATAGAGCGCTGGTATTATACAACTGGATATGATACTAGCATCTAAGCAGAATCGCAATTGAATATAACCTACTAGCATCCCAGCCGCTGACTGTTAAGACAACACAAGACGAACAAATACAGCCATGGGCACGGCGGGACTCGAATCCGCGGGCAGTAGATCGCTGCTTCGGACTGACGCGTTAGCGAGCTAAGCTACCGACCCCCTAAATGTGACTCCTTTGACGAAAAATGGCAATCTTTTTTTGTTGGAAAATGAGTGGTCATGTTGAGAATTGTAGTGACCTGAGTTGGAGCATTTTATTTTTTCGAAGCGTTTTAGCCAATCGTCTTCTGACCAATATATGCTGAACTTAAAAATGGTTTTCAAAGATTCTTCTGCTAGGGATTGAAGCTGTAATGTCCGTGAAAAAGAACCTGCATGAGTTTCCATGTTAGTTAACAGCTGTTTAATGGGCGAGGTTGCTGCATCATTAGTTGCCATTTCCTTTGGCGCGTTAACGTTCAAAGAGTTGTTTATATTGGCATTTGCCGATTCTTCGTGAATTGACTGTTCGTACATAATTGGATTTAACGTTCCAAGTTCCACAGAATATAGACCTTATACCATAATATATATATATATACTTTAAATTATTCTACGCTTTTAGAAACGGCAAAGAACGGTAAACTCCAAGTAACTGTATTATCAAACAAATGAAAGACTATTGAAGTGTTAGCGTAATATTATTCTTTAATTACTTCTAAAGAAGATTTTAATGTGCTTGATAGCTGTTTGCTACAGAATGGTAAGAGATTAGAATGTAAGAAATAAGAATGGATAGTTCAATGCATATTTATTTTTAATTTTGACAGTCAATAATGAATTGAATTTTCCTTATTTTGTACCACTTCTAGCACTCTACTTTGTAGCGTTTTAAAATATTCAATTTTTTTTGCAGAGGAATATTAGCTCTTTCAGCATCTGGTATTGCTTTTCACTACGGCTAACAGTTTGAGTGCTAGTATCATATCCAGTGTCATACCAGACAGTAAAATGGGACACTGCTGCACTTAGCAACAGTGAACATGACTCCGTCTGGCAAGACGTGAGAAACTATGTTGAATCTAGTAAACACGCCACGTGAGAAAATATGTGGCACGAAGTAAACACGAAGGTGGTCAGACACCGCGTCAGCGTTCGTTTTATTTGGCCGTTTCCTTCTTTTTGCAAAGTATATATTTTTACTACGGCCAAGTCGCGTACATAACTTGCTCTCCCACACGAAGATTGACATTCGGTACACTAGGTCATTACTCTTTTTCTCATTGCTATTCCAGAAATAAAAGCTAGGTTTTGTTGCGAAGTACTTAGCTATTTTCAATTCTCAGCACTGGTAATGTGTAACCATGCTTTCATCTATTTAATTGAAGATTGGCAATTTTAGTATATGGACAATTAATCCTGATTTTTCCAAAATATTTTTTTTCAGTGATGAATGTTCAAAGAACATTAGTATTAAAATCGCTTCGCCGAAAATTCGTTATATATATATATATATATATATATATATATATATATATATATATATATATATATATATATATATATATATATATATGGGTCATTCTTTTACAAATCGTACGGATTTCGAGAAAAAAAAAATTTGACATTTTTAAATTGGCTGAAAATTTTTTTCCTGCATATTTGAGCAAGATAAATCGACACCTATTTGAAGATTTCGCTCAAAAAATTTTATTTCCGAAAATATAAATTTTTATATTTTCATGATTTTTGAGATTTTTCCCGATCCTATCTTATTCAGAATCCATTATTTCTACGAACACTCATCGTATCAATGTAATATTTTTTTTTGATACGCTCAATAACGTCAGCTTTCGAAGTTTTATTACAAAAATTTTTTTTTTGCAAAATTTGCAAAATTAAAAAATTAATAACTATTTATTTGTTTTAATGAAGAACAAACGCCTTTACCCCAACTTAATTTGACCGAAAAAAATACCATGGTGTTCGTTATGCTATTGTCTACACAGGCCATTTTACGAAAACATGGGCTCGTGATTACTTTCCGAGAAAAAAAATATTTTCGAGTTCAAGTCGCGTAGCGCGCGCGAAGTATCTCAGCTCTCAGCGAGGGGCGAGTCAGAACGCATCATGGGTTTTAGAGATTTATAGCAGCTTTTAATTTCAAATCTCGACTATGTGTATGCAACTGCAACTTACGCATATAAATTGTTTTTTCCAAAAATTATCTTATTGAAATATAAAGAAATACATACAGTTTCTATCGTCGCCTGCGGCTGTTTACTTAGACGTATTACAATATTAACATCCTATCTTACAACTTTTAATTCTATCGAATCGTCATCTTCTTGCGAAGAAAAGTGCTTTGCTCGTACTTTTTTTCTCGAAATAGGAATAATGGAATGAAAGGTCAAAGTCCCTTTCACAGTTACAGCCTTCTCAAATCTCGCTCTTAATTTTTTTTCTTCCTAGCTTGGTTGATTGAATCAACCGCTGCTGATACCGCTACATTGTCTTCTTTTAATGATACAGGACAATTTCTTTGGGGCGATTCAATTTCAGGGTCCTCACTTTCTGATGTGTCTTGTTCTCCACGATTATTGATTGGCTCTTTCTTGAATAAAAAATTATTCCATACCCATTATTAGTAAATTTAAAGTTGCACGAATCGATGTAAAATTCGGATAATTTGAATTTTTAAAATAAAGTTAAAATTAAGATTTCATTGACACAATTTTATTTACAATCCCAAAGATATTTATATTAATTATCAAACAGTTCAATAAAATGTTCATTGATTGAAATTATAAACTCATCAATATCTTGAGAAAGAATACAAAATTTCAGAAATAAAGTTCCAATCGTAAATATATTCATTTTCAAGAGACCAGAAAATTGAAGGAAATCGACTTTTTTCCGTTTATTGATTTCGAAGAACTTATTCTATTTCTTAGATTATGAAATGATGACATTCTCAATGACTAAGTATTATCAATTTTCTATTTAACAAATTTTGGAAAATTTTTCAGGCTTGAGAATACGAAGATTTTTGTAATTGCAATGAATACGTAATTGATATTCTTATTTTCGAGGTATTCGTAGAATTATATGAATATACGAGTATCAAGAATCGTATCGATTATTCAGACATTTAGTGCAGTTTCGGAAATTGTCTAAGCTAATTTTCGAGAAAAATTAAAAATCTGTGGAATTTAATTCATAAGTTATAAAATTTGAATATTGGTTTTCCGAAAATTCAAATATCGTGGAAAATTGTTGCATCATTATTTGCTATAGTATTTATTAGGTAAGGTAAATCGCATGGTGTGAAGTTGTTAATTTGATATAAACTATTAAAAATAAATTTATTACTTAAAATTTGTTAGAATCTGACATTCTTTCTAGTCTTAAGGATTTTCGGAATGATTGTAAATATTCTAATTTGAATCAATATACGTTATTATGGATATCACGAAAGTGTTAATTTAATTATATTCATTTCATACTTGATTAAGTGTAAAATTTACCTCATTTTGGCGATCCTTAAGTAATTTAGATACTTTTTTGCGGCAAGTAGTACAGATCGTCTGTTGGAGGGACTCATTTGTTACTGGCAAATGGAGAATTTCCAAATGTTGTTGCAGAACTGGTCGTAAATAATGTAATTTTCGATGACGGAGTAATTTGAAAGGATTGAAACATCGATCTTTCCGAAATCTCGGACCACTTGAAGATTTAGGCATTTTTCACTCCACGATTGCCACGAACATTAATTGTAAACAGTGTGATACGAATAATGACGTACGTATACTACGCTTCTCAAAAATAGAATGAAAATATTAATTATTCGTCACTGCATTGTTTTTGCGGTTTAAATTACCCTTCGACAGCAAGTTCGGACGCGCTCCGACTCGTCCACTTCGCACCCGCGCGCGCGGGCGCTACGCGACTTGAACTCGAAAATATTTTTTTTCTCGGAAAGTAATCACGAGCCCATGTTTTCGTAAAATGGCCTGTGTAGACAATAGCATAACGAACACCATGGTATTTTTTTCGGTCAAATTAAGTTGGGGTAAAGGCGTTTGTTCTTCATTTAAACAAATAAATAGTTATTAATTTTTTAATTTTGCAAATTTTGCAAAAAAAAAATTTTTGTAATAAAACTTCGAAAGCTGACGTTATTGAGCGTATCAAAAAAAAATAGTTCATTGATACGATGAGTGTTCGTAGAAATAATGGATTCTGAATAAGAAAGGATCGGGAAAAATCTCAAAAATCATGAAAATATAAAAATTTATATTTTCGGATATAAAATTTTTTGAGCGAAATCTTCAAATAGGTGTCGATTTATCTTGCTCAAATATGCAGGAAAAAAATTTTCAGCCAATTTAAAAATGTTGAATTTTTTTTAGTGTACGATTTGTAAAAGAATGACCCATATATATATATATATATATATATATATATATATATATATATATATATATATATATATATATATATATATCAGCAAAATGGTTAACAGAGAGAATCTCTGGAGTGGCCGATCCGATTGAGCTGAAATTTTTGGAGAACATAGATATAACAGGTAGATCTATGACTTGCTAGAATTCAGATATCTTAAACCTTTTGGCGTCGGCGGGCATTTAAGTGAAGTTTCAGGTGCTCCTATATTTCCAAGCAGTGTAAATTTTGGTTAAAAAAAGTACTAGGAATGAAAACTTATTATGTTTTAAGTTTGCTTATGATAAGGATATGGAAATTTTGAGCCTTGTGTAGGCGCTGAGTGCCTAAAAGTAGGCAAGGATTTTTTTTCAAATTTCGATTTGTCATGACTTCTCAGAAAAACAATAGATCATCGTCAAATTTTTAGAGCGTATTGATATATACTAAAACTTTACACATATGGACATTACACTTTCAATACTGTGCGGGCAAATCTGTAGCTACAGCAGGCTCCTGAGCAAAAATCGTTCAAATCATCGAGTCTCCTGAAAAATTTTTGATTTTTGAAAATAAATTCAAATTATTGATAAATTTTGACTTTTGCCCACCAAGTCAAATAAAATATTTCAAAATTCCGCGGTAAATAAGAACGGCAACCCGTGATGAAATTACCTCTATTTTCAGCACTCAAAACTTCTATTCACGAGAACTGACGATCGGATAATGCGATGAATATGAAATTTACAGGACATGTTGGAATTTGCTAGGACCAAGTCTGATTGAAGTGATTTTGAAAAACGAGCAACACTGTGGCAGTGGTGCCATTTGGAAAAATCGCTGAGAAAAAAAATGGTTTTTGGCCTATAGCTTCCGATTTAGCCACCAGATTTGAACGAAATTCGCGCAGTAGGTGAACCTTACTTTGAAATAGATTTAATAGAAATTTGGTTGAAAAATTAGTATAGGGACGCCAGCTACGGCAATTTTTGTCTCCTAAATATTGTAAATTTGCTCAGGAAAATAAAGGTTTTTTCCCTATAACTTCCGATGCAGTGACGAAATCAAACCGAAATTCATGTGAAAAGCATATCTTGTTGCAGTTGTAATTCTGTGGGAATTTTGTTGAAAAACAGTGAAAGGGCTGCCAGCTATGATGAATTTCGTAATTTATTTACATTGCTTTATCGAGCGATGTTGTCATAAAATTTCCAAATGGGAATGATCCTGCAATGACAATTAACAACAAATATTTACGTTTCACAAATTGAAAAAGTTTGGACGATGGTAACCCTAAAATTTAATTCACTCCTATAGCTTACAGCGCAGCCATTCAATCGAAACGAAATTCATAGGCTGGCTTTAAGGCAACGTGAAGCAGCTTTGGTGCTAGCACATGATTGCCAGCACCGGACACTTTCGTAAATATCGTACCAACAGATGCTTCCATTTTCGATTCATAAGCAAACCATTTACAATAAAATAAGCAACCGATATTTAAATGTTCCGAGTTTTGGAAATTTTATTGTTTGTTACTTGAATCTATAGCCAAGTTTATTAGCTTATTCATCTGCACTATGGTAAGCATAAAATATGACAAACGACTTCGATTATATGAAAGCACTAAAAGATTATATAAAAGCAAAGCATCTAAGTTATGTATCTATATGCTTCTAGAATCGTCAAAAATTGGTGCAACTGCACCAAATTGTTTATATAATGTTATTTTATTTGAATAAAGCTCTTTGCCATATAGCCTCCATTACAGTCATGGTATCATAACGAAATTCATATGGCAAATTTAAATTATTGTAGACAATATTCAGTAGAAATTTAGTTTGAAAAACAATGATAGGGTTGCCAGCTATGATTGTTCTTGTATTTTCTGACATAGCTTTAGTAAGCGATTTTGTCATAAAGTTTTCAAATTGTAGTGGTCTTGTAGTGAAAATACACACCAAATACTAAGATCTAGAAAATTTGAAAGCTCTTGCGAATGGTAACCCTGAATTTCTTTTTATCCCTATAACTTCGAATGCAGTAATCGGATCAATACGAAATTCGGAGAGCAGGTTGACTTCAACGTGAGCCAGATATGACTTATTTTTGGCTTCAGTGCTAGCAAAGGACTGCTAGCACGAGGTGTTTTTGTTATTTTCGTACCAATAAATGATTGCATTAAGTATTCACACCGCGAATATACAATATATAACAATATATATGACAATACATACAATATATAATATTTAAGGCAATAACAACAATATAACAACAATATATAACAATACACTCAAAATCTGCACAAATCCTCTACTGTTCTTCGAACATTAGTATTTCTAGCGGTTCTGATGCGCTAGGGTTTTTTTTCTATTTCCTATCGATTGTGGTAGTGTATATTCGTTATTTTCAACCTTTATTTTCAGCTGTTGTGTGCTACCACAGCAAATACAGCAACCTATGTCAGTCTTAGCGTATGCACTGCTGTTTTATACTAGATCGTTGTTTTTGCGGCATAGTTATATTCAATACCGTATCGGAGCAAAAAACCACGCCTATTGTGTTTTACATACAGGTATAATGGCAAAAATTGATCTTTACAATAATATAAAAACTACATCACAGTCCGAATATTTTGTGTGTTGATTTATAGTTTACTTTTTCAAGCATAACATGAATAACTTTTACTTTGAAACTTTTAAGCAAAGACTGCTTACTGTTTTCGGGCAGTCAAAAGAGGAAGAAATTTTTTCACCTTTGCATGAATTACAGTAAGGCATCCAACGCCACTTTTATTTGATACAACATATGCAAGCGCTGGCAAAAGCAAACCTTTTAAATTCCATATATAAATCTATTTGGTTGCAGTGCCTACCACAGAGCTCGCCTGACATTCATACAACCTTGATTAGAAGATAGCCGATACCAATAGTATAATTTAAATTTGGGTTTTTGAATCTGTCGAGTGTGTTGAAGAAGTCATTGTCAATATGGAAAAACAAAACGCGAAGCCCATAATAGAAAGCGGGTATTTTTTTTCAACTATCAGTATTAGTTTGCCGTATCAGACTCTTTTACGATAATTCGCTGGGTTTACCAGCTCAGCCATTGAAATGAACAAAACGAGCCACTTAGCTCCGATGAAAAGAGCAAACATTTCAATTTTAGGACATCCTTTGGTGTAATGTTCTCAAAGGCTCCCGCACGAGAAGCTGAAAGTGGCTTACGCTTCGATAAGGGTTACTGTCCGGTCGAGTCCCTTGCATCTCGTTCTTGTTCTCATCCCAACGCCACCATGTAGGCTGGTAGGCCGATTGGTAGGCCGATTTATCAAAAATTAATTTATTCAAATCATACCATCAAATACCAATCGTAGGAAATTACTTTCCAAAAATGGATGTTACCACGCTTTTGAGTTGCTTGAATTCATCGTAATGACGTTTGACTTACGCAATGCCGCACAATTTTTTCAACGTTTCATGGACTCGAGTTTTGTATATGCTTTGTTGAAGACATATTAATTACGTAAAAATATCAATATTGAACACCTCGAGTTTTTTTTAACGATTGATCAAGTACGGAATCACCTTCATCTGGGTTATATTATAAATGAACGTGGGACATCATCACCTTTAGTAAAATTAAGCATCTCTTCGTCAAGTTAGACAGTTAAACCTAATTTCAAAGTTCTCTACTCATATCTGATACATTCTTGGCTCTTGAAACGAAGTGGAAGACTTGGTATCCCAGATGACGCTAATCACAATGCTCAGCCTTTTCAGCTACATGTATCAATACCTATGGCTCATCTTTCGATCCATGCAGTGTGCTAAACATCAAAGTGTCTGTGACATCACTTTGGGGCGTAGCCGTCCTGTTGCAGGGTGAATGCTTTGCTTGTTCAAAAATATGGTGTCTGTGACATCTCTTTGGGGCGTAGTCATCCTGTTGAAGGGTGAATGCTCCTAATGTTTGCTTGTTCCAAAATATGGTGAACCAAAACTGTTTTGCCTCACTACAAGAATCAGACACGTCAAAACGTAATTTAAGACGCAATATTTGGAACAATAGTGTATTGAGACAAGAAAGGATGTTAAAAAAGACTCTATCGCACCTAAACCGCTAGAAACACTAATGTTCGATGAACAATGGAAGAATCGTACAGATTCTTAGTGCATATTCTACCACACGTGCTCCAACCTGTTTCGATTGCAAAATCAGTTTGATCTTAACAATGCATTTAAACCCATAGGGTGAAAAAGATTTCAGGAATTTCAAAGATTTAAGAAAACCAAACACTGCAAAACTTTTGAAAGCAGTATAACTTAAGGCAAACAAAGAAAATGCTTAGTCCTTGCAACACTTTACCATCACTGCAACTCAAAGTCTCCCAGAATTGACTCACGTTAAAATCAAATAAATCTATCGATTTCGATTTTATCCGATTATTTCGTCAAAAGTAACAAGGAAAGAAAAATGTTTAGGGTCAAAAAAGATGTTTGCAACCAAAAATGTTCGATAGCTTAGAAAATTAAAACTTTGATAACTTATTTTCATTGTAAATGTTTGCGATATGAATACTTGATGTAACCACCTATTGATATGAAAATAACAAAAAATGCCTCGCGCTGGTAACCCTTTGCTGCCCCACCTGCCCCAGATTGAAATCAACCTACTCTGCGAATTTCGTTTTGATCTGATGACTGCATTGGAAGTTATAAGGGAACAAAGAAATTTAGGGCTACCAGTGGTAAAAGTTTTCAAATTTTCGATAACTTAATGTTTGTTGTTTATTGTCACAACTAGATCATTACCGTTTCAAAACTTTGCGGTAAAATCGGTTAATAAAGATATTGCAAATAAATACAAAACCAACATTAGCTGGCAACCCTTTCATGGTTTTTCAACCAGATTCCTTCTGAATAATACCTTTATTAAGTTCCATATATAATCTGAAATTCGCTTTGATTTCACGACTGCACTGAAAGTTATAGGGCGAGCGAATTTTCAAAACCCAAGACAACAAAACTACCATAGCTAGCAGCACCAACCGAATTTCTCAACCAAATTTCTACCAAACACGGCTTAGAGCAAGGTCCAGCCGCTGTATCAATTTCATGAAAATCTGGTAAATGAACTCAAAGGGCAAAAAGCAGTTTTTTTTCTTTATAATTTTTCAAGATGGCACTACTGGCACAGAAATACTCGCTTTTCAAAATCGCTTCTGTCAGAACTGGTCCTACTCAATACCAATACATTCTGTGAATTTTACTCATATCTGATACTTGGATCGTGAGTTCACGTTAACAGAAATTTTTGATGCTCAAAATAAAGGTTAATTGGAGGAAAGCTACCGTTCTTGTCCGATGTAAAAGTTCAAAAATTCACATTTCAAACACGTTCAAAATTTATTCTATAAACTTTACTTTTGCAAAAGTTATATGTTGACAGAAAAAAAGCTATATTAAAAATATCACTAAAATGGCCACCGGCGCCAAAGTGTTAAAGATTATTTACTTTTTGTGAGACTTGACACTATTCTGCATATACTCCAATGTATCCTGAAAATTTCAGTTCAACCGAATGACTCATTTCTGAGATTTTTTCACTGTAATTTTTTGATGATATTTATATATATATATATATATATATATATATATATATATATACATATATATATATATATATATATATATATATATATATATATATATATATATATATATATATGTATATATATATATATATATATATATATATATATATTTATATATATATATATATATATATATATATATATACATATATATATATATATATGTATGTATATTTTATATATATATATATATATATATATATATATATATATATATATATATATATATATATATATATATATATTTATATATATATATATATATATATATATATATATACATATATATATATATATATGTATGTATATTTTATATATATATATATATATATATATATATATATATAAATATATATATATATATATAAATATATATATATATATATATATATATATATATATATATATATTTGTATATATATATATATATATATATATATATATATATATATATATATATATATATATATATATGTATATATATATGTATAGATATATGAATTCTCGGCCAAAATTATTTCGATACTAATGTTCTTCTTCGAACATAAGTAAAATGTTCTTCTTTCAGCATTAGTAAAAAGGCTTACTCAGGCCAAGCTTTAGGAGCAATGAAGCTTGCCTTTTGAACGATTTCCCTGCCTAGATTGCTACTAAAACACATAATCGACATTTTTTCACTAACCAGCGCATCCCAAAAAATGGACGCAAATGTTTGTCTGGCGAAATCTATCTTGGCCGGTTGTTTTGTCAACAGAATGCTTGGTTTTTATATACGCTGAACATCAATAGTTTAATGTTTCGACAATTTTGATATTTGTTCAACACCTATCAATAGTTTTCGAATATAAACAAAACAATTTACTAATTAACATTAAGGCCCTCTACACACGGATCTACTCAAATTGCATGGAACTGGTTTATAACTGCAATTTCTTATCAGTTACTAACTGATTAGTAACGCGGATCTACACACGTAGCTACTCTAAAAGGATCGAAATCAGTAGTTTATTCTATGAATAGAGCATTATTTCTGTCTCCTATCGTTGATAGTGATGATTACAGCGAAAGTTCAAGCAATAGAGCTGACATATCATTATATTTCCATCGCTATTGAAAGGAAAGAATACAAAGAAAATTTTGGGCTCATCCGTACATTGAGAGAAATTTTCTCCGATGAATGCATTGGGAACTTCATTAGTTTTCACGTAACGCTTCCTTTCTTCACGGCCGCATCGTGGCTGAAACATCAAAAGCGATTTGAAAAACGCTCAAAGATACTGAGAGAAAGAGAACAGTGGAAAACGATAGCTGGAAGACTTGAATCTCTCTAGAATCTTCGTAATTGCATAGGTGCTATTGATCGCAAGTATGTCTGCATCGGCTCTACGAAATTTCAAAACTGGCTCTACGAAATTTCAATTGTGAATCATACCATTCGATAGTCTTGCTGCAATGCCGACAACATTTTGGATAATGTCAAAAGAATTTTCAGTTATAGATTGAACTGAGGAAGGAACACAATTGAATGTGCTTTTGGGATGGCCTGCAAAAAATGTCCTGTCTTATATGGTCCTACCTGCATTTGGGATCCAAAATATGTAGACTTGATCATCAAAAGTGCCTGCGTTCAGCACAATTATATAAGAAATCAAGAGGGACATCAATATTTGCCAACCGACCAATTTATAATGAGGATAAATTTGAAATTCGATAGCAGTGTCATGGTACAACCCTCACAAAATATATCAATACACGTGAGCTCTGCAGCAACAACTCTAAGGAATTATTTAGCGAAGTACTTTAATACACCACTAAAATATCTACCCTGGTAGTGGAAACATTGTTTATGAACATAAAATGCAACTAATTTTGAAAGTTTTTTAGTATTTCCACTTTACCACGTTGAAAAATAGCTTGGTACATATCTGCCATATTCACTACCTTCCCAATATAATTTAATGCTCTTTATGTTTCATTCTTCTTCGAATATCTCGGAAGCGTAAAATTGTGCACAAAAGGATATTTTTCTATTTCACCTATTCACTTGTTGTCGCCCATCTTGAGAGTCCGACATAAACTGAGCTAGGTCAGTCACTAGTAACCTGGCAGTTGAGTTCCTCGGAACTGATTACGAACGGGTTAGTAACGCGATACTAATCAGTAGCGTCGTGTGTAATATCCCATTCAGTTACATTGAAAGTGACTAGCGGCTAGTACTGGCTAGTAATTTGCGTTACTAATTAGATTCTTTTGAGTACCTTAAGTACCCTTAAACCTAAATTAATGGTTTAAAAGTTGCTTGGAGCCCTGTCTGGCTGGCGCAGCCTAAATTATCAACATTTATGAGCTGTGTATCATCTGGTAATTTGGACTAATGCCACTAAATGACCAAATTATCAATCAAGAAGCGAATTACCAATGATCATCAAACTTTAGTAATTTATTCTTAAATGATGTAGAGTTGCCCGATATAATAGATAATTCGCCTATAAAAAGTCGCTTTTCGCATTGAAAAGGAAGAAGAAGACAGCTGTTTAGAGATGTCAAATTTGAATTCGAAATATTTGAAGAATTTTAGTATAGCTGTTGCACAGTTTGTACTCCAACTTCATTAGTTAGAGTATAGAAGAAGCAACATACACTTAAAACACTTTCAATTGCTCCATTTTTCAAAAACTAATTACTTTGAGTGTCAGAGTCAGTGATAGTATTCATCATTAACGCAAGGGCTGTGTATCAGCAACTTTTGAATTTAAGTGCCTGTCTGTCTAGGCTCTTACACACAGCCCTTGCGTAAATGACAAATCCTGTCACTCATAGCAATCAGTTTATGAAAAATTGAGAAATTTAAAGTGTTTTAAGTGTATTAAGCGCGGGCCACAATGCTCCAGCACATTCCATTCCATTCCGATCCAGCACTCTCCAGCTCATGTCCATTCCAGCAAACTGAACACATAGTCTCCATTCCGTTTAGTGTGCGACAATTTACTTGTAGTTTGAAAATTTCAGTTTTGCGTGATTATTTTAGAATGGATAGCAATTTTCTATAGTTATTTGGAATGCTAATAAGTTTTGTACCCTTGTATAAACAAAAACCACAGCAAAATGTTGTTTAGTATTAATAATAATACTCTTCTGATCCAGAAAAGTTGAAAGTTGGTCAACTTGTCCTTTCCATTCCATTCCAACCTTATGTGTTCAGTCTCGTACATTTTCTATGCTGCCAACTTTGACGTTTATTCTGGAATGGAATGGAATGGAATGGATCATTGTGTCCGGCGATTTAGGTTAATCACAATACGCCTCCCCCTGTGGCGCCGCTTCCGCAATGCCGCTGTTATGTGTTTACAGCTTATGTTGCCTCTTTTATGTTGTGATAAACGAAGTTCGAGTACAAACCGCCTAAGAACTACGTTTAAATTTTCCAAATATTTTGAATTTAAATTTGGTAGCTCAAAAAAATTGCTTCCTTCTTCTTATTCAATGCAAAAAGCGACTTTTTACAAGGGAATTATGTATTATATTGGGCAACTCTACATCATTTAACAATATATGATCAGAATTTATTGCTCATTTTGCGATATGCTAATGTTTGATAATGTGGTTATTTATTGGTTACTAGTCCAAAATATCATATGACGCATCGCACGTAAATGACCATTTATGATAAACGATCATTTAGGCAACGCTGTCTAGGGCTTATGAATGAAAATTGATTCAGTGATAGAATTATATCAGTAATCAATGGGACATTTTTCACCTATGTATTCAACGCGAAACGAAATGGTGTGCAGAATCCCATACAAAATAAAATTTGTGCGGAATTACGCCTCACTCCTTTTTGCTAGTCATGAATAAATTATTAAGAGCGGAGCAGATTATTTAAAAAAAATAGAATTTTATTTTCGAGTTACCTGGGTTGTGCTCAATATTCTTGCTAAAGCAGCTATTAGCTGCTCTGGCTGTACAATGTCACGAAATAGCTGCTATCTGATCATGCAATTCAGTCAGACAGTCGGGCTGTCCAAGATTCCGGAATAGCTGCTATGGTAGCAGCTATTTGCTGCTCGCACTCTGGAGGATGGCAAGAAAGTAGCTAAGGCAAAATAGACGTGCGTACATAGCTGACACATTTTCCAAACGTCATTTTTGAACAGAAATTGAAATAAAAAGAATTTTTTGCGCTTTGGTGACAAAGGATAAGAGGAATAAATTTGAAAATAGAGCTACCATTAACTAAACACGGGCTTTTAAACGCTTCAACTCAATTCGAGTTTTAAGTTGGCTTTTACACAGCGCAGCTCATCTTAAGTTTTTAGAAGGCAAGTATGAAGCGCGAAAGGCCGGGTGCTCCGATTCGTGTACCATCAAATTTTCAGCGTTTCTTTTTCGCTCTTTATGACGCATATGGCGCCAAAAGCCGGGAATAAGTGAAACGCTTTCAATATGTTAAGAAAATTTTAATGATTTCTGGAGCTGTATGCTGAAAACTCCTAAGCTTAATACGATTTCCAAAGAACAATGCAAATATTAAGCTGATCCACGTAAACACAAAGATTAAAATTAAAAACAATTTAAAAAAAAATTATTGATTAGTGCCGTGTAAAGGCTGACCTTCGCAGCAGCTCTTGGCTGTCCAATATCCATAGCTGCTTCACCTAGCTACTGCAAGTTTTGACACTTGCTATAGTGATGCTATGCTATGCTTTTGGAGCAGCAAAAGCATACACATTGAACATACCCCTGGTACAGAATAACTTACCGACTAACTTATTAGCTAGAACTTAAGCTCTAATGCTGCCTCGCATACAAGTGTCTGTGCCACGTGACTGCTGTTGTTCGTGATGCGATGTGCTGGCTTAGGTGTAGGGATGTTCGATATACACTGCAGACAAAAAGTTTAAGACCACATCGCAGAAATGAAGCACACTTAGATTTATAAAACTGCAAGTACCTTTTCTTTACGGTAATTGCCTGTTTTAAGGAGGGTTCCTATGAAGAGATTTAAAATGTACATGGGATTTCCAAATTCTCAGTCAGGGTAATAAAACGAGTTGGGTTTTTCCGACTTTAAAGACTTTAGGTGTCTACAATTTTTTAAAGTAATTAAAATAAACCTTTGAAATCTCTGGGAATATGGATTTGAAATATTGTGAAATTCCTATAAATATTTTTTTTATTTGTGAGTTTTTGTGCTGACAAGTAATACGAATTGTTATTTTCAGCAAATTTTATTCTGCGCACGTGTGATATTTAGTTATTGGTACTTTTTGACAAAGTTTTGTTCAAATTTCTGTTCAAAATGGGAAAAGCGCGCAGTATTAAGCCGGAAGTTAAAAGTATGATTGTGGCGCTTCATAAACAAGGAAAGTCAGAAAGAGAAATCAGTAATGAAGTAAAAATTTCAAAGACTGCTGTACATGATGCTATCGTTAAATTCAACGACAGTGAAAGTTATTGTGATGCTGTAAGGAGCGGACGACTCAGAGTGACAACAGAAGCAGAGGATAAGACTCTAGTGCTTATGAGCAAAAGGGATCGAAAATTGAGCGTACCGGAAATTCGAGCAGAGTTTAACGCGGGACATTCAAAGTCCATAAGCTTGTCAACTGTAACTGGACTCGTGGGGCGTGTAACGGTAACAGACAGAAGCGGTTAGAGTAGGCACGAACTCATAGCCAGTGGACAATTGAAGACTGGTCACAGGTGCTTTGTACAGATGAATCAAAGTTTGAAGTTTTTGGCTCCAAACGGAGGGTTTATGTTAGGCAATCTGTTGAAGAAAGAATGGCCGCGAATTGTGTAGTACCAACAGTACAGCATGGAAGTGGTTCTGTTCTAGTTTAGGGTGCTTTTTGCTTGCTGGAGTAGGTGAATTAGTTCGAATTGATAGCACATTAACTAAAGAACGTTACAAGGATATCTTGCAGAACTTGGCCATACCATCAGGTTTGCGGTTGTTTGGGCGAAATTTTACCTTTCAACAGGACAATGACCCCAAACACAGTTTTAAATTATGCAGAGGATATTAAGCTGAAATGGAGAATGATGGAGTACTATTGAGTATGATCTGGCCCCCACAATCACCTGATTGTATGGGAGGAATTAGATAGAAGGGTCCGACATCAAAGCAACACTTGTGGGAGCTTCTTCAAGAAGAGTGGAACAATATCTCCCAAGATACTGTAAGAAAATGAGTTGAAAGAATGTTAAGGATTATTAAAGCAGTAAAAAATGCCAAAGGAGGATATTTTGATGAATGTAGAATTTATATTAGAACATTGTTTTTTTGTTTACTATAAATTTTGATTTGTAAACGAGAAAAACAATAAACTGACATTTACAACTGACAATATCGATCGAAATTTCCAAAGTTTTACTTTGAACGTGTAGATAAAGCATGAGATTTGTATACAGATTGGTTTTATTGTAAGAAACGGACATTTTTAGGATATTTGCTGGTTTGAATGTTTTCACTTCCAAATTTTGATTTTTTCAAATATAAGACACCAAAATTATCATAGCTGGCAGGTCCAACCGAATTGTTCGACCAAAATTCTAGGTAAAGTCCAGCTACTGTGTGAATTTCGTCAAAATCGAACGATTCAATCAGAATTTATAAGGCTAAAAACAGTTATCTTTTTTAGTGATTTTTCAAGATGGCACCACTGGCACAGAATTGCCCGCATTTCAAAATCACTTCTATCAAACCTGGTCCTATTTAAGACCAATACATTCTGCAAATTTTAATTAATTCTGCTTATCGGATCATGAGTTTCCGTGAACAGAATTTTTTGATGCTAAAAATATAGGTAAATTGGGCAAGGGTTACCAGGCGTGCCCGTTATACCATATCAAATTTTTTTTATTGTCTATATAAAAAAAGCACAAGATTTACATATGAGTGGCTTTTTTTGAAAAAAACGGCATGTTTTCAAGAGAGACGATGATTTGGAGGTTTTCACTTTCAGTGCCTGCCCTAGCTACAGGGTTGCCAGCACGCTCATCAAAAGCGACACAAATCTACAACTATATAATAAAAATATGACTTGAAAATTTCGTAACGATTGAAAAGCTCTGTTAAAAGTTATCGCAATTTAAAAATTTTCAAATTTTCCCGTTCTCTTTTTAGGCACCCAGCGCACACATAGGGTTAAAAAATTCCAAAACATTATCCGATTCACATGTGAAACACGTTCGAAATTTATTTTGTCCACTTTATTTTTGCGAAAATTATTTGTGCACGAAATAATAGGTATATTAAAAATATCACTTAAATGGCCGCCGGCGCCAAAAGGTTAACAATAACTGACATTTAGTGAGACCTGGACCTATTCTGCATATACACTAATGTATCCTGAAAGTTTCAGCTCAATTGAATGGCGCGTTCCCGAGATTATCTCACAGAAATTTTTTGATGATATATATATATATATATATATATATATATATATATATATATATATATATATATATATATATATATATATATATATATATATATATATACATATATATATATGGAAATATGAATTTTTGGCCGAATCGATTTGAATACTAATGTTCTTCGAACATTAGTAAAAATGTTGTAAAGATCTTGAAAAACTGAAGATGTGATGTTAACCTTGTCCTTGAAATATTTGAAATTTTCCTTGATAATATTTTGTTATATCATAACATCTATTTACTTTCTTTGATCCCCTTTTGCTCATAATTTGACATGAACCAATCCATCATAAAAAAGTCTAGCGCATCAGAACCGCTAGAAAACTAATTTTCGAAGAAATTGTCTTTGAGTGACAAAAAAATGTGGAAAGACGTAATACACTTTTTTGCAGAATCATATCAACCATTCCTTATCCAAAGCAACAAAACGCAACTATAACACAAATGATGAAAATGTTGAGTGCTGGCAACACTTTCCCAACGAAGCAGCAATAAGTTTACCATAAATAGCTCATATTTAAATCAACGTATACTTTGAATTTCGGTCTCATCGGAGGATTTCATCGAAAGTTTCAGCGGTTAAACGTTGTTTGAGGCTGCCATCCGAAAAATACTCAAAACTCGGAAAATTGAAAAACTGGTTTCTTATTTTGATTGCAAATGCTTTGGATATGAGTACGTAATTTGAAGCATCTGGTGGTGCAATTTTTATGAAAATGGCTAATGATGGCTACCCTGTGTCAGCAGCAAAGCAAAATATATACCAAATCTGCTTCACGTTAAGCTTAACCCAACCAGTAAATTTCGTTTCGATTTAATCACTGTGCTGGAAGTTATACGTGTGAAAAGAATTTTAGAGTAACACCCTCAAAACTTTTCAAATGTTTAAAGCGTTAATATTGGTTGTTAATTTTTATTGCAGGATCATTCCCATTTGCAAATCTAATGACATAACTGCTCAGTAAAGAAATTCCACAAAATTACAAAAATGGTCATAGCTTCATGATGTTTGTACGAAATTCCTACGACATTTGGTTCACATGAAGGTCTTTTTACTGCATCGACTTCGTTTTGATTTCTACACTGAACTTATAGAGAAAAAAGCTTTATTTTCCTGAGGAAATTTGCAAGATTTAGGAGACAAAAATCAGCATAACTGGCAACTCTATTTTAATTTTTCAGCCAAATTTTCACCAAATGTTACATAAAATAAGGTCCAATTACTGTGTGAATTTTGCTAAAATCTGATGGTACAATCGGAAGTAATAGGCCAGTGTTTCTCAGTGATTTTTTAAGATGGTACCACTGCCATAGGGTTGCCCGCATTTCAAAATCACTTCTATTAGATCTAGTTCTAGTTAAAACCAGCATGTCCTGGAAATTTCATTATGATCGTATAATCTGGTGGTCAGTTCCCGTGAACAGAACTTTCGAGTGCAGAAAATAGAGGTAATGTGGCGATGGGCTGCCGTTCTTGTGCAAATTGGAATTTTAAAAATTTTAGTTTGACATGATGGACAAAAGTTTGAATTTATCAATGATTTGAATCTTTTGTCAAAAATCAAAAATTTTTCAGGCTGGTCAATGATTTGAAGGATTTTTTTCAGGAGCCTGCCGTAGCTACAGGGTTACCTGCACTATCTTGAAAATCCGTTTGTGTTAAATCTTAGTCAACATCAATATGTTCTGCAGATTTAGTCAACATCAATGTGTTCTGAACCCAGATCCAGGTGACGTAACACCAAAATTACGTCTAATGATTGCTGTGCAAACACAACTACCTTAATACCGACCACCAGAGTCAACTTAATCGCATACGTTAGTCGACAACATTTTACAAAGGAAATTCATTTCCGAGAAGGTGACTGGAGCCTTGAATATCAAAATTGAAAAAACAGATGTTCGGATGAGCGGGGCTGACGAACAAGCTATCAACTCACTGAGCACTGCAATGATACAAGCACAGACAATCCATGACGAGCGATTGAAAGTCAACTTAGAGGCACTCATTTTGAAATCGGTAACAGTAGTATCACTAAACAGGGCAGTAGCTGCTCAGCTGTGGGATCATAGCAAGGATCTTCAACTCGTAGACTCAAATTTCGATTCTCCGGAAAAAATCGACTGTTTGACTGGAGTTAGAGAAATTTCTCTTAAAATGCAATCAGGCCTCAGAAATAATGGAGTCCAAGCAATTCTCGCTCAGAAAACAATATTTGAATGGATACTTTTGGGCCCAAGTAACACCGTCAATTATTTCGAAGAAGATGAAGAATGCGAAAATCATTACATGGTGACATGCAAAAGAGACGGTAATGGCCAATACATTGTTCACTTTCCTCTAAAATTAGAACCAAATTCCCTCGGCATCTCTTGAAGACAGGTAAAGGAAGGACTCACATCTTTGGAACGAAAGTTTCAGCTTAATTTACAGCTGAAAGTAAAAAACACGGCTTCTATCATGGGATACCTGACGAAAGATCACAAGGAGTTGGCTTCCACACCAAAAAAGATCACTTTGGCTTATTACATGCCCCATCTAGGGCCCCATTACATGCAGTCATCTAGGAAAAAAGCCCCACAGCAAAGCTCAGGATAGTATTCGATCCTTCAGCAAAAACTCATTTGAGCATTCCTTAAACTCCATCATAAAAGTTAGACCAAAGGTGCAAAAAGAGTTATTTGCCCAATTGCTGAATTGGAGACAATACCAGTATGCAATGCCGGCTGATATGAATATGTAAAAACCATATATCGTCAAATTTGGATAGACGAAGAACAAAGAGACTTGCAACGTATCTTATGATGACCGAATATAGAAGTAATGACTCCGGAATATAGAATAAAAGCACTAACACTCGCGACAGCAGCGGTTCCATACACTCAAAAAAATTTTGGTTGAATTTTACCCTTATAATAGTCGGAAACTGGTTTCCTACTATTAGTAGGAAACTGGTTTCCTACTATTAAAGATGTAAATTTACAAAAGTGCTTAAAAAGAATATTGTTTTTTCTACCAAATCGTGTAATTTTACCCTAAAAAATGATGCAATTTTATGGCTTTGGCGCAAAGGTGAATAGCAACAAAAACCTTGCAGCAGCTAGCATTCGATGAAGGAGAAGCCTTTTCGATTGGGCGCGATACTTTAAAAAGTCACTTCTATTTCGACAATACGCTAACAGGCGTGTGGATACACAAACGCTAAGCACTCATTTTGAAAAATATTTGCAGCCAGCATTGTAACAAGAATAAATATTGAAATTCATAAATAAATTAATGATAAAAGTATGTCTCACATTGTAAAAATTGAGTTTAAACCAATGTATCAAAGTTTTTGTTAATTTTCTATTACCTGGGTGGAACTTGGAAGATATATGTGACAACTACTTGCGAATTGTAGTAAAAAGAACCAGACCGAAGTTCAGAACCAAGAGTGCTACGGTCGAAAAGTGGAATGGCTGTTGCCATTCAAGATGCAAGTTCAAAAAAAAAAAAAAGAATTGCCCGAGAAGAGGGCACCCTAGGAATGGCCGTGAAGGCCCTCGTCCGCATTTACGAAATTCCCTTTAAACGACTCCGATGGATGCTGGGGTGCCGTTTTGCTAGCTCGCTGCGGCTGGGGTGGGTTCTTGAAACATGGAGTCGGTTTGCTTTCAGAAAACGAGATACTACCTACAATTTCATCCGTCATCATAGAGTAGCCGCAAACTGGTATATTAATATACCCAGGGAAAACGGGGCCTGATTCCGTCAAGGAGACCACCCATGGTTCTGTTGCATTGGCTGGCAAGCCAGATCCAGCGCTCGTGACAACGCAAGGAGCCAACATGAAAATTCTATATGGAAAAAAGGGAAGAAATACAGCCTCTCTTTTTGTAGGAACCCAGGTGAGGCAGACAGCCCCGGGTCCCCGATGGTGGCGGAGCCCTGACCCCCAATGACCTGGGGTCTCCACCCACTGGCATTGGCCTATAAATCATATCCAAGCAAAAACAACCTTATAGTGGCCAATTTCCCTCCCTTTAAAGTACAGGCCATACGCGAACCATGAAAAGGAAAATCACCCAATAAGAAGGCCGGATGGTTTAAATTTAACAAAACCTTATTCATTTATTTTTCTAAGTCAAAAGGAATTCAATAATTTTCAGAATTTTAATTTCAACATAAAATTATATGAACAAGACGTATTTAGATTTTCAAGATACTGAAACAAATACTATCTTGAAATGCAAATTAATATGATCTCAGTTTGCACTCTAGGAATTATAGTGGTATGCTAATTAATCTATTTACTGGGTTCCAAATTTGATTTTTAACTTGATCATCGTAGCACGATTTAGACTGAATTAACTCAAAATACCATTTTATAATTGCTGTTTAATTTTAAAAGTCGATTGCTTTCCAAGATATTCAACCACTTTCAAAGGACTGATTGATTTTCTAGCTACGCTAGCTATCGATACAGTCCAAATAAACTTCCACGCAACTTTATTTACTACACCATGTCAGGAGTTCAAGCAAATCGCCTTTTAACATCTACGCAATGATAAATTCTTATGTAATATATAATCATTCACAATTTCAAACTATTGCACATTTAATCATTATCCATGATGAAGTCAGCTAAGAATTAACAAATAATCAGCAAACAATACAGGTGCAGTAAAAATTTATAATTTTGGGCGGGAGCAAAACCGAGCAAAGATTGATTCTCAATTCTTTAGCTTGTGTAAAGAATGATACAATGAATTTTCTTCAGATGTAAATTGAGATTAAATTCTCAAATTATTATATTTTTACTAATGTTCGAAGAACAATAGTATTAAACTCGTTTCGCCGAAAATTCATATTTCTTTATATATATATATATATATATATATATATATATATATATATATATATATATATATATATATATATATATATATATATATATATATATATATATATATATATATATATATATACATATATATATATATATATATATATATATATATATATATATATATATATATATATATATATATATATATCAGCAAAATGATTAAGGGAGATAATCTCTGGAGTGGCCTATCCGATTGAGCTGAAATTTTCGGAAAACGTAGATGTGTAGGTCCACAACTTTCTCAAATTCAGATATCCTAAACCTTTTGGCGGCGGCCAGCGTTTTAGTGAATTTTGAGGAACTCCTATATTTCCAAGCAGTGTAAATTTTTGTTAAAAAAATATTGGGAATGAAAACTAATTACGTTTTAAGCTTGTCTATGATAAAAAATTGGAAATTCTGAGCCGTGTGTGGGTGCAGGGTGCCTAAAAGTAGGCAAGGATTTTTTTTCAAATTTTGATATGTCATTACTTGTAAGAAAAACAATGGATCATCGTGAAAATTACAGAGCGTATTTATGTTGACTAAAATTTGGCACATGTTGATTTTCAGCATAAAGCGGGTAACCCTGTAGCTGTGGCAGGCTGCTGAAAAAAAAATCCTTCAAATCATTGACCTTCCTGAAAAATTTTTGATTTTTGACAAAAATTTCAAATCTTGGATAAATTTTATCCTTTGTCCTTCATCTCAAGATAAAATTTTCAAAATTCCGATTTGCATTAGAACAGCAACCCATCATTACACCTTACATTTTCTTCTGGGCATATAAATATGTTTTGCTTCCATACAACTTGAAAAAAAATATTGGTATGCACTAAATTTTTAAAGCAGATTTCCACATCACCGCAGATCTTAATCATCAATGTGTCGCATCTCCCGGTTCTGTTTAATTATGTTTGAAAAGCATTAACTCTAAACTTAATGCAAATTAGGGCGTTATTCTAATTACTGTCACAACAACGTTGTTTCATTTATGAAACTATTCTGTATAACTAACTTGTAATTCATACTAAAGTGGCCACTTTGTCTTTAATCATACTTAACATTAAAGTTAATATTTTTCGATAAGATTACGTACATACTTATGTATATACTCACTAAGCATTCAATTGATTAATGTATCTTATTATTGCTCTTATTTATTTACATTGGGTAGTTAATGTTGTTTATATGGATTAGCATCATTCCCATAATGTTTTTTCTTTTTACTTTGTATAATTTTTCTCCCTCAACGGATTTAGAACTTAGCGGAAATTACTGTTAGCTCGACTTTACTGATGCTTTTTAGTGAGTCTACTATTCAGTCCCGTATTCAAAAGGTTTCTTTTTGCCCTTCTGATCGAATCAAAAATATGTTCCATTTCCTGGTCCAGTCATATCTGAACAACTGGGGCCCTACTCTGTTATGCGATTCGTATTTGAAACGATTCACAATCGAACATTTGCTCTCCAGATTTCAATTTTCGCATTTTATGTTTTGCGTTGTTCGAATTTCACATTTTCGGCACTTGGCAATGCAAATGCGAATATCAAAATGGTTCGATTAGTACAAATTTCATTCGTCAACATATTTGCGTTCGCATAGAAAGGTCAAAGTGAAGAAAAAATCAAAATGTCAGGTTTTAGTGCAAATTTTTCAAATTTGCTATTGTATATGATTTCATTAATTTGCATATTTGAACAACAAAATGTAAAAAAAAACTCTAGCGCACCTGAACCGCTAGAAAACTAATTTTCGAAGAAATTGTCTTTGTGTGACAATGTGGAAAGACGTAATACACTTTTTTGTAGAATCATATCAACCATTCCTTGTTCAAAGCAACAGAACTCAACTATAACACAAATGATGAAAATGTTCAGTGCTGGCAACATTTTCCCAACGAAGCAGCAATAAGTTAGCCTTCACAAGCTCATACTTAAATCAACTTATCCTCTGAATTTCGTTCTCATCGGAGGATTTCGTCGAAAGCTTTAGCGGTTAACGTTGTTTGAAGCTGCCATCCAAAAAATGTTCAAAACTCGGAAAATTTAAAAATTGGTTTCTTAGTTTTATTGCAAATGTTTTGCATATGTGTATGTTATTTGAAGCATCTGTTGATGCAATAGTTACGAAAATGGCTAAAGCTCGTTACCCTATGTCAGCAGCAAAGCAAAATATACACCAAATCTGCTTAACGTAAAACTAAACCCAACCGATAAATTTCGTTTCGATTGAGTCACTGCGCTAAAAGTTATACGGGTGAAAAAAATTTTAGGGTTACCACCCTCAAAACTTTTCAAATTTTTAAAGGGTTAATATTTGTTGTTGATTTTCATTGCAGGATCGTTCCCATTTGCAAATCTAATGACGTAATCGCGCAGTAAAGAAATTCCAAAAAATTACCAAAATGGTCATAGCTAGCAGCCCTTTCACGATTTTTGTACGAAATTCCTACGACATTTGGCTAACATCAAAATCTGCACCGGAAGTTATAGGGAAAAAAAGCTTTATTTTGCTGAGCAAATTTGCAAGATTTAGGAGACAAAAATCACCATAGCTGGCAACCCTATTCTAATTTTTCAGCCAAATTTTCACCAAATGTTATCTTAAGTAAGACTCAAATATTATGTGAATTTCGTTTAAGCCTGATGGCTCAATCGGAAGTTATAGGCCAAAAAGCTGCTTTTTTTTCTCAGTGATTTTTCAAGATGGCACCACTAAAATTTATCAATGATTTGAATTTTTTGTCAAAAATCAAAAATTTTTCAGGAGGGTCAATGATTTGAAGGATTTTTTTTCACGAGCCTGCTGCAGCTACAGGGTTACCCGCTTTACCTTGGAAATCCATGTGTATTAAACTTTAGTCAACATCAATACGCTCTGCAAATTTCACGATGATTAAATGTTTTTGTCAGAAGTAATGACAAATCAAAATTTGAAAAAAAAACCGTGCCTACTTTTAGGCACGCTGCACCCACACACGGCTCAAAATTTCCAATTTTTTACTATAAACAAGCTAAGAACATAATAAGTTTTCATTCTCAATATTTTATTTGAACAAAAATTCACGCTGCTTGGAAATATAGGAGTACCTCCAAATTCACTAAAACGCTCGCCGCCGCCAAAAGGTTTAAGATATCTGAATTTTAGCAAACCGTGGACCTACTTACTAAATACATCTAAGTTCTCCGAAAGTTTCAGCTCAATCGGATCGGCAACTCCAGAGATTATCTCCCTTAATCATTTTGATGATATATATATATGCATATATATATATATATATATATATATATATATATATATATATATATATATATATATATATATATATATATATATATATATATATATATATATAGATATATATATATATATATATATATATATATATATATATATATATATATATATATATATATATATATATATATATATATATATATATATATATAAAGAAATATGAATTTTCGGCGAAACGAGTTTAATACTACTTTTCTTCGAAAATTAGTAAAAATGCAAACAACAAACAGGCAATTTAAAATAATTGGAGAATTTATGAAGAAACACCCGGTCTTGGCAAAGCGAGCATTAAAAACATCCAATGCCAAGACAACTGCTGCAAATTTGTGGTCCAGGCTCACGGTAGAATTAAACGCAGCAGGAACTATTTCCCGCGATGTGAATGGAATGGAGGAATACTCCAAGAAGACTTCAGCAAAAAGAAAGAGACGAACTTCTGGAAAAACAAGTTGAGAATCAGATTGTAAACCAAGATAATTCCATGATTATTTTAAATAATGTTAATGAATATTTGAATAATATTTCAAAATATTATTTCAATCATTTCGAACACGGTGTGTCCAGGACAGAGCACTTTCCCAGTGGCCAAGCAAACCTCGGAAAAACAACTTGAAAATGTTTGTTGTGCAAGTTCAACATGACAATCATGTCCAATTTGGTGCTAGTAGCTGCCACGGGCCAGGAATTTCAAAGCTACAGATAATTTGACTATTGCAGGAATAGCAGAAGATCTTGGCCGCACTTTTAATTTGCGCTGAATGCCATTGAGCACGTACATCAACGCGTCCTTATTTCATCGAAACATTTGAATAAAGCTGGAAGAAGAAAAAACGTTTAGCGCGTACATTACCTTCCTTTCACATACTTTAACTTTTGTTACAGAGACTCAATATATTTGAATGGTCTCTAAGGATTTTCCGCTAAATCCTCTCTTTCTTATAACTTCCTTCATGAAACCACAATGCAACCGAATCCATTTTTTTCAACGTAGTTGTTTCACTTTTTTGACGCATACATGAAAGTGTTCCATATATTTTACAAAACTGATGAAACATACTTAGTTGGCAACGCCACCACAGATGCGAACGAATTACAAAGTAACAATTTGCTATTGAATCGCATTTTACTTTCAAATCGCATTATCTTTCTAATCGCATTACAGAGTAGGGCTCCAGATCCACGCTGTGTAGTGAAACAGAATCCGAACAGAGAACGCTGCAAATCGTGCTGAGTCCATTTTCAAATATTTCTGGGCCATTAAGTTGGAGAATAAGCAAGGGGTTTTTTGATTTTCTCTGCCCAGGAAGACGCGGTGAGCTGAGCAGCGTCCGCACTGCTATTTGGGAACATTCATTGCAAAGTGTTTATGGCCATCAGTTGTGAAATACTTGCTATGGGATGTATGCGCACATCATGATACGTGGATTGAGGCAAGATCACTTTAGTGTTCTGTGTAGCATATTTCAATACGCTGCAATGAAGTTACAGTTTCAATACTCTGCAATGAAAATCCTGTATTAGCTCATTGGCATTGTCTTATATGCATACGCACACACATATATATCTTACTGAAGCATAATTTCTCAAAGCATATTTACATCTATAACCCTATCGGGCTGGACGAATCCCCATCTTAACATCAACTTTTTTTAATATTTTCGCTTTTGATCAATTTCCTTTCGGTGGCCATTCAAATACTTATTTCTATGTCAATAAAGCATTTTCATAATGTGCGATCCTAATAACAAAATACAAATCTTGTTTGTAACTGTTCCTATATTTTCAAAACGCAGCTCACAAAGAACCGCAATTAACAGAATTATTACATTTTCTAGGACATTTAAAAGCCCAGACGAACCATTCAAACCCCATCAAAATTGATATATCGCTCCATTAAGATGCTAAACGCCCTCCTTGAAGTTGCACAATTTTACATTGGCTTAAAGGCAAAACACTCACAGTTGTCACCAGCGCGAGAAAGGGATAGTGATAGACATGCGCAATGGCCCAGTGTGCCATTTTCAGCTTTTTGTTGAGAATTTTTTCGAAAAATTGAAGCGAATTCAGAAACAAGTTTTGGATTCTAAAACTTCTACAAAAAAGCTTTTGTACATTGATCAATTTTTTTTCAGGGTTAATTGCGAATTTTTTAGGAGTTCCTTGTGAATTCTTTGTGATTCTTTGCGAAATCTTAGAAATTCTTAACCAATTATTTGCGATTATTTTGCGAATTATTTGCGAATCGTGTCCGATTTTTTTGTAGAACATTTTCTAGGTTTTCTTGTATTTCTTGTTCTTTGAGAATACTTTCAATACTTTTTTAATATTTTCATATATCAAATATTCATTAAAACACTTATTATTATGTTTATTTCTTTTGGATATTTTATGTATATAATGTATGTATATATATATATATATATATATATATATATATATATATATATATATATATATATATATATATATATATATATATATATATATATATATATATTTATATATATACATATATATGTATATATATATATATATATATATATATATATATATATATATATATATATATATATATATATAAATATATATATATATATATTTATTTATATATATATATATATATATATATATATATATATATATATTATTTATTGTTATTATATAGACTTAATATAGTCCATAAATAGCATTTTTTACGACTCATGTTAAGCTGGCCTTTGGTGCCATAGAAAATCTTTTTCAAATAACATTCCAGCTCGTCTGGTGGAATTGTCGAAAATCTTCGCATTGCAGCTTCTGAATGCAAAAGGGAGAAGTTACTAGAGAACAAAAAACTTGAGTAACATTTCAAACCCTTAAAAATGGCTTAAGCACAGTTTTAATACATAATTCACTAATCGCGTTAAGTTCGGAATTTGTTATGAATTCCAACGTATTTCTCAACAAACTCTTAACGATTTTCCTATTGTGAATTCGTTCGCTTTTTGTTCGGAGTTCGCTCGAACTCAGTGAAATATTCGCAGTGAATTTCGAATGATTTCAAATTTGTTTCTTGCAACCTTCAGAAGAGATTCTTAACAAATATTCATATGTTTCTCATAAAATAATGAACATTCTTAGCTCAGTCAATAGTTTTATTTGTTTCAAGAGCTTTTAATATATCGATCTCTTTTGCTCACTTTCGGAATAGTCGTAACCAATTCTGAATTCCGAATTTGGCACGCTAGGGGATTACCTTGTTTTCATTCCCAACGGGAATCGTGGTACGGTATTCTGGCGTAATGCATGAATCAAACAATGCTAGTAATGTGAATTTCGTATTTTCAAAAGCTATTTTCCAGCAATTATGAGATATACTCGTATACATGACTTGGAGCATGGGGAATGCTGCAAGGGAGAAACCTCATATGTTATAAGTCCAAGACTGGCCATTGAACATCACTCGCAGAAACGAGGGGAAAAGAACTTGCGGGCATACATCGGTTATGGGTAGTCTGCTATATAAAGCGGAAAGATGAAAATTTCGGAGCGCTTCAAATCATCACAGGTTAGTATGAAAACAATTCCCCCTAGTAGCAAAGAGCATGCACTATTGGAATTTCCAATGAGCGTCACAATCACTCAGCATGCAAAAACCACCCATGCAGAGATACGATCGGCCGCCGACCAAAGCTTTAACTCGTATTTATTCGTATAAATGCGAGAATAAGATGTCGTACTTTCCAAAAAGCTTTTATACATAAAGCTCTAGAGCTAAAAGCATGAGTTTCCCCTTGTATAGATTTTCCCAGCCTAGGACATGCAATGTTAAAAAGAAACAACATGTAATAGTCCGGTAATGCTTCCACGCATTACGCGAAATGCTTACCGAATATATCCGTAAGCATTATTTTTCCCGTTGGGTTGTATCATGGTCTTACTGATGACTGGCGTTGATGAACTGTTGCTACACTACATACTTCAACGTTTTTGCTCACATCAATTTGCTCCGATGGATTGGCCCCTGTAGCCCAGTAGAATGTTTCTTAATTGATGAGTTCCATTTCATCATAAGTAGCTGACTTTTTTTCTCCACCATTATGCTGTGTTGGTAATCACTTATTCGCTTGCGAATCCATATCAAATCATCTAGATTCTCGTAATAGTATGCTTTAGATTGTGGTGACTTTAAAATAAATTCATATCTTGCGAATTCGGCTTTATTGTTGAAACAGGAGCATGTTGTTTCTTGATCAACTTGCAAATATTACTTCCTTGAGCCGATGCAGTGCATGGGCTATATATTTCCTCTTTATATATTTGTATGAATTGTATAAAAAGTATGAATTAATTGATATACAATAATTGTATTGATTGAGGTTCTTTATAAGTTGCGATTTGGAAAATTTCGGTAAACTTGGAGACAGTATTTGTATTTTGTTTGTATGCGAGAATTATCGAACACCGCTTATTGTGAAAATGCTTCATCAATTTTGAAATAAGCATTTGAATTCGCTATCGGGTGGAAATCAATAGTGGGCGCAAAAATTAATACAGTTAATAACATATATTTTTGATATATGACTTACTTGGCTATGCGATAGATATGTAAATAAGTGAACCACTTTCAAATATGCATGTGCAGCAATCATTACTGAGTACGTCGGTATAAAGGATGTGCTGCATTTCATAAGCACTTTGACAAAACTAATAAATAGGAGGTGTGACTTTTTATATTTTCCTGACGGCTATTTAAAATTCGAGCCACCTAAATATATTTTCGGGCCAAGTTCATATAAAATTACGAATATATCGATACTTGTTTTTACTTTGGAATATAAAAACTAAGGATCCCAGTTTATACTACACATGTTTTTCCAGTTGAAATTCGTAGCAATTCGTATATTGTAGATAATAGCTCTGATCTTTTATTTTTTCTGTGCGAAATGATAGATGATTCTGCGATATAGGGTACTTAGCAAGCTCTTAAGTAATGAGTTTATAATTCAGGTCAAGGACTAAGAATGAAAATATTTTGGTTTTTGTTCGTGTTCGATTTTGAGTAGAAAAAAATTGTTCGCTTATTACGCGTTTTATTTGATTTCTTTCGTGTTTGTTTTAAATTTTTCTGTTCAAGTATAATACTCTTAAATATATTTTGCAGATAAAAGAGTTGTGTTTACATGTTTGCTAAAATCTATGTTTTTTGATAGTGTCAACAAAGTGGCTAAAATATTGGGAATGTTTTTCAAGCGACGCCCATGATTATTATTAAACATTTTATTTAGCTCAACATCTCCTTCCATAAGCCTTTTACAGGACTTATAGAGACGTTTTTCGGAGAGGTAATCTTATTTTTTATTCACTTTTTCTGCACGCGTATCATAGGATGGATATTTTTTCCTTAATAAAAAAGATTATGTATCCCAGCTATACTCTCTAAGCCATCGCACTCCATTGCAATAAAAACCTCATGAGTAAAGCTCTAATAGGAGCCTGGCAATTATATGTGTCACCTGTTGCGTTATTGGTATACTGTGCCACTCAATGTTCGCGTTTGTGATTATTTTAGTTCGTTACGTTCAAGTATATACTACCGAATGCGGCATTTAAACTTGAAAGATGATTATGAAGTCTTCGGAATGTTCTCAAGGACACTGAAAAATTGTTCTGACGGATCCTGATTAAGGTGATTGTCGCAGTTTGTCTAAAAAATAATCATATGAGTAAATGTAATCGAGATTAGAAATAATGGAAAATATATATATATATATATATATATATATATATATGTATTAAAATTTTAAATATGATTATATATATATATATATATATATATATATTCTATATATTTATATATATATATATATATATATATATATATATATATATATATATATATATATATATATATATATATGTATATATATATATATATATATATATATATATATATATATATACATATATATATATATATATATATATATATATATATATATATATATATATATATATATATATATATATATATATATGTAAATAGACAATAAGGAAGATGAATTGGAAATGTAGTTATAAAAGCCTCTGTAAACACTCAAACATGGTTCGAGTAAACTTGGTTCGACTAAAAATCCGCAGACAGTAGATGTAGGTGAGACGTATTTACTCGAACTTGCATACGCTTCTCGTAAAAATTAGTCTAGTTGATATCACATTTAGCAAGTGATAAATTTATAGTTTTGTAATCATTAATAATGAGTGCGAAAAAAAGGTTTCTAGATTTTTGAATTGTTAATGAGTGTTTAGAGGACGAAAAACTATTGTTAAAATGTAAAAGAAAAAGAATATGGGTGAAAGAATGGTTAAAAAATAGGCCTAAATTGTTGAAGGAACTTAAAAGTACGGCGCCGGATGATTTTCGAAATTTTCTTTGCATGGACAATGAAATTTATTATCATTTATTGGAAATCGTAGCACCTTTGATTGTGAAGCAAAATACATTAATGCGCGATGCTATTTCACCGCATGAAAGACTATCAGCAACTTTACGATTCTTTGCTTTGGGGCAAAGTTATGAGAATCTCAAATTTTTAACAAGAATTTCATCCCGAAGCTTGAGCGATATTGCCATTGAAACGTGCTGGGCGATTATGAAAGCATTGAAAAATTGCATTAAGGTACTAAATACTGTTATATTTTATGATAATTTAGTTGCATTAAATTTACTTTATGCCTTTGTGTTACCAGATGCCACAGACTGAAGATGATTGGATAGCAATTTCCGAGGGATTTCGAAAACGGCAGAATTTTCCCAACTGCATCGGTGTGATGGATGGGAAACACGTGAACATCCGTAAGCCACCAGAAACAGGCTCATATTATTTCAACTACATCCAGATTTTTCACTGTTTGTTATTTTTTTTTAGTTCTCGTCTGTAGCAAGACTTTATGTTCAGAACTCTTTTTTTCAAATCTTCCATAGTTGCGTTCTCATCCACTAATTTAAAATTTTCGTAAAGTTTTTTTCCCAGGCTTTTTTCTTTTCATCCCTGTTCTTAAATATCTCATCTTTTACCTTCCACAAAGAAGGTAAATTTTTCAGGCACTCAAAAAAATCTCTCCACGCACTGTTCTTCGGAATGCTTGCCATCTTCAACTCACGATGTTCACACCACGAAATCTGAACGAAAATGACATGTGCGAGTAAATGTTGACAAACGAGTTCGCAATCACTAGTACATGGTACCACCAACCAAGAGATCCGCCCACAAACATCGACAAAAATCAAACCAGCTTTGATTTAGGTCGGACCGTTGGTGAGACCAAAAAGCAGGTACAAGTACATACCCGCACACGTACAACATCCACTCAAACTTCGTCTAGGTACCATGTTTACTCGTACCATGTTTGAGTGTTTACAGAGGCCTTAAGACAACTTTGAAAAACAACGATACGGTCGAGAGCCACGACAAGTGTGATTAGTACAAATATCACGAACCACAACTTATGTGACTCGGGAGCGAACCTCCCGCTCGCAATCAGGATTGTCCATAATGACGTTACGAGTAACAAACCACCACGTGTCACTAGCGGGTCGTAAAAGGATCAACGCTGCACCTTTTCTTTCGTGGCTTAATGCATCAGCCATCACCAATCTCCGCAGCAAAGGCACTAAACGCACGACTGAGTATTGAATAAATTATATTTCATACAGGAAAAGAAGAAAAGAAGAATCTAACCGATGCAACCATACGAGAAAGGAACTTATTAATTTGGAGTGATTGAGTTTTCCCATCGATGATTATGCACACGAACTCAAAAGTTGGCGTTCGAGTGGCGCCTACTCATCCCATCTCCGGTGAGCATCGGTCCCGGGACCGACCCCCCTTAATTCCGTTTGGAACTAAGGGGGTTTTGGGTATCTGCAATTCGATGCCGTAACAAATTGATGCCCAACGTGGAGCTAATGAAAATAACGGCTCGCGAAGAAAAATTTTGTAAAAACTAGTCCCAAATTGTAGGAAGGCGACTGACATCGAAAATCCGGTTTTGTTGACGTAAATCAGATGATACAGAGATTTATTTCGGTGCCAGTGCCACATCGTTTTTATGGCTGTTTGCTATTTTTTGAGTAGCGAATATTTATTACAGAAAGATATTTCGTAAACATATACATTTCTATTGCATGCATATACTATCTGAAGCTTTTACATATATCATATAAATTCTAATCTACGTTTCCGGAGTCATATGATTACACGTTGGATTCCGAAGCGTTCGCATAATTGAGATGGTGTGTGAGTGTGAGTAGTGTAGAAATAAATTAGAAGTTGTGGGTGCGAAGTGAATGCGCGTGGAATAGTAGGGGTTTCCCAGCGGAGACGGTATATGTGATGAAAAAAACTTTGAGGGCCACATTAAGGTCCAAATCCGCGTTAGATATGTCGTATATGGAGTCAGAGTACCTCTTTGACTCTGCGACGAATCATGAGAAATAGCTGGCAAAGGTAAAGGAAATAGAGGACCTGGCCGGCAGAGTTGCTGGTGATAAGACGGCATCGGAGTTCGTGAGAGTGAAGGTGAAGATTGAATTTGGCTTCTGGCGACTAGCCAATATGCGGGCGATTACCAAGGAGCAGAAGGATAACGCGAAAGCGTTGCGAAGCAGGCTCATCTTAGCAATGAAATTGCTCGTCGGAAAAGACGAAGAGTCCTCAAACGACGACGAAAAGCCGCGCGTGCGTAAACAGATAGCACCTATACAACATGAGACGAAAGGAGCGAGCCCGGCGGAGGTGGCCAAATGAGGTTTTAAGTTTAGCGGACATTCATCGGGGTCCATGAACGCTTTTCTCACACGTATCGAGGAGCTGCGACAGGCCAGGGGGCTTACAAAACCTCAGTTGTTCAGGGCAGTGGCGGATTTATTTGTTTCGTGGGTACTAATTTCCGTGCCAATCAGAGGTTGGTATTGTCCTGGAACGAACTCATACAGCAACTAAAGGCGGAGTTTCTACCTCAAGACTATGAGGATACGCACGCAAGGTGAAAGTGAGTCTATGGTCGTTTATGTCGCGGTAATAAAACGTCTGTTTAGCCAACTGTCGGCCAGTTGCTCGGAAGAGAAGAATCTACTCCTACGTATCATAGCGCTATTTTATCAGCAGCAACTAAGTTCAACCCCCGTGACAACGGGTGCAGACTTAGTGAAAACGGGACGCTCTTTGGATGACAATGCCTAGAGCCAGATTTGGCGTATGTAGGAGTAGGGAGCGCGGAACAAGTGGCAGCGATACTAGGCCCGAACAGAGTGAAATGCTGAAACTGCAAACGAGATTTTCATATATCGATATGTACTGAGCCGAGACTATGCTTTGGGTGCGGTAGGCAGGGAGTTATGCAATCAACGTGCCCTACACGCCGGACCAGGGTGAGTGATCAAGGACCGCGGGTCCAATCAAACCCGTCAACTCCGGGAAACGACCGGCGTGTTCATTAAGTGGTCGAGCGAGCACGTCGAAGCGGCCGCAGCGTATGGTGGACAAGCGCTAGCGAGGGGGAACCAGGATAGTCAGCCACATTTGCATGGAAGTGTAGAAGGCATAGTGATGGAGGGCTTGCTAGACTCGGGGTCTAGTCGCACGATCCTAGGGGAGAAGAGATGATTTCGGTTAGAAAGACAAGGTGTGACGCTAAGCCAGAATGGAATCGGGGAAGTTTGGCTTGCTAATGGGGAAACGTATCCATTAGCAAGAACAGTGAGGCTGAAGTCTGAGCTGAACGGATGACATCATCAGTTAGAGTTATTAGTGACACCTTCGGTTCCTCAGGTATTAATCTTAGGCATTGATTTTTGGAAATGTTTTGGAGTGGTCCTCGACAAGAAGGGGCAACAGTGTACCTCTGTTACTACGGTAGAAACGATGGCCGGAAAGACGCTGCGGAATCGGTCTTATTTATCAATAAGTGAGGCAAAGATACTGTCAGAGCTGTTAGAGAAGCAGTTCGCGCTGATGAAGGAGGGTCTGGGCTGTGGCCCATATCATTAAAACTGATTCCCCTCCGATCAAGCAAAGGTCATATCCAATTTCTCCAGCTGTACAAAAACAGATTAACGTAGAATTGGGCGAAATACTTAAAACGGGGGTAATGGAATCAAGGCAAGCGCTTTGCAATATTGTTGGTTCAAAAGAAGGATGGATCTTATCGATTTTGGGTCGATTTTAGAAAGCTGAATGCGGTGTCTGAGAAGGATGCGTATTCGTTACCATATATGTCTTCAACCCTTGATAAGCTTTGGTACGCAAAGTATCTGTCGAAGCTGGACGTAAAGTCGGTGTATTGGGAGGTACCAATCGCAAAGGAATCCCAGCAATATACCACTTTTATTGTGCCGGGGAGGGGGTTATTTCATTTCCGGAGGATGCTTTTTGGTCTCCAAAACTCAGGGGCCACCTGGCAAAGGCTTATCGACCCCGTCTTGGGTCCCGCCTTCGAGCCTATCGTGTTTACCTATCTCGATGACGTTATTATAGTGACCGAAACGTTCGAGCATCATACGGAAGTCTTGAAAGAGATTTTTGTACGATTGACGGAGGAGGGGCTAAAAGCATACAAAGAAAAGTGCCAGTTCTGCAGGGCGCAGCTAAAGTACTTAGGATATCTGGTGGAAAAAAGAGGCCTCCACGTAGACCCAGAAAAGGTGCAGGCTGTTAAAGATTTCTCTGAACCAAGTTCGGTAAAACAAGTCAGGCAGCTACTGGGAATGGTATCCTGGTACCGCCAATTCATACCTGGCCAAACAACGATGGTGGCATCCCTTAGCGATCTGCTAAAGAAGGGACGGAAGTTATCGTAGTTAGATGACTGTAAACGGGCGTTCGAGGCCTGTGTGACACGCCAAAATCAGCCTTAAGATCTTCGTAATGCATAATCGAACAGAAAGCATCCTTTAATGGTTTTTACTGTCATTTTCGAAACTATGTGCAGCAAACAATCAAAAAATTTTCTTGCTTTAAATAAAAATATCAAGCCAATCATTCACCTGAAATCAAATGTAAAAAAACCCTAGCGCATCAAAACCGCTGGAAACACTTATGTTTGAAGAACAGTAGAGGACTTGTACAGTTTTTGAGGAAGTATTAGCTACTTAAGATTACCACCACTAGCTACTTCTCCAACTGGAGACCAATATACCCTAAGCCAATTTAAATTCGGTGACTTCATCAAAAATTACAGCCATAGAAAGGTGTTTGGGGCTGCCATCCGAAAAATGTCCAGACCTTACAAAATTTAAAAATTGTTAACTTATTTTCATTACAAATGTTCGCGATGTGCATATTTAATGTAAGCATATGTTTGTACGAAAATATCAATAACGCTAAGTGTTGGCAGCTCTTCGCTAGTCAAAAATATGTCACATCTTCCTCACATTAAAGTTATCCTACTAAGCGAACTTCGTTTTGATCATTATAGGGATACAAATAAGTTTAGGGCTACCACCCACAAAAGTTTTCAAATTTTCTAGATCGTAATATTTGTTGTTTATTTTCACAACGAGATCACTTTGATTTGAATGTTTTATGATAAAATCGCTCACTAAAGATGCAAAAAATGCAAAACCAACCAAAGCTGGCAACCCTATCATTGTTTTTCAAACTGGATTTCTGTTGAGTATTGTCTACAATAAGTTTGATTTGTCATATGAATTTCGTTTTGATTCCAAGACTGCACTGGAAGCTATAGGGCAAATAGCTTTATTTTCGTAAGTGAATTTTTAAAATTTAAGACACCAAAATTACCATAGCTGGCAGCTACAATCTAATTTTTCAATCAAATTTCAATCCAACGTGCATTAGAGTAAGGTTTGAATTTCGTTAAAATCTGGTGACTGAATCAGAATGTAAAGGGCGAAAAGTAATTATTTGTCTGAGTAATTTTTCAAGATGGTACCACTGGCACAGAATGGCCCAAATTTCAAATCCGCTTTTATCAGACTTGGTCCTACTTAAAACCAAAACGTTTTTTAAATTTAAAACGTATCTGATTATTGGGTCCTGAGTGACCGTGAACTAAAGTTTTTGATGCTAAAATATAGGTAAATTGGGGACGGGTTACCGTTTTTGTTCGACATGGAATACCAAATATCACTTTGCCTGTGTAGACAAAGCACAAAATTTGTATAAAAGTTGCGTTTTTTAAATAGCAAAAATATTTCAGGAGAATCGAAGGATTAAAGGTTTTAACTTTCAGCGCCTGCTGTAGCTACCGGGTTGCTAGCACGCTCATACAACTTAGTAGCATTAACTTGTTCCGGAAGCTTTGTAATGACTCAACAGCTCTGTCAAAAGTTATCGCAATTTAAAAATTTCACACCTTCCCGATCTCATTTTAGGCAGCTAGCGCGCACATAGGGTTAGAAATTTCCAAAACCTTATCAAATCTTTTTTAAGAATACGTTTCAAATTCACGTCACAAACTTAGTTTTTTTGAAAACTATTTTGTAATTGAATAATAAACAGGTCAAAATATCACTGTAATGGCCGCGGAGGCCAAAGGAATAAAGGTAATTTGCATTTGATGAGATCTTTATATATATATATATATATATATATATATATATATATATATATATATATATATATATATATATATATATATATATATATATATATATATATATATATAAATATATATTTCTTCGAACATTAGTAACAAAAAACCCATGAACGAATGAAATCGCTAAAATCTGGTGACTGAACCCATGAGTGATTTTTCAAGATGGTACCATTGGCACAGAATGGCCCAAATTTCAAATCCGCTTTTAGCAGATCGTTAAAATCTGGTGACTGAACCCATGAGTGATTTTTCAAGATGGTACCACTGGCACAGAATGGCCCAAATTTCAAATCCGCTTTTATCAGACTTGGTTCTACTTAAAACCAAAACGTTTTTACTAATGTTCGAAGAAGAACATTAGTATTAAAATCACTTTGGCCAAAAATTCATATTTCTATATATATATATATATATCATCAAAAAATTTCAGTGAAAAAATCTCAGGAACGCGCCATCCGATTGAGCTGAAATTTTCAGGACACATTGGTGTATATGCAGAATAGTGCCAGGTCTCACAAAAAGTTAAAAATCTTTAACTCTTTGGCGCCGGCGGCCATTTTAGTGATATTTTTAATATACCTATTATTCCGTACACAAATAAGTTTTGCAAAAATAAAGTTGACGTTATAAATTTTGAACGTGTTTTACATGTGAATCGGATAATGTTTTGGAATTTTTTAACCCCATGTGTGCGCTGGGTGCCTAAAAACAGAACGGGAAAACTTGAAAATTTTTAAATTGCGATAACTTTTGACAGAGCTATTGAATCATGACGAAATTTTGAGGACATATTGGTATTATTTAGTTGTTGATTTGTGTAGCTTTTGATGAGCGTGCTGGCAACCCTGTAGCTAAGGCAGGTACTGAAAGTGAAAACCTCCAAATCATCGTCTCTCTTGAAAAACTGCCGTTTCTTCAAAAAAAAGCCACTCATATGTAAATCTTGTGCTTTGTTTACATAAACAAAAAAAAAAAAAAGATATGGTATAACGGGCACGCCTGGTAACCCTTGCCCAATTTACCTATATTTTTAGCATCAAAAACTTCTGTTCACGGAAACTCACGATCCAATGAGCAGAATTTATTGAAATTTGCAGAATGTATTGGTCCTATATATGACCAAGTCTGATAGAAGTGATTTTGAAATGCGGGTGATTCTGTGCCAGTGGTGCCATCTTGAAAAATCACTAAAAGAGATAACTGCTTTTAGCCCTATAAATTCTGATTGAATCGTTCGATTTTAACGAAATTCACACAGTAGCTGGATCACGTTCGGTAGAAATTTGGTTGAAAAATTCGGTTGGAGCTGCCAGCTATGATAATTTTGGTGTCTTAAATTTGAAAAAATAAAAATTTGGAAGTGAAAACATTCAAACCATCGAATATCCTAAAAATGTCCGTTTCTTACAATAAAACCAATCTGTATACAAATCTTATGCTTTATCTACACGTTCAAAGTAAAACTTTGGAAATTTCATGTCGGACAAGAACGGTAACCCTCTCCCAGTTAACCTATATTTTTAGTATCAAAAACTTCTGTTCACGGGAACTCACGAATCAATAATCAGATACCATTGAAATTTACAGAATGCATTGGACTTAAGTAGGACCAGGTCTGATAGAAGCGATTTTGAATTGTGGGCAACTCTGTGCCAGTGGTGCCATCTTGAAAAATTACAAAGAAAAAAACTGCTTTTTGCCCTATGAAATTTGAATAAGTAACCAAATTTTCATGAAATTGACACAGTAGCTGCACCTTACTCTAAACTCTGTTTGATCGAAATTTGGTTGAAAAATTCGATTGGTGCTGCCAGCTATGGTAATTTTTGTGTCTTTGGATTTGAAAATTCGCTCAGGAAAATAAAACTTTTTGCCCTATAACTTCCAGTGCAGTCATGAAATCAATACGAATTTCATACAATTAATGGAACCTACTACAAGCATTATTCAGGCCAAATTTGGTTGAAAAGCCACGATGGGGTTGCCAGCTATTGTTGGTTTTGTGTTTGTTTGCAATATCTTTATTAAGCGGTTTTATCGTAGAATTTTCAATTGGTAATGATATTGTAGTGACAATAAACAGCAAATATTTAGCTTTCCATTATTTGAAAAAACTCGCTGCAGTTAATCCTAAATTTCTTTGTACTCCTATAACTTCGAATGTAATATAACAACGTGAAGCAGATGTGATATATTTTTGGCTTTGATACTGGCGAAAGGTTGCCAGCACGAGTCGGTTGTGCTACTTTTGAATCAATAAATGCTTACAGTTAGTATTCATACCGGAAACATTTACAATGAAAATAAATAACCGATGTTTCATTTCCTAAAGTTCTGCAAATTTTTCGGATCGCAGCCCCAAACACCAACTTCAGTTACAGTGCTGCAGGCACTGAGCATTTTCTTCATTGGTGTTATATGAGATGCTGCTTTCGAAATTTTGTGAAATAAGCAACTGATAATGAATATAATTAACCCGTGTTTTGCTCTCATAAACGTTGAAATTCATGCCAGTGGTAATATCTGAAACCTTCCACCATATGAGTTATAATGCATTCTTGAGACCAAAGTAGAACGTGGCGTTTGAAACAGTTTGGCCGTAATAAGCAGCTCATGCGGTAGATTATGCACTCAAAACCTGCACGATTCTTCTACTGTTCTTCGAACATTAGTGTTTCTAGCGGTTCAGGTGCGCTAGAGTTTTTTTAAATTTAAAACGTATCTGATTATTGGGTCGTGAGTGCCATCCAGTCAGCACACTCCAACCAATTTTTGCTATCTGTCTGCTAACGTCTGACATCAGTTTATAGTGCATACCATACCATAGTGTATATATATATATATATATATATATATATATATATATATATATATATATATATATATATATATATATATATATATATATATATATATATATATATATATTTATATATATATATATATATATATATATATATATATATATATATATATATATAAATATATATAGTAATATGAAATTTCGGGCAAATGAAATTTCTTCCCATGACCAAAAAACCCATGAACGAATGAAAGATATTAATTCATCCAGTCAGCACACTCCAACCAATTTATGCTATCTGTCTGCTGACGTCAGACATCAGTTCCTAGTGCATACCCGACTGATGTGACCACTCGCAGATGGGAAATTTTTAATAATCTCGAATCAGTCAGATATGTACCATGAGCTAATCAGTGATGGTAATATTAATAATCTCCCACTGCTAGTGGTCCCTTAGTCAGATATGCACTATGAGCTGACGTCTGATGAGAAACTGTCCTTGCTTTCGAAACCAATTACTTAAATTTCAATTTTGAATCATCTCTCAACAAATATTCCATCTTTTTCTGCTTAAATAATTGACTGCCCGAGAAGCGTTTACAAAAAGTACGTCAGATTGTCAAAGTATTGACGAATCCACGACAAAGGTTAACGAAAAGGAGAATAAAAAGCTAGTCGTTAGTATTAGTTACTGATTGTCACTCGCGAACTATGTAATATAATGCAAAAAAATGAAGAGACGGCTCGTAGACGCTGTGCTGAGAGGCAATATATGTATATCAAGCAACACTCCTAACATTGCAATCCAGGTAAGTAGACCCTAAATTTGTCCCTAAATTTGTCCTCTTCAGCAACATCAAACAACTAAAAAACTATAGCATAATGTTCTTAGCTTTAACGTAATTATATTTGTTTATTGATTTTCTAAAAATTTATGTATGCTGCATAAATTTATATGCAAATTCATATAAAGAATCAACCCAGCTGAAAATTATTCGGTCGTTTATTACGAAAACTTTACTGACAAGCTGATAGCTAAAATAAGATATTTCCAATATAATTTGTAAAGTCCATGAACAGATTATATTTTCAACGTTTTTGCTGGAATGCGATGAAATAACTCTTAATAACCTGCATTTCTCAGCCATAGATTTTAAACGAACTTTTTTGGCGTACATAAGGTTTTGTGGAGGAATAAAATGAGTATTTGCATTTTTTCTTCTTATTTTTTATATTGTCGAGCTATAGTGATGTACGAATCATGCATCTATCCATCCAGTGTCAAACAAGGTAGCACTGATAATGCTAGTAACAGTGATGTATTTTTGCATTTAATCAGCTTGATTTTTACCAAGACCACAAGCACGCGATTTGATTTAAATTACTATCTTTCTTCGAGCGAAAATTTTGCTGATGGATTTTGTAAAAACCCAGCAAACTCTACGAAAACATTCAAGCTTCCTGTGGATAGATGGAAAACACCATTCACGGTCAGTTTAAAACGATTTATTATATTGGATTCAAACAAGTGCGTCATGAATCAGTGTGTTGTCGCAACTTGAGATTGCTTGGCGTCGAACGCGAGGTTCAGTCGGTCAGATGAATCTGCTGCGGCGTCAGCTCTTATGTAAAGCTTGTTTTGATTATTTTAAAGCACTGAGTGTATATCAAGTATAAATAGCGACTTTTTGTGCGCGACTTATAAAGTGATATGCTGTAAAACTGCAAGAGTTAAGTTCGTCTTCTTACGCGAGTTCATAGCAGTTCAACGAAACAGACATGTTTGCCGCAGTGAAGGTCTACGCAGTGATCATTGTTTTGGTGGCGGTTGTTTGTTCAGTTCACGCACAATGTAATTAATCTTGGATGTTAGCTTGGGCAACATTTTCAAAATTCAATTTTAGCTCGTTGCACTAACCCTAATCGGCGAAGTGGAGTGTGCGTATCTATTTACAGTTGTCCACCACTGTTGGGACTGATCACTCGGAAGCCCCTTCCGGATACCGACCGAAGCTTTCTGTTGGCCTCGCAGTGCAGCGGAGGTGTAGGAGACCAACCGCATGTGTGCTGTAACGAGGACATTGGATTCGTTACAACCACTGCAGCACCTCGGATAACACAGACAACAAGAAGAAACCTTGTATCTCCAAGCAACAGGCAAGGAAATATTCTTCCAGAACCTCCAGTCTGCGGCAAAGAGACTACAGGCAATAAGATATATGGTGGTAATGCAACTGAGCTCGACGAATTCCCATGGATGGCCCTTCTGATTTACAGATCTGGTATGCAGCTTGTCTACTCGGAAATCCTTTGATTTTTTTTGCCTAAATAGCTAATTTAGCTCAGTAATACCTCTGTCTTGAACAGTATTGAAATCCAGTTCAAAACTATGTCTGAACATATATAGTTCATTCGCATATTATAAAAATATGAATGGCTGCACATAATTGTTTGGACCAGAGGGTTCAAATGACACTATTAAAATATTTTTATTCCAGCCACTGGCACTTTATCTCTTGCCTGTGGGGGCTCCCTCATTAACCAGCGGTATATTTTAACTGCAGCTCATTGCGTTGTGGGTGAAATATTAACAGAAGTAGGATCTCTGTAAGTATTCGGGTGATGAAGGTGAATTTGTAACTAATGAACAGCTGTTTCTAGACATGCAATACGATTGGGTGAATACGATACTTCTAAAGATATGGACTGTGTCAATGGTGATTGCGCAGAGCCAGTTCTAGAAGTGGAATTCGAAGACGTAATAACCCACAATAATTTTGACCCGAATTCAATTCACCGCCATCACGACATTGCCCTAATTAGACTCAATCAAGATGTTACTTACACAGATTTCATCAAACCCGTTTGTCTTCCGTCTGCGCTTGGTTTCCAGAGGTCGCCGTTTGGCTCGAGCGTCGTTGTGGCTGGCTGGGGACGAACATTACGAGGTAATCCTTTGGTCCAATCTGAGCTCAACATCATTTCCGAGGTTCTATTCACAGTTAGTCAAAGTCCCATCAAGCAAAAGCTTACCATTCCGGTTTCGGATCAAACTGAGTGCAGTCGCAAATTCGCAACCAAGAACGTAAACATCCTCGACACACAACTTTGCGCAGGAGGTACATTCACTGAAGATACTTGCGATGGAGATTCCGGCGGCCCATTGATGAGGTTCGTGAAAAACTACTGGGTCATTGAAGGTGTCATCTCATTTGGAAACCGATGTGGCCTGCAAGGTTGGCCTGCAGTTTACACTAGGGTAGCTAGCTATGAAAGTTGGATAAAACGAACTTTGCGCCCCTAGATTTAAGATAAACAGCTATCGCTTGGATTCACTGAGTAAATAATTGCTTGACAATTACGCTGTGAATTTAATTAATCGCACTAAGAATTTTGAAAGATATTAAGACGTAAAAAGATATTTAGATGATAACATAAATATATACTACGCAGAAGTGGTACAAAAGCACTAACCTTGTTAGAATTCCAATATTTAGACGTCTTTATCAAACTGAAAATGAATACTTGTAAAATTAAAAACGTGAAGATTAGAAAGTGTAGTTAACCTGAGGCGCCGTGAACATTAGTTTCCTGATAAGTATTTGTACCTGTAATATTGTTGACTGCATATTAAAATCAAGCTGAGCCTTAGTCTAGCTAATTTTCTTTATTGTTTGTGTCATCAAGCTCAACCATTTTTCTTCTTCAGCTGTAATTTAGGACTTAAATGCCAAAAATATTATTCATTGCAATACACATTATAATTTGTATTTATCTTGAAACAGACAACATCATCAAAATTAATAGAAAAGTCAACAGAAACTATTCCTGGCAATAATATATAGTATTGCTCGAATAAAGTAACTAGCATTAAGTTCTTGTTTATGTATTGAAATAATGCTACAGTTAATAAAAGGTCCAACATTGAAAATAAACGATGATTTACCCTATGTATGCATACGCATGCCAGATTAACGCATTGTTGGTTCAAACTGGATTAAAGTTATCTGAACATTGCAGGCATAATACAAGAACATTACAAACCTTTAAGAAATGTAGAACGATCTTGGCCCGTTTTATCTCCTATTCAAACCAACCGCAACAATCTCTGACAAAATTAGAAAAATCCAATAGGTCAGCCGTCAAATCCGTAAAAATAGTAAACCGTACTTTGAAATAACTGTTAGTATATTTAACATTTATGTGATGATTTCAACAATGATTTTCAGCACACAAAATCAGGACAGACTTTAATATGTTTGAGAAGTATACTTTTTAACTTTTCGCATAAACTACTAAGAGAGAGATACGACTTGGTTTGGAATAAGCAAAATTAGGACGCTACGCACGTCAGCAAACCATCCGTTAATGTCCAGTTTTGTAGGTGAATGAGATGTAATGTTTTTGTTGGGTAGATATGTATCTACTGATGTGTTTATTGTATCTTAGAAGCTCATCACCCAAAATCAGTATATTTTATTGCATTGATTTGATCAATGCATGATTATTATAATGAATTTATGTGCAGTGAATGAGTGAGTAGCAACAGTGAAAACGGATATTGGAAACAGCTTTCATTACAATTCATATACCTATAATTTTGAAATGTCAAGAAACTTTTTAGTCATATGCTGTTACAAAGAAAGCTGCTTTTCTTTCAGATAGAAAATTACTGGTACTATTTTTATTCAGACCATTTCACAAATCATATTATACTTCAACCTAAACTTCTAAGCATTTTTGGACTCACTATTTCCCGAAAGGAGCACGAGGAGAACTTGATGGAGCTTGTCATTTTGTGATCTATTTATTTACTTAATTTATTTATTTAATTTATTTACTTAATTTTTTTATTTGTAGGGAGACCAAGAAACTACTCAGCTGACATATGAAGGAAAACTTGTTGAGTCCCAAATTAGACACTATTGAGACGACATCGGGTGTCTAAGTACAACGTTGACGCTGCTCAGCAAAGTTAGGCAAAATATTCTGTGATATGCACTGTCACCCACAAAAAGCTACTCGTTTTAAACTCGATATTATTTTCACTTACAACAAGAATGTTCAGAGTATACAACGATGCAATAAACTCTAAGAAAAGCATCTGATCAGTTGGTTTTCGACGATATATAATGAAAATCTGAATAGGAAAGTCTGCAGAAGACATTAACGTGGTAACTGACGTTTTGAAAATTAAAATATACACAATTAGACAATGGTAATTATTAAAGTTTGCTCCAAACAAAACTACCTTCAGTGAAGTAAAAAGTACTTCTAAAACTTATGACTTTTAAAAAAAAACAGAATATTTTCAAACAAATCTTTCTTAAACAACATCTGTGTTTAGAAGAACTAAGCGAAGATTATATCCAAGCAACATCAATTTTTAGAGCCACAAGTTATCAAAGGCATAACTTCAAGGCTTTTTCCCATTGCTAGAAACCAAATTCATCATCACTGGTGACTTGAACGCAAAACACACGTTTTAGGGGTCTCAACTCATTACTCCTAGAGGCAAAAAATATTTGAAATAATACAAACCAATTGCTTAAGACATCATTCAACTGATTAGCCAACGTGCACTGAAAAAACACATAGCGCCAGACGCCATAATTTATAGACTTCTGGCGCCATGTACATAGTCAATTTGGGGATTGTGATAAAATATAGCGCCACACGCCATAGTACATGGCGAAAAGTACATAGGAACCGGCGCTATGCTTATAGCCCTCCACGCCATGTGCTATAGTCCTCCACGCCATGTATGGGTGATTGACTGCCCATTAATAACAATTTTGGAATTTTTGATTGCTTTTATTCTTCTCTTGAAATCGGTATGGGTGCCTCTGAAAAATATCAGTTCGCTTTTGTTGGCATTTATGTTTAAGCCCCATTTTGAGTAATATGCCACGAGCTGATTAGCTTACCTTTGTAACACCGCTGTTACGAAGTTCGGGTTATGCTGCGAATTCCAGAAGAGGAGATCAATTGCGTAAAGATTGACAGAAACGCCTATGGGAATTATTTGAAATTCCTGGGATATCTGCTGTGAAAATGTTGAATAAGATAGGGTTGAGAACGGAGCCTTGAGGTACACCTGAGCCGATTGGAAATTCGTCCGAAAGAGCCCCATTAAAGGTGACGAAAGCCTTTCTGCCACAAAGAAAGTTAGGAACAATTTTAATTAACCATGTTAGGAAACCAAAATTGATCATTTTGTACAGGAGTTCTTTAATCCAAACGGAGTCGAAGGCCTTCTGCAGATCAATGAGACAGGCACCCAAAGACCCTTTGTTTTGGATACTTTCCTCAACGGCACTTTTTAGATTCATTAGTGCATCCACTGTGGAGTGTTTGGCTTTGAAGCCGAATTGTCCACTGGGTATGATGTTATTCTCTTCTATGGAGTGGTTTAGATGAATTTTGATGATCCGCTCGAGTAGTTTTCACAAGTTTGAGAGGAGAGAAATTGGACGGGTGCTAAGGACATCACACTATTCTGACGCTTTTAGGATTGGAAATATTTTCGCACGCTTCCACGCAGTGGGAAAATATCCAATATTAATACAAGAGTTGAATAGGACAGAGAGGTGATCAAAGAAGCAGGTAGGGAGCCTTTTTAAGATGAAATTGGAAATTTTATCTTCTCCGGAAGATTTTTTAGAGGAGAGGGTCGACACCAGAGTAACAAGGGTTTCTTTATCCAGGAAGGAACCATGGCCTTGGGAATTTGTGGAAGGATTTGCTGGACTGAACCTAGAAAGGGTAAACGATTGATTTTCTTTGCGAAAGTTGGAGATAGAAGTCTTGACGACTGAAGCAAAGTTGGGATCAGAGCTATGTTTCTCACCACGATAGATGAGAGGAAAGGCAGCAGCAATAGCGTCAGCAGTGGCTCTATCATCAGGGAGTGGGCTGCCATTAGAAATGAAGTTACATCTAAGTCTTTTCCGACCTGTGATTTTATTAATTTCCTGGAACATGTCTTTACCAGGTACTATTTTTTGGAGACGTTTTTCGAATTTTCCGTAAAGATGGGGTGTGGTTTTGACCATGATTAAAATGTTTAGGTATTTAATGAGAGCAGAGGTATACTTGTATTGGTTATTTTCTGTATTTAGATGTCTGTGGTAGATTCTGGTCAGACGTCGTGTTAATGATTTCCGGCGATTATGGAGCTGAATGATATCTTGCGGTAAGTCACGGAAGGCAAAGTTTGTTGATTTTTCAGGGATAGCTAAACTATCAATGACCGAGGAGGTGATATGGTTGAGTTTTTCAAGAGCCTCGTCAATTTCTTGTGAGCAAAGATTTCGGGAGCAGTCAAGACCAAGGATTTGAATTTGAGTTGCAACGTTTGTTGCGAATCGGTCCCAGTTGATTTTATAATAGGGGATGAAATACTCGGGGTCAACGGTTAGAAAGTCTAGGCCACGTTTCCTTTTGATGCATAACTGGATCAACTGATGACCAGATTCAGCATCGCGGACTTGGCATTCGTAGCTGCCAAATTGTGGGAGAGAGCTGACCAGACTTGGAGATACAAGGAAGAAGCCAATTATTGATGAAGATCGACGAAAGGTGGGTTCCTGTAGAAAGATGGGCTTGATAAGGCTTGCGGTCTGTGTAAGCCATTTCTTTATTGCCTCCCCATATGGGTTGTTGGTGATATTGCCCCATGATTGTGACTTGGCATTAAAGTCACCCCCGAGGATGATCAACCCTAGTGATGATGCAGTTGCCAGAATGCAGTCGAGATCCTGAATTAGCATCAAACCGCTGTTATGATGATGGACATAAATACCAACGAACAGTATGTGGTCATTCCCTAGTTGAAGACTGATGCAGATCACTTCCATGGTTGTGAGTCCTGGGATCAGATGCCGTTGGGTTTTGAACTGTTCTTTTACTAATAGTGCGGTACCCAGTTTAGAGGAATTCGGATCCTCAGGCACATCCTCTCTTATGATTTTGTACCCATCCATGGCTACACGGTGGCGGGTTTTTAGTTTTGTTTCAGAGAAGAAAATAATATCAGGATCCTCATGGTTCAGGAATTCCTGAACGAAGTTCCTTTTGTAGATAGGAGCTAAGGTAGCAATATTTAAAGCTGCGAATTTAAGAGGATGCATTACCGGCTAAACGAAGGTCAAGTGAAATAAAGGCATCTCGTTTCTTTGATTGAGAAGATAGTTTACCAAAAGTTGGGATGAAATCCTTAATCTGGTTTACCAACGCGAAGAGATTACATCCAAAAAGATTTTGGCATTCACCAAAGACTACTGAGTCGATGGTTGGGTGTGACTTGTTTTTAGCCGTACTAGTTTGTTTAGTAGGAACAGAGGGCTATATTTTAAGTTTTATTATTATTATTATTTTCTGCCGCAAAGTGACTGGAATAGGAAACACCAGGTCGGACAGTATTTTGAATGGCTGCAGCCACCAAGTCACTTTTGCGTGCTTGCTTAATTGCTTTCGCTGCTTTAGTAGCATTGCGACGCTCTTCGATTTTCTTGGCCTCAGGGCAGCCTCTGTAGCTTGCTGGGTGGCCAGTTGTTTTACAATTTACGCAGTAAACTGTATTTGATCACTTTGGTACATCGCACTCTTTAGTTGCGTGTACTTTGTTGCACTTGGCACAGCGTGTGTCAAGTCCGCAGTTGGACGCAGTGTACCCAAAACGTTGGCAGTTGAAACACTGCATGACATTCTTTTTTTCTAAGCGGTCTCATTGAACCCGCTGGTGCAGCAGGAATTTGATGCTTAGGACAACCTTTGCATCTACTCCATGTGCGAGGTGGACTAAAAATATCCCTAATTTTTTAGCCTCTTTCCGTGAGTGGACAGTAGAAAACCGTTTCACGTTAGAAACATGTGCTCCTAGGAGCGATTTGAGCTCAACGGAGACATCTTCTTCGTCGTAGAAAGTGTGTACTCCCTTCAGGGGGATAGTTGTTCTCTTAACGTTTTGTAGCGTGGACGTAAAACAAGGTACAGATTTGGTTTTTAAAATTTCAATTAGCTGCTGGTGCGTCTCTAGGCTCCCAGTGAAGAGAGTCGTTTTGTTGAGGTTTGTAGCCCTCGCCTCAAATTCAGGAGTTTTTTCTCCGTTTTTTTGCTCATATTGCTTCAAGAGTTTTCCTGAAGCCTTTAAGCTCTAATCGCTGGCATACTATGGGGGGGATTCTCCCTATTTTCTCCTTGGTGGCTTGGCCTTGAGGAATCGAAACCTTTCTTCTTGCAGGATTCGGGGCCATTCGACTTGGAGTTGGATGAGTAGGTTTAGGGGCAGCAGAACTAGCCCTTTTGACTACCTCAGACAGTTCGGGAAAGCTGATTGATTGATTGATTGTGTCATCGGTACTTTTTTTTGGCTTTGGGCCAAAAAGCGATAGGGGTGGGGAAGTGGGACTTAACCTTTCCCTTCCACCAGGAATTGAAATTGGTGCCTTAAAAGGGCAGTCAACTAATTCTTCAGCAACCTGTGCTCCTAGGTCACTATTATTATGGAAATCGCTTGTATCAATTTTCTCTTCATTCTCGCTTTCCTCGATCGTGGGTTCCCCCAAGTCTGCCACTAGATTTTCTGTCTCTTCGTCGCCAGTAAGTTTACTGGCATACAGAGACAGCTTGCATTGTTCGAGAAGCTCCAAAAGGAAATCTTCTCGGAGGACAGAATTAAATTTTTTGCAGAGCTTCCCCAGCCTCTGCTTTGTTTTCTTCGCGAAGAAATCGCGCTCCTTCTCTAGCTTGGAGGTATCCGTCCCACCGTCCGTCATCGCGGCCAGTTGCACATTCGATCAACTAACACTTTAATATTTTTAACAAAATTAAAAATGAAAACAAACTAAACGCGATGTTCCAAAATAATTGAAACACAAATCCACCCGCAGTCCGTGCCGTGTCTCCAAATACACTTTTTAAAATAAAAATATTCAAAAATATGCTTTTTCACTAAGATATTCAACTTACTTACACCATATATACACTCGCTGCATAATCTACAATCGATCGGCTTCGAATTCAATCGTCCTTGGCTCGAATTCGCGATAAAATCGATCGTCGCTCCTCACAAGTCTGCCTCGTTCATATTCCACAGTGCTTCTATCGTTGATACTCACATTTATACGTCCCCTCACACAGTATGGCTGCGAGCTATAATTGGAGTTATCTTCTTTAACTGAAGCCATATTACATGGCTCATGGCACCATGTAATATAGCGTGTATAGCTATGATTTCTGCGCCATGTAATTATGGCGCTGGGAGCCATACTGCATAGCTCAGAGCACTATGTACATAGCGTGTGGAACATAAATGCTGCTCCTTGTTACATAGGACCACGCGCTATGTAGATTATGACATTATGGCGCGGGGCGCCATATTGCATAGCTCAGAGTACTATGTACATAGCGTATGGGGCCCTAAATAATGCGCTATGTTACATGGCTCTGGGTGCCATGTGGATTTTTTCCAGTGTATTGACCTTCGGACATCAACAAAATTCCGGACCTTACTGACATAGCAATCTTGAAGGGAATCCCTCCAAACTCTGTTAAATCAGAAGCAGTTTTCGATCTATGGTTAGATCGCTCTCTTGTTATCTTTACTCTTGACATGACCCCCCATTTTGCATGCAGTAAGCGTATATATTCGAATAAACCCAACATAAATACTTTCAGATGATACCTCACCAGCACATTACTTCCAAGAGAACTGCTTAAATCACCGGAAGTGCTTAAATACACCCACACTTTATTTAATTTAATTTCCTTTTTGTATTTAATAATTTTGTGGCCTACATGTAATATTGCTGTCATATTTTTTAATAGAATGTTAATTTATTAATTTGCATTGCTTTCAGTGTATTTTTACCTGTTATTAATCTGTTTTGTTTAGTTTTGTTATTTTGAATTGTAATGTCAATTTATATTTTTTTTTATCTTATTTATAAGTAATTGTATACCTTGTTTGGTGAAATAAATAAATAAATAAAGCACTACCCAACAAAGCTTCTAGAGTCCTCCGACTGGCACTTGCGAAGGACAATAAACTGAAACTTCAGTCGTTCTTGGTAAACCTCGCTCCCACTATAACAACAGCTATTCGCTGTGAAAAGCGGTCACAAAAATTAAGAAGCCTACTAAGTCCCACTAAGAACTAACAACGGGAAATGGGCCATATATATATATATATATATATATATATATATATATATATATATATATATATATATATATATATATATATATATATATATATATATATATATATATATATATATATATATATATATATATATATGTGTATATATATATATATATATATATATATATATATATATATATATATATATATTTATTTATATATTTATTTATTTATTTATTTCATTCCACGGACCAAGTCCTTTTACAACAAATTTACATTAATAAAGTAAGAAAGAAAGAAAAAAAAAATTATATATATAATTGTTAAAATAGTATTTTAAAAAGAAGAGAAAAGAAAATTATACACTAGCATAATAAATAGTTATAAATAACAAATAAATTCAAATAAAAGCTGTACTAATGTAATTCATTTTAGTTTAATTTGATTCCACAGTTTGGAGGTAGTCAGAAACGATTCTTTTAAATTTGTTTATATCTATACCGAATAAATCAAAATGTTTCCATAGTTCGTTCCCGATTCGTTTTAATCTTTCGATGGAAGAATTACGTGTATAGTTCATTTTACTTGTATTCATGGCAAATATTTCTTTAAACCGTGTAGTTCTAGATGGAACTCTTATAGAAATCAATTGCAAAATTTCGGATGCATCTAATCGATTATTAAGTATCTTGACCAAGAAAATCGCATCAGTATTGTTTCTTCTTACTTTTAAGGTTGTTATATTCTTTTAATTTTGTAAATATACGTAACTTAAGTTTTCTAGTGGCATGTGTAACTTGTAGTTGACGTAACGTAAGAATTTGTGCTGCACTTTTTCTATAGTATCAGAATGCGCTTTGTAGTAAGGATTCCATATTACTGAGCCGTAGTATAATTTACTGCGAATTAATGAAAAATATAACATTTTAATTGTGTTCAAATTGCGTGTTCTGCGTGTTTCTGATAACAAAACCCAGCATTCGAGTTGCCTGATTAGTAATCTCATGAATATGAATTGTGAAGTTTAACGTCGTGTCGAATCTAATTCCATTTTTTTTGTGAAGTCAGCATGATCTAGTGCGATTCCGTTCATGGTATAGACATAAGAAGATCTAGCTAATGTACGATTAAACTTCATATAATGACATTTGCTTACATTCAATTCTAAACCATTTTGAACACAGTAAGAATAAAAATTATCTATATTTATCTGCAAAATATGATTGTCAGATAATGAAGCAATTCTCTTAAGAATTTTGAGGTCATCAGCATATAATAAGAACTCAACATCTTGGAAAATATAGGATATATCATTGATGAATATTAAGAACAAAAGAGGGCCTAGATGTGAGCCCTGTGGAACTCCAGATGAAGGGTAAAATGGACTAGAATAATTATTATCAATACAGACTAATAGTGAACGACCACGAATGTAATCGCAAAGCCATGCAAGTAATGATCCATGTATACCAATATTTTTCATCTTCTTTGTCAAAAGATCCTTTGTCAAAAGATCTTCTTTGTCAAAAGATATCAAATGCTTTACATAGATCCGTATATATGGAATGCACTTGAAGCGAAGATTCGAAACTCGTGTTAATATAGTTATGATAAGTTAAAAGATTTGTAATAGTTGAACGTCCTTTACAAAAACCATGTTGGTTAGGTGTTCCACTTCCGAACACCTGTTAGGTAACAAACAGGTGTTCCACTTCCGAACTTACTGTGGTGACAATCATTTCAGAGTACAAAGCTATAAAAACAGCAATTAAAACTCCTCCCCCTTTCGTTTTGGTTGAAGTCCTGCTAGCATGATCAGGTCTATAGATGTTATAATTTTTAAGCCCAAGTTCAGAGGAAGTTATGTCTGGTTTCAGCCATGTTTCGATAAATATTATAATATCAGCATTCAACGAGGTACTCGATTCACGTAGCTCATCAAGTTTAGTTGATACGCCTGTGACATTCTGATAATATATATTCTAATGATGGTTTTTTGGCGCTGTATTTACTATTTTTGGTGTTCCATTAATGTATTTGATTGTGGCAGATGGATTAGACTTCTTTATATCAGCAAGCTCGGCACGCAGTTTGTTCCAGTATTCACGTTGCCGTAGCGTCCTATCCGGAACTATATTGATATTTTTGAATTTTAAAGCGTCAGTAATTTTGTGTTTCCCGCGCAGTATATTTAAAGCCGTATCACAGCTTGTCGTGACTATTTTCATCGGTCTTATGGTCGCCAACTAAGGTTTACCGAGTCGAGAAACTATAACATCAGATTTGGCGAGTGAAATTGGGTCTAGTGTTTTATTGATCAGAATAATTTGGAGATTCAGGTATACTATGTACTATCACATTAGCCGATTGGCGCCGTCTATCCTCCATTTCCGTCAATACATCTTCCATATTTAGCTGCACTGGTTTATCAGATTTAAGTATCTTAATTTCCTCCTTCAATACATCGAATTCTTCTCTGAGTTTATTCACCAACTCAAAGAGATTTTCCCACTGTGTCTCTTTTTTAGTGCAATGAGTGCATAGGAATATCATCTATCTATAGGAATATCATCGGTGTCTTCAGAGATAAAATTGCTGTTCTAGTCAATTGAGTACACGTATAGTGTTGTGATCCAGTACATTTATTGCATATTAGATGGTCATCAGAGGCTCTGAGATCCTTCATGCATGAAGAGCACATATTCATGTTAATTAAAGACATTACCTTTGTCGCAATAGGTGAATGTGATTATATAACGTCTACTCTATATATTTTGAAAAAGCTCAAAATAGTGCTTTATTTAAAACAACAACCAGTAATGAAAACCTGATAAGATGTGTCTTAGTTGAGCCAACAACCAAGCAACCAATAACTTTGGCGCGGTAGTTGTCTCTGGTAACAAATTGGAAGTTAAGGTTTCCTGATCACACATACATGTGTATAAAGCAGTTGCCGGTAGCGGTTGAAAAGCAGCACTTTTGCTAATTTTGCAACTTTTCAAATTCACTATATATATATATATATATATAGATATATATATATATATATATATATATATATATATATATATATATATATATATATATATATATATATATATATGTATATATAGATATATATACATATATATATAGATATATATATATATATAAAATATATATATATATAATATATATATAAATATATATATGTATCATTGTAGTTGGAATCAAACAAACGTCAGACGTGCGTGAAGTAGTTCCCGTCGGAATTAAATGAAATTTCCGTATATTTTTAAACCATATTCCATTATATTGCTTATTTATCTGTGTATTTACTCTGTGCCGACGCGCTGATTTTATGTGCGGTGCTAACGTAAGTGCCTTCTTTCTTGACAATACAATTTTTACCCTTCTTCTTTTCCCTGGGACGAACCAGCTAGAAAACAAGGTCGCGTAACGTCGCGTCGTCCTCTAAATCGCGTCAACAGTAAAACTGTGAGGGGTCGACCCGGTTTCCTGTTGTATATATACCTTGGACAATTCAGTAAAGGTCATTTAGTTTATTTCTATTAGCATATTTCCCTTTTTTTATGTTTCTCATAAGTGAAAGTGCATAAATTGATACAACTATAACGGGAAGTGCGAACAAAGAAGTAAATTTCACATATGTTAACAGAACATTTGTTTTAGTAATTAATCCTACTTCTAAATTTGGTTTTTATGTTATTTTATCAACAATAAAATCCAATTCGTCATAGCTCAGTGAAATTGTTGCAAGCTCTGGACCACTAGAGTGCGAGTTCGATTTCACACCAGTACTTCAGCTTTTTGTAAGTCTCAACATATTGGGAAAAATAAATTGCTTTGATTTCAAGTAAAAACAATTTAAATGATAAAATAGCACTTTCAATTTGATACAATTATAAATCAAATACATATGCAATATAATAAACACACATAAAATTTTTAAAATTAACTTCACTGGCACATAACTTATCAGTTTTGGTAGCAGCGTTACATTACCAACCGCTTACCGATCTGACGATCAAATCCACACGACGATCGAATCCACACGGCGCCGAATTTTAGCCCGCATTTTTTATTAAAAAAAAAATACATATATATATTCCACTTAAGGTGTTATGACACTACATTAATAATGCCATTAATAATCCGAGTAGAGAGAGACAATGAATAAACATGGATATGTGCATTTTGTATGAGCGAATAGGCCTCACTAGCCAATAATGTTAAACTGTTAAATATTAATGCCATAATTAATGTGGTGTGCTATAATAATGCGGCCGGCTTCACATTATTCAGCTGCTAGCAGCTGAAATTTTGGCAAGTCGAAAATTGAATGTGTCATATTAGAATATTTGACACATTTTAGCCTTGATTCCAGCAAACCTTCGACATTTCGATAAACAGTTAATCGTCACTGTCAAAACGAACAGTTGTTTTGACTGCACACACCTACTTGTCTCTTTCACACTAAATATCTCGATCTCTTTTCTTTTCGGATTAATAATGAGATGATTAATGCGCAAAATAATGTAGTGTCATAACACCTTTATCTACCAACCAATTGGTTTTTGTCTATGATACCAAGTCTAAATAATTGCATACTTTCGGGCACTTATCATATTCGAGCATCGAATCGACGTATTCATTGCTAATCATGAGCTTCAAGTGCAGCCTCGAAAATTGCTTTGCCTTCGACAACACGATGAAATTCGTGATATGCAAAGCTTTCTTCAATAGAAAGTTGCACGGTGCCTGCATGGGTGCTCCCAGAGATTGGTTCCACCCGTATCTCGAGAGTGATTTTATTTGTACGGATTGCCAAAATATTGAAAGACTCTGAAAAATTATGTACGACAACTTAATTAGCTATATTGGGACACTTAATTCGGAAAAAGACAATATCATATCCAAGCAATTTGCACAAGCGCGAGCAAATGAAGAATTCCTGTCGGAAATATCAAATAATTTCGATGGTCTGGCGTCTACCTTTTCTAAATCGAACAGTATTAAACACGGAAAGTCTTTTGACACTCTTGGTAAGAAAATGGATACTCTAATTGATAAAATGGGTTCCATTGCATTGAATTTGTCCACTTGGAAATAAATAATAACACAACGTGGAAATAAATAATAACACAACGGCTATGAAAACGAGGACGCAGGACAAAGCAACATCACCTTTAAGGAATCCAGCTGAGGGTACAACTCCATCTACTCAGCAAAAATTTTCAAACCTCAACGGCGAAACCCCAATTTACAAGTTCGGTACTTTTTGGTCCCAAAACGATTGGCAGAATCGTCTACAAAAAATAAAAAAAACGAACGATGTTCTTTACAATAAAGCCACGTCCTCCAAATTAACGACTACAGTAAACAAAAGTGCATTCTTTGTGAAAGGGATCCCTTATTCTGCTGACGACGAATGGTTGGGAAAGATTCTCGAAGCTGATTTTCATATAAACGACTACGAAGTGAAATTTTTATCCCAGCGCAGCGTGAACATATAGTATATCCTCAAGATGGTGTAAGGTCTTCGTCCCATCAAAATATGCCTGGCTTTTTACTTGCTTGAGTGGAAACAACAGCTCCATCAATTGGAAAGGAATGACATTCAGCCCCTGGAGAAACATCACCGACAAAACAAGGTATAAGAAAAAACAAAAGATTGTAAGAAAAAACTGTATCCCTAGTCACACCTTTACCCAAATTTCCTTCCACCCATAAAACTCGCTCATCACGTACTCAGTCCCAATTTTCAGTGACAACAGATAATTCTTCCTTATCTAACTGTTCCAATGCTTTAACTCATAATAATAATAATGCACTGATACCCCCAGCAGTTAACACGGCATCTTCTCCCTCAAGCAGGTGTACCAACGTTGTTAATAAACACTCCTCCAAAGTTTCCAGTCAGGCCGCCGTAAACTTAGCTCTTTCTATGAGCAATATAAATTATTCTTCTAATGGTAGTAGTATGACATCTGAATCTTTTCGAAGATCAGTCAACCCTGTTAGGCATTTTTCCTAACCGATCTCAGATAAGCCTCAAACTTTTTTACCACAATTGTGGTGCTATGAAAGGCAAACTAAGTAAATTATACCTTGACGCCAAATCTTGCCATTTTAATTTACTCGCCGTCACCGAAGCTTGCCTTAATGCCTCTCACAACAATGAGGGGATTCTTGATATTAGTTGGACTATTTACAGAAGCGACCGCGATTATTGTTCTACGGGTCAGTCGCGAGGAGGTGGTGTCTTATTTGCTGTTAGCAACAAACTTTCAAGTGAGCTTGTAGATACCGCCCCAAATGTTTTCTTCCAATGTATAATTGTTCGGATCTCCACTAATAACAACTCAATTTACATCGCTGTTGTCTACATCTCCCCTCGATCTGACGAATCCATCTACAGCAATTTTTGTGACACAATATCTTCATTAGCGACATCACTTAGCGAAAAAGATAAAATAATAGTTTTGGGTGATTTCAATCATCCGAATCTTTGCTTTGTACCGGATGAAAATGACTCTTACCTTCTCCCCGTAAACCTTGTAGACACCAACGATTTCAATCTTGCGAGTGCTTTTTAGGGTAATGATTTGCAGCAGATTTCCCAAACTCCTAACCAAAATGGTAATTGGTTAGATCTTGTTTTCACAAATGCTTATGACGAAGTAGTGGTTAGTCCAACTAGTGACGCAGAGCATCTTTTTTGCAACAGTTTACACCATACAGCACTGTCAGTCGAACTTTCCACTCCAGATTCCACCTGCTCAAAAACTTACAATAACTCAATTGTATTTGACTTTCGTAATGCTGATTATGAAAGCATTAAACATGTTCTTGATACTACTGATTGGTCAACTATTCTTTCAACACAAGATCTCGAGACAGCCATTTCCTCTTTTTACAATAAAATATTTGACGCCGTTGAAAGATATGTTCCAAAGATAAAAAAAAGAATAAATTATCTGAGCCATGGCTTGATAGGGACCTTAGGCATATGCGAAATCGTAGGAACGAACTTTATAAGCTTATTAAAGAAAATACCGATGTAAGTCCTGCTATTCAGGAAGAATATAATGAAGTTGCTAAGCAACTTTTAGCAAAGTCTCATGAGGCTTATGACACTTACATTAGAACAACCGGCGAAAGTATAGTCCGCGACCCGAAAAAATTCTTCGATTTTTTTAATGTGAAGCGAAAAGCTACTGGCTATCCATCGTCCATGTTTCTTAATAATATAACGTCTTCCTCTCTTAAAGAGATATATTCGCTGATAGTTTCTAAGAAATTTTCAATGCACCAGACCCATCAAACACACCTTTCTTCCTCTGATTCAGCTTCAACAGATTTTGTGAACCATTTAGAAATTTCCCGTGATGAAATACGTAAAACTATTTTGGATCTCGACTGCAACAAAGGTCCTGGGCCTGATCTTCTTCCTGCAAGTGTGTAGAGCAGTGTGTAGAGCAGCTTATAGATCCCTTGCATATTTTCTTTAATAGATCACTTTCGTCGGGAATTTTCCCATTCTGTTGGAAGCTTTGGTATGTCACACCCATATTCAAAAATGGTGATCGACGCTGTATTCGAAATTATAGGGGCATCGCCATTTTGTCTTCAATTCCGAAACTTTTCGAAAAGGTGGTATACGATAAACTTTCTCCGCTTGTTGATTCCCGTTTGAACGAGCAACAACATGGCTTTAGAAAAGGTCGCTCAACTACCACGAATTTGACAATTCTAATCTCTGACGTTCTATGCAAAATGGAAAAAGGATACCAAATTGACGCAGTCTACACTGACTTCAGTAAGGCGTTTGACAGAGTTGACCATTCTACCTTGATTTTAAAGCTTCAGAAATTTGGTTTTGCCGGGTCTTTTGTAATGTAGCAGTAAGTTTACTTGTTGGCCTACACTTCGGTTCGCTTCAGAAAACCTGTTCTTATCTGCTTTGGCGAGCCTGTCGCCGCTTGTGCAAATTTAACACAAAAATCTCCCAACAGCTGAACCAGCAAAGACTTTGCTTTGGCGAACCTGTCGCCGCTTGTGCTAAGTCTTGCCTAGAGCAATTCGTTAAAGAATTTAAAAAGAAAACAATTCTTTTCTTAAACTTGGTCGCCGCTTATTATTTGGCTTACCAATACTGAATTGCCTTTATTGATTCCAATCCTGAGCTTTTATAGCAATAGTATTACAGTTATGTTTTTCGAAAATCTGCGCGAATCAAAAATAATTATCTAGTTCCGAGGATTTACCACCGCGTGCAATTTGGGCGCTCTAGTCGACATCTATGTGATATTTGACATTTCGACCAGTGTCGAAACGTCAAGTGTCAAGTGTACACAACACTTTACTCAGCTGTCTGACCTCCTACCTTCGCGATCGAACACAATGTGTAAAATTTCAAGGATTGTTATCGAAAAACGTTAGTCCTACCTCTGGTGTACCCCAAGGTAGCCATCTTGGCCCACTTCTTTTTAATATATTTATTTCTGATTTATCTGACGTCCTAGCAGGTTTACCTCATTTACTCTATGCAGACGATCTCAAACTTTATCAGACTATTGAATCGAAATCGGATGCCCCCTTTCACTAACCCAAGCTTGATTCACTTGATCAGTGGTGCAATATAAACAAGCTCTCTCTCAATATCAATAAATGCCAAGTTATTAGTTTTTCCAGAAAATGCACGGTCACACAATACGTACTTCCTCGGCAATAACATGCTAACCCGAGTTGATAACATTACTGACCTCGGTGTTATCTTAGATGAAAAACTCCGCTTCACCTTACACTTTGATAAAATACTTTCTCGTGCGAACAAACAGCTAGGTTTCATCAAAAGACGTGCCAAAGAATTCCGTAGTCTGTGGGTCACAAGATCCTTATACACTTCACTTGTACGTCCTATTCTCGAATACGCTTGCATTAGCTGGAATCCCGCTTTTGAAACCCACAGTGACAGACTCGCGTCAATACAAAAACAATTTTTACTTTTCGCCTTGAGAGAACTGTACAACCCTTATGATTTTAATAGCCTACCCCCTTATGAGTTTCGACTGGGTCATTTAAACCTATCGACACTAGCCTCCAGAAGAATGATGATATCGGCCTGCTTCACATTCGACGTCATTAGAGGCGCTATTAATGTAGAATTCCTGAATAGTAAAATTTCGATAAATATCCCTGCGAGGAACACCAGGTCCAATCGTTTCCTGAAAGAATATTCACATTCGAGGATATATGCAGTAAATGAGCCAATAAATAGATGCTGCAGAATATTCAACAGCATAAGCTATTTATATTCCCCTACGATTTCCAAATCATCTTTCAAATCCTCTCGTTTGCATACCATCCATACCCCTTAACCTTTAGCCATAGTTTATATGTCAATGTTTTCATTTATTGATTGTTATTTATTAATCTATTTGTTACTTTTTTCTTTTGTTTGTAAATTATTTAACTTGTTTGTTTTTACTTTTTACTTGACTTTACTTTTTCATTTTATTTTTTAATTTGATATTTTATATCTGATTTTGTACCTTGTTTGGTGAATAAATAAAATAAAATAAAATAAAAATAAATATATTGGCCAAAGTGATTTTAATACTAATGCTCTTCTTCGAACATTAGTAAAATGTTCTTCCTCGAACATTAGTATAAACGCGAGTAAACGTGTCAAAATTGTGAAATAAGTTCATTTTTCCATAAAGAAGTATTTTGTTTTCATTGAGTAAATTAACATAAGCAATATTTAATATCTTATTCCCTATGTGTAAATGATATAAGTAATATAGAATAGTTTTACTACAAATGTTTTGTTTTCACACTCATAAGCTGTCCCAAACAAGCTCTCGATACTTCGCTTTATACGACTTTTATGTATTGAAATTCACCTACCTCTTAAACTACTGGCCACCCCATCCTAAAACTTTTATCATGAAATAAGTACACTTTAAGCTTTGTTTTGATATAAAAATAAACAAAAAAAACTCTAGCGTACCTGAACCGCTAGAAACACTAATGTTCGAAGAACAGTAGAAGAATCGTGCAGGTTTTGATTGCATATTCCACCACATGCGCTGCTTATTACGGCCAAATTGTTTCAAATGCCACGTTTTACTTTTGTCTCAAGAATGCATTATAACTCATATGGTAGAAGGTTTCAGATATTACCACTAGCATGAATTTCAACGTTTATGAGAGCAAAACACGGGTTAATTATATTCGTTATCAGTTGCTTATATCACAAAATTTTGAAAGCAGCATCTCATATAATATCAATTAAGAAAATGCTCAGTGCCTGCAGCACTGTAACTGAAGTTGGAGTTTGGGGCTGCGATCCGAAAAATTTGCAGAACTTAGGGAATTGAAACATCGGTTATTTATTTTCATTGTAAATGTTTCCGGTATGAATACTAACTGTAAGCATTTATTGATACAAAAGTAGCACAACCGACTCGTGCTGGCAACGTTTCGCCAGTATCAAAGCCAAGAATATATCACATCTGCTTCACGTTGTTATATTACATTCGAAGTTATAGGAGTATAAAGAAATTTAGGGTTACCTGCAGCGAGTTTTTTCAAATAATCGAAAGCTTAATATTTGCTGTTTATTGTCACTACAATATCATAACCAATTGAAAATTCTACGATAAAACCGCTTAATAAAGATATTGCAAACAAACACAAAACCAACAATAGCTGGTAACCCTATCATGGCTTTTCAACCAAATTTGGCTTGAATAATGTTTATAATAGGTTCCAGTAATTGTATGAAATTCGTATTGATTTCATGACTGCACTGGAAGTTATAGGGCAAAAAGTTTTATTTTCCTGAGCGAATTTTCAAAACCAAAGACACAAAAATTACCATAGCTGGCAGCACCAATCGAATTTTTGAACCAAATTTCGATCAAACAGAGTTTAGAGTAGGGTGCAGCTACTGTGTCAATTTCATGAAAATCTGGTTACTAATTCACATTTCATAGGGCAAAAAGCATTTTTTTTTCTTTGTAATTTTTCAAGATGGCACCACTGGAACAGAGTTGCTTACAATTCAAAATCGCTTCTATCAGACCTGGCCCTACTTAAGTCCAATGCATTCTGGAAATTTCAATTCTATCTGATTATTGATTCGTGAGTTCCCGTGAACAGAAGTTTTTGAAGCTAAAAATATAGGTTAACTGAGAAAGGGTTACCGTTCTTGTCCGACATGAAATTTCCAAAGTTTTACTTTGACTGTGTAGATTGAGCACAAGATTTGTATACAGATTGTTTTTATTGTAGAAACGGACATTTTTTAGGATATTCGATGGTTTGAATGTTTTCACTTCCAAATTTTTTATTTTTTCAAATTTAAGACACCAAAATTATCATAGCTGGCAGCTCCAACCGAATTTTTCAACCAAATTTCTACCAAACGTGGCTTAAAGTAAGGTGCAGCTACGGTGCAAATTTCGTTAAAATTAAACGATTCAATCAGAACTTATAGGGCTAAAAGCAGTTATCTTTTTTAGTGATTTTTCAAGATGGCACCACTGGCACAGAATCACCTGCATTTCAAAATCACTTCTATCAGACCTGGTCCTATTTAAGACCAAAACATTTTGCAAATTTCACTAAATTCTGTTCATCGGATCGTGAGTTTCCGTGAACAGAAGTTTTTGATGCTAAAAATATAGGTAACTTGGACAAGGGTTACCAGGCGTGCCCGTTGTACCATATCAAATTTTTTTCTTTGTTTATGTAAACAAAGCACAAAATTTACATATGAGTGGCTTTTTTTTTAAAAAACGACATTTTTTCAAGAGAGACGATGATTTGGAGGTTTTCACTTTTAGTGCCTGCCCTAGCTACAGGGTTGCCAGCACGCTCATTAAAACGTACATTTATCTACAACTAAGTAAAACAAACATGTCCTGAAAATTTCGTAATTATTGAATAGCTTTGTCAAAAGTTATTGCAATTTAAAAATTTTCAAATTTCCCCGTTCTCTTTTTAGGCACCCAGCGCACACATGGGGTTAAAAAATTTCAAAACGTTATCCGATTCACATGTAAAACTTAGTCGAAATTTATGTCGTCAACTTTATTTTTGCAAAATTTATTTGTGTACGGAATAATAGGTATATTAAAAAAATTACTAAAATGGCCACCGGCGCCAAAGGGTTAAAGATTGTTAACTTTTTGTGAGACCTGGCACTATTCTGCATATACACCAATGTGTCCTGAAAATTTCAGCTCAATCGGATGGCGCGTTCCTGAGATTTTTTCACTGAAATTTTTTGATGATATATATATATATATATATATAGAAATATGAATTTTTGGCCAAAGTGATTTTAATACTAATGTTCTTCTTCGAACATTAGTAAAAACGGTATCCCTTACTACTAATGACATGGCCCATGTTAAAATAAGGGATAAAATAAGGTAAACTATATACAGACTTTTTCCCTTACAAGAGACAGGCCTTTTGCACTAAGGAATAGATTACACCTAATCAAGCCTTATATAACGATTCAATTGTTTGCTGGGTAGAGACGCGCATTGTGTGTGTGTGTACGTGCTTGCGTTACGGTATTTCTTGCATCAATCACCAGAGGCGCTGCGCGGTGTAATGTTTAAACTTAGCAATCAACGGTCAGTTATGCACGGGTTTCCAACGCGTGATTAGATTGTGTGCAAATTACTGACGAGACACATAATTTCATCATAAATTTCAACTATCAAGGTAAGCGCGATTTGAAAATTTAATTTAATGTAAGTGTTCAACCACTATTTCTGTCACCTTTCAGATGGCAGCAAATAGGAAAAGAACATACCAAGAAGAATTCCTTAATTATGGTTTTACACAAATAGAAGACAAAGGTACGATGAAACCACAGTGTGTTGTATGTTTGAAAATACTGACTTCAGAATCTTTCAAAAAAAGTCAATTGAAGAAACATATGGATAATTTGCATCCACATCGGTCATCTAAACCGCGAGTATACTTCATAAATTTAGAAATGTCTGTTAAAAGACAAATATTGGACAGCAATTGGTTAGGTACTTTTGATCAGCGTTCAGCATCAAAGGCAAGCTTTGAAGTAGCCTGGTTGATTGCCCGAAACAAGAAACCATATACTATTGGTGAAGATTTGATTAAACCAGCAGCTGTGAAAATGACAGAGATCATGTGTGGTCAGAAAGAGGCGCAAAAACTGAATTCAGTGCCCTTGTCTGCAAGAATTGCAAAAGAAAGGATTTTCATCTTAGCAGTAGAGGAACAGGTTATTTTCTCACTAAAACAGGCTATATATTTTGCTATTCAGCTTGATGAGACTACATATGTTAGTAGCAATTCACAGCTAATGGTATATGTTCGCTACAAAGGTACACATGCAATTGAAGAGGAATTATTGTTTTGTTCTCCTCTCGAGTTGAGATCTCGTGGAATTGATGTGTATAATAAGGTAAATGAATACTTTAATACTTAAAGCATTAATTTAAAGTGGGAAAACTGTATTGCTGTGTCTGTTGATGGATCTCCAGCTATGTTGGGTCATATTAATGGTTTTTCGGCTTTGGTGAAAAAAAATAATCCAAATATTGAAGTTACTCACTGTATGATCCATCGCCAGGCACTTCTTGTGAAATATTTGGAACCTACACTGGAAGCCGTTATGCATGATGTCATCAAGATTGTTAACATTATGAAAGAATATGCACTAAACACGCGGCTATTTCGTGAATTATGTCAGGACGGTGAAGCGGAATATACGGATCTACTTTATTATACAGAAGTAAGGTGGCGCTCTCGCGGAAATGTTCTAAGTAAACGAGTGTGGGTTCTTAAAACTGAACTCGAAACTTTTATGTTTGATCAAAAGAATATTCTCGCAGATAAGTTTAAAAAGCCCTCGTAGCTTGCATATCTTCCATATTTAGCTGACATTTTTGAGAATATAAATATATTGAACAAAGAATTGCAAGGAAAAAATATTAATATCATTTCAGCCAGAGAAATACTATCAGCGTTTGGATTAAAGCTTTAATATTGGAGATATAAAGCAGAACAGAACAAGATACAGGTAGCTTCTTTTTCAAGGTAAGCTTTGTTTTTGGGAGACTGTTAAAATATTACTTTTGATGACATCAAGGATACAGTTATAAAACATCTTACCAAACTCAGAGAGCGGTTCTCTGACTACTTTCCAGATCTTGATGTACATACTGTGAATTGGGTTGTAGATCCTTTTAAATGGGAAATTACTAACATACCAGAAGAACCTCCAGGTTTGGCAGACCCAATTCTTGAACTTCAATCCAATATTGAAGCACGTATTCAATTTGAGACCAAAGCAAAACTGTCGTCTTTTTGATCGTCAAATGCTGCAAAGGCTTTCAAAATTGCACACGAGGAGGCGGTGAAAAAGTTGCTGCCATTTGCAACAACCTTTGTAAACAAGACTTTCCCACTCTAATGAAAATAAAATAAACAATAAACAGAAATCGATTAAACACCGAAGACTGTATTCAAATTGCTCTTACATCAATTTTGAAGTAGTTATATCAAACATAAAGCAACATCATTTTTCCAAAATCTAAAGGGGGAAACTTTTCAATTAATTTTTGTTTGTTTCAGTTTACTTTTATTTTGTTTGTCTATTTCATACTTACTACTTTCATGTAACTTTTTTTATAAATATGTAAATGTAAACTTATTCAATAAATAATGTATATTTAAAATTTACATTGATTTTTTTCTTTTCAGATGGGGGGGGAGGTATTATCGACTTACGCAAAAATATTTTGGGGTAATGGTTAAAAAAGTTCCCCGACCGCTGCTCTAGAGCTACCATTGTGCACAGTATGAACGAAATTTTTCATTGTCCGCTTCACGTGAAATGCTTCTATAATGAAGAGCTTATTTGGCAATCATTTCTTTGATTTTTCATGGAAAATCAGTTTTTCAGAGTATATTTCTCTTTTTCTTATATAGTAATTTTATTTAACTATTCCCTTCGTACAAAAAGCTTCAGTCAGTTTGAGAAATTTACTTACTGGGGCAAATGATGTGCATCTTTCAAGCAAAGTCAAGATTAGTTTCTAGATATACAATTACGTCAGGTTTCTAGAGTCCTAAGAGATTTTTAACCAAAGAAAGTGACTAGAAAAAGTCCGTTCTACGTTGGAGATGGAACATCGAATGGGTCAATTCTTTTCAATTGCTGGATTTTGCAATGGGTTAATAATCTTTTGGCTTACTTGTTGGGATGATGAGCAAGAACTGCAATCTATTTCCCAATGCGGTTCTTAATCTCCTCTCCAACCGTCTCGGTACGCAGGTCCTTGTGGAGATTAGCGTTATGGTTATAAGTATGATTGAAGTATGAATAAATTATTACATATTTAATTGTATATAATATGTTTAAAGGATTAGCTACTATGACCTCCCCCTTGAAGTTTTTTATATAAAAAACTTCAAGTAAACAAAAATTTAATAAATTAATAAAATTTAAATTAAATAATCAAAAATTAGTAAAAAAATAAATTATTACATATATATATCATAAGTATGATTGATATATAATGACGGGTCTCCGGTGGTTGATCTAAGCATTTTTGACTGAGTCCTTTGAATGATGTTAATGTTTGATGGGTGGGATGCTCCTCAAAGCTGTAAGCCATAAATCGAGATTGGCTTTAACTTGACTTGAAGGCGAGCACTTTAGAGTCGAGAGAAAGTTTTGACATGATATTGAGGATCCATTTGAAGTTGTTAAATTTGAGCTTCAATTGCTAATTTATAGCTTCAATAGGTATGCTGTTTCCAGGTGAGTTTCATGTCAAGTTGCACTCCGAGATACTTAACTTCGTTGATTTGAAGTTTTGGTACATTGATTGAATATACTTGAAGTCAGGTTTGAGCGATGTAAACGTAATGACGACGCATTTGCTTTTGTTCATTTTGATCCTCCATTACGCTAGCCATTCTTCTAGAACTTAGATGTAGGTTTTCAATATTCGGAATGCCATAACTGGATTCGAATCAGTGCATAGAATGGCGATGTGGTCCGCAAAGATAATTGTAGTGGTTTTGTCACTTATTAGGAGATCAGATGTGAAGTTTATGTAGACTTAATGTCTAAGACACTTCTTTGAGATACACCAGCATGTGTTCGGTAGTTTGTGGTTGTATAACTTTTGTATCCAACCTGGAATGTTAAGCTGGTTAAGTAGGTGGAGAGTGTTTCATGGATGCTTTTCGGAAACATTGATTAAGGTTTGAAGATCTAATCTTCATGCCAAACTTTGTCGAAAGTTTGAGTTACGTCTAGAAAGACTGCTGCTGCTTACACATGCTATTTGGATATCTGACTCGATTCAATGGACGAAAAACGTTGGACACGCAGGACAAAAGACTACTAGGTCTGTACAACTTCATTTAGCAAGAATCTTTACCAAGCTTGGGAATCATTATGATCTCTCCTGTTTTCTAAGCTTTACGGAAATATCCAATTCGAACAAATTACGTTGAAGAGGCTAAATACCCAAGAGAATACGATCCTGGGCAACTGTTTGTGCATACCGTTGATGATAAGACTTATACCTAGAGATGTTTTTGCAGAGGATTGCTCGATAAAAATAGTTTGCACTTCCTTAGCCAAAGTTTTTATTAGTTGTGAGTCCTAAGCATTCATAATAGGTGGAAAGTCGCATGCTGAAGTGGCAAAAGGTACAAACACCAGTTCTAGGTAATTTACGAAGGCGGTGGTTTTGTGTGCGTCACTTCTGGCCCATTTTCCGTTGTTAGTTCTTAGTGGGACTTGGTAGGTTTCTTAATTTTGTTGACCGCTTTGCACAGCGAATAGTCTGTATTTGTAGTGAGAGCGAGGTTTTCCAAAAACAACTAAAGCTTCAGTTTATTGTCCTTTGCAGGTGCCAGCCGGAGGACCCTAGAAGTTTTGTTGGATAGTGCTTTAGTTTGGGGGTATCTTTGTAGCTGCCAATTCTTTCATGCCTGTCTTTTTTCTGTACTAGGATTCTGATTGATGTAGAGTAAGTGTTTTTCCGAGCTAAGAAATGCAAATTAATTTGAGGTGTTGCTCTGTTTAATGCCCCAAGACATGCTCATTAAAAAGAATAAACGCAGAATTTATTTCTTCCGGTGATTTAAGCAGTTTTCTTGAAAGTAATGAGTTGGTGAGGTATCGTCTGAAAGTATTTATGTTGGGTTTATTCGAATATATACGCTTACCGCAAACAAAATGGAGTGTCATGTCAAGAGTGAAGACAACAAGAGAGTGATCTTACGATAGATCGAAAACTAAAAACGTTAATTTACTTAATGATAAAACAAATACTTCTTTAAGGAAAAATGTTTATTACAATTTTTACAATTTTACCCTCGTTTCTTAAACAAGCTCGTTTTTACTAATGCTCAAGGAAGAACATTGTACTAATGTTCGAAGAAGCTGGGACCAGGTCTGATAGAAGTGATTTTGAAATGCGGGCTACTCTGCGGCAGTGGTACAATCTTGAAAAATCACTGAGAAAAAAAACCGGTTTTTGGCCTATAACTTCCGATTCAGCCATAAAATTTTAACAAAATTCACACAGTACTTGAATCTTACTTCAGATAACATGAAAATTTGGCTGAAAAATTAGAATAGATTTGCCAGCTTTGGTGATTTTCGTCTCCAAAATCTTGCAAATCTGCTCAGCAAAATAAAGCTTTTATCCCTATAACTTCCGGTCCAGTGTACAAATGAAAACCAATTTCATGCAGTAAATGGATCTTAATGTGAACCAAATGTTCTAAGCTGCCACCCTGAAAACTTTTCAAATTTTCAAAGCGTTAATATTTTTTGTTAATTTTCATTGCAGGATCATTCCCATTGGCAAATCTAATGACATAATCGCTCAGTAAAGAAATTCCACAAAATTACAAAAATGGTTATAGCTGGCAGCACTTTCATGATTTTTGTACGAAATTCCTACGACATTTGGTTTACATTAAGGCCCATTTACTGCATGAACTTCGTTTTAATTTTTATACTGGACCGGAACTTATAGGGAAAAAAGTTTTTCTAATTTTTCAACCAAATGATAAGTTGATTTAAGTATGAGCTTGTTAAGGTTAACTTATTGCTGCTTTATTGGAAAAGTATTGCCAGTACTGAACATTTTCATCATTTGTGTTATAGTTGAGTTTTGTTGCTTGGGATAAGGAATGGTTGTACAGAAAAGTGTGTTACGTCTTCCCACATTTTTTTGTCACTCAAAGACAATTTCTTCGAAAATTAGTTTTCTAGCGGTTCTGTCTGTTTCTTTAATTTTGACATCGTATACGCGCGTAGTGTTAGTGTTTCCAGCCCGACGCAGGTGAAAAAGAACCTTAGAGACCGAGCAGGCCAAGCGGAAACTTCATATGGCAGGAGAAATAATCTAAATCGGGAGAGGTTGCTGCCGTTCGACCAACGGGGACATTCTCGCCACACTTAGAGCGTGCACAGAGGATATAATTATATTTTAATTTTCATTTCTCATAGTCGAGAAAATTAATCAATCAAAGCAGAAAATATTCTTGTGTTTCATTTTAAATAGTATGGCTTAAATTGTGTTGAATTCGTATTTCATTAGAGGGCTACAATGGCACCAAAGACCAACAAAATCCAAATTGAGAGGCTCAGCAAGGACGAGCTGGCCTGTGGATTGGAAATCAGAGGGTAGCCAACTTGGACGGTGGAAGCAATGAGGAAGACCCTTCGACGACCCTACGGGCAAAGGCCTCCATGGACACCTCTTTGATTTCAGTAAGAGATTATGCATACTCCACGAAAGTGGACGCTTCTGCCGCCAAGGAGAAGCTAGAATAGATTCAATCAATTATCGCAGTCTTCGCAAACTTCTGAATTTCAGAAGATCAAAACCAAAATTAAATTTGAGATGCGGTGGTTGCACAATACACAGCAAGAGACCGGAAAAACCAAGGAGGAAGCCGGAAAGCTGAATTAAAATTTACAAGTGGAGGCTCCGTTCTAATGGGGACTCTGGCTCGCTGAGCTCCTTCTTGGAGTGAATAGAGGAGCTCCGGGAAGCCCAAGGAGTATCAAGTCGGCAACTGTTTCAGTCGGCAGTAAAGATGTTCAAGGGAAATGCGTTGATCTGGTACCGGGCAAATCGAAGTCGAATGCACTCATGGCAGGAGTTGGTCAGAGAAATTATTGCCGAATTCTTACCGCCTGATTATGACGACCGGCTACTCATGGATATAGTCAGACGGCCACAGGGTCCAGAGGAGTCCATTTGAGTGTACTTGTCGGCCTTGGAGGGTTCATTTTGACGCAGAGCTACTCTTTGCACCGAAGAAGAGAAACTGAAGATCTTACGTAAAAATTTTTCTCCGTTCTATCAGGCGCAGTTGGCGCTCACTTCGGTTCGAACAATCGCCAACCTAATTCGGATGGGGCGTTCTTTGGAGGCAACGCGGGTCTTTGTGGAGGCTACCTCCCACAGCCCGTCAGGAAAGCAAACCGTCTGTTAAAGCCGGATCTGGCCTATGTAGGTTGTCCCGATGGTGGGAACGTAGCCTCTCTACAGAAGAGTATCCTTCAGTGCTGGAATTGTAAAGGGAACGGACATTTGTCCAGGGATTGAAGGCAGCCACAACGATGTTATGGATGTGGCCGACTGGGAACTCAGAGGGCGACCTGCCCAAATTGTCAGAGTTCTACCAATAGACACCGAAACTCACGGAGTTCACAAAACGTGGTCCGTCCTGGGGGAAACCATCGGGAGGGTCGAGAGAATAGGAGACTCGCAAGGCCAGCCCCGAGAAACGGGCCCTGTGTCTAGTAGGTGGCCGCCTGGACACTAAAGATGACAGAGATGGAGCCGCGCAAAGGGCACAAGTGGATTATTTGCTGGCTAGAAGGCAAGCGAACAGTCAACCACACCTAGAGGTGGATATACATGGTCGGAAGTTCCTTGGTCTTGTGTTCTCGGGCGCGACGCACACCGTGCTAGGAGAAGAAGGTTGGAAGGCCATAGAGAAGTTGGGTGTAGAACTCATGACCTCCAAGCAACAAACAATTTAGCTGGCTAAAAGCCAAGGGTGTGCGATCGCTAGGTCTGTCATCATCCCACTAACTTTGGAAAGCAAAGTAGAGCGGTTACGTGTTCCAGTCGTTCCAACGATTCCGCAAAGCCTCACCCTAGGAGTCGATTTTAGTAATTGAAATAGTAATAGAAATTGAGTAATAGTAATTGAAATAATTAGTAATTGAAATACTTGGGATATCTGGTAGATGAGAAGGAGTTGAACGTGTGCCCGGACGAGGTCCGGAGTGTGTCGCAGATTCCATCGCCTACGAATATGAAGTGGGTAAGGCGGTTCCTGGGCATGATGTCGTGGTATAGGGGGTTTATACCCGACTTTGCCACGATGACGGCACCACTGACAAATTTGCTGAAGAAAAACCAAAAATTGGTGTGGACCCAAGACTGTGAGACCGCCTTCACCCAGGCAAAGATCAAATTATCGACAGCACCAATCCTCACCTGTTTGGACAACACTTTCCCCTTCTCGATCTAGACGGACGCATCAGATTTGGGTCTAGGTGCCGTGTTGTCCCAAACCCAGGCTGATGGAGAAAAGGTAATTTGTTACCTCAGTCGATCGCTGTCGAAGACGGAACGGAAATATTCAACCACCGAGAAGGAACGTCTCGCGGTTCTATGGGCTGTTGAAAGGGTTCACAGTTGTCACGCACCATTACTCGCTCGTGTAGTTAAGTAATCTGAAGGACCCGTTGCGGCGGTTGGCGAGGTGGGCAATTCGTTTGCAACAGTACCCCTTCGAATTAATTCATCAGAAGCGAAAGGAACATTTTGTACCAGATGCGCTATCGCGAATGTTACCATGAGAACAGGTGGCAGCTCTAGCGACAACAGGAGATAGTTAAGTCGAGTCAATGAAATGGAAGGTCTTAAGGGCACCTGAACGATACGCGAGTTAGCGAGTGGTAGATGATTCCTTATGGAAGCTGGTGCTGGGTCGGTACCCAGAACAAAAGGGTGTGAGGAATGGAAACGAGTAATTCCGAAAACGGAAAGAAGCAAAATCCTCAGCTGGTTGCATGATGACCTAACGTCAGGACACATGGTGTTACTTGGTAACAGCACGGGTAAGATATCAATAACTGAACAAAAAAAGCTCTAGCGCACCTGAACCGCTAGAAACACTTATGTTCGAAAAACAGTAGAAGAATCGTGCAGGTTTTGAGTGCATATTCCACTATATGAGCTGCTTATTACGGCCAAACTGTTTCAAATGCCACGTTTAACTTTGGTCTCAAGAATGCATTCTAACTCATATGGTGGAAGGTTTCAGATATTACCACTGGCATGAATTTTAACGTTTATGAGAGAAAAACACGGGTTAATTATATTCGTCATCAGTTGCATATTTCACAAAATTTTGAAAGCAGCATCTCATATAACATCAATGAAGAAAATGCTCAGTGCCTGCAGCACTGTAACTGAAGTTGGTGTTTGGGGATGCGATCCGAAAAATTTGCAGAACTTTGGGAATTGAAACATTGGTTATTTATTTTCATTGTAAATTGTTCCGGTATGATGCAAAAGTAGCACAACCGACTCGTGCTGTCAACCTTCTGCCAGTATCAAAGCCAAGAATATATCACATCTGCTTCACGTTGTTATATTACATTCGAAGTTATAGATGCATAAAAAAATTTAGGCTTACCTGCAGCGAGTTTTTTCAAATAATCGAAAGCTTAATATTTGCTGTTTATTGTCATTACAATATCATAACCATTTGAAAATTCTACGATAAAATCGCTTAATAAAGATATTGCAATTAAACACAAAACGAACAATAGCTGGCAACCCTATCGTGGCTTTTCAACCAAATTTGGCTTGAATAATGTTTATAATAGGTTCCATTGATTGTATGAAATTCGTATTGATTTCATGACTGCACTGGAAGTTATAGGGCAAAAACTTTTATTTTCCTGAGCAAATCTTCAAAACCAAAGACACAAAAATTACCATAGCAGGCAGCACCAATCGAATTTTTCAACCAAATTTCTACCAAATAGGGTTTAGAGTAAGGTTCAGCTACTGTGTCAATTTCATGAAAATCTGGTAACTTATTCACATTTCATAGGGCAAAAAACAGGTTTTTTCTTTGTAATTTTTCAAGATGGCACCACTGGCACAGAGTTGCCTACAATTCAAAATCGCTTCTATCCGACTTGGTGTTTTTTACTCTTTGCTTGAACTGAAGGAATTTTATAATGGTTTTTATGCTTTATTTCAACATATTTGAGCTACAGTAAATTTCCAAAATGAATACACGCTATAGCTCGATTCACAAGTGTTCTTTTCATATTCATACTTCTCAGCTGCTGCCTCACTTCTGTTGCAGCCGCACCGATCCTGGTATTTAGGTCTTCTGTTGTGTAAACAAGTTGCTTCATCCGTCTCCATGCCAAAAAAATGCATAACTGTTAGATCAGGAGATCTCGCAGGCCAGTGTATTGATCCATTTCTACCGATCCAGCGATTGGTATAATTGGAAATCAACCAATCTCTGACTGGACGGCCATATTGAGCTGGAGCACCATCGTGTTGGTAAAACATGGAAGCCAATCGTTGCAGCCGAACATCCTCCTATTAGTCCTGCAGTTCATGTCTTAAAAAATGTAAGTAATTGGTACTATTTAAAGTAGGTCCAATTAATAAAACTAATAGGTCCAATTAAATCGTTACCAATCACTCCTGCCCATAAATTTACCCTGAATCTATGCTGAAACAATGAAGTCCTTCTCGTGTGTGAATTGCTCTCAGCCCACGTATGTAAATTGTGAAAAATTGTGATACCGTCCCTGGTAAATCAGGACCCATCCGTCCAGAGAATGGTGTTCAAAAAATTTTCGTTGTCTAATTGTTTCTCAAGGAGCCAATTGCAGAACTCCATACTTTTGGGCAAATCGATCAGTAGCAGCTCCTACACTGGTGTGTGATTGTAGGGATGTAAACGGGCTGCTTTTATAACACTCCAAACTTTCCACGTAGACACGTTAAACTGCAACGCCAAGCGTCGAATTCTGATTGATGAGTCAGTTTCCACTGCATGCAGGTTTTCTTCATCGGTCCGTACAGCGATTGCAGGCGCAGGATTTGCGTCTACTCGGCTCGTTCTAACGCTGCCAGTTTCCCAAATCTTTGTATATAGTTGTTGAATAAAAATATAGTTGTTGCAGTAATCCGCCGATGATGATATCTTTGTTGATACAAAGATTGCGCCGCTTCTGAGCTTCTCCGGCACTCTCCATATACGTACATAATATCTGCATATTCTTCATTAGTGTAGTGAAACATATTTAAATTATTTTTGAAATTTTAGGTAATATCTTCTAGTTCGAGTTATGTACTGAAACTAACAAAAATTTGAAAGTTGTTCTGTTTTTATGGGATCTTAAATTTTTAACGTATCCCATTAATAAAGGCAAAGAACTGTACCCAATTTTACCTGTCACGTCCAGGCAGATGCATTATTTATGTTGAAATTAATTTTAACTCAGTTTATTTGATTGATAATTTAAAAAGTAATTAATGGGCAGTAAAAATACTTAAGTACAAATAACAATTTAAACTTTTCTTTCCATCGAGGGCCACTTTACGGCATATTTACTTTTTAGGCGATACGTATTTTCACTTACTACTTGCGAAATGCTAAAACCTAAGTCATAATTATGTCTGCAACTTTTGTAGCCAGCAATATGGCCTATAAAAATAGAAAATTAAAATGTAAAATGCAAAATATATCAAGGAATGCGTCCTTACAAAAGTGTCCACCGAGTACTTAACACCCTGTATATATATATATATATATATATATATATATATATATATATATATATATATATATATATATATATATATATATATAAATCTATATATATTTATATAAATATATATATATATATATATATATATATATATATATATATATATATATATATATATATATATATATATATATATATATATATATATATATATATATATATATATATATATATATATATATATATATATATATATATATATGGTAGACCTGCAAAGCGAGAAAAAAAGAGATGGCAAGAGTTTATGGTTGAGCAGGAGGCGGCAGTTGGATTTTTGCAGTGAAGCAGTGCGGAGATAAAGTTGGGACGCCGGGGCATGACTGAATTCAAATTGGAGTTGGAGAAAGGCAGTGAAATAACCACGAGGAGCGACAACGAGAAAAAATTCGAAAAACAGGCGGCGTCAGAGCTCTGGAAGTACAAGACGGCGGTGGCGATAAGTTGAGGGAAGCGTGGAATTTCCCAACGGCTCTCGTTTTTTCTTCCCTTTTGGCTGGAAAAGAGATCACATCGACAAGCACGGAAGATAGGCACTAGCAGTAAGTAAGTTTAAGTAATCTGAATTATTCAAAATATGGAAGAAATTAGTTTGTAAGAAGTGAGTGATTGGACTACGGCTTGTGCAATGGCGTGTGTCTTTTCATTTCTTTGGAGCCCTAGAGAGCCACTGGCTATTTAAGTTATCGGTATTTGGATTGTTTGTCATCGATTAGGTAGTTAACTGAAATATATGTTGAATAAAGAGCGTTGTATATTTTTTCATGACAAATTTGTTAGGCTGTGCGGTAGTTTCTTTCGTGAGGTCTTAGTTGACCACTGGTGAGTGGTGTAAGGCCAATAGGAGTGCCACGTGGGTTCATAATTGTACCCGGAATAGCAGCCATCGGTTAGTGAATTAACGGAGGGATCCGGGAATAAACAGCGACATTTAGTGTTACAGAAGCATTTTGTTGGCGATAATTCAGGTCGTGCGGTATTTCCTCCCTGAGGGGTTTTACGTGACCACTGGCGAGCAGTGCTAGGCCGATAGGTGCTCCCACGTGTGTCCACCCCTTTGGGGGCCCTAGAGAACTAGTAGTGGGTTAATGGGTGCTCCGCGACAAGAAGGCACTCACCTCGTGAGGTCTCGGCGACGCCGCACATAATACCTGGTGAGCCGAAGCTCGCTCGGTGGCTCTGGGTTGCTAATCTGGGTGAGCGAGTGGCACCCCATGGCCAGTCTTTGGACTAGCCGGGTGACCAAAATCAACCCAGCCAGGTTTCTGATCACCCCCGATAGGGCGAGGTGACAAATTGGCGCCCAACGTGAGGCCCTAACGGAAAACATAACGGTGATCGAATCACGTTGTTTCGATAACATTGGTCAACACCAATTTTCTGTTACCACGTTTTGAATTGAAAGTGCCTATGACAGTGCCTGATCAATTCTGAGGGAGTGACCGATATACAAGGACAGAACTGGAGTGACTAGAGAGTACCAGGTAGGAGCTGCAAGTTGCGGATCCAGAGGACTCTGGGCCATAGTAGGAAGATAGCGAGCCGCACGGAAGCCGCAAACATTATCTTATTATTACTTGAATTGTTATATTCACTTAAATAAACTTAAAAGACATATTGCCTTTCAATTTAGTTTACAATCTCTCTCGAGCGTGTAAAAATTTTCTTAGATATCACGGGAGGGAAAACCTAACATAAATCATGGCCCTTACATCGAGAATACTAATCGATCTACGAGCTGGAGATCCGGGGCCAACCTGTCGGTACCGTGGAAACAATGTGGAAGACTATCCGGGTGGGTTTGAGAGCGGAGGCATCGATGGACGTTTCCTTGGTGTATGTGCGGGATTACCCCTATACCCTAGACGAAGATATCAATGCAGTGAAAGAGAAGCTGGACGAGATCCGCGCACTGACCGCGGCTTTTTCAGGAAATACACAGCCTCCAGAATTTTTGAAAATCAAATCCAAAATTGAATTTGGGGTGGATGACTGAAAAATGCCCAATATGAAAGAGGAGAGATGAACGATGAGGCTCAGAAAATCAGGGCTCAACTGATAATGGCGATGGGGGAGCTTCTGTTCAAAGCAGAGGGAGAGGACGGATGCGAAGATTCAGAAGGATCGTTAAATGATGGTCACGTGAGCGACCGGACAGCAGCACTTGGCGGAGGTGTTGCAGCCGAACAAGAGGCTGCTAGAGCTAACGAACCCATATTAGAGGCGGCCAACCCGGGTACTCCTCTTTCCTCTACCCGTAGGACTTCTTCTGCGGTTACTAAGGGGCAAGATGTCTCCAAATGGGGACTACGTTACAGTGGTGACTCTGGGTCTTTGAGTGCATTCCTCAAGCAAGTAGAAGAGCTTCGGGAGGCAAGAAGATTCTCCTCTTGACAACTTTTTCAATCGGCGGTGGAAATGTTTGAGGGGAAGGCGTTGATCTGGTTCCGTGCGAATCGTTCCACGGTGAGTTCATGGCAGGAACTAGTACATGAGATGCTGGCGGAATTTCTGCCGCCCGACTATGACGATCGCTTGCTCGCTGAGATTGTGAACGCACTCAGGGCCCCGAGGAATCAATGGGGGTATACAAGTCGGTTATGGAAGGATTATTCCGACCACGTGCTATACCTTGCTCGGGAGAGGAAAAGCTGAAGATCCTCCAGCGAAACATTGCTCCATTCTACTTGCTCCATTGCTCCATTCTACTAGACAGTAACCCCTATTCGGACGGTGGCTGATTCGGTTCGTGTGACGGTGGAGGCATACTTAGCACCCCCTACTCGAAGTACCCAGCGGCTGTTAGAGCTGGACCTGGCGTACGTAAAGGGCTCAGAAAGAGGTAATTTAGCGTCAATGCAGGTGAATGTTAGCCACTGCTGGAATTGTCGGCGTAGTGGGCATCTCTCCCGAAATCGCCCGGAATCATTTAGGTGTTTTGGCTGTGGTCACATAGGCGCTCGGAAAGCTACCTGTTCGAGCTGCCGAGGTGAATCAAATCGTTATAGCCGGGGAAAGGTGGTGAGGAGTCAGAACGAGAGGCCTGAACATAGAGTCACTGGCAACAGAGAGCTACAACAACAATCTGCGGGAAAAGGGGGCGTGTTCAGTAGGCGGCCGTCTGAACACTTTGAACAAGACAGATATGGCCGCACATTTGACTTACTTACAAGACAAGAAGCAAGGGGACAACAGACCACACCTAACGGTGGATATTCTGGAACACAGATTCCAAGGACTCTTCGATTCCGGCGCATCTTGCACAGTAGTGAGAGCAGAAGGTTGGCGAATCTTGGAGAACCTGGGAGTAGAGTTTTTGGAGACTGACCAGCGGACTATACACATGGCCAATGATCCAGGTTGCCCAGTCACGGGAACGGTGGTTATCCCATTCAAATTGCAGGGAAAGTTGGAGTGGTTGCGGGTGTTGGTAGTTACCTCCCTACCTCAGTCTCTAATTCTGGGCGTGGACTTTTCTAAAAGATTCGGGCTGGTGGTCAGATTGAGTGAAGATAGTTGGGACTTCGTACGCGCAATGCAACGGGCCGAAGGAGAACAGCTTAAGGCTCTTGATCGGCTGACTAATGCCGAAAAAGACACGCTACATAAACTACTGACAGAGGAATTCAGTCTAATGGCTGAAGGGATCGACTGCACAACACGGGTAGAACACGCCATAAAGACAGACTCTCCACCGATAAAACAACGCTATTATCCAGTCTCCACAGTGGTTCAGAAGCACATCGATGCTGAGCTGAATGACATGTTGGCACAGGGAATAGTAGAAGCCTCGGTAAGCCGTTGGGCCTCACCCATACTCTTGGTGAAGAAGAAGGACGGCACCTATTGGGGTGCGTTGATTACCAAAAACTTAATCGAGCTACCGAACATGACGCCTACCCCATCCCATATGTATCAGCGACGCTGGATAAGCTGAGAGAGGCCAAGTTTTTGTCGTCTCTCGACATCAAGTCTGCCTATTGGCAAGTCCCCATGGCTGAGCAATCGAAGAAGTTTACGGCCTTTACCGTACCACATCGGGGACTTTACCAATGCCAACGAATGCCTTTTGGGCTGCAAAATGCCCCTGCGATATGACAGCGATTGATCGACTAAGTTCTAGGCCCCGATCTAGAACCGTACGTCTTTACGTATTTGGACGATATAATTGTGGTGACCCCGACCTTTTCAATGCATATGGAAATTCTGCGGGAGGTTTTTGAGTGTCTGAAGAAAGCTGGGTTAAGGGTTTCTCGCAAAATATGCGAATTCTGTCGTCCACAATTAAAATACTTGGACTATGTGGTGGATGAAAAAGGTTTGAATGTGGATCCTGATAAAGTCAAATGCGTCATGGAAATTCCTTCTCCTGCCACCGTGAAAGGAGTAAGGCAGTTTTTAGGGATGTTATCCTGGTATCGGTGTTTCATACTGGATTTTGCCACACTTACATCACCACTAACCAACCTTTTGAAGAAGAATCGAAAATACGTGTGAACACAAGAATGCGAGAATGCCTTTGCACAAGCAAAGATGAAATTAGCTACCGCACCGATCATTGCGTATCTGGATTACCACCTGCCCTTTTACATTCAGACCGATGCCTCGGAACATGGGGTTGGAGCTGTGCTTACTCAACAACACTCCGAGGGGGAGAAGGTCATTTGCTACATTAATTTTTTTTCCGAGCTAAGAAATGCAAATTAATTTGAGGTGTTGCTCTGTTTAATGCCCCAAGACATGCTCATTAAAAAGAATAAACGCAGAATTTATTTCTTCCGGTGATTTAAGCAGTTTTCTTGAAAGTAATGAGTTGGTGAGGTATCGTCTGAAAGTATTTATGTTGGGTTTATTCGAATATATACGCTTACCGCAAACAAAATGGGGTGTCATGTCAAGAGTGAAGACAACAAGAGAGTGATCTTACGATAGATCGAAAACTAAAAACGTTAATTTACTTAATGATAAAACAAATACTTCTTTAAGGAAAAATGTTTATTACAATTTTTACAATTTTACCCTCGTTTCTTAAACAAGCTCGTTTTTACTAATGCTCAAGGAAGAACATTGTACTAATGTTCGAAGAAGCTGGGACCAGGTCTGATAGAAGTGATTTTGAAATGCGGGCTACTCTGCGGCAGTGGTACAATCTTGAAAAATCACTGAGAAAAAAAACCGGTTTTTGGCCTATAACTTCCGATTCAGCCATAAAATTTTAACAAAATTCACACAGTACTTGAATCTTACTTCAGATAACATGAAAATTTGGCTGAAAAATTAGAATAGATTTGCCAGCTTTGGTGATTTTCGTCTCCAAAATCTTGCAAATCTGCTCAGCAAAATAAAGCTTTTATCCCTATAACTTCCGGTCCAGTGTACAAATGAAAACCAATTTCATGCAGTAAATGGATCTTAATGTGAACCAAATGTTCTAAGCTGCCACCCTCAAAACTTTTCAAATTTTCAAAGCGTTAATATTTTTTGTTAATTTTCATTGCAGGATCATTCCCATTGGCAAATCTAATGACATAATCGCTCAGTAAAGAAATTCCACAAAATTACAAAAATGGTTATAGCTGGCAGCACTTTCATGATTTTTGTACGAAATTCCTACGACATTTGGTTTACATTAAGGCCCATTTACTGCATGAACTTCGTTTTAATTTTTATACTGGACCGGAACTTATAGGGAAAAAAGTTTTTCTAATTTTTCAACCAAATGATAAGTTGATTAAAGTATGAGCTTGTTAAGGTTAACTTATTGCTGCTTTATTGGAAAAGTATTGCCAGCACTGAACATTTTCATCATTTGTGTTATAGTTGAGTTTTGTTGCTTGGGATAAGGAATGGTTGTACAGAAAAGTGTGTTACGTCTTCCCACATTTTTTTGTCACTCAAAGACAATTTCTTCGAAAATTAGTTTTCTAGCGGTTCTGTCTGTTTCTTTAATTTTGACATCGTATACGCGCGTAGTGTTAGTGTTTCCAGCCCGACGCAGGTGAAAAAGAACCTTAGAGACCGAGCAGGCCAAGCGGAAACTTCATATGGCAGGAGAAATAATCTAAATCGGGAGAGGTTGCTGCCGTTCGACCAACGGGGACATTCTCGCCACACTTAGAGCGTGCACAGAGGATATAATTATATTTTAATTTTCATTTCTCATAGTCGAGAAAATTAATCAATCAAAGCAGAAAATATTCTTGTGTTTCATTTTAAATAGTATGGCTTAAATTGTGTTGAATTCGTATTTCATTAGAGGGCTACAATGGCACCAAAGACCAACAAAATCCAAATTGAGAGGCTCAGCAAGGACGAGCTGGCCTGTGGATTGGAAATCAGAGGGCAGCCAACTTGGACGGTGGAAGCAATGAGGAAGACCCTTCGAGTGGCACTACGGGCAAAAGCCTCCATGGACACCTCTTTGATTTCAGTAAGAGATTATGCATACTCCACGAAAGTGGACGCTTCTGCCGCCAAGGAGAAGCTAGAATAGATTCAATCAATTATCGCAGTCTTCGCAAACTTCTGAATTTCAGAAGATCAAAACCAAAATTAAATTTGAGATGCGGTGGTTGCACAATACACAGCAAGAGACCGGAAAAACCAAGGAGGAAGCTGGAAAGCTGAATTAAAATTTACAAGTGGAGGCTCCGTTCTAATGGGGACTCTGGCTCGCTGAGCTCCTTCTTGGAGTGAATAGAGGAGCTCCGGGAAGCCCAAGGAGTATCAAGTCGGCAACTGTTTCAGTCGGCAGTAAAGATGTTCAAGGGAAATGCGTTGATCTGGTACCGGGCAAATCGAAGTCGAATGCACTCATGGCAGGAGTTGGTCAGAGAAATTATTGCCGAATTCTTACCGCCTGATTATGACGACCGGCTACTCATGGATATAGTCAGACGGCCACAGGGTCCAGAGGAGTCCATTTGAGTGTACTTGTCGGCCTTGGAGGGTTCATTTTGACGCAGAGCTACTCCTTGCACCGAAGAAGAGAAACTGAAGATCTTACGTAAAAATTTTTCTCCGTTCTATCAAGCGCAGTTGGCGCTCACTTCGGTTCGAACAATCGCCAACCTAATTCGGATGGGGCGTTCTTTGGAGGCAACGCGGGTCTTTGTGGAGGCTACCTCCCACAGCCCGTCAGGAAAGCAAACCGTCTGTTAAAGCCGGATCTGGCCTATGTAGGTTGTCCCGATGGTGGGAACGTAGCCTCTCTACAGAAGAGTATCCTTCAGTGCTGGAATTGTAAAGGGAACGGACATTTGTCCAGGGATTGAAGGCAGCCACAACGATGTTATGGATGTGGCCGACTGGGAACTCAGAGGGCGACCTGCCCAAATTGTCAGAGTTCTACCAATAGACACCGAAACTCACGGAGTTCACAAAACGTGGTCCGTCCTGGGGGAAACCATCGGGAGGGTCGAGAGAATAGGAGACTCGCAAGGCCAGCCCCGAGAAACGGGCCCTGTGTCTAGTAGGTGGCCGCCTGGACACTAAAGATGACAGAGATGGAGCCGCGCAAAGGGCACAAGTGGATTATTTGCTGGCTAGAAGGCAAGCGAACAGTCAACCACACCTAGAGGTGGATATACATGGTCGGAAGTTCCTTGGTCTTGTGTTCTCGGGCGCGACGCACACCGTGCTAGGAGCAGAAGGTTGGAAGGCCATAGAGAAGTTGGGTGTAGAACTCATGGCCTCCAAGCAACAAACAATTTAGCTGGCTAAAAGCCAAGGGTGTGCGATCGCTAGGTCTGTCATCATCCCACTAACTTTGGAAAGCAAAGTAGAGCGGTTACGTGTTCCAGTCGTTCCAACGATTCCGCAAAGCCTCACCCTAGGAGTCGATTTTAGTAATTGAAATAGTAATAGAAATTGAGTAATAGTAATTGAAATAATTAGTAATTGAAATACTTGGGATATCTGGTAGATGAGAAGGAGTTGAACGTGTGCCCGGACGAGGTCCGGAGTGTGTCGCAGATTCCATCGCCTACGAATATGAAGTGGGTAAGGCGGTTCCTGGGCATGATGTCGTGGTATAGGGGGTTTATACCCGACTTTGCCACGATGACGGCACCACTGACAAATTTGCTGAAGAAAAACCAAAAATTGGTGTGGACCCAAGACTGTGAGACCGCCTTCACCCAGGCAAAGATCAAATTATCGACAGCACCAATCCTCACCTGTTTGGACAACACTTTCCCCTTCTCGATCTAGACGGACGCATCAGATTTGGGTCTAGGTGCCGTGTTGTCCCAAACCCAGGCTGATGGAGAAAAGGTAATTTGTTACCTCAGTCGATCGCTGTCGAAGACGGAACGGAAATATTCAACCACCGAGAAGGAACGTCTCGCGGTTCTATGGGCTGTTGAAAGGGTTCACAGTTGTCACGCACCATTACTCGCTCGTGTAGTTAAGTAATCTGAAGGACCCGTTGCGGCGGTTGGCGAGGTGGGCAATTCGTTTGCAACAGTACCCCTTCGAATTAATTCATCAGAAGCGAAAGGAACATTTTGTACCAGATGCGCTATCGCAAATGTTACCATGAGAACAGGTGGCAGCTCTAGCGACAACAGGAGATAGTTAAGCCGAGTCAATGAAATGGAAGGTCTTAAGGGCACCTGAACGATACGCGAGTTAGCGAGTGGTAGATGATTCCTTATGGAAGCTGGTGCTGGGTCGGTACCCAGAACAAAAGGGTGTGAGGAATGGAAACGAGTAATTCCGAAAACGGAAAGAAGCAAAATCCTCAGCTGGTTGCATGATGACCTAACGTCAGGACACATGGTGTTACTTGGTAACAGCACGGGTAAGATATCAATAACTGAACAAAAAAAGCTCTAGCGCACCTGAACCGCTAGAAACACTTATGTTCGAAAAACAGTAGAAGAATCGTGCAGGTTTTGAGTGCATATTCCACTATATGAGCTGCTTATTACGGCCAAACTGTTTCAAATGCCACGTTTAACTTTGGTCTCAAGAATGCATTCTAACTCATATGGTGGAAGGTTTCAGATATTACCACTGGCATGAATTTTAACGTTTATGAGAGAAAAACACGGGTTAATTATATTCGTCATCAGTTGCATATTTCACAAAATTTTGAAAGCAGCATCTCATATAACATCAATGAAGAAAATGCTCAGTGCCTGCAGCACTGTAACTGAAGTTGGTGTTTGGGGATGCGATCCGAAAAATTTGCAGAACTTTGGGAATTGAAACATTGGTTATTTATTTTCATTGTAAATTGTTCCGGTATGATGCAAAAGTAGCACAACCGACTCGTGCTGTCAACCTTCTGCCAGTATCAAAGCCAAGAATATATCACATCTGCTTCACGTTGTTATATTACATTCGAAGTTATAGATGCATAAAAAAATTTAGGCTTACCTGCAGCGAGTTTTTTCAAATAATCGAAAGCTTAATATTTGCTGTTTATTGTCATTACAATATCATAACCATTTGAAAATTCTACGATAAAATCGCTTAATAAAGATATTGCAATTAAACACAAAACGAACAATAGCTGGCAACCCTATCGTGGCTTTTCAACCAAATTTGGCTTGAATAATGTTTATAATAGGTTCCATTGATTGTATGAAATTCGTATTGATTTCATGACTGCACTGGAAGTTATAGGGCAAAAACTTTTATTTTCCTGAGCAAATCTTCAAAACCAAAGACACAAAAATTACCATAGCAGGCAGCACCAATCGAATTTTTCAACCAAATTTCTACCAAATAGGGTTTAGAGTAAGGTTCAGCTACTGTGTCAATTTCATGAAAATCTGGTAACTTATTCACATTTCATAGGGCAAAAAACAGGTTTTTTCTTTGTAATTTTTCAAGATGGCACCACTGGCACAGAGTTGCCTACAATTCAAAATCGCTTCTATCCGACTTGGTGTTTTTTACTCTTTGCTTGAACTGAAGGAATTTTATAATGGTTTTTATGCTTTATTTCAACATATTTGAGCTACAGTAAATTTCCAAAATGAATACACGCTATAGCTCGATTCACAAGTGTTCTTTTCATATTCATACTTCTCAGCTGCTGCCTCACTTCTGTTGCAGCCGCATCGATCCTGGTATTTAGGTCTTCTGTTGTGTAAACAAGTTGCTTCATCCGTCTCCATGCCAAAAAAAATGCATAACTGTTAGATCAGGAGATCTCGCAGGCCAGTGTATTGATCCATTTCTACCGATCCAGCGATTGGTATAATTGGAAATCAACCAATCTCTGACTGGACGGCCATATTGAGCTGGAGCACCATCGTGTTGGTAAAACATGGAAGCCAATCGTTGCAGCCGAACATCCTTCTATTAGTCCTGCAGATCATGTCTTAAAAAATGTAAGTAATTGGTACTATTTAAAGTAGGTCCAATTAATAAAACTAATAGGTCCAATTAAATCGTTACCAATCACTCCTGCCCATAAATTTACCCTGAATCTATGCTGAAACAATGAAGTCCTTCTCGTGTGTGAATTGCTCTCAGCCCACGTATGTAAATTGTGAAAAATTGTGATACCGTCCCTGGTAAATCAGGACCCATCCGTCCAGAGAATGGTGTTCAAAAAATTTTCGTTGTCTAATTGTTTCTCAAGGAGCCAATTGCAGAACTCCATACTTTTGGGCAAATCGATCAGTAGCAGCTCCTACACTGGTGTGTGATTGTAGGGATGTAAACGGGCTGCTTTTATAACACTCCAAACTTTCCACGTAGACACGTTAAACTGCAACGCCAAGCGTCGAATTCTGATTGATGAGTCAGTTTCCACTGCATGCAGGTTTTCTTCATCGGTCCGTACAGCGATTGCAGGCGCAGGATTTGCGTCTACTCGGCTCGTTCTAACGCTGCCAGTTTCCCAAATCTTTGTATATAGTTGTTGAAACACTCTCCGTCCAGTAATCCGCCGATGATGATATCTTTGTTGATACAAAGATTGCGCCGCTTCTGAGCTTCTCCGGCACTCTCCATATACGTACATAATATCTGCATATTCTTCATTAGTGTAGTGAAACATATTTAAATTATTTTTGAAATTTTAGGTAATATCTTCTAGTTCGAGTTATGTACTGAAACTAACAAAAATTTGAAAGTTGTTCTGTTTTTATGGGATCTTAAATTTTTAACGTATCCCATTAATAAAGGCAAAGAACTGTACCCAATTTTACCTGTCACGTCCAGGCAGATGCATTATTTATGTTGAAATTAATTTTAATTCAGTTTATTTGATTGATAATTTAAAAAGTAATTAATGGGCAGTAAAAATACTTAAGTACAAATAACAATTTAAACTTTTCTTTCCATCGAGGGCCACTTTACGGCATATTTACTTTTTAGGCGATACGTATTTTCACTTACTACTTGCGAAATGCTAAAACCTAAGTCATAATTATGTCTGCAACTTTTGTAGCCAGCAATATGGCCTATAAAATTAGAAAATTAAAATGGCCTCTTTTTGTGAGATTTTCTGAGAAAAACGACACTGAACACAGAATTTTCGGGGTAGAGTGCAAAAAAATTATGTTTTGAAGTAAATATCTCAAAATTACTAGCAGTTACAATTTGGAAGGTTACATCAAATTAAAGGTAATTTGATTCCATAAAAAAACAAGCTACAAAACTTTGTGTTATGATTATTTGTTTTCAAGATATAACGATTTAAGTGATTCAGGGTACAAGTCCGAAAAACTTTTCTTGACCACCCTGTAACTCTGCAGATTTTGAAAACCGGACCACCCTGTAGAACGATTTTTTGCTCAAAATATATCAAGGAATGCGTCCTTACAAAAGTGTCCACCGAGTACTTAACACCCTGTATATATATATATATATATATATATATATATATATATATATATATATATATATATATATATATATATATATATATATATATAAATCTATATATATTTATATAAATATATATATATATATATATATATATATATATATATATATATATATATATATATATATATATATATATATATATATATATATATATATATATATATATATATATATATATATATATGGTAGACCTGCAAAGCGAGAAAAAAAGAGATGGCAAGAGTTTATGGTTGAGCAGGAGGCGGCAGTTGGATTTTTGCAGTGAAGCAGTGCGGAGATAAAGTTGGGACGCCGGGGCATGACTGAATTCAAATTGGAGTTGGAGAAAGGCAGTGAAATAACCACGAGGAGCGACAACGAGAAAAAATTCGAAAAACAGGCGGCGTCAGAGCTCTGGAAGTACAAGACGGCGGTGGCGATAAGTTGAGGGAAGCGTGGAATTTCCCAACGGCTCTCGTTTTTTCTTCCCTTTTGGCTGGAAAAGAGATCACATCGACAAGCACGGAAGATAGGCACTAGCAGTAAGTAAGTTTAAGTAATCTGAATTATTCAAAATATGGAAGAAATTAGTTTGTAAGAAGTGAGTGATTGGACTACGGCTTGTGCAATGGCGTGTGTCTTTTCATTTCTTTGGAGCCCTAGAGAGCCACTGGCTATTTAAGTTATCGGTATTTGGATTGTTTGTCATCGATTAGGTAGTTAACTGAAATATATGTTGAATAAAGAGCGTTGTATATTTTTTCATGACAAATTTGTTAGGCTGTGCGGTAGTTTCTTTCGTGAGGTCTTAGTTGACCACTGGTGAGTGGTGCAAGGCCAATAGGAGTGCCACGTGGGTTCATAATTGTACCCGGAATAGCAGCCATCGGTTAGTGAATTAACGGAGGGATCCGGGAATAAACAGCGACATATAGTGTTACAGAAGCATTTTGTTGGCGATAATTCAGGTCGTGCGGTATTTCCTCCCTGAGGGGTTTTACGTGACCACTGGCGAGCAGTGCTAGGCCGATAGGTGCTCCCACGTGTGTCCACCCCTTTGGGGGCCCTAGAGAACTAGTAGTGGGTTAACGGGTGCTCCGCGACAAGAAGGCACTCACCTCGTGAGGTCTCGGCGACGCCGCACATAATACCTGGTGAGCCGAAGCTCGCTCGGTGGCTCTGGGTTGCTAATCTGGGTGAGCGAGTGGCACCCCATGGCCAGTCTTTGGACTAGCCGGGTGACCAAAATCAACCCAGCCAGGTTTCTGATCACCCCCGATAGGGCGAGGTGACAAATTGGCGCCCAACGTGAGGCCCTAACGGAAAACATAACGGTGATCGAATCACGTTGTTTCGATAACATTGGTCAACACCAATTTTCTGTTACCACGTTTTGAATTGAAAGTGCCTATGACAGTGCCTGATCAATTCTGAGGGAGTGACCGATATACAAGGACAGAACTGGAGTGACTAGAGAGTACCAGGTAGGAGCTGCAAGTTGCGGATCCAGAGGACTCTGGGCCATAGTAGGAAGATAGCGAGCCGCACGGAAGCCGCAAACATTATCTTATTATTACTTGAATTGTTATATTCACTTAAATAAACTTAAAAGACATATTGCCTTTCAATTTAGTTTACAATCTCTCTCGAGCGTGTAAAAATTTTCTTAGATATCACGGGAGGGAAAACCTAACATAAATCATGGCCCTTACATCGAGAATACTAATCGATCTACGAGCTGGAGATCCGGGGCCAACCTGTCGGTACCGTGGAAACAATGTGGAAGACTATCCGGGTGGGTTTGAGAGCGGAGGCATCGATGGACGTTTCCTTGGTGTATGTGCGGGATTACCCCTATACCCTAGACGAAGATATCAATGCAGTGAAAGAGAAGCTGGACGAGATCCGCGCACTGACCGCGGCTTTTTCAGGAAATACACAGCCTCCAGAATTTTTGAAAATCAAATCCAAAATTGAATTTGGGGTGGATGACTGAAAAATGCCCAATATGAAAGAGGAGAGATGAACGATGAGGCTCAGAAAATCAGGGCTCAACTGATAATGGCGATGGGGGAGCTTCTGTTCAAAGCAGAGGGAGAGGACGGATGCGAAGATTCAGAAGGATCGTTAAATGATGGTCACGTGAGCGACCGGACAGCAGCACTTGGCGGAGGTGTTGCAGCCGAACAAGAGGCTGCTAGAGCTAACGAACCCATATTAGAGGCGGCCAACCCGGGTACTCCTCTTTTCTCTACCCGTAGGACTTCTTCTGCGGTTACTAAGGGGCAAGATGTCTCCAAATGGGGACTACGTTACAGTGGTGACTCTGGGTCTTTGAGTGCATTCCTCAAGCAAGTAGAAGAGCTTCGGGAGGCAAGAAGATTCTCCTCTTGACAACTTTTTCAATCGGCGGTGGAAATGTTTGAGGGGAAGGCGTTGATCTGATTCCGTGCGAATCGTTCCACGGTGAGTTCATGGCAGGAACTAGTACATGAGATGCTGGCGGAATTTCTGCCGCCCGACTATGACGATCGCTTGCTCGCTGAGATTGTGAACGCACTCAGGGCCCCGAGGAATCAATGGGGGTATACAAGTCGGTTATGGAAGGATTATTCCGACCACGTGCTATACCTTGCTCGGGAGAGGAAAAGCTGAAGATCCACCAGCGAAACATTGCTCCATTCTACTTGCTCCATTGCTCCATTCTACTAGACAGTAACCCCTATTCGGACGGTGGCTGATTCGGTTCGTGTGACGGTGGAGGCATACTTAGCACCCCCTACTCGAAGTACCCAGCGGCTGTTAGAGCTGGACCTGGCGTACGTAAAGGGCTCAGAAAGAGGTAATTTAGCGAGAGAGCTACAACAACAATCTGCGGGAAAAGGGGGCGTGTTCAGTAGGCGGCCGTCTGAACACTTTGAACAAGACAGATATGGCCGCACATTTGACTTACTTACAAGACAAGAAGCAAGGGGACAACAGACCACACCTAACGGTGGATATTCTGGAACACAGATTCCAAGGACTCTTCGATTCCGGCGCATCTTGCACAGTAGTGAGAGCAGAAGGTTGGCGAATCTTGGAGAACCTGGGAGTAGAGTTTTTGGAGACTGACCAGCGGACTATACACATGGCCAATGATCCAGGTTGCCCAGTCACGGGAACGGTGGTTATCCCATTCAAATTGCAGGGAAAGTTGGAGTGGTTGCGGGTGTTGGTAGTTACCTCCCTACCTCAGTCTCTAATTCTGGGCGTGGACTTTTCTAAAAGATTCGGGCTGGTGGTCAGATTGAGTGAAGATAGTTGGGACTTCGTACGCGCAATGCAACGGGCCGAAGGAGAACAGCTTAAGGCTCTTGATCGGCTGACTAATGCCGAAAAAGACACGCTACATAAACTACTGACAGAGGAATTCAGTCTAATGGCTGAAGGGATCGACTGCACAACACGGGTAGAACACGCCATAAAGACAGACTCTCCACCGATAAAACAACGCTATTATCCAGTCTCCACAGTGGTTCAGAAGCACATCGATGCTGAGCTGAATGACATGTTGGCACAGGGAATAGTAGAAGCCTCGGTAAGCCGTTGGGCCTCACCCATACTCTTGGTGAAGAAGAAGGACGGCACCTATTGGGGTGCGTTGATTACCAAAAACTTAATCGAGCTACCGAACATGACGCCTACCCCATCCCATATGTATCAGCGACGCTGGATAAGCTGAGAGAGGCCAAGTTTTTGTCGTCTCTCGACATCAAGTCTGCCTATTGGCAAGTCCCCATGGCTGAGCAATCGAAGAAGTTTACGGCCTTTACCGTACCACATCGGGGACTTTACCAATGCCAACGAATGCCTTTTGGGCTGCAAAATGCCCCTGCGATATGACAGCGATTGATCGACTAAGTTCTAGGCCCCGATCTAGAACCGTACGTCTTTACGTATTTGGACGATATAATTGTGGTGACCCCGACCTTTTCAATGCATATGGAAATTCTGCGGGAGGTTTTTGAGTGTCTGAAGAAAGCTGGGTTAAGGGTTTCTCGCAAAATATGCGAATTCTGTCGTCCACAATTAAAATACTTGGACTATGTGGTGGATGAAAAAGGTTTGAATGTGGATCCTGATAAAGTCAAATGCGTCATGGAAATTCCTTCTCCTGCCACCGTGAAAGGAGTAAGGCAGTTTTTAGGGATGTTATCCTGGTATCGGTGTTTCATACTGGATTTTGCCACACTTACATCACCACTAACCAACCTTTTGAAGAAGAATCGAAAATACGTGTGAACACAAGAATGCGAGAATGCCTTTGCACAAGCAAAGATGAAATTAGCTACCGCACCGATCATTGCGTATCTGGATTACCACCTGCCCTTTTACATTCAGACCGATGCCTCGGAACATGGGGTTGGAGCTGTGCTTACTCAACAACACTCCGAGGGGGAGAAGGTCATTTGCTACATTAATCGTTCATTGACAAAGGCGGAACGGAAATACTCCACGACCAAGAAAGAGTGTCTCGCAGTACTATGGGCGGGCGAGAAATTAAGGCCGTATGTGGAGGGGACGAAATTTCCAGTGATCACGGACCTTTACTCGTTGGTGTGGCTACATAATTTAAAAGACTCTACGGGACGTTTGGCTAGGTGGGCAGTAGGGCTTCAGAAATATAATTTCGAGATCGTTCACAGGAAGGGTAAAGAACACTTGGTACCCGACGCGTTATCCCGAATGCTACCCCGTGTAGCCATTGAGCCTTTAGGATATAAATGATATGAGGCTATGAAGAAAAAAGTGGAATGCGCACCTGGGCGCTACGTGAATTAGCGGGTAACGGATGCCACTTTGCGGAAACATTTGCTGGGCGATACCCAGAACTGGGTATATGAACAAACAAAAAAAAATGTACAGCCCTCCCCGGGGAAGGCTGAACAATCATGACGGCTCCACCACTTCACTCCGTCAATAATAATGTACCCACCACTCGATAAAGCGACAGGCAGGGCCGTTGTAGCATCCGACTTGTGTGGTATACTCGTCGGATGCTTACAACATAGATGGTAAGGTAGCTTAATACAGACACGCGTAAAAACACTACAATCAGGGCACCGTCAATTACCGACTCCAAAGTTTTACGGCAGACAAACGGAACGGTAGCGCGAAATGAACCGGAAAGAATGACATTATGAAGAAGACACATTCTTACCCTTCATACGGCCCACTGAATACTTCTCGTTGACATCCGGGTCTCCTGGCAGCGTACGGCGACACGCAAACCGTGTATCCATATCGTCAGTGGTAACAGAGTCCCAACAGCAGCGACAGCATCACGTTAACCTGGAAAATCAACAAATTCACCACAAACTAACACATTCTATCGATCAAGAATACTTATCTGATACGAAATCCAAACGCAGTTCAGCATAAAAACAGTTCGACTTCATCAGCTCATTCCTGTCAACCGATGCGGCCACCAACAACGATACATAGTGCAAAGTTTGTGGAAAGAGAAACCCCCCGCACCCGAACCTCATAAGCCACAAACGAGCGGATAGTATTTGGCCAAAAGGGAAAGAAATGCCCTCCCGTTGAAGCGATCACAAGAAGTCCATTGAACACAACACCTAAAAACAAACTGACATTACGGAAACAGGGGAAAAAACTGTAAATAAAAAACTCTAGCGCACCTGAACCGCTAGAAACACTAATGTTCGAAGAACAGTAGAAGAATCGTGCAGGTTTTGAGTGCATATTCCACCACATGAGCTGCTTATTACGGCCAAAATGTTTCAAACGCCACGTTTTACTTTGGTCTCAAGAATGCATTATAACTCATATGATGGAAGGTTTCAGATATTACCACTGGCATGAATTTCAACGTTTATGAGAGCAAAACACGGGTTAATTATATTCGTTATCAGTTGCTTATTTCAATAATTTTGAAAGCAGCATCTCAATAGCTGGCAACCCTACCATGGCTTTTCAACCAAATTTGGCCTGAGTAATGTTTATGATAGGTTTCATTAATTGTATGAAATTCGTATTGATTTCATGACTGCACTGGAAGCTATAGGGCAAAAAGTGTTATTTTCCTGAGCGAATTTTCAAAACCAAAGACACAAAAATTATCATAGCTGGCAGCACCAATCAAATTTTTCAACCGAATTTCCACCAAACAGAGATTAGAGTAAGATTCAGCTACTGTGTCAATTTCATGAAAATCTGGTAGCTTATTCACATTTCATAGGGCAAAAAGCAGTTTTTTTTTCTTTGTAATTTTTCAAGATGGCACCACTGGCACAGAGTTACCCACAATTCAAAATCGCTTCTATCAGATCTGGTCCTACTTAAGTCCAATGCATTCTGTAAATTTCAGCTGTATGTGATTATTGGTTCGTGAGTTTCCGTGAACAGAAGTTTTTGATGCTAAAAATATAGGTAAATTTGGCAAGGGTTACCAGGCGTGCCCGTTATACCATATCAAATTTTTTTTATTGTTTATATAAACAAAGCACAAGATTTACATATGAGTGGCTTTTTTTGAAAAAGCGGCATTTTTTCAAGAGAGACGATGATTTGGAGGTTTTCACTTTCAGTGCCTGCCCTAGCGACAGGGTTGCCAGCACGCTCACTAGAAGCTACACAAATCTACAGCTATATAATACAAATATGTATTGAAAATTTCGTAATGATTGAATAGCTCTGTTAAAAGTTATCGCAATTTAAAAATTTTCAAATTTTCCCGTTCTCTTTTTAGGCACCCAGCGCACACATAGGGTTAAAAAATTCCAAAACATTATCCGATTCACATGTGAAACACGTTCGAAATTTATTTTGTCAACTTTATTTTTGCGAAAATTATTTGTGTACGAAATAATAGGTATATTAAAAATATCACTTAAATGGCCGCCGGCGCCAAAAGGTTAACAATAACTGACATTTAGTGGACCTATTCTGCATATACACCAATGTATCCTGAAAGTTTCAGCTCAATCGGATGGCGCGTTCCCGAGATTATCTCACTGAAATTTTTTGATGATATATATATATATATATATATATATATATATATATATATATATATATATATATATATATATATATATATATATATATATATATATATATATATATATATATATATATATATATATATATATATATATATATATATATATATATATATATATATATATATATATATATATATATATATATATATATATATATATATATATATATATATATATATGGAAATATGAATTTTTGGCCGAATCGATTTTAATACTAATGTTCTTCGAACATTAGTAAAAAGTACCGTAGGTCTGATGGAAAGCAGCGGTACGAGGCAGACGCAACAAGGCATTCTTGATACTGGCGTGGAAGAATCAAGTCGAGCTCGTGTTACATCTGGAAATTCAAAACAGGTGAATTTCATGAATTCTTGAGACTGAAGTGGAAGAACCAAGACGAACTCGTGGTACATCTGGAAATTTAAAACAGTTAAAACAGCCGATTCTTGGATACTGGCGTAGAAGAGCCAAGTCGAACTCGAGACGAACCAAGTCGAACATTTGGGAAGAAATTCGTTGCGACGAGGAAGAATTTTTCTATATTGGTGCGATCGACATGCGACAGTAGACGGAAACAGAACACGGCGGAGTCGGAGTCGTCATCGTTCCTGTGCTTTCGTCAGCGGAAGGGATTGAGGTTAGTCAGACTACATTTCGATAAGCATAAAAGTTCATATATAGACATAAATTCATTTTGAGTACCTTGTTTCGCTGTGAAGGGTAACTTGTATAAGCCAAGCAGGGTGTAGTTAAGATTGTGAAAGAATGCAGTGGTGGAGAACGGTAGGCGTGAAGTAAACTCAACTCGTAACTTAAGTTTTAACGAATATAAGAACGTTGAACGCGGGTTAAGAATAGATGGTGTAATTTTTTTCGTTTCCAAGAGAGTATAAGAGTATTAAGCGTGGTTTAAGAACAGCAGATGACCTCCGTTTTCAAGAATACAATATTGTTAACTGCCAATTAAGAATAGTTTTCTTTTCCGTTTCCAAGAATATAGATTAAACCAGCGCGGATTGGGTACGACGTGGTAGCATCGTAACGGGTACCAAGATATATAGTGGTCGTGAATCGCTGCCTTTTCGGACGGGACAAGGCAGGTGAGGGTTACCCTGTTTGCAAGGCGCACCTTCTGAGACCCGACTATATAAGCGCAGGGAACTGGGTAGGGTAGAGTGCGCGGTTTCTTTTCAGGGCCCGACTGACACCGGCGAGCCGTAAGCTCACTCGGCGGCTCGTGGTCCTGCCTTTTGGTGAGTGAGTGGCGCCCACGCCCAATCTTCATTGAGCAGCCCGGGACCCAAACGGACCAAGCCGTGTGTCGCTGTCCTCCAAGTAGGCCGGGCGGGTAACAATGTTTACATGGTTTTGGCTACTTTATTTGCCCACCATAAAGTAATCACCTTCTTGATTTCAATTTGGTGGCAGAAACGTTCCAAATAATGTTTGTACACCACAAAAGAATGAGCTTTTCAAAAAATGAGTTCAATTATAACATATATTCCACTAACAGTGTAAAATGTCGCACAAACATTAATAATTAAGGAATTCTTTAGAAATTATTTTCATTCTGAAATAAATTATTTTTCTTAAGCCAAAATGGGTATTCACATTTTCATGGGACGTTTGGTGTAAAGTTTTAGTGAAGAGCTGTGAATTGTATATGAAAAGATGTGTATTGATGTAAGTGCATCCACAGGTTTTACGCATTTTTGCGACGCGTTGTTGATTGGCGCCTTTGTGGTTCTACTAGCCAAAGAGACGTGTGGTGCGAAAGAGACTTTCTGCGTTGAACCTCTGCCCGGAGCTGAAGACAAAAATGGTTCGTTTCATAACCTTATCAGAAGTTTTAGGGAAAATGCTTGGTTTTACTAAGCAAATAAACGATATTTAGGCAACAAAACTTACCATAGCTGGCAGCTCTCTTCTAATTTTTCAACCAAATTTCGGCCAATATGTCTCAGAGTAGGGTTCAATTACTGTGTGAATTTCATTGAAATTTGTTGGCTGAATCGGAAGTTATAGGCTAAAAAACAGTTTTTTTTTCGCAGTGAAGCTTCAAGATGGCACCACTGCCATAGGACTACCTACATTTCAAAATCATTTGTATCAGACCTGGTCCTAGTTAATACCAACATGTCCTGTAAATTCAATAGTGATCTGATTGTCCGGTCGTCAGTTCTCGTGAACAGAACTTTCGAATGCTAAACACAAAGGTAATTAAGTGATGGATTGCCGTTCTTCTGCCAATCAAAATTGTGAAAATTTCAAATTGGTATGGTAAACAAAGATTTAAGCTTATAGTTAAAACTTAATAATTTGAATTTTTTGTCAAAAAGCAAAACTTTTTCAGGAGGGTCGATGATCTGAAAATTTTTTTTTCACGTGCCTGCTTTAGCTACAGGGTTGCCCGCACAGTCTTGGAAACCCATCTGCGTATAGCTTTAAAAAGCATCAATGCACTGTAAGTTTCACGTCCATCCAATGTTTCTGTCAGCAGTATTGACAAATCAAAATTTGAAGAAAAAAATCCTTGCCTACTTTTCGGCACTCAGCCCCTACATAGGGTTCATAGTTTCCAATTTTTTATCATAAATAAGCATAAAACATAGTAAGTTTTTATAGTCAATATTTTTGTTTAAACAAATATGTAATCTGCATTGAAATATAGGGGTACCTGAAAATTCACTAACAAACCCGCCGGTGCCAAATGGTTACAGAATTCTTTATTCCCCCAGTATACACCTATGTCGTCTCCAAATTTCAGCTCAATCGTATCGGCCACTCCTGGGATTATCTCCTTTAATCTTTTTACTAAAAGATTTATATATATATATATATATATATATATATATATATATATATATATATATATATATATATATATATATATATATATATATATATATATATATATATAAATATATATTTTTATAATAGTATAAAGTACTTTTATATACACATATATATATATATATATATATATATATATATATATATATATATATATATATATATATATATACATATATATATATATATATATATATATATATATATATATATATATATATATATATATATATATATGTATACACATATGACCGTCCATATGAAAAGGGACCTTATCTTGCCAGACCACTTTTTTTCAGTACAGCCAAAACTAGATGTTTAGGTAAATTTGGTCGATTTTGAGATTTTAGTTGGTACTACTGCCCAGATTTATTCTGCCCCCTTAATAAATGGTTTCATCTTGATTATTTACTCGAAAATGTCCTCAAATGGGATTTTCCTCAACCTCTTCAGTGTGGCAAGTTTTGGTCCCTTTTGAATAACCATACGTTTTTATGTTTTTATTATTATTATATGTTTTTGTTTTAATGTTATTCAGTATTTATATAATTATATTTATTAATATATATAATATTAATATATATATATATATATATATATATATATATATATATATATATATATATATATATATATATATATATATATATACATATATATATATATATATATATATATATATATATATATATATATATATATATATATATATATATATATATATATATATATATATATATATATATATATATATACAGTGCCGTGCAAAACATTAGCAACGCTTGGTGTCAGACAATGAAAATGCAGAAAAATGGAAGAAACTATTTATTTTCAGATTTTCTTTTTCTTTATTCTTGTCAAGTTCAGTGAGATTAAGTAAATAAAAACGAAAGAAATTTTTTTCTACTACCAAAACTATAATTTTTTTCAAAATTGTATACTCCATTCATTTTTAGCGCGTGCAAAAAATTAGCAACGCTTGTGTCAATTATGCTAAAATAACGGCAATTATAAGTTGGTTCAAATTTGTTAGGTTTACATGGTAGTCTGTAGTAATAATTAACCAAATTAGTTTAGTTTGGTACCGCTCGTAAGTAATTGGTCAGATTTTGCAAATCGATTAAAATATGGCACCTACGAAATATAGTAGTGCGTTTAAATTAAAACTTATTCAAGAAGTACAGGCTGGAAATAAGCAATTCAGCGTTGCAAAGAAATATGGCATTAACAGATCAATCGTAGGTTAGGTTAGGTTAGTAAAGAGGGCTGCCGGGAAACGCGGCTTGCATTAGGCCACCAGTTTGGGCCCATTTGCCACCCTCCGCTGGCTTTTTAGAGCTGCCAAGTGACCGCTTCGCCAAACTGGATCAGCTGACTCAGCGTGACGGTACCAGCCACCTCTGCCAACCCTTGAAAGTGGTATGCACCAAAAATT
>OZ022265.1:63648483-63660983 GCA_963978885.1 Nemotelus pantherinus
ATCAGGCATGTCTAAAACGTTTAAATTTCCCGACTTAAACCAATTTTTCACTATACGCGCGGTGTGAATTTGAGCATTATCCTGCTGAAGAATGACATCCTGGATTTCCAAAACCTCGCGATATCTTATAGCTTCGTTTTTCATTAATTCTAGGTAATTTGTAGCATTCTGACGACAGGACAAAACAACCAAATCCACGACCCCATTGAACGAAATTCCTCCCCACACCATGACTGATCCAACCGGTGCGTTACGTCGAGACAATATCAATTCTTCCTTCCGTAAATCGTAAAAATAATATGAAAAGCCATCGGGTCCGTCTAAATTAAACTTTTTTCGTCGATAAATATGACTTTTTGCCATTTTCTGGTACAAGTCATATGCTTCTTTACCAATGCCAGGCGCGCTACATTATGACGCTCCTGTAGCACCGGTTTGCGCTTCAGTTTCCTGCGTCTCATATTCGGAGATCCTTTAACAATTCGACGAATCGGTGAAACACTTGCAGTAACTCCAACTACTATTTTGCTCATAAAGTCCTTCGAATTAGATGCCTCCCTCAAAACTCTTCACCGTTTTTGCTCTATTGTCATTTTACTAACGCTTCTCACATAATTTTTACCATAATAATTATCCTTGTCCTTTAAAAAGTTTCTCACTATTTTATTACTTCTGTTAGTTCGCCAGGCAATTTCACTGTTTTTTTAAGTTTTCTCCCTTTAAAACCGAGATGGTAGTTTTTTCTTCATCATTCAATGATTTTCCGCGTCCCAATTTGCACACCAACACGCTGATTTCTCTCAAAAAATGAATTTTAACATAGAAACAGTCCTCAAATCTAAAAACTCAAATAAATACTAACTGGAGATTGATACATTAGTTAAAGCAACTTGCTGCAAACATTAGTTAAAGCAACTTGCTGCAAATCGATTCGAATATATTATAATAGATTCAGATACGCGAAGAGACCTTTTATCGTTGCTGATTAGTCGAAGCAAAGAGTATACGGTATATGATGTAACTATCACTTTACTATTTATTGTATTCAATATTTAGGTACTTGATTTCATCCACCTCACGTTCATAGCAGTATTTGACATCTGTACTGTAATTTCGTGCATATAAAGTAGGTGCTCAGAGATTCGTTAATAGCAAAATTATTTGATGTAGGTGGTAATTGCCCAGATCCAAGCAAACTTCTTCAAATTCTTTATTTTCGAAGCTATAATCCAATCAAAAATCAATTGCATTATTCATACATACATATATACATATGTACATTCTGAACTCATTAGCTTCAAACACAGAACATCCAGTGATTTCTGTATCGGTCTGTATTCCGAAATGCTGTCATTGCCATTGATTGAGTAAATGTTTGAACGTTTTTTCACGCATTCCATTTCATTAAACGCATTTTTTTTTAAAATAAAGGTTGCTGGCGAAAGCTCAAGATACTTAGATTATTTTAATAAAAAAAAGTTGTTCCACATTACTCGACAAATAAGGGTGGTTGTTCCAAAGGTGGGCCACCTGAGTCCTAAAGTTTTGCCTGGTGCTATTCTTGTTTTAAGCCCTTTTCTGTCTTAGCACATGGATCAAACTCATTAAAAAAGCATCTATCAACTTTTGCGCCTTAGATCTCGTTTTGACGAGTATGATTCTTGTTATGATACAAAAAACTTTTGGGTGGCCGACTGATTGAGTAGGCCAACATTTGGAGATGTCACCCTAAAGAGGTATGAATTCCCCATTGCTGTAATTAGTCATTACATACATAATTGAGTCATAATTCGAAAACATTTTACTTCTAGGAAATTACCATGCAAGTTTTTAAGATTTGAGAATGGAAATTCACGAATTTTCAAGGAAAATTAGTAAATAGTAGGCTTCCGCGAGTCGAATGTTAATTTTTCAAATGCGGCAATTAGAATTTCACAGTAACATGTGCAGAATAGTATTGCTATTGTAATTCATGAAGTTTTTTTCGAAGTCGCTTTAACTAATTCGGATTTAATCGAACTAATTGCCTTCATAATGCACTTGATTAAAATAATATGGGGAAGAGAAAAACAGGTTTCGATGCGTAATGATGTGAATGTATTCCACTGGCAGCCCTTTGATTAATTAATTGCGACTTGGCCGTGCAATATTTTATTTATTTTTTCTGTAACACATTCAATAAATGTTTTTAGTTGGGATAGTAGTTAATTTGTTGCCAACATTTATCTTTATAGCCCTATTTAACTTTCTAATTTGCCACTTTGTTACTTCTGGGAAGATCTTTGCGAAATAACGGTTGGCAGTTGTTTCGAGTTTATTTGGTTGGATTTTCGACGCAAAACATGTTATCTAAGCGATCATATAGATTCTGTAGCACCTTTTTTTATGAGCAATACGCCAAATATTGTTGAATGAAGGATAGAAACACTGCTGTATTGAAAGAAATGCTGTTATAGATATGTTGCCTAGTTGGTTAATTGTAGGCTAAGTGTTTGCTGTCAAAACATTAAATCAAATACTGTGAGAGTCGAAAGTGATGATCATTTTTGAACTAACATATTTTTCTAACTAACACATTTGTATATAGAAAACAGTTGAATGTCTCAAATCAAAGTTTTATCTGCTCCCAAGAAATTATAATCATTTCAATGCATTGCAATGCAGGCCGTACTAATCATTTTATATGCAAAAACATTGTAAAAGTACTATTTTTATCGGTCAAAAGTAAAAGTAATGTTTTACACTTGTTCCTATCAATTGAAAAATAACAATTCAACTTAAAACTGGTATTTTGTTTCTTATACCTAAAACCGGTATTTTGTTGGTATTTTGTTACTGGTATATTGTTTTGTTTCACCGCAAGGCCTCTTGTGGGCGAGTTTGCGCTTACACAATAGGCTATTATTGAAGCTATTCATGAACTTTAGATTAGCAAAGGATTAGATCCTGATTTAAACTTTTCTTGGTCGCACAATTTGCAGACTAATTGGCTACACCCTTGCACATGATTTTCAATAAATCGCTGTCAGGTGTTTTTCTATATATCTGGTAATCTTCATACCTTACGCCTATTTTCAAAAGTGATGATAAATGATCAGTCGATAACTTTTGGGTGATCACTATTCTATCTAACTCTTTGAGAAGTTAGTTTGTGAAAACTTACTCACATAATCAATCCTCTTCGAAATGAGCAACAACATGGATTTTGTAAGGGTGGATTGATTTCCACCAACCCCATGATCATAGTTTCTGACGTGCTCTGTGAAATTGAAAAAGGAAGCCACATTGACGAGGTCTATACGGACTTTAGCAAAGCTTTCGACCGGGTTGACCATCAAACTCTAGTATACAAGATTCGCAACTTTCTTATATCAGGGTATCTTCTTAATGGGCACCCGTCTTATCTTCACAATCGACCTCAGCTTGTTAAATTCTAAAACCACTTATCTAAAAAAGTTTTAGCATCTTCTGGAGTACCGCAAGATCCTCTGCTTTTTAACATTTTCATTTCTGATCTTCCTGAGACACTGCTTGGTATACCCCATATCTTTTATGTAGACGACATAAAAATCTACCACAGCGTAAAAACGCAATTTGTCGCAACTCTTCTACCATCCAAACTTCAATCTCTCGAACAGTGGTGCAATGAGAGTAACTTAAATCTCAACATTCACAAGTGCCATGTACACTGAAAAAACACATGGCGCCAGGCGCCATAATTTACAGACTTCTGGCGCCATGTACATAGTCGATTTAGGGATAGTGATAAAATATAGCGCCACACGCCATAATACATGGCGAAGAGTACATAGGAGCAGACGCTATGCTTATAGCCCCCACGCCATACACTATAGTCCTCCACGCCATGTACTATAGTCCTCCACGCCATGTATATGGCTTTGAGGACTATATTACATGGCGTGGAGGGCTATAGTACATGGCGTGGAGGACTATAGTACATGGCGTTGAGGATTATAGTATATGGCGTGGAGGACTATAATATATGGCGTGGAGGACTATAGTATATGGCGTAGAGGACTATAGTATATGGCGTGGAGGACTATAGTATATGGCGTGGAGGACTATAGTACATGGCGTCGAGGACTATGGTACATGGCGTGAAGGACTATGGTACATGGCGTGGAGGACTATAGTACATGGCGTGGAGGGCTATAAGCATAGCATCTGCTCTTATGTACTATGGCGTGTGGCGCTATATTTTATCACAAATCGACTGAAATTGACTATGTACATGGTGCCAGAAATCTATAAACTATGGCGTCTGGCGCTATGTGTTTTTTAGTGCACCAAATATAAATAAAATCCGGAACCTGAAACTTTCACATAAACTTCTTAGATACTCTATCAAAATTGGCACTCACTCAACTTATATACGTAGAATCAGCTCCTGCCTATTTTTTGGTCTGGGATCTCTAAAAACACGCTCCATTTAACTGGACCACCCATTTTCAATGGGGTTTAAATCATAGGAGCTACTAAATCATAGGCCAATCAATCCGCACATTACAAAAGTGCTCGTAAATCTCCTCATAAGTTTTCAAAGTTGGATGCGCCATATTGAACCTTAACATAGATGCATGAACCTTATCTGCGCATGCTCCCGGCTTTAGCGATTGTTCAACTTTTAAATGTGGAACGAACTTTGACTTGAATTGATTTTCTTATGACCGAATTTGTATCTACGCCTGTTTTAACTAATACAACTCAATGAAAGCAAACGCAAATTGAAAACTCTAAAAAATAAAGCCCTAGATACACTGCTGGTATAGTAGCCGTTATTGTAACAACTATATTCAAGCAGTTGAGCTAATAAACTGTCAAAGTCGAAGTAATATAGATTGGTGGCAATTATTTTGTGTTATAAATTGAACATGGATTTAGAAAGGGAAAAGTTGTTCCATTCGGTTTTATGTGAAAACAATTTGATACTTTTTTTTCAATTCTTGGTACATTTCTATTAATATATGCGAGTTCCTCCGGGCACTTCTGAATGCCACAGCATGAACCCGCCACGCATCAATAAACAGTCCTGTTTCGTTCGTCGATAATATTGTTCGCGGCTTCTTAATATGCTCTATAGTTAAAAAAAATAGTTTTGTAATTGTTTACACTAACTGAAATGACATTTCTTGCACTGGAATATTTAGTTATGGGTAGTGCCACAGACTGAAAAGTGGCGCTGTTGGCATGGTGTACTAGCTAAAATTATCGAATTTTGTGACGTCAAAACTATGAAGAGACTATATAATTTACCTGGTTAGAGGATAGTTTTAGGTGAAACACTGCTAGTATGTTCAATTCTATAGTATTTCAACCAGCAATGTATCTAGGGCTTAACACAGTAAACCAAAATTGTTTAACTTGTCCTTTCTTTAGTTTTGTCTCTATACGTCAAATTTTTCTTATTTTGGTCGTAATGTTGTTTTCACTTAATTTTCAAAGACCGAAAATTGATTTTACAAATCAATCAGAAACTTATTGAATAATTTCCCATCTCCCATCTAACACTTTTCGAGAAGCAAACAAACGAATTCACTCATAATTCTCTTAATATTGAGTAGCAGAATATGATCTCTGGACAATCCAATACCCAGGCCCTCTCAAAATCAAATGGATGCGTGAACCTTAATATTTCTCCGGAAGTCCTTATGTAAATGTGCACATTGACATTTTTCATCCACTATAAATTTCATCCTCAAAGTAATAATTAAAATCACTAGTCACCACTTTCCAACCGAGAAATCTTTAGTAATGGGCTCAAAAACGCCAAACTGTTTGCAAAAAACGTTTGGCTGCAAAAAACGAACGAACATTTTGCCCAAATAACGACAAACATTTTTTTTAAAAAGATCATTTTTTTTCTAAAAGAAGAACAACATATCTTAAACGAACCGTTTTTGGGAAACGAATAATTTTTCTACAACGAATAGTTTTTCTAAAATCAATCGTTTTTCTAAAACAAACCTTTATTCTACAATGAATAGTTTTCCTATAACCAATCATTTTTCTAAAATGAACAGTTTTTCTAAAACGAATAGTTTTTCTAAACGAACCGTTTTTATAAAACGAACTGTTTTTATAAAACGAATTGATTTTCTATAACGAATCGTTTTTCTAAAACAAATCGTTCTTCTTAAACAAATCGTTTTTCGTCTTTCTAAAACCAATCGTTTTTCGTTTTTCTAAAAAGAACCATTTTTATAAAATGAAATGGTTTTATAAAACGAATCGTTTTTCATTTTTCTAAAACGAATTGTTCTTCGTTTTTCTAAATCAAACCGTTTTTCGTTTACGTAAAAGAACTGTTTGGTAGTGGAAAACAGTTTGCAAATGAAAATTTGTTTCTCAGCGGCAAACTGTTTGGTAGAGAAACAGTGGCGGCAATTTGTTTCGTATCGGCGATTCGTTGCGTCTCGGCAGGCTGGTTTTTAACGACAAACTGTTTTGCTATGGAAAACTGTTTAGCTGCGGGAAATAGATGTTCAAAGGCAAAGTATGAAATGAATAAACGTATATAATACAAGGGGCATTTCACAACGAAAAAAGTTGAGGCTCTGGATTTCGTTCAAAATGTGCATAATGGTACTTCTAAAGAATATGATCGTGGGTACGCAATTTTTCTTTTCTATGAGGTTTAGTTGCCGAGCTTTGGGCTTTTAAATAATTGACAAAATTGATGAAAGGTTTTTATGGAAGCCGATTCTGAGGTTCGAAAACAAATCGGAAAAACATAAATTATAATGAACGGTATAGAAAATTAACTGTTGCTTTTAATTTTGAAATTAGATTTGAAATATAAATTTTTTTTCCCTTATATTGGTAGGCCAATGTTAAATATTAGCATGGCAATAAGTTATATTAACGTCTTACAATACTTTATTGGTAGCCTAATATTAAATATTTACATGGCAATAAGTTATACTAACGTCTTACGACACGCGGTGTTCCCAAGAAGTCTCCCATCTAAGTACTTACCGCGCCCAATACTGCTTAACTTCGGTGATCGGGTGAGAACCGGTTATTCCATTGTGATATTGCCGTATTAAATATTAACATCATAGCATACAATACTAGCATTGTACTTCGTTGTTTCACCATCAACTTCACCACCCTTGGTTAATACATTTATATTGGCATAGTAATATATTTATGTTAAGATGTTAAAACATTTTGTCAAAATATGTTTACAGATGTTCTTAACATAATAAGTTAACAGCCTTTATAAATTATAAAGTTAAACTGCCAATATAATATTGTAACTTCCTAACATAACAAATTGAGCTGTTAAAATTATGTATTAGTGACAATGCTCTACTATAACAATATTAAGATATTAATATATTGATTTCGGTCATTTCTCAGCGTGCACAAATAACGCCCCATGTACAGGATGCAACCAATGTGGCCTCTAGCTGTAAATAATACTAAAATACCTACTATCATCAAGTACTTCAATCATTGACAATAAGGTTTCAATGCCAAAAAACCAAATCTTCCAATTAGAAACACCCATTAAATTTTTAGGCTTCTGCGGATACCAAATGATGGAAAAACTCGCAGCGACATAAAAACCCTTGAAATTCGGATTTATTGACAAAAAAATAAAATGGACGTTTATGAATCTGAAAGATAAAAATTTTAAAGCCATTCAAGGCATGGATGCTAGGTATAAAAATCAGCCCAGCTGCGGGCTATTGCAGAATAACCATTAGGAAATTATGTTTCAACTACACTAACCTCAATTTCAAAAACACCAACTTTATCCAACATTTAGAAAGATCAACTTACTTTGAAAGCCTAAACCTCGAAAAAACACAAACTTTAAAAAATATGTTAAAAGATTACCCAGATATAATTTATAATACTGGAGATAAATTAACAAAACCAAAAACACAAAATTAAGCTCACAGATGACGACTCTATCCATGCTTGACTTTATACATTTCCAGTTATACACGACAAAGAAATGATGCGATAAATATGATGCGAACATAAACCATTTTACTAACCATGAAAAAAAAAAATTATGCATTTTGCATTTCGTAAAGATCGCATTTCGCTTACAAAATCAATAAAAAGTGGAATCAACTTGTGTTGCGTAATTTAATATTCAAATTTCAGACCACATTTCAGTGCAAGATATTGCACTGACGAAAATCTGGCAAGTCACGTAGGCGCGAAAAAAGACAAATCAATTAAAGAAACGCAGATTAAGCTTCTCTGATCGCTTTTCTAAAGTGCTGAAATGGTATACCTTTTACTTTGATTGTAAATTTGAAAAACATTCAAGGCTATGACTCATAAATGCCCCGTTTGAATCCGTCAACTTGAGTAGATCCGCCAAAGCCAGTCGACAATTCAGTCCGAATATTGTTGGTGAAGAGGTTTTCTTAAGCATATCTTGAAACTGCTAACCTACCAGATTGAAGCAGATAACGCAACCGCACTCTAGTAACAGTCTCTTGCCAAAAGCGGTGAACGCAAAAGGTGTTCGAAGCAGCTTGCTAGTAGAAAAAGTGAGCGCGAGTGACTATCTAAAACAAAGACAACAGAAAGGCGCGTTATTTTCAATCAATTGTAGAGATGTTACAATTCAGACACCCGAAACGTGCCATTAAAATATCCGTACTTGTTGCGCTCTTCACATTCAGCTCTTTTATACTTGGACAAAATCAGAGTAAGTAGTACACCCGTAATACATCACTACATCCGCTCAGAAGTGTGCATGATTTCGTTGGGATATTCGAAAATACACTTGAATTTTGAATTGATTTCCAAGAGAGGGTGTATCGTTCACTCAAGATGTAATACCTTCCCTGTTCCCGGCTAAGAAGGGCTGTGTTGTGTTCCAGGTCATTGTATCCGCCGCTTATATAACGTGCGTTTTTTTTGCTCCGGTGCAGAAAAGAATAGAACAATGGCGCAAAAAAAGAATCCAGTACAGTACAGCCGGTGCATTCGCTAAGATTGCTATAGGCTGTTGTATTCGCTGTGGTAGCGAAAAACAGTTGAAAATAAAGGGAGAAAATAATGAGTATAAGCTACCACAATGGATAGAAAATATAGAAAAAACTAACAGAAAATTACCTCTTTTGACTTTCTACGCATTATGAGGACTTTTTCTAATATCCGAACTACCAAAACATTCAACATAACCTTGAAAATTCAAAGGCACCTCACGGTAAAAAAAAAGGCAACTTCTTATGAACTATCAGCACATTGTATAGTTCAGCACATGAACTACCGATGCAGAACAGAATTCTATGCCAGTGAATTCACTGGGACAGAAGTGTTGTTGTTTCCAATGCATCTGTTCTGTTCTGGATAGAGGAGCAAAAAAAAAGACGCCTAATTTGTTTATCTAGCATGCAGAACACTTCAATCAATCACACTTGAAAAACAAAACACAAAACAATCACACTAGACCAAGGGGGCCAAACCATGGCGCATGCGCCAAATGTGGCGCATTAAACTGTTACAAGTGGCTCAAAGTGGTTTGTCGCCAATTTTTACTAATTTTCGAAGAAAATTAGTATTAAACTCGTTTCACCGAAAATTAATATTTCTTTTTTTCGCCAATTTATACTAATTTTCGAAGAAAATTAGTATTAAACTCGTTTCGCCGAAAATTCATATTTCTTTATATATATATATATATATATATATATATATATATATATATATATATATATATATATATATATATATATATATATATATATATATATATATATATATGTCAGCAAAATGGTTAGGAGAGATAATCTCTGGAGTGGCCGATCCGATTGAGCTGAAATTTTCGGAGGACGTAGATGTATATATGTAGTAAGTAGGTCCATGACTTTATAAAACTCAGATACCCTAAACTTTTTGGAGGCGGCGAGCGTTTAAGTGAATTTCGAGGTACTCCTTTATTTCCAAGCAGTGTAAATTTTTGTTGAAATAAATACTTGGGAATGAAAACTTATTATGTTTCAAGCTTGTTTTGTTTCAAAGTAGATACTCTAACAGAATGCTTCTTTATATTTTCAACACCTGAGTGCTCTAATTCAATTAGTGTAAACTTTTAATTTATCTGTTCGTCCTAGTTTCGACTGTTTACAATTACTGGATGTGCATTAGTCCGTTCACACTGAGGTAAAATCAAGCAATTTCAATTAGCTGGTCGATTTGACGCTAAAGAAACCAGATTTATCAGACATTTGTCTTAAAATTAAATGCTGATTATAAATTGTACATAGTTGAAACTAATAAACATGTTAAATTTATATGGAATTGTACTTGTGGGATGATTGAAATTAAAAAATTACTGCTAAGTGGTGTCGCAAGTATGCACTGATTCTCGTCAGACATCAGCTCATAGTGCATACCTGACTGATGTGACCATTTGCAATGGGAGATAATTATTACTACTGTTCGAAAAAGAACATTAGTATTAAAATCACTTTGGCCAAAAATTAATATTGCAAAAAATTTCAGTGAAAAAATCTCAGGAACGCGCCATCCGATTGAACTGAAATTTTCAGGATACATTGATGTACATACATGCATAATAGTCCCAGGTCTTACGAAAAGCTAATAATCTTTAACTCTTTGGCGCCGACGACCATTTTAGTGATATTTTAAATACAACTATTATTCTGTCTACAAATAAAATTTTAGGCGTGTTCTTAATGCGAACATAATAATACTTTCAAAATTTTAAGCCCTATGTGTGTGCCAAGCCCCTAAAATAAGATTGGGAAAATTTTAAATTTTTTGAATTGCGAAAACTTTTGACCACATTATCCGTTCATTTAGAAACTTAAAGGACATATTAATATTGCGAAGCACGTACTAGCAATCTTGCAGCTACGGGAAACGTTGAAAGTGAAAAATTTCAAACCATCGACTTTCCCACAAAATTTTCGTCTTTTACAGTGAAAAACAGCTCGTATAGAAATCTTATGCTTTGTCTATACAACCAAAGCAAAACTTTTGAAATTTCACATCAGACAAGAACGGTAACCCTTCTCCGATTCACCTATACTTTAAGCATCATAAGCTAACCGACCGAAAAAGAAACACGACAACTCACGGATCAATTATCAGATTCAATTGAAATTCACAGAATGTATTACTATTGGTGCTATTATTATTGGTGCTTTCAGCTATGGTAGTTTTGGTGTCTTGTGTTTTGAAAATTCGCTCAGAAAAATAAAGCTTTTTACTCTACAATTTCTAGTGCAGTCATGTGTGATTTCATATAATATATGGAACTTATTAAAGCCATTATTCAGAAGAAATCTGGCTACAAAAAACCATGTTAGGGTTGCCAGCAATTCTTGGTTCTGCATTTATTTGCAATATCTTTGTAAGACGATTTTATCGTAAAATTTTAAAACGGGGATGTCTTGTAATGACAGTAAACAACAAATACTAAGTTTTCGAAAATTTGAAAATCATTGCGACTGGTAACCCTATTATTTATGTTACAGGAGATGCTGCTTTCGAAGTTTTGTATTGTTTGACTTTCCTAAATCTTGAAATTCATACAAGTGGTAGCCCTGAAAACCTTTCCACCCTATAAATTTAAATGCATTGGTGAAATTAAAGTGGTTTTGCACTCGAGATAGGTTGGAGGACGTGTGGTAGAATATGTACTCAAAATCTGCACGGTTCTTCTATTGTTCATCGAACAGTAGTATTTCTAGCGGTTCAGGTGCGCTAGAGTTTTTTCATTTTTATTTACGTTAGTTGTTATAAATTTTAACATCACATCCACAGAACAAATCCAATTATAGATTAGACAAAAAGAAAAATGCATATATAAATACATATATAAGAAAAAGAAAATAGCATGCAAACTAAGAAAATTAATAAATTAAGAATGGAGTAGTAATACAAAAAAAGAATAAAAAGCTAACCGACCGAAAAAGAAACAAACAAATTGAGTAAATTAGGACATATTCCGAGAATATGAAAAAACGTTATTATTAAAAGTATTTTTAAACACAGATAACGTTTGAGGCAGCAGACCACGGTAGAGGCTATTGTACTGACGAGGCAAACATAAAAAGAGGGAATAAATAGGTGTCGGTACGGGCAAAGTTAACATTAAAGTTAAATAATGTTCTATTAGGACGGCCCGATTCTCTTACATAAAGTTTAATGCTGGGGTCAACCAATATACTGCCGTTAAAACGTATTGAATATCAGAAAATAAATCTAAACCAAATTATCGAAATTTTTTCGCTTTGTTTGATGAACGCTAGACAGTGCGACCGATAAATGAAAAACCCCTTTCGAGTGCTCTTGAACTTACCATTGAAGCAAAAACAGCATCTTGGGGAAAAAACTAGTTTTTGCGAACATAAGGATAATTTTGCGGGAGCATCATTTAATGGCAGGGTTGCAAGAAGAAAGCCTTTAGTCAGTAAGGCTAATTGCCAAAGAAACTGGATTTCGCTAAAAAGTACGGTAAAAAGAATTTTTCGTTT
>OZ022265.1:63665983-63695983 GCA_963978885.1 Nemotelus pantherinus
ACAAACTCTGAGGTAACAACATAAAATCTTAATTTGTTGTCGAACATAGTCCCAAGGTCGTTGACGCAGGCAAGAGAAGAGAACACATGAGTATCCAACGAGTAACGGAATACAATAGGCTGAGTTTTATAGGAAAAAGGCAGTCTTCTACATTTCTTTGCATTCAGAAGAAGCTTGTCTTCCTTTCGAAAATTTTAAGGGTGGATTAAAGAAGGTTACAGTCTTCAATGGACCTTATGGTCAAAAAGAGTATCACATCATCGGCATTAAATAGGCATTCACAAGAAAAAAGCGGCGACAGATCATTCACTTAAACCAGGGAGAGCAGAGGACGCAAAATAAAGCCTTGTGGAACACCGGCTCGAGGTCCGAAATGATGGAACATACAGGAATCATACCGAACATAGCAAGATCGATCGCATAGCTATGATTCTTTTCCTTTAATAATGTACAAAGAAAAGCCAAGCCACACATATATATATATATATATATATATATATATATATATATATATATATATATATATATATATATATATATATATATACATATATATATATATATATATATATATATATATATATATATATATATATATATATATATGTATATATATATATATATATATATATATATATATATATATATATATATATATATATATATATATATATATATATATATATAATACGGGAATATACGGGAAGTCCGGTAATTTGGTGATTGGTTATTTACCAGGAATGAGGTAAAGATTTTTGTTTACATGCCTGCCCTAGGCTCAGGCTAACCTGCTGAGTCATTAAAAATGACACAGAATCATTCATCACTCAATCGAAGAAGCATGAGCAAATGATGCTTGTGGATGCAGTGCAGTCCACTGCACTGCATTTAAATTTAGAACTCATGTGATTCTGTGTAGCAATTTACATTCATTGGACTGCAGTGCAGTGCACTGCATCGTTTAGGCTAATTTATAAAAACACTGCATCGGTTGACATTTGTTTGAAAGTATTTGGCCAGGCAACAGCTATTTAAATTGAGGCGGGAATGCCGTTCCAGGCATTAAATTGTAAATGGACGAAAAACAGATACAGAAAATCTAAATATCAAACCTCCACAAATTAATTTGGCATTAATTGTGAGAACACAGCATTGCTTTCAAGTGCATTACAATGCGTGCACTGCATCGCAATGTGTTTCTTGCTTCAGAATCAATCATCGCTCAATCGAAGAAGAATCCACATTCATTTGCCAACAGCGCATACAATTGTATCCGCATACATAAGTATGTGGAAACAACGGTCTACACTAGTAATTTTCACATAGTTTTGTATCTGCATACAAAAGTATGTGCTAATTTCAAGTGTGGACCGTTGTTTCCACATACTTATGTATGCGGATACATTTGTATGCGCTATTGCTCGAAAATGTATCTACAATTAGTGCATACTTTTCATTGATTTTCATGGCAAGGGTAAAATGTATCTGCAGATGTCGCTGCAGTGTGGACCATCTTTTGGCAAATACTTATATATGCGCATACATAAGTACCTGTAGTCTGGACGGGCTATAAGAGTTAGAATTTAGTGGCTGCTAATCAAATTATTGCGATGAAATCAGGTGAATTAAAAAGTACAGCAGTTTTTCTCTGTCACTAAGTTACATTTGAAGAAATTATTTGACAGGTTCGAACCTAGCTATAAGCTGTAAACACATAACAGCAGGAGGCGTGAATGCCACAGTTGAATTTGGTGAATCACAATGCAGCGACAATGTCGCTGTCAATGCAATCAAGGCTCCAACCAAATTCATTTTTTTTTCTTTTGTATTGCTAAATCCTGTTGTACGAGGATTAGGTTGGCTTATCACAATACACATCAGCCATCGCTTGTCTATTCCACCAGACCATTCAACCTAATTCAAACAGAGTTATTTCAACCTAGTGGTGATGCCAACCTATGGTAGTTGCCGCTGGGGCAAATTCGGCCGCAGCCATTGTGCGCGTTACCATACAAAACAGTGCATTCTAATTTTTTGACAGCACTTTGCCGCAAACCATTGCGTTTGCCGCAGGGGAAGAGCTATAGGTTTGAAGGTTGTTTCAAAATCATGAGATTCTATTAAAACACGTCTTAGTGTTTGCCTAAGGATGAATATTACAGACGCTAGGCGATTGAAAAAGCAGATAGGTCATCAAAAATTACAAAACTGTCTAACAACGTTACAGCTTACACGATGGCATATAGCAGTTTATTTTCGAAACACCCTATATATATATATATATATATATATATATATATATATATATATATATATATATATATATATATATATATATATATATATATATATATATATATATATATCTATATATATATATATATATATATATATATATATATATATATATATATATATATATATATATATATATATATATATATATGCATGTATATATATATATATATATATATATATATATATATATATAGATATGCATGTAGATATATATATATATATATATATATATATATATATATATATATATATATATATATATATATATATAAATATATATATATATATATATATATATATATATATATATTTATATATATATATATATATATATATATATATATATATATATATATATATATGTGTGTATATATATATATATATATATATATATATATATATATATATATATATATATATATATATATATATATATATATATATATATATATATATATATATATATATATATATATATATATATATATATATATATAGTTGCGCCCATCGAGGATGGCGATTCTGGGGCATAGCTCTTCGTCTGATAGATCTCCACTTGGGTTGCTGTGATCTGAAATCACCAAAAACTACTGCATCGTTTCAAAACGAAAAGTGCATTTAAGCCAAATTACATGAAATCGCGTGGGGTCGGTAAAGGTAGGTATCCATATGTTGCATTTCTTCCGTATCGTATCCCTGTTGCGTATCATTCACTAAACGGATACGGTGTCCACACTACTCAATATTCCATGTATCATCAATACGATCCGTTGCAAAATGCTCGATACGCAGCTGCAACGCTTTTATTCACGAATCTATAGTGTACAACGCAACGTGTCGACACATGACTCCACTTAGTATCGTATGATTCCTTGCACAAAATGTGATATCGTCGATATACTTCAATAAATTGAAGAATGTTTTCTTTATTCCACTCCATTATCTATGCACTGCACTACAATATCGACAAGTTAACGACTCAAATGTCAAATCATGCAACGCGACTTGTGCAACGCAAGCTGTCCAAATATGATTCGAGAGCGTATCGTTTCATTCCTTTGATGCGACGGCAAGAAACCGCCAAATGACCGATCGAGTTCGTTGCGTTTCTTTGTATCAAATTTTGATACGCAACGAAGATACGTTTGTCGTATCCGCTGATAAGCAACGGTGATGACGATACGCGAAAATGATACATATGGATACATACCTTAAGATTGTCTTGTTGGCGATCCAATATATCCACGCTCTTTCTCATCTGAGAAAGCGTCATCAAGTCGGTGCATTGATTGCAAGAGTCCCAGTCCGCTGTTGTATTTACAGAAAATATTAACCAAACAGTTTGTGGTTTGGAAAGAAGAAATTTACAGAGCGAACTGCATTCCCGCAATAAACATTTGTAGGGAAGCATTTTCTTTTTTTAATTAAATATTGTGATTGGTCGTAGTACGCGAACACACTTATGTCATGGCTGACCGAATGACCTATTTACATTCGGTCAGCTGTTAGATGGACTCAGCTGCTATGTGAATCCAGCTGTTATTTGGATTCAGTGAGCAGTGTGGACTTGGTACTTAGTGTAGATCCCAACCCAGGGTCCACTTTACAATGTTGCCCCAGTGAAACCCAAAACGAGTCAGAAGGCGGATCGTTGAAACGGGGTTATGAAAATAACGGGGAATTGAAAATTTTTTGGGTTGGAGACAAAAGGGATATTGACAGCGCAAGTGAACGGGCGCAAATTTTGGGAAAAGTGTGGACAAATTATTGGGAATAAAGAAAATTTGAATTTGTTTAAGTGAAAAGAGAAAAAAAAGTGACAATCTAAATATACAACGTAGCAAATATTGGTATTTACCGGGAAAATTAAAAGTGCTCAATTGGTGCTGCATCGAATATATTCGCTCATACCAAAAATCGATTCAGAGTGGATATAAGGAAAAAAAAATTGTTGTTCAAAGCTGAGTTATTCGTGTTGGCGGTAAATAGGGAATTTGTACGGATGAAATAAGCAAGGATCGTCATGAAATATGATGGGGTCGTCACGAGATAAGTTCGTTGTTGGGCCTTGGGATATTTCTCTGTTTTCTTGTATCGACGCAGGGTCCTTACAAAGCGGCGAGGCCGCAGTTATTGATGGCACCATGTCAAAGCTAACCTTAGACATTTGCCGTGCTTGAATTATGCTCCGCAAGAATAACCTCGCTAGCAGAGACTCAATAGAATAAAAGTGTATTGCACGCTTACTCAAATGAATCTATCTTCACAATATTCTTACCACTCCTTATATACGATTTTTACAAAACATTACAAACATAACTTAACCTATTTTATGATCTAAACTCAGCATGCCCTGAAATAAATCAATAACACATAAATTTCCCATGACACAATAATCTATATGAATCACATGTGTTCAACTTTCACACGCTACACTTGACCAACATTTCTAGCGCCACTCTATCAACACGTACAAGATTTATTGCCATGTGCGCTTATTCACACTGTAACCAAAACATAACATATTTGGATCGCGTGCCATAGTGACACATAATTTATTATCGATCGCAATATGACTCTGTACTGCATTTGAATATACCATATGGCATGGATATTCACGGTCGCTACTCGGAAACCTGATATGGTTAGTTGAGCACAAGTGTATAGCATAGTACTTGACCTACATAATACGTGTGGTCTGCTATTACGTAGACGATATGAATGAACTACATGGTGTTCTATTTTGACTTGTTTGTTTTGCTTTGATTTATTTCATGCACGTGATGGTATATCATTACACTTTTACCCTTTTTTTTTGATTAGGGTTCATTTGCAACAAAAAAAAAATGAAAACTAATCACAAACATTAGGTTCAATAGTCCCAGAAGGGGTTTTTATAATAATATTCTCTTATCTTTAGTCACAACAAAGTTTATCATTCTTAATGTACTTTAAAATATAACAAAATTTCTCTATTTGTAGGTTTAATATTTTTCTTTTATGGTTCAATATTTTTTTTTATTTACAATAATGCTTACTTAGCTTAACTTAACATAATGCGTATCATTCTGAACGTTTTTATTACAAAATTTTTATATGTAGGTTCATATATATATATTTTTTTTTTTTATTCAAGTACATTGTCGTTTATGTTACATGTGTGGTAAGGTTTTAATCTGTTTTTATGTACTAATTTACGGTTTCCTGCTATGTCTAAAGTGACATTACAGTGATCCATGTCCAATACTCTATATGGACCTTTATATGGTGGTTGATGTTTCTTTCTATTTTCATTTTTCAAAAGTACGAAATCTCCTATTTTAGGATTCAAAGAATGTATATTTGTTTGGTTCATTGTTCTTTTGATTTTAACTTTTTCAATCAAACTTCGTGCTCTATTGATCGACATCCTCAATCTTGCCTTTAACTCGTTGGCATAATTATCTAAATCGTAAATTACATCTTGACTATCAACTATGTCATTTGGTAAGTATGGAAGTTTACCGAAAATCAATTCAAATGGAGTGTAGTTTGTATCTACATTTGGGGTTGTATTATACGCAAATGTGTAATATGGAACCCATTTGTCCCATTGTTGGTCATCAGCAAACGAATACATATACTCGTTTAGTACTCGATGATTCCTTTCTACTACTCCTAAAGTCTGGTGGTGATATGGTGTTGAAAAAATTGGTTTTATTTTTAGCAAATCACAGATGTTGCTCATAAGCTTATTTGTAAATTCAGTACCTAAATCAGACTTGAGTACTTTGAAATGTCCATACTTTAATATAAACTCATTAACTATTCCTACAGCTATGGTTTGTGCTTCTTTATTCTCTATTGGGAACGCTACTACAAATTTAGTTAGTTCACATTGTAAGGTTAATATGTATCTATAGTTATTAGATATTCTTAGTGGACCTACGGTATCTATTTGTATTATTTCAAAACTCGTAGTTGGTGTGTCGGTTTTCATCATTTCTTCTTTTGTGTGTCTCACCTGTTTGTTTATTTGACAAGGTGTGCAATTCTTTATGTGGGATTTAACCATACCGTTCATGTTCTTCCAGCAATATCTTTGTTTTAGCTTTAACAAAGTTTTGCGAATTCCTAAATGTCCTCCGTGCGGTGAATTGTGATATTCTTCTATTAATTTCACCTGTTCATCTTTATTCGTTATTCTAGCGGGCGGCTTGTATATCATTATTCTTAGCTTCATATGCGCATTATCTTTACCTTTTCGTTGCAACAGGTTAAATACTTTCTTAAATTCTTCTTTGTCTATAGACTTCAATATAACATCATCACTTGATAATGAGAGTTCTTGGATTTTGTTACGTCTAGCAAAATCTAATAGTTTCTCCATAATCAAAACGTATTCTGAATGTGGATTATCACTATTATTCTCATTACTTTTGTGTCTGCGGGTACCCCTATTTATTGTTAGCTTTGCATTAACGGAAACTGGTTTCACGTTAGATATATCGCTACAATATACTTTTACAATATCTTTCGTACGTACGATATCAATACTTTTATTTTCATCATTGCGCAGGATAAATTTTAACTTCATAACACCGGTGATATCCGACAAGCTAGTGCAATCCCAACAATAGAATTGATCAGGTTCTACTTTTACGTGGTTGCTTTTGCTGCGGGTTTCTTGCTTTTTATCATCTGTTTTCTTTGCCATGCCCCTTGTAATTGCTAATAGTTTACGCTTTGCTGTTTCATCTGTGACTGGAGGTATCAATGCTTTTAAAGAGTCAGAATCCAACTCAATTCTTGACAAGGCATCAGCATCCGTGTTCATGCTGCCTTTCTTGTACACAATCGTGAAATCATAATCCGATAAGTCAACTCTAATTCTAGTGAGTTTTGATGAAGGATTTGCATGGGTGAATAAAGATACTAGTGGTCTATGGTCTGTGACAACTACGAACTTTCTTCCGTAGAGATAGGGTCTGAAAAAGTTTATGCCCCAATGTATGGCTAAAAGTTCTTTTTCTATGACTGGTTTGTTGATGTCGTGCTTTGCTAGCGACTTGCTTGCATACGAAATTGGTAAATCCTGTCCAATTTCACCTTGCGATAATACAGCGCCTAATGCGTAATTAGATGCATCAGTTGTTAAAATGAATGGTTTTTCGAAATTTGGATACTGCAAAATTGGTGGCTCAATTAATTTATTCTTAAGTGTTTCATACGCTTCTTGACATTCTTCGGTCCATTCAAAAGTAACGTTCTTTTTCAATAACGAGTTCAAACTTTTGGCAATTCCGGCAAAATTCGGAATAAAACGCCTGTAGTAGTTGCAGAACGCAACAAATCTGCGTACTTCATCTGCACATTTCGGAACCGGATAGTTTCTGATCGTCTCTAACTTAGATGGGTCTGTTTTAACACCTTCACTGGTTATCAAATGCCCTAAATACACTACTTCCGATTTCAAAAAGTGACACTTCCCAGGGTTCAACTTCAAGTTGTACTGTCGCATTCGCTGTAACACTTTGCGAAGATTGTCATTGTGGTGTTTGACACTGCATCCAAAAACTATGATGTCATCTACGTATAGGAATGCCTCATGACTTAAACCACTCAAAGCTATCGTCAACATTCGTTGGAAACTGTTGGACGAAATCTTTAATCCAAATGGTAGTCTCTTGAATTGATAGTGACCATCACTGGTCGAAAACGCGGTGACGGGTCTAGATTCTTTCTCAAGTTCGATTTGGTGGAATGAACTAGTCATGTCCAAAGTTGAGAAATACTTCGCTCTACCGAGTCTATCTAGAACGTCTTCCAATCTAGTCAAAGGAAACTTATCATTGATGATTTTGTCGTTCAATCTACGAAAATCCACTACAAGTCTCCACTTAGCTTTACCATCTGAAGTCTTCTTCGGTACAACCAAAAGTGGTGAATTGTATGGGCTTACTGACGGTTCGACAATATCATTGTCTTCTAAGTCTCTAACTTGTTGTAATATTTCTTCGTTTTGAGCTTGAGGTAGCCTATAATTCTTAATGTAGACCGGACTATCGTCTGCCATCTGCAGCTTTTGTCTGTAGAAATTGTTTGTTGTCAACTTCTCTTCCTCCAAGTGAAAAACATCTTGATATTCTTTGATTATCTCAAGCAAACTGTCCATAGATCTTTTGTCCAAATTATCTTTATCTATAACTCCCAGCAGTTTCTCGAAACGTTTCTGATCATCTCTCTGTCGTTTTCCTGCATATACCTTGTAGTTCTTTAGTGGTTCAACCTCTATGTTGAAGTTGTTTATGACTACATCTCTATCAGTTGTGTTCAGAACCTTTACGTGTCGAACGCCTTTGGCTGGTATAATAGTGTTTCCGATGAAAACACCCTTCTCAATTTCTGCGTTCAGCACGATGCTATCCTCATCGATGCTTACATTTACCGGAACTATTGCTTCAGTTCTCGCGGATATATTAATTCCCGAATGGTTCTGACGTTTTGTATCCATGGGTAATACAATTTCCTCATCTGACACACTAAAAGAAATGGTGAATGTTTCATAATCAATTTTACTCATGAAACTAACTAATAAATCTCTACCGATAATACCGTCTGTACTAATCGGAAAATTGTCGTCTACAATGTGAAATAGTTCTGTTATCCTTTTGTTCCCAATTAATAAGTTAAATTTCGAAGTACCTAAAGACGTAGTTACTTCCTTAGTAATACCAGTTAACTTAATTTTATCCTTGCTATTCACTCTATGTTCTAACGCCTTAAATATACCTACTTTACAAATTGATACGTCTGCACCCGTATCTATTAAGAACGATAGTTGTCTATTCGCTCCATCATTATAAATTCTTACGTAATTCGTGCAGCCATCAGTTATTCTGTAAATTTTACATTCCTTACTCGTGTTATTTATTCCGGGAGGTTCCTCATTTCCTCTCCGGAACCTAGGACGTTTCCCTGGTCCGAAATTACGTGTATACTTCTATTATTGTTATTGCGGTGATTACTATGGTTGTTGGCATATCTGTTATTCCTACGGTGATTATCTCTGTTATCATTATTATCCCTATAATGATTTGATCTGTTATCTGTTTTTCTATTAAAATTTCTATGGTTATCGTATCTTTTATTCCTAAAATCTCTTCGACTGTCTCTATCCCTATAACCATTGCTATTTCTATCATTGCCATTGTTTCTGTATCTTCGATCACGGTTATTCCTATTATTTGCAAAGTTGCCGATATGCATTACGCTACTCGTAGCTTGAGATTCTAATGTCTCAATTTCTTGCGCTAATGATACTGCCTCAGCAAAAGTTTTGGGCCTAGCTGAAAATATTGTGCTTTTCAGCTGGTCGTTAAGTCCACTTTTAAAGATAGTGAGTGCATAAGTATCGTTCATTTGCGCGATAACTTTCTTTTCTGGTTCTGTAGCCTGATTACCTAGCCCTTGTACCTGTAATTGATTGAGCTCATCAACCAAAGATAAAATCTTATCTTTATATGTAGTAACAGATGATCTGTTCTGACACATGTTACTGAGCATAGAATGAATCTGTGGTACTGTTTTATTGTTTCTAAACCTGCTAGATAATTCATCTTTTAAAGATTCAAAAGTGCTGATTGAGGTGTTAATCAAAGATAATCTCACATTCGCGGTAAGCTTAACTTTAGTGACGAAATCTATGAGTTGAGTTTTTCCTGAAGCGGTTAATGTGGAATTTAGTAATTCTACTATCTTCAAAAAGGATTCTAATTCCTTATACTTTCCCTCGAAAGTAGGAATTATTTTTATGGCAGTCTCTAGACTAAACTCAGACATCTTGGCTTTGTCTTCTAGTACTTGTAAACTAGTCTCTAATTCTTCGGTGATGTCGCACTCTTGTTGGACGTCTTCCGCAGAATATCCTTGTTTACCAAGCTGTAGCCAGATTTCTCCCTCCAATATCGCTGATACCGCTTTGAACTTTAGTTTTATATCTAAAACCTCAGAGCTTTCGTCATTAAAATTGCTGATTGTTTTCCTAAATTTTCCTTTACGCGCCTGTAAATCGTTCAATTTTTCTTTTAAAGTTTCAAACCTATATAAATTCTTCGAACTTTTTCTTAAATTTCTCAAAACCTGTTCGTTTTCCAAGATTAAACCTTCTAAAGTGTCCATACATAATTATTGTAAGACTGGGATTTTGTAAGAAAGAACCGTACATTCATAAATAAAAGTTTTTAAAATTCATGTATCAAGACATATATATTGTTTTAATCATTGCTATACATCTATACTCCTATTTAACCTCTTAGCTACATACTCCTTATTCTTTTTATTGTAAACATAGAATATTCCTAATACTATACAGAAAATTGCTGCTGTTGTTAAAGACTGTTGATACTCCTGTATCACTGTTACCTCCTCAGTCGAGCAATTATTTCCCATCTTCTTTAAGTTCCCGTAGTCTCTTCCGGAAGTACTCTTTCTGCTGCCCAAAAGAAATTCGTACCAATCTGTGTAGTTCCGCTCGTTCACGCTTTAACTTTGTTTTCCTGCCTCCACGTGGCCGTCTTGGTTTGGAGATGGTGTCCAAGATATCTTTTTCAGCCTTCCTTTTGTTGAATTCTTCAATTCTCCTAGGTCTGGGTCCAAGTGTATTTATTGCTGTGGGCTTGTAGTAGGATGGTGTAGTCGACACTGGCTCAGGGACGTATTCTTCCCGTTCTAACTGTCCTTCTTCTTCTATGCAGCTGCCTGAATCTTCATAGTAGATTCCAGAGTTCCGTTCATCAGGATCGCCATGAAATAAGCAAGGATCGTCATGAAATATGATGGGGTCGTCACGAGATAAGTTCGTTGTTGGGCCTTGGGATATTTCTCTGTTTTCTTGTATCGACGCAGGGTCCTTACAAAGCGGCGAGGCCGCAGTTATTGATGGCACCATGTCAAAGCTAACCTTAGACATTTGCCGTGCTTGAATTATGCTCCGCAAGAATAACCTCGCTAGCAGAGACTCAATAGAATAAAAGTGTATTGCACGCTTACTCAAATGAATCTATCTTCACAATATTCTTACCACTCCTTATATACGATTTTTACAAAACATTACAAACATAACTTAACCTATTTTATGATCTAAACTCAGCATGCCCTGAAATAAATCAATAACACATAAATTTCCCATGACACAATAATCTATATGAATCACATGTGTTCAACTTTCACACGCTACACTTGACCAACATTTCTAGCGCCACTCTATCAACACGTACAAGATTTATTGCCATGTGCGCTTATTCACACTGTAACCAAAACATAACATATTTGGATCGCGTGCCATAGTGACACATAATTTATTATCGATCGCAATATGACTCTGTACTGCATTTGAATATACCATATGGCATGGATATTCACGGTCGCTACTCGGAAACCTGATATGGTTAGTTGAGCACAAGTGTATAGCATAGTACTTGACCTACATAATACGTGTGGTCTGCTATTACGTAGACGATATGAATGAACTACATGGTGTTCTATTTTGACTTGTTTGTTTTGCTTTGATTTATTTCATGCACGTGATGGTATATCATTACACGGAGCTGTAACTAAATTATTCGTGTTGGCATTTATACGGAGTTGCAAGTAAGTTTCTATACATTTGATGAGAGCGAAGCTGAAGAGGTCAAGGCGTTCAAGTATTGGACAAAGCCTTTTGGAATACGAAAGACGAAATAGGAATACAAAATGCATAAATCTTGTCAGAGCATTTCAAGACTTTTTATAGAGAAAAACAAATGTTAAAGTAATGGCAAAATCTCAATTTATTAACATAAAATTAAAAATGATAAAGTAATGGCAAATTTCAAATGATGCAGAGAGAAAAAAAAGGTAAATCTGTTAACGTTACTACATTGCATTTTATTTTAGAATTCTTACTCAGATATTTATGAAGTTATTTGGTGTGGGTGAGTCATGGTTTTGTTCTTATTTGATGAACAAATTTTATTAATGAATGTCTCAAATTATAGGTTTTTTAAGTTTTTTCTACGATTTTTTTTTAAGTTTTTATCTTAAAATTATAAATCCACTATTAATTCTCTGTCAAGATTAGTGTAAACCAGTCCCGGCCGGGTTTGGGGTTGGGTAAAAGGTATTCAAACTATCCACACCTAAATTATACTTATTTTTTATTCTTGGTTTCATTTGCATTATTAGTTGATTTTTTTTCTTTATTTGTTATTATTATTATATTATATTTATGTTTGGTTATTTATGAAATAATGAAATGGAGTAATTTTTTTACATAAAATAATGATTCCCTATCGGAGTTTCCTTTTTCTTACTGTATGTTTTATTTTGATGTTTGTTTATTTGTTTAAAAGTTATAAGTTAGCGTGCTGTAGCTAGAAGATCTTCTTCTGGCCCAAAGCTCACGCCGGACTGAGCTAGTCGGTAAAGTCGGAGCTGACGGCGACTCGAAAGAGCTCTGTTGATTGCAACAATATATATATACATATAATATATATATATATATATATATATATATATATATATATATATATATATATATATATATATATATACATATATATATATATATATATATATATATATATTTTTATATATATATATATATATATATATATATATACATATATATATATATATATATATATATATATATATATATATATATATATATATATATATATATATATATATATACTATCAATACAATTTCTTTCTTTGACTTTCTCCGAATCGGGTCACGCGATCATGCTGAAATTCTCACAGATTTTCTTTGTTTTGGTGACGGCAGGTGTTTTAGTGAGTTTACACTCTCTGAGTGAGTGAGTGTACACTTTTGTTTCTGTTCTTATCACTTTGAAATTCGTAAAATTCTTTCTTCCGAACAACAATTCAAAGCACTTAATTACTATGTACTATTAACATTTTATTTACTATGTACTATTAACATTTTATTTATTAACAATTCAAAAATTTGCACACACCAAAAAGGCAATTCACGTGATCAAATCAAGACCCAAATTTTAAGTGAGCGAAAAAATAACTGTAAAATGAAAACAATTACATTCCAACAAAAACCGTAAAAGTAAAAATTCCATTGGAATATCTTCGTGAAAAAACTGGAATTTGTGTGCATTCAATCTCGATCTTTCACGATAAATATGCCATCTATGGGCTAGCATCGGCGGGCTATTTTGAACATATCCAACAAGCGATGACATTCTCCCGGGCCTTGAAACGTTTCTACGTTTCTAAATGAACTGGGGATGTATTGCATTCGTTGACGATGACCATCCTGAGATCTAGGCTGAAAACGCGCCACCTCAACGTATTAACATGAAATGAAAAGTAGATTACTATTTGGTTAATGAAATTAGTTGATACTTGGGGTAGATCCATTCAGATTTGTTCCAGCTGCATTCTCGGCGGTTGTATTAATCCAATAGCTTGTGGTGGTTGATGTGTATGTTGCTCGTGGCATTTCCTCCTGACGAGCAATGCAACATCCCGCTACGAGGGGTTATTGTTAATGTGGCGCCCCGACTCGCCACCTCGAACATTAAGGAAAGTAAAAAGGAATGAGAAATTTCGAGAGAAATAGTGAATTCAGTGTCTGATCATGATATGGTTACCATAATGTTCTTATATGTTAGATTTTATATGTAGATTATGTATCTTTGTATGTATGTTCATTTTTCGTATGAGTTGTACTTATTGTTAGTTTTGCTTTTTTGTGTCGACAGTGTCCTTTTGTTCGGGTAGTAGGCAAACCTTGTGTATCGGCCGTCGTAGTGTAGAAGCGGCGGTTTTAATGTCTACTACTCGGACCAGGCCATCTGGCCCTGGATGGGTTTTGGTGATTCGGCCCATCAGCCATTTAAGTGGGGGAAGATGTTCGTCTTTGATGGTTACTAGCTGTCCGACCTGTAGATTTGTTTGTGTTTGTTGCCATTTCGTACGCTGTTGTAGCGTATGTAAGTATTCTGTCTGCCAGCGTTTCCAAAAGTCTTGTTGTAATTTTTGTACCAGAACCCATCGTCGCAGACCAATTGCATTAGCTTCCAGTAAATCATCCTGTGGAGGGGCGGTGATTGCGCGTCCAATCAAAAAAAAATTACCTGGTGTAAGTGGAGTTAGCTCTGTTGGGTCATCGGATAATGGACTTAGCGGTCTTGAGTTAAGACAGGCTTCGATCTGTGTCAACACGGTTGCGAAATCCTCATAAGTAAGGATGACATTGCCTACTACTCTTCTCAAGTGATGTTTTACCGAGCGAACTCCGGCTTCCCATAAGCCTCCAAAGTGTGGTGACGCAGGAGGGATAAACGACCATGTTATTCCATCCGTAGCTAACAATTCAGCAACTTCTGATCGAATCCGTTTCTGACTTGCCACAAATGTTTTCTCCAATATCGTTTTTGCTCCTATGAAATTTGTGCCACAGTCGGAATATATATTCTTGCAGAGCCCTCTTCTTGCAATGAACCGGCGAAGAGCGGCTAAGAGAGCCTCCGTGGTAAGATCGCTTACCACTTCCAAGTGGATTGCTTTGGTCGCCAAACAGACAAATAGTGCGATGTAGCCCTTGTACGTCTTCGTACCACGGCTCTTTGACATGCGTAGCGAAAAGGGTCCTGCGTAATTGATCCCTGTGTTTGTAAATGCAGGAGCTGGATTAATTCGTTCCTTGGGTAAGTTGCCCATCATTTGAGTGGAAGTCGTCTTAGGCAATCGGAAACATTTCACGCAATTATGTATGTAAGCCTTGACAGAGTTGCATAACTTTGGGGCCCAATACGTTTTTCAAATGCTATTGAGTGTGGCGGTTAGTCCTCCATGAAGGGTTCTGAGATGGTGATGTGCGATGATCAACCTTAAAAAATGACTTCCGTGTGGGAGAATTACCGGATGCTGTTCGTCAAAGGTGATTTGGGCCTTTTGTAATCGACCGCCAACTCTTAGTATCCCATATTGGTCCAAAAACGGTGTGAGAGCGTTGATTTTGCTATGCTTGTTGATTGTGCCATGTAATTTTAGAGCTGCGATCTCGTCGGTGTAGTTTTCTTGCTGAACAGTCTGGTACCAATATGTTGAAGCAAATTTCAGCTCGTGAGTTGTGAGATATGAGCAGCTATTGTTGGTCTTGTCTCGGGTGGAGTTATGAATGAAGCGGAGGCAGTATGCGGTTATTCGTATAAGACGGTTATATGAAGAGAACTTGGTGAGATCCAGTAGTTGCTTTGGACTTTGAATTTGTGTTGTTAACGCAGTTGGCTTTCGCATTTCTTGTGTCGTGTCATAAAGTTGTTCAGTGGGATCTTGCTGTGTGAATGTTTGTAGCCACATCGGTCCGCTCCACCACAGTGTGGATGTTGATAAATTGTCGGGAGTCATGCCTCTGGCTGCAAGATCGGCTGGGTTGTCGGAAGAGGTAATATGATGCCATATAGCAGTTGGAATTAGTCCATGTATTTGGCTTGACCGATTTGCCACAAAAGTCTTCTAATGGCAGGGGTGTTTGGATAACAATGCTAAAACTATTGTAGAATCCGACCAACAGTGAATCGGAAACTCTTGCAACTGCAGGATGGATACAATTCTTGCCATTAGTTTTGCCAATAACGAGGCGCCACATAATTCCAAACGGGGGAGAGAAACCGTTTTGATAGGTGCAACCTTGGTTTTGCTTATTACAATACTGATTTTCGGTTTTAATGAGCTTCCAGTGACTACTCTTAAGTACACTACTGCGGCATATGCCTGCTCTGAGGCGTCACAGAAGCCATGCAATTCGATATGCGTACTATCAGTAGTATATAGCCAACGAGGAACTTTTATGTGTTCTATCTGTGGTATATTGCTTCGGAATTGGTCCCACTTCGATTGAATCTGATTTGGAAGAATCTGATCCCATTCTATGTTTTGAAGCCAGAGCTTTTGTAAAAGTAGCTTCGCTGTAATTAAGACTGGAGCATACCACCCTAGAGGGTCGAATAATCTCGCGATGGTTGAGAGCATGATTCGTTTAGTAGGTGCTTCGTTGCGGGGCCCCGCGTCGGGCACCAGTAAGAATTTAATTGATAGTTCGTCACGTATCCGATGCCTATTTAATCCCAGAGCATTTACTGTTGAGGTGGCTGTGTCGCTTATTTCAATCGTCTCCGACTCCAATCGGTCCTTTTCGGGTACGTTTTGGATCACTGTTGGGTCGTTGGACGTCCATTGCCGCAGGCGAATACCACCTTGGCTAAGCAACTTGATGAGTTCTTGTTGCAGCTGCGTGGCTTGAGCTAAGTCTTCTCCACCACTCAGTACGTTATCGACATACAGTTCTTAGGATAATACTTTGGATTTGCTTTGGATTAATGCTTTGGATGCGAGTGGAAAAATTGAGCCGTCATCTTCCACCAATTGTTGGACTGCTCGCAAGGCCAAGAAGGTAGCTGAATTTACACCGAATGTGACGGTATTGAGTCGATAGTGTTGAATCGGCCCTGAAGGGCTATGTTGCCATACGATTTTTTGATAGTCTCGATCCGCGGGAGTAATTAGCACTTGTCTATACATCTTCTCCATGTCCGCTGAAAAGGCAACTCGATATATTCTCCACTGTGTGATGATATCTGGAAGATCCTGTTGTAGCCTGGTGCCAACGTAAAGCTGTTCGTTCAGAGAGTTTCCTCTGTCAGTCTTACAGGACGCGTTGAAGACGACTCGTACTTTTGTGATGAGGCTCGTTTCTTTCACTACGTCATGATGAGGCATATAAAAATTGGGCATTACGTTCATTTCGTCTTCTGGTATCTTATCCATATGTTTTAGCATAAGGTATTCGTTCAAACATTGATGGTAATCTGCATGCAGTTGAGGATTTCCGCTTAACCTTCGTTCGAGAGTAATTAGTTGCGAACAGGCTTATGCATAGGATGAGCCAAGCCTTTCCGGGGGCGTCTTAAATGGCAGTGCGACGATGTAACGATTTTGTTTGTCTCAATTGTGCGTAGCCTTAAAATGCTTCTCACATCGAATAGTGTCCTCAGTTATGTCTGATGATGATTCCACTTCTTCAAGTTCCCAGAACTTGTGAAGTTGTGAGTCGAGTTCCAAACGATTAAAAAAGGAAGGTACGTGAGTAGAAGGTTTTGGTTGGTTGGCTGTATTTTGGGCTATTAGACTATTTGGCGTTCTTCTCCTAAGTCCGTCCCTGATAATTGCTGGATACACGTCTGAACCCAAAAGAATGTCAATTTTCCCTGGCTGATAGTATAGAGGATCCGCCAGCTTGAGATTCTGCAAATGTTTGAACTCAGCTAGAGGAAGGGTAGAGTGCGGTAGTCGATCTGTTAATGAAGGAAGCACCAGTGTTTTCAGCGGTATGGTGAAATCATTGGACACTATAGACCCCACTTCGAATTGTACGACCTTCTGCACGCTGCCTGTTGTCGTCTTCCCAATTCCGGAGATTTTTATTTCATGGTCGACCGGCAGTGGTTTGAGTCGCAGGCGTTGCATAGCAGTTGTGGTAATGAAACTGACTTGGGAACCGGTGTCAATCAACGCCCTCATTGTAAGTTGTCGTCCATTGGAGGATGCCTTGAGCAATACAGTTGACAAAAGTACCGAATTGACTGAATGATTGGCTAATAAGGATGTTACTGGTGTTGATTTTCCTGATACGTTGGAATGAAGATGACTAGAAGGAGTGTATCCATGCAGTAGCAAGTGGTGTCGTCGACCACAGTGATTACATCCTTGCTGGCTTGGGCAATTCAGGCTTTGATGGTCCGTAGCGAGACAATTGAAACACATATTGTTGGCTTTCACGATTTGTTGTTTTTGATCCAGCCACAAGGACCGAAAAGAAAGGTACTTTCGGATGGAATGTAGCAGACGGCAACAATAACAAGTAGAATTTTGCGCAGATACGTGTGCTTGAATTGGACGACTGTTGGTTTTGTTTGCTATTGGCGTGGGAATGACAGCCTCTTACATGCGGAATCGAGATTCAAGGAATTGTAAATATTCGCTGAGAGTTGGTGGTTCAGTGGTGAGGCTGAGTCGTTGCTCCCATTGTAATCGCGTATCTGCTGGAAGACGCTGTGTTTGGATATAAATGATTGTGAGGTCCCAATTTTTCACATCTACTTTCAACGATTGAAGTGATGCCAGACTTTCGTTTGTGGCGTCATAGAGGCTTCGAATCGATGACGCCGTATCTTGTGTGATTGGTTTACTATTAAATAATATACCCATTTGCGCGTTAATTAGCAACCGTCTGTTTTCGTAGCGTTTCAGGAGTGCTTCCCATGCAGGAACGTAATTTAATTCGCATATGGAGTATGCCCGAAGCAATTGATCGGCTTCTCCAGAAACTTTACTTCGTAGATAGTGCAGTTTCTGGACGTTAGATAACGATTGATTGTCGCCAACCAAAGCTATAAACATATCCCGGAACGGCTGCCATTCAGAATATTGGCCGCTGAAATTAGGCAACTGAACAGGGGGCAATTGAATCGAGGTTAGCTGATGCACCGACAAAGCTGCAGTTTTCGGAGATGTGAGACGAAGTGTTCGCTTCAGAAACCTGCTCGGATTTAATATTGCTAATCATATCCCGGAATCTACCAAGGTATTCATAATGTAACTCTTCGTATTTAGAATATATGTCATTTGAAAAATACGGAAGAGCTTGGTTGGTCGAGTCTGCGCTCACCATGATTTTCTGGTGGTTTTCGTAGAATTCTTTCCAGATATTGGTTATTCCGTCTAGTCTCAAATAACCCAATGTGCTATTCGCTTTAGGGAATTTCTTAAAGTTTATGATGAATCGGTCAAAGGAGTCGATCGTAACCATTTGAATTTTCTACAGCGTTTCGAGTGAGGTGGTCATAGTTAATTAACAAATTAATAATCAAATGCTTCGCGAAAATGAAATCGACCTTGGGTCCACTTGGCGAGTTTAGGCGCAAAGCACAGTGGTTAATTTAATTCGTGGGAACTTTCCTCGTTGGATTTAAGATTAACGCGCTACTTTTATCACCGCTATAGGAAACCGTAATGAGCTATATTTTCAGTGTATCAGTGTGTACTGACTTCTAGACCCTTCTGTCGGACAAATTACCATTCAATCACAAACTAAATCACTTCGAATTTCACCAAATCATTTCGAAATACAAGTATGGTTAGGGAAACTGAAACATAATGGAATAGGATGGAAAGGAATGTAACATCCACTCACCAAAATCCGGTTCGAAGGACCATTCAATGTTCTTATCACTTTCAAATTCGTAAAATTCTTTCTTCCGAACAACAATTCAAAGCACTTAATTACTATGTACTATTAACACTTTATTTACTATGTACTATTAACATTTTATTTATTAACAATTCAAAAATTTGCACACACCAAAAAGGCAATTCACGTGATCAAATCAAGACTCAAATTTTAAGTGAGCGAAAAAATAACTGTAAAATGAAACCAATTACATTCCAACAAAAACCGTAAAAGTAAAAATTCCATTGGAATATCTTCGTGAAAAAACTGGAATTTGTGTGCATTCAATCCCGATCTTTCACGATAAATATGCCATCTATGGGCTAGCATCGGCGGGTTATTTTGAACATATCCAACAAGCGATGACAGTCTCCTTGGAAAAAAAAATGTTTGCAAAAATCAAGTACAGAAAACGAAATTGAATAAGATTTGTAGCTAAGACTAAAGACAGACGACACAAGTTAATTATCATTAACACAATGATCATTGAACGCTAATGATAATTTGTTTGGAGAGTGACACACGGTTATTTGAATGAGGTTGTTTTACAGCTGTAGGTTGTTTGAATTTAAATGGTATTATTTTGACAGTTATTGTTTATTGAAACACATCAAAAAATCAGAAATTAATACAACTTTTACTGCGAATGAGCCTGTGTGTAAAATTATGGAAATTTTACACAAAAAAAAAGTTTAATCACGATAAAGAAGAAAATATAAAATGTTCAGTTATTGAAGAAGAGAAAAAAAAGCGAAAATGGCGTAATATCTGAAAGGAGCTCAATACTAAAAACAAAAACACTCTTGCACCAAGGGTTCCAGATTGCGAATGTCACTCGAAACTAGAAACTCTATTTATGACTGTTATAGTGTTTATACCACTGCTATCTTCACACTTATAACCGCGCTAAATTTTAGCACCGCTAAAGTAGCGTAGCCAAAATAGCAAGCTTTGCTAATTTAAAAGTGGTTTATACCGCTGCTAAATAAGCAGAGCTCAATAATTTGGCTACGGCATAAACGCACTCATATTGTAATATATTCGAAATAATATGTTTATGTTTTTGACAGTTAGAAACTACATTATTTCAAATGGAATTTCCCGAATTTCCCCAGTAAATTTCATAATCTTCTCCGTAGATGGTGCGACAATCGATAAGAGCAAATGAGCATTAGCTTCCAAATGATAATTCGTAGAACCTCATTGATGATGTTATAAATGATGATTAACCATGACACACGTAATGGATAATGATCATTGGGCTCGAAATGATAATTAACTTGTGTCGTCTGTCTAGGCTCTAAACATAGTTTAGTGTAGAAATTTTTAGTAATACGTGTCCAAAAGTAGGGGAGAAGAATGTGTAAAATTTCAACTAGCGAAAACTTCCGAGAAAATTCTTGATCGTCACTATATTTGCAGGATGCATTCATAAGCATATTTCATACATGTGTGATTGATAAATGTGCAGGCAACCCTGTAGCTAAAGCATGCACCTAAAAAAAATACTTTGAAATCAACACGCTTCTGAAAAATTGTGCTTTATTGGAAGAAATACAAATTTTTGATAAACTTCGTGCTGTTCCTAAATTTTTCGAAATTAGTTTTTGCACAAGAACGGTAGCCCTTCGCCAAATAAGCTCGATTCTTGCACCTGAAACTGGTATTTGCGAGAATCGACAGCCCCGTTATACATATGAAATTGAATTTAAGTGTTGGCTGCCTTCACTTCGAATATAAAACAGTTTTTTGCCATATACATTTCGATCTAGTGAGAATGAAATTCACACAGTAGCTGAAATTCTTTGTAAGCTTCAATCTGAATTGTCTACCACAGGGGCGGCTCGTCGTTGTACGCAAAGGAAGCAGTGCTTCCCTTGCTTACTATTTCCTATACAAGAAAAATAGTTCAACAATAAATATTGAAATTCAAGGCAAATCAATTTATTTTATATGAATTAGCATCCAACATCAATAAAAAAATTTACGAAACTCAAAACACTATTCATCTCACACACGAGATAGTTCTCACAGCCAAAGTGCCTTACAAGTAGTTTTAGTAGCTTCAAGCATCTCGTACCATTGTAATCTAGAACGCTCAGTTCATTGCAGCGTATTGCAATATGCTACACAGAACACTAAAGTGATCTTGCGCATACACCCCATTGCAACCATCACGTAATCGATGGTCGTAAACACTTTGCAATGAATGTTCTCGAATAGCAGTGCGGACGCTGCTCAGCTCACCGCGTCTTCATGAGTAGAGAAAATAAAAACCCCTCGCTTATTCAGCCGCCAAATGGCCCACAAATATTTGTGAATGGACGCAGCACGATTTGTAGCGTACCCTGTTTGGTTTCTATTTCGATACAGAACTTGGAGCTGGTATGCTTTGGGTGACTGAGTTTAGGATGTTATTTGTATGTATGAATACTGTAATGAATTTGTTGTTTAACATAAGATGTTATTTGTATGTTTCGTTTCTTTAATGGATTTATTACTGAGTTCAAGAGTTTAATGTTTGAAATTCTTCTGATTTGAATTTGAAATTCTTCTGTTTGTTTGTTTGTGCTGAAAGTGCGTAAGTTAGTATTGGAATGATTAAAGAAAGATAGTGGCTTTTCACTTAAATAGTACAAAAGTTTTTTTTTTCACTTAAATAGTACAAAACCCCAAATCTTAAAGACATGAAGCTGATTTTATGGAAGAGGTATGAAAGTATTTTTTAAACAAATGCGTTGTTTTATTATTGCTTGTTGATACAAAGAATAAAAGAAATATTTGAGCACGTTCTGTTTAATCGATGTATACACAGAATACATAAAATGCTTAATGAGGTAACTCTAAATCGAAAATAATGCCTCAACCTTACAGGTTGAGGTATTATTTTCACGTTTTTTGCCGAAGGTTTAATTCATTTTGTCTTGAAAATTGAATTTCACCATAGAACATCTACTGAGGTATTTTTCTCTCTTAGACAATTTGAATAGTTAAAAGCACTTTATAGATTCGTGGTGACCAGGACCAATAACTTTCACTTTTTATTAAAAAAAATAGTTCTAATTTGCAATATCTTGCATTGTAATTTGTAATATTGCATCATTTAAATATTACTGAGATTGATGGTGATCATAATGAGTAGAAAAGCCACTGAGTCAAACAATTGGAAATTGAATGCAACTTTTGATGTATTTGCTGCGCTGAAATTCCTACTTGTTTATTCTGGAAAACTATGCAAAAATATATCTGCTTCCCCGAGTCTTAAAGACACGAGCCGCCACTGGTCTACCAAATAGTTCAGGTTAAAGCTATCAGCTTTAGTAATCTTTGTCTTGGAAATTGGCGAACATAAATAAAGTTTTTTAGCTACAATTTCCATGAAACTGAAACGAAATTCGTATGGTGATTGGACATTATTGTAGGCCAAATGTTGTTGGAGTTTGGCGGAAAAATCATGTTACGGTGGCCAGCTACCATAATTTTTGTAATTTTTTTGTCATATTTTGACTGTGCGAATGGCCACCCTGGAAACTTTCTACCCAATGAGCTCCACTGCAGTCTTCGGATCAACCTGGTACATGACCTACGAAATAGGATGGTTGTTATAGGGAGCTCATGTGGAAATAATGCTCGAAGAACATTAGTATTTAAATCGTTTTGCTGAAATTTAAGATTTCATTTCCTAAATATTTCTATATATCAGCAAAAAGTTAAGGGGAGATAATGTCTGAAGTGGATTCATGTACTCTTATATTCCTATGCAAAGAATTTTTTCTTTAGAATGAAGTATTCGGAATGAAATTTGACAATGTTTTGGGCTTGCTTATGATAAGAAATTGGAAATTTCTAATCCTGTGTCGGCGTCAAGTTCCTAAAAGTAGGCAAGGCTTTTTTCCAATTTTGATTAAGCTCAACATTTAACTGAAACGTTCTACCATCACGAAATTTTCAGAGCGATAAATGTGAGATCAGACAGTTCTCTTCTGCGAATGATTTCATTTTTTCCCAAACTACATACAAGTCTTCTCGCTCACTTAGTAGTGCTTTAACTGTTCCATTCATAAGATTTTAACATCGTAATTAATACCGCAAATAACACAGACTCTATGTTATAAGTACTGTAAGCTGGTATAGGCTTAGGTTAGGTTAAGTTAGGTTAGTGAAGAGGGCTGCCGGGAACGCGGCCAGCATTAGGCCACCAGTTTGGGCCCATTTACCACCCTCATAGACAATCACATGCATTCACACTTACAGCCATGGCACTAGCGGGATTCAAACCTGCAGGCCCCGTAGCACACCGCTTTGTGGCTTTACGCCTTAGCGAGCAGAGCTACCGGGCCCTCCTTGGTATAGGCTTACACTACTGCGCTACACAACTCTTGCTGTAACCACAAAAACCTAAGAGGTGAAAACTTAAGTGTCTGCTGTTAGAAATATTTATTTTTCTGGAAGGGGCCAACCTAGGGTCTGTGGGGGTCCCGGAGCCCCTTGCCCCCCCCCCCCCCCCCTACGGCGCGCCTATGCCCGAATGAGAAATTTTTGTTTTTTGATCAAAAATGTAAATCATTGATAAGTTTTATTCTTTGTCTTTACTGTCAAATAAAATTTTTAAGAATTCTGTGTTGCACAAGAATTGCAACCCATTACTAAATTGCCTCTATTTTGAGCACTCGAAAACTCTGTTCACGAGAACGCACGATTGGATCATCAGATCAATATGAAATTCCCAGGAAAGAAGAAAGAAGAAGAAAGAAGAGTTTGAAATACGGGCAACTTTTCAATATTGACTTAATCACCGGATTTAAATTCACACAGTAGCTGGACTTTATTCGAAACCAAGTTAAGTTAAAGTTTGGTCCAAAAATTAGGACATGCCTACCAGCTATGGTAATATTTGTTTTTTGAAACTTGAAACTTTGCTCTGCAAAATGATGCTTTTTGCCCTATAACTTCCAGTACAACCATGAAATCAGAACGAAATTGAAATCGTAAATGGACCTTATCATAGCCCAAATATTTTAGGAATTTGGTAGAAAAACCATGCGGTAGTTTTTGTAATACTTTGTCATTTCTTTACTGAGTGATCTAATGAAACTTGCAAAAGGCTAATGATCTTATAATGATAATAAACAAAAAATATTAAGAAATCAACAAATTGTTAACTTTTACGGGTTTACTCTAAATATCTTGTAACTCTTAACTTCAAATGCAGTCTTCGGATCAAACCAAAATTTATTGAGTGGGTTGGCTTGAACATGAAGCAGATTTTGTGTTATTTTGGCTTTAGTGCTAGCTTATGGCTGCTTATTGTTATTACCGTACACATTCAATAAAAAAACAAACAAAAATATAGCTTGCGCACTACTTTTTCGACACTGCTAATGAACGGGTCAATATTCACCCGCCAATTCGACTACTTTGGCTGTGGTATATGTAATGTTTAATACATTTTGAAAGTCATGGGTGTTTGAAATAACTCCACGTTGTACGTCGAAAGCAAGAATCGATATCAGTCTATATTTATTTACATTTGAGATATTATGTTCTTCAAAAGTGGGTAACATTATCAATTTTTCAATTTTTCAGGAAATATAGGAACCTTCCTAGCTTAATATACAGTACAATAACTTAATACAATAGATTTGATATTGGCTTTTTATGTAATTTTTCATAGACTTGATTATTCAAAATTTATATTCTACTGGCACTATATATATATATATATATATATATATATATATATATATATATAAATTCAATTTCCATCATAATGTAAATCTCATTAATTTCAGATTGCTTCAACCCAAACCGAAGACCTGGCTATTGTATATCTGTATTTCAGTGTTCTTCGCTTCTCAATTTAGTCACTGAGCAGCCCATCAATAATGAAGATCGTCGGTTTCTAGTAGAATCACAATGTGACGATGGGTTTGGTGAACCACCACATGTCTGCTGCAACAACGATACTGGTTTTCTTAGTGGTCTCATCGCAAATAGTATTATGTCACTTGGAATAGGTTCGGGCGACACAATCCCGTCTCCTCCTACTTGTGGTTTACAAAGAAGCGCAAATGAAGCCCCTCAAGGCAGTATGAAGCCAACTTTTCCTTGGCTATCTCATCTAGCCTATGTCACAGGTGAGGTCCATCTAATTTGGCAATATTTGCAATAAAAAGAACTATATGTCTTCAAAACTTTTTTCATTCAAAGATGACAGTCGGACTTCTATCAACTGTGGTGGCGCTTTGATTAATAGTCGATACGTCCTAACTGCAGCTCACTGTGTCAAGGGAGAAGTCGAAAAGAGTATTGGACCTTTGTAAGTATTTTAGTTACTTATCTACAACATATATGTATATTCGTTTTGAATTACTGGTACAGGTAGATTAATTCTTATGGGTGAATGGATGAGGCAACTAAGTTGAGCAAATATGATATCGTTGAAATTGGCCCGGTAAGATCAGACGGTATTTTCAACATGGCCTCATTTGCTGTATTACAGAACTTGATTTCCTCTTAACATGGGTTCCAACGACATACAACATTTTCATTAATAATAACAAGAGTATCACTCATTTTTCCACTTGCAGATCATTTTGAGTAGAGTCTGCAAAATAGTGTGGTTGTTTATGTTTTGAAGAGTCCATTGTGAAATGATATTAACGTTTAAGCGCAACTTAAAACAAACTGATTCGCAAGTAAAATTTTCGTTTTCAGATTTTCTGTACATCTTGGGATATCAGATTTTGTGGGTGATATTGTAAATTGCAGCAGTTTCAATTCAAACGAGTGTGTGAAAATTGGCATTGAAGAGGTTATTCCGCATGAGCTCTACAACTCTGATGCAGCAAATCGTTATCACGATATAGCATTGATTCGCTTGAGTCGCGAAATTCAATTAACCGATTCCATAAGACCTATATGTCTTCCAGCAACCGTCAGTCTCACTAGATCAACACCTGATACAGAGCTTCAAACTGTAGGATGGGGAGCTTCAGTAAAAGGTAATTGAATGTTTATGTCTCTTATTGCTGTGAATTCTAATAGAATACCATCCTTCTTTAAGGGTTCCTTAGTGAGACTAGATTGGACACAAAACTCCCTTTGATAAGCACAAATGATTGCCAAACAATTTTCAATGAAATCAATATTACCATAACCGACTCACAGATCTGCTCAGGCGGCCGTGATCCTAATGATTCTTGTCGTGGTGACTCCGGAGGTCCACTTATGATATTAGTTCACGATCATTGGGTTATGGAGGGAATTTCCTCGTTTAACTACAATTGCGGCTCATCTCAGCCATGGCCAGGAGTGTATACAAGAGTGTCAGGGTACGGAAATTGGATAAGGAGACATATGCGACCTTGAGCCTAATAATATAGTTCATTTCATATCAGTATAATATATTTCATATTAAATAATTATTTGCACGACATGTTTCAACACTTCTTGCGTATATTGTTTTTCCATGAGAATCGACCAGCAGGGTTTATGGATTCAAACTTCTAATTCTGTATACTTTTGCATTAGGCTCATTTCAGATTTATAACCAGATATTCCAAATGAGAGCTCTCGAATTTCAACGCTTTTCTGAGCTCACACCCATTTGTGACACATAAAACTAGTGAAAATTGAAAAAGGCACTGCGCATGATTCTGTTGGCATAAATATTTTTGAGTTGAGGGAAGCATAAACATGGGACAAGAATATTTTGGAGAGCGAATGAATTATCAGTAAAATCGGCAAGATTCTGACGTCATAGAAAACAAAACTAGAACCAGTATAAAAACCAGCGCTTCATAGCCGCTAGAAACAATATTATTTGAAGTAAAGTAGAAGAATCGTGCAGATTTTGAGTGCACATTCTACCACTCATGCTCCTTATAACAGTCAACCTGTTTTTAAGGCCATGTACCTCTTTGATCTCATAAATGCATTGAAACTCATCGGGTGGAAAGATTTTCAGGACAGGCACTTGCCTGAATTAAAAAATTTAGGGAAATCAAACACTTGTTACTTTCACTATCGGATGCTTATCGTATAAAACTTTGAAAGCAGCATCTTGTATAACATTTTCCGGGACTGCACTGATTCAAGAAATAAATATTACTAAAATCGGCAGGTGTAGCCTTATTTTTGACCGAATTTGATTAGAATAAGATCCAGATACTGTGTGAATTTTGCTTAAATCTGGTGACTAAATCGGAATTTATAGTTAAAAAGCAATTTTTTCCCTAAATGATTTTTCACAGTGGCACCACTGTCACAGAACTACCTATATTTCAAAATCACTTATATAAGCCTTGCTACTAGCTTAAGACTAATATATACTGCGAATTTCATGTTCATCTGATGATCCGATCATGAATCCTCGCGGACAGAAGTTTCAAGTGCTCAAAATAGAGACAATATGATTTGGAAAATTTTATTTTGACAAGGTGGATGAAGAACAACATTTCTGAATAATTTGCGAAAAAGCGAAAATCTTTCAGGAGGGTCGATAATTTGATCGATTTTTCTAGTGCCTGCCGTAGCTGCAAGGTTACCCGCACAATCCTGCATGATTCTTGCCGTGCTCAATTTTGGTCAACATAAATACGCTCTGAAAATTTCGCGGCGATCCAAAGTTTCAGACAGAAGCTGTGACAATATATTTATATATATATATATATATATATATATATATATATATATATATATATATATATATATATATATATACATATATATATATATATATATATATATATATATATATATATATACATATATATATATATATATATATATATATATATATATACATATATATATATATATATATATATATATATATATATATACATATATATATATATATATATATATATATATATATATATATATATATATATATATATATATATATATGTATATATATATATATATATATATATATATATATATATATATATATAATATATATATATATATAAAAATATAAATATATATATATATATATATATATATATATATATATATATATATATATATACATATATATATATATATATATATATATATATATATATATATATATATATATATATATATATATATATATATATATATATATATATATATATATATATATGTATATATATTCATATATATACATATATATATATGAATATATATATATATATATATATATATATATATATATATATATATATATATATATATAATATATGTATATACTTATGTCCTTAGACCAGTAGCAAAAAGATCAGCAACGTTCGGCAAAAGGCAGAACGTATTTTGGGCTTAAGTGTGGCTTTGAGCGAAAAGAAAACATATTGCAGGTCTAGAAATACGGGGTGTGTAAAAATATATCATGTGAAAAATAAAAACCCTAGCGCATCAGAACCGCTAGAAACACTACTGTTCGAAGAACAGTAGAGGATTTGTGCAGATTTTGAGTGTGGACTCTACCACTACTTACTTTTCCTACTTAAAACTAATACACCCTAAGTAATAATAGAATCTATGCTTATTTGAATTTCAGTTACAGCGATAGAAAGGTGTTTGGAGTTTTCATCCGAAAAATGTGCAGACCGTAGAAAATTTAAGCATTGTTTACTAATTTTCATTGCAAATGTTGCGAATACTTCATGCAAGCATTTATTGGAACGAAAATAACAAAAAGACCTAGTGCTGGCAGCCCTTAGCTAGCACCGAAGCAAAAAATATGTCTTATCTGCCTTACGTTGAAGTCAACCTGCTCTGCCAATTTCGTATTGATCCGATGGCTGCATTGGAAGGGATAAAAAGAAATTTAGGATTACCATTCGCAAAAGTTTTCAAATTTTCTAGATCTTATTATTTGGTGTTTATTTTCACTGTAAGATCACTACGATATGAAAATCCTATGCTAAAATCGATTACTGAAGAAATGCCAACAAAAAATACAAAAACAACCATAGCTGGCAACACTTTCATTATTTTGATATTAAATTTGTTTTGAAGATTGCCTGAAATAAGTTAAATTTGCCATTTAAATTTCGTTTTGACTAAATTACTGTATTGGAAGCTATAGGACAAAGAACTTCATTTTCCTGAAGAATTTTCAAAATTTAAGACACCAAAATTACCATCGCTGGCAGCTCCAACCGAATTTTTCACCCAAATTTCTAGCAAATGTGACTTAAAGTAAGGTTCAGCTACTGTGTGAATTTTATCAAAATCCAATGACTAAATCAGAATTTCTAGAGCCAAAAGATCGGAGAGATCTTTATTAGTTCGAGTGGGCTTTTTATTTTACTTAAAGATTCTTAGTTTATTTTTCTGTTTAATGTTTTTTTTTCTAAAAAAAAAACAACAAAAAAATACATTCTATTCGATATATTTCAGTCCTAACAAAGTAATAT
>OZ022265.1:63708483-63820983 GCA_963978885.1 Nemotelus pantherinus
GTAATTCAAATTAGCTTTATAAAGGGTACGTCTCTGTACCTGACTATAGGAACAAATGCTGTTTAAATTTTTTTCCTGTAAATGCACTATATCGCTTTGCTCAGCTATTATTGATGTTGACGCTGTCGTAGCTAAGCACCATATGATCCTTACGATAGCTGAAGAGTTGATATTTGACCTCCGCTTAGGGTTTTTGATAAACTGAGAAGGGATAAATTTTGGCAACGGGTAATGAATAATGCGTTTACTTAAATAGGTGGGGAGAAACTTTTGGGCCACCCTGTATATATTTATATATATTTTATATATGCATATATATATATACACATATAGATATATATATTTATTAAGTAGCAGTTTGTACATATGTATATATATAGTAACTATTTCTTGAGTACACGCCATCTCATTGAACTGAAATTTTCAGGATAAATAGACGCAAATGTGAAGTTTGTTTAAGTGCCAGAGGGTGATTGATAAGTAATATAAATATATTACTTATCAATCACCCTCTGGCACGGCGGCCATTTTAGTAATACTTTAATTACCTTTAAACTTTTATCAACAAATGATTTTCGGCGACAATTAAGTTGGCGAAACTAATTTTGAAGGTGTTAAAAATATAGATATGATATCAGTTTGCAAATGTTTAACCCTGCGTGTGCGCTAAAAGTAAGATCGCGAAAATTTGATACAAATTTAATTCCGAAGACTTTTAATACAATTATCAAATCATTATGATAAATTGGTGACACGTTGATGTTAATGACCTCAAGGCTAAATTAGTTTTTTTATGAACATGGCTGCAATACTGTAACTACGGCAAGCGCCGAAAGTGAAAGCTTCCAAACCATCGACCCGCCTGAAAAGTTTTCGCCTTTTACAAGTCAAAATGAAACGTTTGGTTTTCTATAGCGGACATTAGGACCAGGTCTAATAGCAGTTATTTTGAGAACTGGGCAACCCTTTAGCAGTGGTGCCATTTTGAAAAATCAATTAAAACAAATATTTAGAAATTAAGATCAAGTCACCACATTTTAACAAAACTCTTACAGTACGTGCAATTCGATTGAAAAATTTCGTTCGAGCTGCCTGTAATGGTAATTTTGACTAATATTCGAAGAACATTTGTATTAAAATCGATTCGGACAAAAACTCATACTTCCGTATATATATGTGTATATATATATATATATATATATATATATATATATATATATATATATATATATATATATATATATATATATATATATATATATATATATATATATATATATATATATATATATATATATATATATATATATATATATATATATATATATATATATATATATATATATATATATGTATATATATATATATATATATATATATATGTATATATATATATATATATATATATATATATATATATATATATATATATATATATATATATATATTTATAAATAACATATATACAATCAAAGAAATTATATACTCGTATAATATAATTCCCTATTCTGAGAGTTACCGCACGTGACGAATGAAGCGATTGTTTTGATCTCGTATTCTGAGAGTCACGTGATGTGACTTCATATCACTTCAAGTAACATTTTCGATCTGTCAGCTGTTCTGAGAGTCACATAAAGTGACAAGAGTCACGTGAGGGGAGATTTTCAGTTACACGAAAATACCGAATAACTGCGGAGAGAAATGTGGTAAAAAAGGAAATTTTAATAATACGATGAAGGATTTTGACGAATTTAGGATCATGAACTATGGGAAAAAAAGAAAGTGCGTCAAAAAAATGCTCGCGCGTAATTGAGACAACTTTATAATTATTCTAATTTACTCCAGGGTGGTCAGGTACGCGTATTTTCCCCCACAAACTGATGAGGTGGAAAAAATGAGGGAGGCAGATTATGCCATATATTTAGGGGAATTTCGGTGTTTTTCAAACCAGAATATTGGGGATTTTTCAAATCAAAAAGAAGTCACTTTGTCTATTTTTTTAAATTAAAAAATTTATATTTGAATGATTTGTTTGTAAATTTATTGAAGATGAAATTTTGAACGAAATTTTCGATCCGTGATATAATGGACACCACCCTAAAACTTATCAAGTAATGTGCCTGAAAGATATTCGTTTATCACATTTCGACATGCGAAAAAGATGTTACAAAAGTTCGTTCTATGGGTTTTCAATTGAACTTTAACGCAGCCAAGAATTTGACATTTTCGAACACTTAAATTTGCTGTTTTTCTTCAATTTTGCAAAATTTACTAATCTCTTTACACCTTCATCTAAAGTAAATCCAAAATACTTGAACGAGTCTAAGTTTTACAATGGTATTCCATAAATGCGGATGCATGGATTAATTTGTTGTATGTTTTGCAGAAATAAAATATATGAGGCATTTTGAACATTTATGATTACTTTACTTTGTAAAAGCCAATTCCGGTATTTATTCAAGTCAATATTTAAGCGATCCAAAGTCGATTCATCCTGTATTGAACATAAAAGTAGTGTATCGTACAGAAATATGACTACTTTGTTTGAAAAATTAATACCTTGAATATTGTTAACGAACAAAAGGAACTAAAGGGGGTCCAGTATAGATCCCTGACAAATGCCAATGTTCACTGTGCATTTGGCTGCTTTTTCTTGATAGCTCAAAAAGAAGTCTGAAATGTGTATTATTGCACAATGGTAATAAATTTGCTTTGGTTCTAAATATACATATTATCACACTTGGAGAAGAAGATTTCGTACGCACATCAGTGGTCATTATGCGTAGACTTGAAAATGTACATTTTTTACTAGGCTAACAAAGTGAATATATTAAACATCCCATTTTCCATTGTCTCTTGGATAGTCGCACAAAAAAATAAACATTGAGTTAGAAATGGAGATGAAGCGTATATACTAGAACAGGTATATGGAACAGGTATTTTTTTTGGAACAACCAGTACCTAGTACGAAATTCAAAAATACTAGGTAGGAGTATTTTTGTGCACTACACATGTAATGAAGAATTTATCCAATGAATTTCCTCCATTCCTTCATGATTCATTTCAATCAAATAGGGACATAATAGTATGCTAATATAAGCCACCTGGCAGAGCTGTAACCAAGACAGGAGGTGGTGCCTCCGAGGATCTGCAGTCCACTGTGAAGGTGGCGGTGGCTGATCTCACTCAAGGGAGGCAGCGGAATGCCCAACGCTTCAGAAAGAGAGAGGCAAAACGAGCGGCCAGGAGCACGGCGACGCTGGAATCCAAAGGGAAACCCGAGGATGCCCAAGTTAAACCTGCTGCAGCGGCTGCGAGTAAACGTCAACGCTCAGAGGAGCTAACCTCGCCGAGAGGTAAGTCGACGAAGAGGCCACGACAGGAGACGGCAGTTCGTTCCTTTAGAGACATAGCTGCTAGTCACCTTAAACTGGCCGTCGTTGACAAACAGGAACCCCTGGAATGGAGACTTGAGAAGGCCAAGATGATTCTCAAACGGATCACCGAGGAACTCCTCAAGTTTGCCATGTCAACGGAAGAAGGGCCACCTCGCTTTGAGGGCTGTAACATTGTTCGCGGCCACATTGCGGTGACCTGTAGTGACGTCTTCTCGACGGAATGGCTTCGGTCTACCGTCCTGAAGATTTATTTATTTATTTACAAATCAAGGCGTACATGTATAAACAAAGAATAAAATAAAATAGCACATGCATAAAATTACGAAACAAAATAAAAATAAAGCAAACTATAAATAAACACAAGACTAATAAATAGTGCATAAATAAAATTATTAATAAACAGACAATAAATAAAGTAATAAATAAATGAAAAATGACAAATGAATGACTAACAAATTAAATACCAAATTTAAATTTAAAATGAATATGCAATGCATATATGTTAGTATGGTGGGGGTGGGGGAGATTATAAAGAGAGAGCCTTGATGATGTTATTTTTAAACGTTGATTTGGAGATCGTAGGGGAAAAGTTCTCGCTCATGCTATTGAATAGCCTGCAGCACCTATTTATTGGCTCGTTTGCTACATATGTTGTGTTGTGTTGGTATTCAATAAGCAATCGTCGGGATCTAGTGACTCTCAAGGGCTGATTGAGTACAAACTTTTCTTTCATGTAAACGACATTAACCACGTCTCTGATGAGATCGAAGCTGAAGCAGGCAAATAACATTAATCTTCTCGACGCAAGGGGTAACAAATTAATACATTTAAGGCGATATTCGTATGAAGGTCGATTAGTGAAATCATAAGGGTTGAAAAGATCCCTCAAAGCGAGAAGTAAAAACTGCTTCTGAACAGACTCAAATCTTTGGCTGTGAATTTCGAAAGCCGGGTTCCAGATAGTGCACGCATATTCGAGAAGAGGACGCACGAGTGAAATATATAAGGATTTAGTAACCCAAAGATTCTTAAACTCTTTGGCCCGTCGCTTAATGAAACCAAGTTGTTTTCTTGCACGGGAAAGCACTCTATCGTAATGTAGACTGAAGCGAAGCTTTTCATCCAGGGTGACACCGAGATCTAATATGTTGTCAACCCTGCTGAGTGACGTGTTGCTGAGGCGGTACGTGTAATGAACGCGTGCAGTTTTGCGAGAGAAGCTAATTGCGCGGCATTTGGCAATGTTAAGAGGGAGCTTGTTCGCGGAGCACCAATGGTCTAGAGAGTTCAGTTTAGACTGGAAAAAGGTAGCGTCAGATGGTGTCCTGATGACATGGTCGATTTTGAGGTCGTCCGCATATAATAAATGGGGAATGTCAGATAAAACCTCCGATATGTCAGATATAAAAATATTAAAAAGAAGAGGGCCAAGATGACTTCCTCGAGGTACACCGGATTTCACGTCGACTTTCTTAGAAATAAGACCTTGGAATTTCACGAATTGCAAGCGGTCGTGGAGGTAGGAGCCAAGCCACTTTAGTAAAGATCCTGCAATTCCGAATCGTTTCAGCTTGGGGATCAAAATGGAGTGATAAACTTGGTCGAATGCTTTGCTTAAGTCTGTATAGACTGCGTTAATTTGATCTCGTTTTTCCATTTTGCACAAAACATAAGAAACGAGCACCATAAGATTAGTTGTAGTAGAACGACCTTTTCTAAATCCATTCTGCTTCTCGTTCAGTCGAGCGTCGACCAGAGGAGAAAGTTTGCAGTATATGATTTTTTCAAAAAGTTTGGGAATAGCAGATAGAATGGCGATGCCTCTATAATTTTGAATAAAACGTCTATCGCCACTTTTATAAATTGGTGTAATATAAGAAGATTTCCAATATGAAGGAAATAGTCCAGAGGAGAGACAATTATTGAATATCGTATGAAGGGGCGAAATCAGTTGTTTTACACACTTGATCAGAAAAGTAGGAGGGAGGAGATCAGGCTCAGGGCCCTAGTTACAGTCAAGCTCCATAATGGCAGTAAATATTTCATTCCTCGATATGGTCATATCCTCAGCAAAAATTGTTTGAGGCGCACCTGGGAATCGATACAATGTTGGAATGCTAACTGGACCAAAAACTTCTTGAAAATGGTTAGCAAAAAAGTTGCAGATCTCCTGGGGAGAAGAAGACAACAATGAATTTTCAGTGGACATCGAAGAGGGGTAGCCGCTTTTTTTTCCGCTTCATATTAACAAAATCAAAAAATTTTTTGGGGTCGCGAATTATATTCTCCCCAGTAGTTCTAATGTATCTATCACACGCTTCGTGAGACTTAGTATAGAATTCATGAGCAATTAAATCGTATTCTTCTTTAATACGACGGCTAATGTTGACATGATTTTTCATTAGCTTGTAAAGTTTGTTTCTGTGATTTCTCAGACGTCTAAGAGTCTTGTCAAGCCAAGGTTCAGAGAGTTTATTTTTTTTCCTTATCTTAGGTACAAATTTATCGACCGCGTCAAAAACTATTCTATAAAACAGGGCTACATCATCATCAAGGGAATGGCACATAAACACATTTGTCCAATCGACATTGTCAAGGAAGTTGTGAATGCTATCATAATCAGCATTATGGAAATCGTATACAATCGTATTATTGTATGTACTTAACATGTTCCAATCTGTAGTGGAAAGTTCAACTTTAAGAGCGGAATGGTGAAGACTATTAGAAAAGAGATTCTCTGCGTCATTTGTTGGACTAACCACTACATCGTCATAAATATTTGTAAAGATTAAGTCTAACCAATTACCATTTTGGTTGGGAGTCGGAACAACCTGCTGCAAATCATGGCCATACAACGTACTCACAAGGTTAAAATCAGAAGACTCAAGTAGGTTTACTGGTATTAAACCATCATCAGACTTATCAGAAACAAAACGCAAATTCGGGCGATTAAAATCAACCGAGAATATAACTTTAACCTCAGCACTACGAGAAGCCATAAAAGAAGATATTTGCTCGCATATTTAATTGTACACTGATTCGTCAGATTTCGGTGGGACGTAAAATAAACCAATATAAACCGAGGTTTTTTCAATTGAAACGCGGATAAATATATGCTGGAACAATTTGTGCGAGGCAGAGTTTACAAGTTCACTTGAGTGAGTGTTCTTAACTGCGAGTAAGACACTACCACCTCTTGTTTGACCAGTGAAAACATAGTCTCGGTCAATAGTATCTGCAAACCATCCAGGTTTGGACGTGGTGGAGGAGACATCCGTGCCTAAGTTAATTACAGCAAAGGTAGCGGTGCCCCATTCGAACGCATCGGAGGCTCTGTCTCTGTTAAAAAGACAGAACCCCGATCTAAAAGTTTCAGGCTGGAGATTATTCCAGACTGTTAAACTAACGAACAATTCGGCAGAGCCTGATTTAACTGGTGCAGCAAAGTTAATGCTCGTGCTGGGAATTGATCGGGAGTCCGCGGATAAAGTACGGGCCAACAATGGGTTGATTTACTTCGGTCTGAAGAGGATCATCTTGAAAGTTGGTGCGGAGAAGGTGACCGAGGGAAGCCGAAGTGCGGGTGGTCCAGGTAAATCTGCACCACAGTAGAGGGGCGACGGCCAATCTGCTTCGGCATCTCAGCCGGGAGCACGCTGACATCGCGCTGGTACAAGAGCCGCTTCTGTACAAGAATGTGGTTTGTGGATTCGGCGCCAGCCTCAGTGTGTTCCAGTTAAAATGAAGGGACAAGACAAGGGCTTGTATTGTCGCCAAAAAAGAGGTGAAAGCAATCTTGATTCCGCAGCTTTGTGATGGGGATACAACCACAGTGTGTTTGGAGAGGAAGGTCGCTGGTAGCGGCACGAAGTGGTGCTTACTGTCGGCGGTCTATCTACCATACGACGTGGATCCCATCACACCCGGACTGAGAAGATTGGCAGAAGCGGCTATGACAACTGATGCTGTTATCGGCTGTGATGCAAATGCTCACCATGAAATACGGGGAAGCACCAACATAAACGAGAGAGGTAGGTGTTTGCTAGAATTTCTAACGTCAACCAACCTCAACATCCTTAACATAGGTAACAAACCTACATTTATCACTAGGAACAGGGTTGAGGTGATTGATATTACCCTGGCAACTTCAGGCATAATGGAAAGTGTCCATAGATGGCTGGTTTCTAACCTGCCATCGCTCTCGGACCATCAGTGGCTATGCTGGAATATCGGTTGTTCTTTTATCTCACTTAAAAAGATACGGAACCCGAGAACAGCACAATGGAAAGTTTACTCCAGGAAAAGGACGACTTAACGAGCAGGTGTATCGATTAACAGGAATCTTAGTGTCAGATTTCAAAGACGTGTGTCCGGAAAAGCCCGTTAGGAAGAACGCTACCTTATGGTGGAATGGTGAACTAACAGAGGCTAGAGGTCACACACGAAGGGTGTTTAACAACGCAAGGTGGTCCGGAAACGTTGAAGACTGGGATCGATATAAGCAGGAGCTGTCGCTCTTCAAAAAGAAGATAAGACGGGCCAAGCGCGACTCATGGAGGGAATTCTGTGAAAACATTGAAGGAAGTACAGAGGCTGCCAGAATCTAGAAGGTCGTAAGCGTAACCCCTGGCGTACCTACGCTTTTGTGAAGGAAAAACGGGGATTGGGTGGATGACCCGAAAGAGTGCCTGGACATGCTAATGGAAACTCACTTTCCAGAATCAGCTTGCGCGGCACCGCGTAGTGACGTACTTCGAGGTACCCACCGGGCGTCTGAGTGGCTGATCAAGGAAGTAGTTGATGAGGTCAAGATCGAGTGGGCTATTGGCACATTCCGACCTTACAAAGCTACAGTGATTGATGAACTATTACCCATCATGCTTCAAAAAGCAGATAAAACCATCATTCCCTTTCTGCAGCGTATTTTTACCGCATGCCTTCACTTCAGGGTAGTACCCGAGCAATGGACGAAAGCTAGGGTGGTCTTCATTCCGAAACCTGGTAGGTTGAATCATCATTACGTGAAGGACTTTAGACCAATCAGCTGAACATCGTTTCTGCTCAAAACACTAGAGAGGCTTGTTGATCTGCAGATCAAAAGCTCGATTGATGTCGCGAGACTCTGTGTTAATCAGCACGCGTATCTAGCGAGCAGATCAGTAGATACGGCATTACACAAAGTTGTCGCTACAGTTGAAAAATCCTTACGGTAAAAGGAATTCACGCTAGCAGCCTTCTTAGAAATATAGGAGGCCTTCAATAATGTCACTGTCGTGAGTATCATCGATGCCTTGGTTCGATATGGAGTGGATAAAACTCTGGCGACCTGGGCATCTGACTTGCTCAAGAGCAGGTGGATTGAGGCTACCTTTTTGGAGGCCAAAGCGGAAAGATTAGTCGGAACCGGAACACCACAAGGAGGGATTATATCTTCCCTTCTCTGGATCCTGACAGTCAACGAGATACTGGAGAGTTTAAGGGCCAGCGGCTTTGAGGTGGTGGCGTATGCCGATGACATTGTGGTACTTGTGAGGGGTGCGTTCCCACAAACTTTGTCGGACCTTATACAATCGGTACTGGACCAAGTCCAAACCTGGGCCTGAAGAGTCGGTCTTAGGGCAAACCAGACAAAAACCGAACTTGTACTCTTCACAAGGAGACACAGGGTACTGGCTATTGCCACGCCTAACCTCAACGGAATAACATTGGAACTTGCTGATAGTGTTAAATATTTGGGCCTTATACTAGACAGGAAACTGAACTGGGGGGCTAACGTGAAGCACAGAATTGGTAAGGCTCGCGCAGCACTTTTCGCTTGCTGGTCCGCCTGCTCCAATAACTGGGGTCTTAAACATAGGGCGGCCTATTACATATTCACATGTGTGGTGAGGCCGATTTTGGTGTACGGAGCGATCGTGCGGCGGAAGGCAGCGGAGTGCAAAACTAATAGCAATGAGCTAACAAGACTGCAAAGATTAGTCTGCATATGCATTTCGGGCGCTTTAAAAACCGCCCCAACGATTGGGTTGGAAACGATTTTGGGACTCATGCCCCTAGATCGATTCAACTTTAGAAGCGCAAGTCTAGCGGCGATACGCGCTAAAAGTTCCGGGATGTGGAACGATTCAGATCAGCGGGGCCACATCGGTATTCTTATAGAATGCCGCATAAGATTTGGGCTCGTTGCTGGGGGGGGGGGGGGGGGGGTTGACACGGACCACATGAGCAAATAATACATCTTGGCAGGAATTTCCAGGTCAAGATACCCACAAGAACAGACTGGAATAAAAAGGAAGCTACCACCGATAGGGGCGTCTGAATTTATACGGACGGGTCAAAGACGGACACAGGAGTTGGCTCGGGCGTGTTTTCTACGGATCTGAGCCTTAGCCTGTGGTGTAGACTATCGGACCATGCTACCGTCTTTCAGTCTGAATTACATGCTATACGCGTGGCAGTTGAGTCCATTAGCGGAATATCAACTAGACCATTGACGATTTGCGTCAACTGCAGAGCAGCCATTCTCGCTCTTGCGTCTTACAGATGTTCTTCAAAAACTGTTAACGCTTGCAGAGTGGCACTCAATGAAAAGGCAAGGCATATTCCTATCCGGATTATGTGGGTGCCAGGGCATAGTCGAATCATAGGTAACGAAAAAGCCGATGAATTGGCGAGGAAAGTTTCAGGAGCTAGCAATAGCCCCTGCATCACTGTACCACGGTCAATCGCTGACACCACAAGCAAACTTGATGCCGCCATATGGGCCAAACTGAAGTCCGAATGGGAAAACAGGTTAGACTGCAGGGTGGCCAGGACATTATGGCCATCACCTGATCTAAGCAAAAGCAGAGAACTGCTCAAGCTCAGCAGAAACCGCTTGAGAACCACGGTCGGCTTGCTCACAGGGCACTGCCTTACCGCGTCTCATGCGAAAAGAATGGAACTGACATCCAGCAATTTATGCAGGAGGTGCGAGATGGAAGAGGACACCATCGAGCATACACTCTGTGATTGTCCGGCCTTAAATAATAAACGCCTCAAGATTTTTGGTTGTTACCACTTTCAAGGGTTAGCAGAGGTGGCCAGTACCGTCACGCTGAGTCAGCTGATCCAGTTTGGCGAAGCGGTCACTTGGCAGCTCTAACAAGCCAGCGGAGGGTGGCAAATGGGCCCAAATTGGTGGCTTAATGCAAGCCACGTTCCCGCGGCAGCCCTCTTTACTAACCTAACCTAACCTATGCTAATATAAATATTTGCTCGTATTTTATACTTACAAGTGCTTTCATACTCGTAATCATACTTGCAAGTGCTTTCATACTCGTATTTCATACTTTCATACTCACGAGTATTTCTGGACTTGCAAGTATTTTCGACTTGCAAGTATTTTTAAGCAAGTATTTTTGTAGCGAGTATTTTCGTACTTGCTAGTACCTAGTATTTTCGTACTAGCTAGTGTTTCGTACGTGCGAGTATTATTAATATTATATTATTAATATAATATTTAATGCATACTTGTGAGCATTTGATATTTGAAAGTAAGTAACACTTGCTGATATGATATTGTACTTGAATAAAGTTTGTGTAAGTTTGTATACCTCTTACTTAGACTGATTTGCTTTGGATATTTGATTCGGGTGTTTTGAGAATGGTGGAAAAAATTGAAAATTTATGTAATTTTTTATTGATTATATGAACGAATAAACGAGGTGTTTCATGCATAAGGTAAAATTAAAACCAAATTAAATTGATTGAAATTCATTGTTTTATCTTAGATTGGCTCCTAGATTGGAAAAAATCTTACCAAATATATGAACTAACATTGGAAGTTCCGGACAAGCTGCACGGACTAAAGGCTTGGTATCTTTTGAAGGTCATCTTGCACCATCATCATTTTAGCTTGGGAACTTTGTGTCTGAAGAGTGGGGGAGGGCATAGCATACCGTTTCAATACATCACTGCAAATCGTATGTATTATATGTATATATGTATATACTTCAAAAAATACTTGCTGGTATTTTTAGAACAGGTATTTGGAACAGGTGTTTTTTGTTCTGGTACTAGTTATACCTAGTATGTGAAAATCATAGTACGGCGCAACTCTAGTTAGAAAGATCTGGCCTCTGAGCGAAAATATGATAGAAGGAGGAGCAAATATTTTTAATGAGCCATTGATAAGTCGAGAGAAAATCATTCTTCCACCAATTTGTTATCGTGTACATTGCCATTGACAGCATATGGGACTTGAAGTGCAGATGGTGGGGGACTTTCACAGTATGCTATAAGTTAGTACTCCTGAAAACACCACTTCCCGAACAACCAATATCTACGTACAGAAAACAATAATCAGTATCAGCTAAAACCAAAAAAAAAATACTTGAAAAATGCTTGTAGTTGTAGTTATCCATGACACTACCATAAAGAACATGGTTACCATACCTCGAACCTATTGTATAGAGGAAGTTCCATTTATTTTCATAATATTGTGCTTACTCCAGTCATTCTCCTTTAGAGTCTGGTGCATGTAACAATAGATCACAAAACTTGTTCATTGGTTAAAGTTATTGTACCTAGATAACTGCCAATAGTCAGGGAGAAACTATTGCAGAATTAAGAACAAAAAACCTAGAAGAAGAATTATAAACATACAAGGTTCCCCCTACTCATAAAAAAAGACTGAAAAGAAATCAAAAATGTTAAGAAGAGAATCTTATGTTGCAGAGAGCTTTTAAAATTCTTACTGAAAAAGCATCATCGCTGCCATCGAACCGATATTTTAGCTACGATCAACATATTGCTAACGAGCTTCGCAAATATGATGATTAGTTCCCGTTAAACATGCAATCAATTCCACAGTTTTTAAGGCTGATTTAGGAAAATTCACATCCTATATGTAGATATTGTACGCAGTAATGAATCAACACAATACAGTATTCTTACTTCAACCCTCAACCCCATCTCATACAGCTTCAACGACTGTACAACAACACCGTCTCTGTAATCTCCAATGCAGTTTATGTAGGGTTTAATTCTAGCACCACTGCATCTAGTTCCTGGGTCTTCAACAACAAGACTTATGACACACGTTAATTTCATTGACACAATGCAATTGTTTGCAAAGTATTTTCATAAGCAGTTCAGCGTTAAGCAAAAATATTTAAAAAAAATAATAATAATAAAAGCTAAGTTGTTGGGAATTTCATTAATAAAAACAATAAAAAATAGATTTTTATTTGCAAATGATATTTATTTACCTTCACCTAATCGATCAGTGCCTCGCGAAATTCGTCCCAAATCTCTAGGACTATTCGTGAAATCGATTGTTTTGACTCATCTTATAAATTTTTTAACATGGGTAAATTTTTGGCCCCTTCAGTTGGGCCAAGGATGAAACAGAAACATAAATTTGAATTTTAATTCAAACATTTGAAAGTTCACTAAAGAGCAATATGCTTAGCTATAGTAAAGAGACACATATGGGAGAAGCCAATATCATTTTTTTTTAAAGGCCATATTTGATTTCTTATTTTTTTTGCAGCGCTAGTGCTATTTTGCCTAAACACCACTTAAAGCTATAAATGTGACAATCAGTGGAGCGTAAGTATTATGCCCAGTGGCTGGCTGCTAAGACAACTCAATCTGAACAAATACAATAAAAATTCCGCCGCGATTCGAGCCCATGATCCCGGCGGGATTCGATATATTTATATGGGAGAAGCCTATATAAATTATTCCATTATTCTTTTTTTTAAGTCACATATTTATTTTCAAAATCGATAGAATCACTACCTCAGATTTTCCCTTTAGCTTCTCAGCTCCGTAAGTTTTAAGAGCTTTTGGCTATTACTTGTCAAATTTATGTACATATGGCTTACAATGTCAGTGCACATGGCGGCCATTTTCTGTTTGCGGCGGAGAAGGCAATTAAATTGACCCAAAGTCTAATAGTTTTCCTTCACTACTCCTAACATCCAGATTCAGGCAAACTGCTTCAATTCTCAATGCTGTTTTCATTTCTGAGCTACTGCCCTTTTATCCACCTGAAAATTTGACATTCCTCTCTGTTTTTGCCGCTAGTACTCTTCTTTTGGTCAGCACATCATTGTGAGAGAGTACGGAAGGGTGAGAGAGTGGGTGTATCGAGTCGAGTTTTCGTGAGAGAGAATCGTTGGGTATGTATTGAAAAATAACCAGCTGACGTAAGGGCACACGGTCATTTCGTATCGATTTGTTTTACATCTGTGATTTTCTTTCATATCTATACGAGTATGTGTCCATTGTGGTTTTGAAACTTGAATGGAGATCTCATTCGAATTTGGTGTAACGTTATAGTTAGTTCATTCGAAATAATTAGTTCAATGGACTGAATTATGTATAAATATGCTCAGCTTGGTTCAGTGAGCATAAATCATGATCACGTTTTTTTGATTTAACTGAGTTCCTCAGGAAATATTGACGGATGCAAAAAAAAGGTGTACATTCAATGAAAGCTAAATATATTTAACAATTTAGCAGTTGCAAGCTAATTTCATCAATTATTTTCAGATAGCTCTACATTTCTATAGAAAAACTAAGCTTGAAAAATTTAAGTATGCAAAGCTTAAACTGACAATGCTGAGCATGGTGACATTTTGTACATTTATACAAACATTTTATACAAACAGAAAAATTTATCAGATAGGTCCTGATAATATATGCCTTCAACAGCCAGCCATCCATTTCCTTACAAGGCTTAAAGTACATGCTATCAATTTTCTTGCAATGAAAATGAACGCCTATTGCAAAAAACTTGCGCTAACGTAACAAAAACATAGTAGGAATGAGATTGCAATTCAAGCTGCGATTACCTTATGTGTCTGTGGCAATTCAATTGCGATCGATTCGATGACCAGATCTTTTTGTCAGAGGGCTACTTAAATTAAACAAAAAATTATAAAAAACTCACAAAGGTCAAAATGCCTTTATTTTTTTCATATGCAGCTAAGTTATTTTCACAATCTATCGCTGACTTTTTTGAAAACCATAGCATACTTTTGCAACTGCGTGCCTCTCTATGTCCACCAGCATACTCTCTTCAAGAAAATTTTGTACCCTTTCCATTTGGTCATTCATGAAAAGTCCTTGGGGAATTTTTTTCACCATTGCAAGGCTTTACTATAGACTTGCTTTCGCTGTCTTTTGTTGGGTTGAGAATGTTTTCGGGCACATCAGTGCCCCTTATTTGTTTTGGCAGCCAGTCTGCAACAGTACCATCCTCAGGTGTGGACCTTCTCCTATCTTCTTTTCTATTGTTGGAATGCCTTTTCCTAGCCTCTTCTGTATATATGCCTACAATCAAATTTAAAGCAAAAGTTTAAACACTTTTATTTAAATTCCACTTTATTATAAAAATGAATTTTATTTAAAACGAATTTTATTTAAATTCCACTTTATTATAAAAATGTTATTTTCATATCAAAATTTTGATCACTGAATGAAAAATAAAACATTAAAACAAAGAAGACACACTTTGAAGCAGCGTTATTGAAATGAGCTCAGATTATTTCAATTAAAAAGAAATCATCATGGCGCCAAATCATATTTGAAAATTTTTGATCTGGCGTCTTATACGTTTTTTTTTAATTCAAATATGATAATCTGACCTCATTTCAATAACGCTGTAACAAAGTGTGTCTTGTTTGTTTTAATGTTTTGTTTTTTCATTCAATAATGAAAATTTTGATATGAAAATAGCATTTTTATAATAAGGTTGAATAATTTTTATTGAATGTGGGGGATTATTTAATTCAAATAAGATTCGTTTTTTGTTTAAAAGTGTTTCAACTTTTTATTTAAACTTGATTCAAAAAAAATTTAAGTGGTGAAATTTATCTGAGTGTTATTTAAGGAGGAGTTTTATGCGCATCTTTCCAGCGCCACTCATGTCGTTCGCTTTGGGAGTCTCCTTTGGTGGTTCCTGCGAAATTATGTGAAGTGCTCCCCAGCTTGTCGAGGGGTCCTTCACGATTTGTGAAAAAGATCTGAGGTCAGAAGTATAAAGGAAGGCTTTAAGAGCCTCTGTTGCCTTTTTTCTTTCTGGTCCGCCAATTGCAGTGTATATGGAAGACTCGCCGTCCAACCTAAATGGATACTTCGAGAGAATCTGCCACTTTTCCTTCTTTCTGTCACCTCTTCCTTTTGGTGAACTGGCTGGGATTTTAGACCCCAGCCTTCTCTACTTTTAAATTTTAGTGTGAAGCTATGCCTAGCTCTTTTCCTAGCTTGGCTCTACGAGTACCTGTGCCTTTCTTCTTTTAAATTCTGTTAGAACTTGAGCCTCATCTGAAAATTTACTTAAACGCACTGAAGCTCCTCTTTTAGAAGGCTGTAGCCCTTCGGTTTGAAATCCTGCTTCTAAGGCCTTCTTTTTGACTTTTGTACTTTTGATTTCGGTCTCACAAGTAGGACGAATAAAAAGGACCAGCTATATTATTCTCTATATCTTGGGTAAAGTGTTTGCTTCACCCAGCAGTGATTCAGCCCTAGATATAAGGTGCTGTAACACTGGCTTGGGAATGTTTTCCTTATTGGTTACCTCCCCAAATGTTAATCATAGAAGCCAATATTTTTCCCACGGAAGATTGTTACCAACAGCTACCACATGGAATTTGCCTAAAGATCTATGATACGCGCATGTTGACATAAACTACACGTTATTCCACCTACTCATCTGCGATATATATATATATATATATATATATATATATATATATATATATATATATATATATATATATATATATATATATATATATATATGCATATATATAAACATGTACATATATATATATATATATATACATATATATAAACATGTACATATATATATATATATATATATATATATATATATATACACATACATATATATATATATATATATATATATATATATATATAGCGAAATTGAATAATGTTTATATATTCTAAGCTAAATTCTTGTGGTAATTTTAAATATTATGTGGCCACCAAGTGCCTAAAAGCAGGCAACGAAAATTTGTAAAACTTCATTTTGCATTAGCTTCCAAGAGAATCATCAAATCAGCAAGAAATGTCCGGGTCTCATTTGTGAGCACATAGAAAACGCGTGTGTGATTTCATGAATGTTCGGGAAACCTTGTTGCTCCACCAGTTACCTAGACAGAAAAAAATTTAAATTAACGACCCTGCTTAAAAATGTTTGCTTTTTAGGAAAAAATGCATATGATTGATAAACTTAACGCTTTTTCTGGCCTGCAGAATAAAAGCATCGTTCTTTGCACAAGAACGATAGTCTGAAATCTCTCTATTTCGAGTACACAAAATTTTTGCTCATGGGAACTAACGTCTTGACAATCAAATCCAGCTGAATCTTCACAAATTGTATTATTTTTGAGTAGGACCAGGTTTGATAGAAGCTACTCGCAAAAAACTCTGGCGCATCAGAACCGCTAGAAACACTAATGTTTAACAAACAGTTAGAGGAATCGTGCAGATTTGGATTGCAAAGTCTGCCGCACGTGTTCAAAGGGTCATGTACTGCTTTGATCTCAGCAATGCATTTCAGCTCATAGGCTCGAAAGGCTTTGAAGACTATCACTGGCATGGATTTTAAAATTTAGAAAAGTCAAATACTTGTTACTTATATTCGTTACAGTAGCCTATCTTACAAAGCTTTGAAAGCAGCATAAATTAAGAAAATGCTCAGTGCTTACTAGTTCATGTCAATATCAAACTACCCTATGAATCTCATTTTTATCAAAGGAAGTTACTGGGATAGAAAGTTATTTGTGGTTGCCATCCAAAAAATTACCAGAACTTAGAAAGTGCTTATTTATTTTCATTGTAAATGTTCCCGATATGAACACGTAATGTAAACATTTACTGATACGAAAATAATAAAACACTTCGTGCTGACAAACTTTTCGCCAAAAATATATCGCATCTGCCTAACGTTGTAGTCAACGACCAGATGACTGCATCGGAAGTTGTAGGAGTACAAAGAAATTTGGGGCTAAAAACTCAAATTTTCGGAATCTGAATATTTGTTGTTTATTGTCACTACAAGATCATTACCATTTGAAGATTCCATGGTAAATTTGCTAAAGATAAGGCGAAAAATACAAAAAAAAATGAATTTTGCCTACAAAAAGGTCCAATTATCATATTAATTTCATTTTGATTTCATGACTGCACTGGAAGCTATAGGCCTTGAACCAAACTCTCAGCACGATTTTTTTCTAAATTTTTAACACAATGAGAGTCGTGCGTCATTGGAAATGACATAAATGGATCATTAGCTGTGATATGGTCGTTTGGTGGCTCATATGCATTTACCACGTAAAAAATACTATTTATATTTCATGCAATGAAATAATCTAATTTGTCACAACTTGCCCCTTAGGCGGTGCCAAACACTGGTATAAAGAATTCAATAAGAATATACAAATCAAACTATTCTTTAAATAGCTATTAGAATTGAGAAAAATTAAACATTGAATGGATTGGTTAGATTATAGCCTCGTTTTTTAGCACCTTTGCAGAGCACATTAACGTAGGGTTGCAAAAAAACAATTCCGAACAGAAAATTTGCGTTGTTCGAAAATGTTGTTGCATTAGTTGAGCTTTCACTTTAGCTGGTTGTTAAATTAGAATGACATATAGAAAAGACCTGGATGAAATCATATCTAGGTTTTAATCGAAATCAGACATAGAACTTGCATATGAAATTATCAACAAAGTAATGTGCATTGAAATACTCAAAAACAGTCCGCACACTACAATATTTGAAGTAGAGTAATTGACAGTTACAGAGTGCTTTGCCAATTCATTCAATTAAATTTGCCGGTTGCAGAATAGCCAACAACAGTGGTACGAACTGTTCAAAACTTTCTTACTGTTATCAGCATACTCCACATGTAAGCCCATAAACAACCACTGACCAGCAGATTCTGCTTCAGTGGCAGCATATGTACAGGATTTTATTGTTGCATTTAATATACTTCACGAAATTTAATCTGCTCGGGTGTGCAAAAAACGCGTCATCCGATTAAGCTGAAACTTTCAGGATGTATTTGTGTCTATGTGGAACAGATCCAAGTCTCGTCTAATACTAAATATTTTGACATAAATTAACAAATTTTAGTGATATATTAAGTATCCTTTAAATTCGATTAACACATAACTTTCAAAACAACTAAGCTAGCAATGTCGAACGTGACAATGATAAACATTTGGAAATTTTCAACCTCAGGTGTTTGCTAGGTACCGAAAAAGAGCTGAAGAAAATTTGAATATTTATGAATTGCGATTATTTTCGAGAGAGCTATTAAGTGATTATGAAACTTACAGGACATATTGATATTACTAAATCGTTAATTCATTTTGTTTTTTAGGAGCGCTGATAATGAAAACTTTCAAATCATTGATGTTCCTGAAAAAAAGTAGCGCATTTATAAATCTCATGCTTTGGCTGCAAAGCCAATGTCAAACTTTTGAAATTATTTATCGATCAAAAACGGTAATCCTTCCCAAATTCACCTATAATTTTAGCATCAGACATTTCTGTCCACGAGAACTCACGACCCAAGAACTCAATCAGATACAACTGAAATTTCCAAAACAAATTGGTTTTAAGTCGAACCAGGTCTAATAGAAACGACTTTTAAATGTGAACAACTCTGCGCCAGTGATGCCATCTTAAAAAATCATTACAAAAAAACTCTGCTGTTTACCCTATGAATTCAGATTCAGTCACCAGATTTTAATAAAATTCCACTATAGCTGAACCTTACGCTAAGCCACGTTTGGTAGAGTCTTGGTTGAAAAGCCTAGGCTGCAGCTGCCAGCTATGGTAATCTTGATATCTTGAAATTTGAAAAATCGCTCAGCAAAATAAAGCTTTTTTCCCTATAATATCCAGTGCAGTTATGAAATCGAAGCGAAATTCATTTGGCAAAGGAAATTTATTATAGATGATAGAGCTGACAGCTATGACTGTTGTTTCTATTTTTTGCCATATATTTTGTAAGCGATTTTATCACAAAATTTTCAAATGGTAATAATATTGTAGTGACAACATCCAGAAAAATACTTCAAATTTTTCAGGAAAAAGAGCACATTTTCAAAGAAAATTGGTAATGATTCTGCGCCAAAGAAATAAAACTGATAAATACTTAAGTTGTGCCCTACAAAACTGGCGCTTTTCTTTTGAGACTCGTAAAACCGCCTCTTTCAGTCGCGAGAAAACCTCCCGGAGGACCTCCATATGTCGCTTGGAGGACTCTATCACAACGATAATGTCGTCAAGGTAGGTGAAAACAAAACGTTCTAGCGGCGGACTGAGAACAGTGTCAATTAGACGCTGCCACGTTGCTCAATAGCTGTGCAGCCCAAAAAGCATTCGAAGAAAGTTGAATAACACTCTCCCGGGCACAGTGAATGCCGTAAATTGACGAGAGCCCTCTGCCATTGGGACTTACCAATATGCCGATTTGACATCCAGCGTTGACAAGTGCTTGGTGTTTTTCAATTTATCCTTTATATTCTTTATATTCTTTATATGGAAGAGGATATGCGTCCTTTTCCGATACTGCGTTTACTTTTCTGAAATCTACGCAGAACCTATAAGACCCGTCTTTTTGCGAACTAGCGAGATAGGAGATGACCAGGGACTTGAAGAAGGCTCAACCACACCTATCTGTAACATGTCATCCAGCTCCTTATTAATTTGTCGCTGTGCTGCAGGTGAGACCGGGTTGTACCGTTGTTTGATAGAGGCCGCCGTTGTCTTAATTACATGCTCAACGAATTAGGCACAGCTCAGCTTTTCTCCAATCAACCTGAATTGCTCCTCTAACAGTTCCGACAAGATCTTTACATCCTCAGCGGACAAAAAGGATCGACTATGAAGTGCCCTTCCTATAACCAGCTCTGAAGAAGCAATGGGCGTCCATTGTCTGCCCTTCATATCGACTTCCACACCAAAACACTTCTTTAAATCTATCCCTAAGACTACTTCTTGGGAAATCGATGGTACCACCAGGGATTCCAGATAATGCTCTCGACCGTTCAACGAGAATTTCACTCGTGCAGCACCTGCCACCGTGCAAGTCATGCCATTCGCCAGTCGAACTTCTCCAATCACATTATCGTTCAATCTCACTCCATTTGCTTTTAAAAGAGGCCATCTCCTATCTCCAATAATTGTCCTGCTCGCTCCCAAAACCAAAAGTCCCTCCATAACACAATCCTCCATCTCCACCTGCAGGTGCGGACGGTTATCTTGACTACTACTGACCAGGGCTTAATCCACTTCTGGCTGTTGATTCTCTTGACGCAGTTTCATCCCGGTGCTCGCTCGACCGCTTAGCGAAAATGGCGGCTGTTTCCCGAAGCTAGAGGATTCGGTCGGGACCGAGTTTTCCGACCAGTAGCCCTCAACTGGCAGTTCGGGCATATCGACCGCATAACCCTCTGGTGGCCACGCCCAAAATATCGCTGAGGCTCCGGGCATTCCCTCCGCTTGCTATAGAGGCGATTTGCTCAGCGTCTCTTGTTCCCACGTACGCCAAGTCCGGTTCCAGACAGTGCCTAATTTGCGTGGTAGGCGGTACGAATACTGCTATCGATGCTCTAATAAGAACTCTAATAACTAATAAGAATTCGAGTGCATAAAGAGTTTTGTAATTGGCGATCGTAAATTTCTTTTAACAACTTAAACAATCAATGCTGCCCTCGGATCGAAACAAAATTCACAAGGTGACGGCATGAATGTGCGGCAAATTCATTATCCTTTTTGCCTTAGTGGTAGCTAAGTGTGGCCAACACTAGGCACATTTGTAATTTCCGTACCACTGTTGATATATGTAGATATACATATGGCAACATCTCCAATGGAAAAAAGCCAGTGTTTACATTTTTCAAGCTTTGGAAATTGTTCGGATGGCAACCCCAAACATATTTCTATCCCTGTAACTTTCAATGAAGTCATCGGTTTAGAACGAAATTCACAAGATTAGATGATTTCAATTTTTATTTCCAATAGCATAAATGATGTTCATCATTTATATTCTTAGAGATACCGTTTGAAAATTTTTATAAAATAAACATTCAATATTAAATAAGACTAACAAATGTAAATATCAGTTTCAAAAGGAACATGACCTCTACAACAGGTTGGTTGTAACAAGGAGAACGTGCGGTAGAATATGAGTTACAAATTTGCACAAATTCTCTACTTTTCTTCGAAAACCAGTGTTTATAGCGTTTTCGATGCGTTAGAGTTTGGTAGATTTGTGTTACTAGATTGTTAATTGTTCTCCTACATTCGAAAAACTAACTCAAAGTATGTCGACCGCAACTATGATTCTTAGTTTTCTCCTCTAACTAATCAAAAAGTCCTATTGATATTCAGCGCCGTAGTAACTACTGCAAACTTACCGTAATTGTTCTATAATACTACTTTTGCCTCCGTTTATGATTCATCGGCCAGTTGGATATACAGTCTGTCAAGAATGAGTTTACACATAGGAAAAAAATTCATTTTTTCATCTTTCTAATTATAAAATACTACTTTTTATTTATGTAAATGAATGTTTTTTTCTTAATTATAGTTATTTACATTATTTCCAACCGATATATACAAAAAAAAGTACAACTTTAATGCAAAACAAGAACGAAAAGACCAACAAAAACAATTATTGCAATTCTTGAAGTGTCAAGAAACTCTTTACACAAATTATTATTGTATTTAATATTTACATATTTACAGGATATTTAATATTATTTGGTATATTTAACATTTGGTATGGCCACCTTGGGTATGGCCACACATCGCAACCAATTTTTCATTGAATGAACCAACTTTTGCAGGTCATACGTGGTTGGTATTTTTTGCCATTCTTCGAGAATCGCAATTTTTAAGGCAGTTCGGTTTTTGGGTTGCCTTTTAGCGACTTGTTGTTTTAAGTAAGCCCATAAATTCTCGATGGGATTTAAGTCCGGACTCTTGGCTGGCGTATCCATCACTTTTCCGCAGTTGGATAAGGGCCACATTCGCACCATGTTCGCCTTATGTTTGGGATCGTTGTCCTGGTAAAGCTTAAAATTTGGTTTGCTGTTATGCATAAACCCGAATTTCTGCGCACTGCTTGCCAAATGTTTTAAGGATATGCAAATATGGTTGGGCGTCCATGGTTGACTCGATGAATGCCAAGTCTCCTACTCCTCTGCTTGAGAAGCACCCCAAATCATAACGGACAACTTACCAAATTTTACAGCCGGATGATATTTCGATTTCCCAACGATGTTAAAGGCTTGCGCCACACTCTAGCCGGTCCATCATTATAGTACAACATCATTTTCGTCTCATCGCAGAATATGACGTCGTCCCAGAAGTCAACGGGTTGAAAAAGGTGCATCATAGCGAAAGAAAAACGCTTTTCGATGTTTAGTGCAGAAAACAGTGGTTTCTTTCGTGCAGCTCTTGATGAGAACTTATTTCGTAGGATGGCCTGTCGTACTGTTTCATGGGAAACAGCAGCATCACACTCTTCCTTGAGTTCCCTAGCAAGTATTCTGGTCGAAATCCAGGGGTTTTTATCAAGCTTCCTTATCATAAGGCGCTTTATACGTTTAGATATTTTTGGTTTTGAGCCACCTCCACACTTTGGCTCCAATCTATTCTCATTTTCAGCACGATTTATAACGTTATGGACTGCCATTCGTGCTACACAAAACATTTTCGACAGTTCCTGTGCACTTTTACCTAATTGGTGATTATAGTATATCATCTGAACTAACTCAAAGGATAATCTTTTGACTGGCATTTTAAAACACAATATCTCACTTATTTATGCGTATTAGCCAAAAATTAATCACACACTAATGATCAAATTTATAGAGCTTTACAATACAGACCAAAAATTATGGTAAATTTACCGTATCGTTGCAGTAATGCAAAAAATAAACTTTTGTGTAAAGAGTTTCTTGACACTTCAAGAATTGTAATAATTGTTTTCTTTGTTCTTTTCGTTATTTTTTTGCATTGAAGTTGTACTTTTTTTTGAATATATCGGTTGGAAAGAATGCAAATAACGATAATTAAGAAAAAAAAATTATTTACATAAACAAAAAGTAGTATTTTATAATTAGAAAGATCAAAAATTGAATTTTTTCCCTATGTGTAAACTCATTCTTGACAGACTGTATATGTATGCATTCAAATAATCATCTGAAATACGAAGTAGGACATGTGAATATAAACCCTCCAACTTCGCTCTTAATCCGGTAATGACAGCTCATTTCCTGAGAGCATGAGGACTATGCGGGAAAGAATTGGTCACCATAACAATATCATATGTACGCGCTCCCTTCTCCAAAGCAATTCTCTAAGCATTACAACCACAAACTTATGATTTATAATTTCGTTAGGATGCGGTCAAATATCCGGACTTCAGTCGGACAGATGAATCGGTATCCCTTTTAATTTATTTTATTGACCCATAAATTCTTATTTGGTTAGAAAAGTGTCTTCAACTTAAAGATTCTCAATAGGACTAAACGAAATGCTCGGATGAGTATCCTACTAAAGAATTTGCAAAATCTTATGCGATTAAATCACACTCTCCTTCTATACAACTTTTGACATATTTTAAAAAATCCATTTTTATTTCGGATTAATCGCCCTTGACGAATCTTTCTATACATGTATAGAGCGGCGAATACTGGACAAAGTAACTGTTTGTATTACAGTCAATTGATATTTTTTGGCTGGAGTTTATCGTCAACTTCAAGGGTCAGAATCTATTACATTTTTGTGAAGGAATATTTCAAATGTTTAGCCATATTACAGGACTGAAGTACCATACAAATGATCAAAGCAGTATTTATTACTAGTTTACCAACAGTAATATGGTGTTCACAGTACATCCAAATCAGTTAGATTTAAGAGCTGTCAAGTTTATCAGGTGAAACATTCACACTGTTTCGAAGTGGTTTGGAGAGAAAATTTGGAGCGAAAAATGTCATTCAAATTTATGTGCAGAATTTTTTTGCGTGAAAATTGTTGAAAATGTTGCAGCAATATGCAAAAACATTTTCTTTTCACTTTATACAGCTCACATTTTCCTTTTTTGTTCAATTTTCGCTATTTTAGAACGAAATTCCAATGTTATTTCATTGAAATCTACTCTCCCTCTCATGGATGGAATTCAGCACGCTCTGAGAAAAATTCAGCCGTCACAAAATTTATAATAGTACCTGATTCCTACTAGATTAACTCAAAATCAGATAGCTTTCGACTGTCAACAGCCGAAGCATATGTATGGTAAATCAGGTAGCGATCTCTAAAGCGATCAGTTTCTAAATCGCCTGATTTAGCCTCAGTGTGAATGGGCTATAAGTGATGACCTCTGTTTCTTTATTTGTTGCCTTAAAAAATTTATTTATGTAATTGAATTTTTCCTGCAAATAATTTGTTTCGAATTAGTAGCTACATATTAAAGCCTATAAAAACAATTCCGTGTGGGTTCAAAGGGACTAAACTATTTCATTTGGCAACAGCTAGACAACAGTATCTACTTCAAACTTCTACCAAAATATCCATCTTGAAGATTTAAGCTACTACTTTCTCCTGTTCTGCTCTGCTTAGCATAAACCTCTTGTCTACATTTCTGTCGTTTTTGAGTTAACAATTGATTCAAAAAATGCATACTCTATTACATCATTCCGCTAAGTTTGAAAAACCTATCTTTTGTCAAAGTATGTTAAATTCAATATTGAAAAATGCACTCTCCATATATCTCCAGTACAAATCAAAACACAGATCATTGAATATCTCGAAAGTGCTAAAATGTAGGTAGAATAAGCAGGGCAGTGTAGCTAAATATATGTTTCAAATGAGCATTTTAAACTACACATACTTAATTTTCTCATTAAGTTAATAAGTTTTTCGCTTTTCATGATGATAAGAGCTTGAACAAACATTACAGACGGAGCGAAACTTGTAGGTTAGATAATAACACGGCGGAAAAAATAATTTTTGAAATGCTACCGAAAAAGAGAGGAAATTCTTTCAGTATTTAACTTATTCCTGAAATTAGATTTCATTTTATTATCCTTGGTCATTTTATAGTGAGTCCCACTTTAAGTTGATTGGGGGAGAAATTGCTTGCTTCTGTTTGATTTTGCTGAAGTGTCTTTACTTCGGTAACCGCCTCAGAGCTCAAGAGACAATTCAAATATACATGCACAAACCAAATGCACAAACTAGGCATTTACACCTCACCAAAAGCTCTACTTGGTCATATTCTTTGTTGACTTTCATTAGCTTCAGTTGCTTTACTTCTAAAGTAGTAAACTTTGTCTACTTTTAAGCGTTAAAATGAACTAAAAAGTTCTGCCCCTTGACCCAAATAAATAAAGTGACACTTTTTTAAAAATAAATAAAGTACGTTCGCACTGCACTCTCAAACCAGGTAGATTTAGTGCTGACAACGAAATCAGGTGAGTTGTTCGTAATTGCCGAAATGATTTAGATTTTGAGCGCCAGGTGTAATTCAAATTTATGTGGATAATTTATTTTGCATGTGAGTTGCTGTAATTGGCCAGAGAACATTCATGAATATTGTCTTATCTCTTTGTGCACTTCACATTCTCCTTTTGCACTTCACATTCTCTTCTAACCTACTTTCACTCTCATGGATGGAATTCAGCAAGCTCTGAAAAAATTTAGCCGGACCGAAATTCACAATAGCACCTGATTTAAACAAGATTTTATGATAAATCAGGTTGCTTTTGACTGTCAAAAGCTGAGATATATACATATATGGTAAATCAGGTAGATTTGAGGTCGATATGGTCTGAAATCAATCAGCTGATCTAAATCACGTGATTTAGCCTCAGTGCAAATCATTGATATAAAAGTATAGAAGATATGCGAATAGCATATACGTAAACTGTACGTGACTGTTGCCAGAAACCGTTGCGTGAATATGGGTGAGAACGCAGTGTTCTGACATTCCCAGTTGCTCCAGCATCATTCCAGTAACTGCGACTGTCAATTTAAGTTTCATAAAATCGAGCGTCCTCAAGCCGCGCATTCAGAAAACGTTTTATAATTCGTGATCGGGAGCTGCGTTCAAAAAATTTTTGCATTTACTGCCTTGTGTATATGAGCGGCAGCGTCGAGTGATTATTTCATTAAGTCAATGTGTATACACAATTAGATAAAACAGGTTTTAAGTTGTGCGGTTTGGTTGTGGTGAAAGAAAACATAGTTTATAAGTGAACGGTTTAACATTATTAAAATATAGCTATTGTTAGAGAATGCGTGAAGTGTTTAAATTCCAAACACGCCTGTTTATTTCGTTTGCGTGAATAGTAGCTTGGCAATCGTCGCGAGAACGAAAACATGACCCGGTTTGTTTAACTTTTAGGCAGTGCGACATATTGAATTTTTAAGTAGGTCAAAGCGGGTAGTAACTAAGTATTGACAGGGGGCATTTTCAGCATATGCCCGGGTATATATTAATAATATATATATATATATATATATATATATATATATATATATATATATATATATATATATATATATATATATATATATATATATATATATATATATATATATATATATATATATATATATATATATATATATATATACATATCTTATATGTATGAATGTTTTGCAATTGTTGTGTGCAGAATCTGTAGGTAATTTCAAAGTCGTAGTCTTAACTGTCTTGGATCCCGCAATTGCATCATTTTCAAATCTGTTACGGTAGTGGATACATCACTGAAACTGCGAAATATTCATCCGCTTTCAAATAAAAAATGCATCTTCGAAAGTAGTAACATCAAATATTTAGTGTACTTCGCGTTGCCATTTGTATGCATAAATTCAACTTGGAAAACAATCTTTTAGATATACTTAGTTTTAAGGATATATTTATGACTTCAATGAGCATGCTGGCAACCCTGTAGCTAGGGCAGGCACTGAAAGTGAAAACCTCCAAATCATCGTCTCTCTTGAAAAAATGCCGTTTCTTAAAAAAAAAATCCACTCATATGTAAATTTCGTGCTTTATATACATAGACAAAAAATAAAATTTGATATAGTATAACGGGCACGCCTGGTAACCCTTGCCCAAATTACCTATATTTTTAGCATCAAAAACTTCTGTTCACGGAAACTCACGATCCAATAAGCAGAATTAATTGAAATTTGCAGCATGTATTGGTCGTAAATAGGACCAAGTCTGATAGAAGTGATTTTGAAATGCGGGTGATTCTGTGCCAGTGGTGCCACCTTGAAAAATCACTAAAAAAAAGATAACTGCTTTTAGCCCTATAAATTCTGATTGAATCTTTCGATTTTAACGAAATTCACACAGTAGCTGGACCTTACTTCAAACCACGTTAGGAAAAAATTTAGTCGAAAAATTCGGTTGGAGCTGCCAGCTATGATAATTTTGGTGTCTTAAATTTGAAAAAATAAAAATTTGGAAGTGAAAACATTCAAACCATCGAATATCCTTAAAATGTCCGTTTCTTACAATAAAACCAATCTGTATACAAATCTCATGCTTTATCTACACGTGCAAAGGAAAAATATTGAAAATTTAAAGTCGGACAAGAACGGTAACCCTCTCCCAGTTAACCTATACTTTTAGCATCAAAAACTTCTGTTCACGGGAACTCACGAACCAATAATCAGATACGATTGAAATTTACAGAATGCATTGGACTTAAGTAGCACCAGGTCTGACAGAAGCGATTTTGAGTTGTGGGCAACTCTGTGCCAGTGGTGCCATCTTGAAAAATTAGCAAGAAAAAAAACTGCTTTTTGCCCTATGAAATGTGAATTACTAACCAGATTTTCATGCAATTGACACAGTAGCTGAACCTTACTCTAAACTCTGTTTTATAGAAATTTGGTTGAAAAATTCGATTGGTGCTGCCAGCAATGGTAATTTTTGTGTCTTTGGTTATGAAAATTCGCTCAGGAAAATAAAACTTTTTGCCCTATAACTTCCAGTGCAGTCATGACATCAATACGAATTTCATACAATTAATGGAACCTATTATAAACATTATTCAGGCCACATTTGGTTGAAAAGCCACTATAGGGTTGCCAGCTATTGTTGGTTTTGTGTTTAATTGCAATTTCTTTATTAAACGGTTTTATCGTAGAATTTTCAAATGGTAATGATATTGTAGTGATAATAAACAGCAAATATTAAGCGTTCGATTATTTGAAAAAACTCGCTGCAGGTAACCCTAAGTTTCTTTATACTCCTATAACTTCGAATGTAATATAACAACGTGAAGCAGATGTAATATATTCTTGGCTTTGATACTGGCGAAAGGTTGCCAGCACGAGTCGGTTGTGCTACTTTTGTATCAATAAATGCTTACAGTTAGTATTCATACCGGAAACATTTACAATGAAAATAAATAACCAATGTTTCAATTCCCTTCTGCAAATTTTTCGGATCGCAGCCCCAAATACCAACTTCAGTTACAGTGCTGCAGGCACTGAGCATTTTCTTCATTGATGTTATATGAGATGCTGCTTTCAAAATTTTGTGAAATAAGCAACTGATAACGAATATAATTAACCCGTGTTTTGCTCTCATAAACGTTGAAATTCATGCCATTGGTAATATCTGAAACCGTCTACCATATGAGTTATAATGCATTCTTGAGACCAAAGTAAAACGTGGCATTTGAAACAGTTTGGCCGTAATAAGCAGCTCATGTGGTGGAATATGCAGTCAAAACCTGCACGATTCTTCTACTGTTCTTCGAACATTAGTGTTTCTAGCGGTTCAGGTGCGCTAGAGTTTTTTCATTTAAAATGTAATGATTTTATTCGGCAAGTTGGAAGCAGGATGTAGGTTCGCTGGGAGCCGATTCTTTAGGCCTTTATTTTGTAGGTCTGGAACTCCGGCGTGGCCCGAACATAATCCCCCCCCCCCCCGATGAGATGTGGAACGTCTCAGTACATCATGAGTAATTTATGTACTATAAAGATAGATAATTAATAAAGAATTTGGTATACCATATTACCGAGAGTTTGTTTTTAGCTTCTTCCGAGATCGTTGTCTTGCAGTTTGTGCGGTTGTTCTTCCATTGAATGTGGCGGGTCGGAGGTGATTTTCGTTGGCTACTGAAGTCATCATTAAGTGCTAGAGTGAATGTAATGTTTAATGTTTTGTTCATAAATTGTTTAATGTTCACTTTTTTTTATGTTATTCAATGTTCACTTTTTTTATGTTATTCAATGTTCACTTTTTTTTATGTGTTATTCAATGTTCACTTTTTTTAATGTTATTCAATGTTCATATTCATTATCGATTGGCAAGGTTTTGTGGGTAGGACAATATTGGAGTGGGGATTTTGAGTTATCACATAATCTCAATTTGTTGTTTCTGGGGTTGGTAAAAGTGCAATGTTTGATATTGCTCGCTTGTATAATTTTCCGCGTGATTGTACTGTTACTACTCGTACTAATGAGTCTTTTCCAGGATGGATTTCAGTTATCCTGGCTAACGCCCATCGATATGATGGTAATTTTTCGTCTTTTAATAGGCACAAGTCACCGATTGTTTAGCCATTTTGGTCTTCGTTGTAGTCTGTTTAAATATTCCCTTTGCCACCTTTTCCAAAAGTCTTGTGTTAGTTTTTGTGTTAATTGCCATCTGTCCAGCCGATTGATATTCGTATCAAGTAGGTCTAATTCGGGTGGTGCTAACATCGTATCTCCGATAAGAAAGTGGGCTGGTGTTAACGCCGTGGTGTCAGAAGGATCATCAGTCAGGGGGCACAAAGGGCGAGAGTTTAAACAAGCTTCAATCCGGATTAGCACAGTGGACAATTCCTCGTACGTTAAGGGTGTGCTTCCTACAATGCGGCGTAAGTGGGATTTGATAGACTTGACACCAGCTTCCCAAAGTCCCCCGAAATGTGGCGATGCCGGAGGGTTGAAGTGCCATTGAATTCCATCATTAGTGAAGACTTTCGCAGCGTACCGGTTAATTTCTTCTATCTTCTTTATCACAGCATTTGCAAAAAAAATATAAAATAAAAAAAAAACAAAACAAAAACAAAAAAAACGTCAAAACGTCAAAACGTCAAACGGAATGACTGGTGCGGAAATCTCTGCGTGGAAATTTAGTTAAAAACAAGGTTCTAAAGTGCAAATCAACTTATCAAAAGCGTTCAACTTTGTGATTACTTCTCTCCGCATCTTTTGATACCATTCCTCAACATCCAGTCATTTAATCTACAGTTCGAAATCTTGATCAAGAAAAATAAATCTTCGTTTTCGGGAATCCCCCAAAGGGAAGGCCGTCGTAAGCCGCGTAATGCCGTGTCTATCGTGTCGTCAGCATAATAGCTCCGAAAGGTCGACTTGGCTGTTTTGTTGTACATCGCTTATCTTGTTCAAGATCTGACCTCCTAACACACTTTGTTTCTTTCTTTCAAGCTGTGAAAGTGCATCATCGAACAAAGAAACTCAAGAAGTACGGTTAGTTCTTTTTTCAGTAAACTAAGTGCGCGTTAACCTGACATTGTTATACTTTTCTGCTGTTCTAACCTTCAACAGTCACAATAGCGCAGTGGGTACGTACTCGGCTCTCTGATACAAAAACTGTCGGTTCGTCTCCCATCAGCGCCGCTTCAGTTTTTGTTAAGTGTTGAAAAAATAAATGTGTTAAAAAATAAATCTTCGTTTTCGGGAATCCCCCAAAGGGAAGGCTGTCGTAAGCCGCGTAACGCCGTGTCTATCGTGTCGTCAGCATAATAGCTCCGAAAGGTCGACTTGGCTGTTTTGTTGTACATCGCTTATCTTGTTCACGATGTGACCTCCTAACACACTGTGTTTCTTTCTTTTAAGCTGTGAAAGTGCATCATCGAACAAAGAAACTCAAGAAGTACGGTTAGTTCTTTTTTCAGTAAACTAAGTGCGCGTCAACCTGACATTGTTATACTTTTCTGCTGTTCTAACCTTCAACAGCCACAATAGCGCAGTGGGTACGTACTCGGCTCTCTGATACAAAAACTGTCGGTTCGTCTCCCATCAGCGCCGCTTCAGTTTTTGTTAAGTGTTGTTCGGATTTTAAAAATTCTAAAATAAATTTCAATTACATAAATAAAACTCTCAAATCAAATTCCAAAATAATTCACAATTAAAATTCTAAAGTTGAAATCAAAATAATTGTATCACGTGGAATAATTGCACGCAGCGCCACCTAGCCGCCAACTTGGGACACTTGTTCTTGGCTAACACATTCCACATCCGAGGCATGATCCATTCTAATTACTGTCTTTGATATGTCTACAAAAAATCAGAGACAGTACAGTAGCTGAGAACAAATTGATATCCACTCAATCCAATACCTACAGAGCATCCAACAACAAAACAAACGGAGCTATCTCGTCTCGTAAGCAGCTGGATGACATGGTTGGGAGCACATCTAATGAAAATGGAGCATCTAATGCTAACGTAGATGCGAGGCCTCCAAATGCGGACAAGAAAAAGGGTTTGGACCGATACTTCAACATTGTCAAAAGACGACAAAGTCCCCACTCGTCTCAAATTGGAAACGAGAAGAAAATTTCTAAGCCCGATGATCAGCAAGCTTCTACCAGTAGGAACTACTACCAACTACTTGCAACCGAAAACTACTCCAAAATTGATTCGTTGCCAAAGCAAATTAAGCCACCGCCAATATACCTCAGAGAAAAAACAAGCAATAGCTTAGTCAACATGTTGGTATCAATTGCTGGTAAAAACAACTTTCATGTCACACCGCTAAAACGTGGTCACGTTTCTGAGACCAAAATACAAGTTTGTTCTGAAGAAAACTTCAGGAAGGTGACAAAAGAGTTTGATTCACAGCGTCGTCAATACTATACTTACCAACTTAAAAGTTGCAAAGGATTGTCGGTGGTAATTAAAGGCATAGAACCTGATTTTGATGTTGATGAGTTAAAGCAGGAGCTCGAAAGCCTCGGATTTGCAGTTAAATCTATCACAAATATATTTAATAAATTCAAACAGCCCCAGCCACTGTTCAAAGTAGAACTAGAGCCCGAAGCCAGCAAGCCTAAAAGAGGTGAAACTCACAAAATTTATAGCCTGCGATATATTATGCACCGCAGAATCACCGTCGTAGAGCCGATCAAACGTAAAGGTCCCGTGCAATGTGCAAATTTTCAAGAATATGGCAACACCAAAACCTATTGTTCACTCTCTAGCGTGTGTGTTATATGTGGCGAGTTTCACGCTACCAAGTCCTGTGACAAGAGTAAACTAGGTCCTGCAATTAAAAAATGTAGCAATTGTGGTAATAACCATACTGCAAACTACAGAGGTTGCCCAGTATTCCAATCTCTGAAAGTAAAGTTGTTCCCGCCTCAGAACCACGCTCAGACAACATGAATCGATTCATGACGACGATGAGTAACATGATGCAAGAACTACTTGAAAATCCAAACATCCAATTTCTCATTAACAGCAAATGAGCTCATTCAAGATCGCCCATTGGAACGCGAATGGCATTGTCCAGCATAAAACGGAAATAACCTGCTTTATATCAACCCACGACATTGATGTGTTCCTCTTATCGGAAACGCACCTCACAGAAAAAAATAATAAATTCGACATCCCAGGCTACATCTTCTACGATACCAAACACCCAGATGGTAAGACTAGAGGCGGGTCTGCAATACTTATTAAAAAGCATCTGCTTCATCATCCTTTGGAAGAACTCAGCAAAAATTACATGCAAGCGACATCCATTTGCCTACGTGAGCAGTCGAGCGAGATGGTAATTTCGTCCATCTACTGTCCACCGAGGCACAACATTTCAAAGGCAGTATTTGAAAGCTTCTTCTCATCGCTCGGAACCAAATTCATCGTGGCTGGCGACTTTAACGCGAAACACACGTTTTGGGGATCTCATCTCATAACACCTAGGGGCAAAGCACTCTTCGATACATTACAAAACTATGGTTTGAGTCATATCTCAACCGGCCAGCCAACATATTGGCCGTCAGATATCAACGAAATTCCGGACCTCATAGACTTCGCAGTCTCGAAGGGAATACCTCCAAACTCCGCAAAATCAGAAGTAGTTTATGATTTGTCGTCAGATCACTCTCCTGTCATCATTACTCTGGATATGTCACCCCACTTCGCTTGCTGTAAGCGTAGATATTCACAAAATACCAACTGGAGTGCATTCAGACGACACCTCACCAGCTCAACATCTCTTAGTGCATCTCTCAAATCACCGGATGATGTCAATTCCGCTGTTATCCTTTTCAACGAACATGTCTTGGAGGCATTCGACATCGCGACACCTAAAATGGAACTACATCCCTCAACTCGGAAAACAACATACTCCTCATCAATAAAAATCTTAGTACAGAAAAAAAGACTGGCACGAAGGAATTGGCAGCTGCACCGGTCTCCCCAAACTAAAACACGACTCAACAAAGCTTCTAGTGAGCTCAGACTGGCACTTGCGAAAGACAACGAGTTAAAGTTTCATTCATTCTTAGAGAGCCTCAGTCCCACTTAAAATGCCGACTATTCATTGTGGAAAGCAGTCAAAAAAATCAACAAACCTACCATCAGGGAAGCCCCACTAAGAACTGTCAACGGGCAATGGGCCAAAAGTGACGTAGAGAAAGCCACCGCCTTCGCAGTTCACCTTGAACATGTTTTCACAATTTTTACCACGGCAGCGTGCGACTTTCCACCTAATATCAATGCTCAGGACTCAGAACCAATCAAGACTTCGGCTTAGGAAGTGCAAGATATCATTATTCAGGAAACATGCTCAAAAAAATCTCCGGGAATTGATCTCATCACCAATGCTATGCTCAAACAGATGCCACCGATCGTATTCTCTTGGCTCTCTAATCTATTCAATGCTATCTTTCGAATCGGATATTTTCCTGAAGTTTGGAAAACAGGTGAGATCATAATGATCCCTAAGCCTGGTAAGGACTCTTTTCAAGTGAAGTCATACAGACCTATTAGTATTTTGTCATGCGTCTCCAAAGTTTTCGAGAAAGTTCTGTTGAAAAAGCTACTACCGATACTAGAAGATGCAAAAATAATTCCAGAACAGCAATTTGGGTTTCGAAGACATCACAGCACCATTCAACAGGGCCATCGAATCGCGTCAGACATTAAAATAGCATTCGAAGACAAGAAGTACTGCTCAGCAATCTTTTATGATCTAACTCAAGCCTTCGATAAAGTCTGGCACGAAGGGTTGATCTTCAAAATTGAATCATTGCTTCCAAAAAGCTTCCAAAAAATACTCTCCTCCTACCTGACCAACCGCACATTCCAGGTGAGATACAAAAGCTATTCTACCGCTAAACATCGTGTGCATGCTGGTGTACCACAAGGAAGTGTTTTGGGACCGGTACTTTACACTATATTCACATCTGATCTCCCAATATGCGACAAAACAACGACAGCTACCTTTGCGGATGACGTTGCCATACTATGCACTGATTCAGACCCAGTTACTGCATCCCGTACATTGCAAGGCCACATCTCACTTCTTGAAGAATGGCTAGCGAAATGGAGAATCAGAATGAACGAAACCAAATGCATACACGTTACTTTCACATTGTTAAAACTGACTTGTCCTCAAGTATATTTAAACAATGTACCTATACCTCAAAGTAACGAAGTAAAGTATCGCGGAATGCACCTTGATAGGAGGCTCACCTGGAAACGGCACATTGCAGCTAAAAATCAACAACTGAAGCTCAAATTCATAAACCTCAAATGGATGCTCAATAGCAGGTCAAAACTTTCTCTCGACTCTAAAGTGCTCGTCTATAAGTCTGTCTTAAAGCCTATCTGGACATATGGCTTACAAATATGGGGTGCAGCCCGCCCTTCAAACATCAACATCATCCAGAGGACCCAATCAAAAATACTTCGATCTATCACCGGAGCCCCGTGGTACTTCTGCAACGCCAATCTCCATAAAGACCTGCGAATCGAGACGATTTCAAAAGAAATTAAGAACCGCAGTGGAAAATATATTGCAGCCCTCGCTCATCACCCCAACAAGCTGGCAAAAAAATACTAACTCATCGTAAATTTCAGCGATTGAAAAGAACTGACCCGTTGGACCTTCCATCTTTAACGTAGAAAATACAGCCTGCGTAGCCAATTTCTTTGCTTTTCAAACTCTTTCAAACATTGAACACTGTAATTCTATAACACAGATCATAGCTTTGCTCTTTGCTGTGTGACTCTATGTCAATAAAGTAACTTGGGTCCAAAATGTTCACGTCTTCAACTGTGAGGAGTGCACATCACTTGTTTTAGCATGTAGGATTTTAAAACTAACTGAAGCTTCTTATACGAAGGAAACAGTTTAATAAAGGTATTATTAAAAAAAAAAAAAAAATTTGCTCCTACAAAATTCGTCCCACAATCCGAGAAAAAATGTGTGCTGAATCCGCATCTTCCCATAAATCGACGAACCGCAGCTAAGAATGCCTGGGTTGAAAGGTCACTGACGACTTTAATGTGTATAGCTTTGGTGGGTAAGCAGATGAACATCGTGACGTAGCCCTTAGATATTTTGCATCCTCTGCCTCGCCTGTCTTTTATATCGAAAGGGCCGCAGAAATCGATACCCGTATGGGTGAATGGTCGAGAAATGTTCACTCTAGCCGTTGGCAAGCTCCCCATAAGCTGAGTTGAACCCTTTGCTTTGGTTCGAAAGCAGCGAATGCATCGATGTATGAAGTGCTTAATGCCATTTCTTCCGTCGATGACCCAGAATCTTTTTCGAAGTGTGTTCAACATGAGTTGTGTTTGTCCGTGTAATGTTGCCGTATGGGTTTGGTGTAATAATAGCTGAGTAAATTTTCCATTCTTTGGTATGATTATAGGATGTTCTTCATCAAAATGTACCCTTGCGTTGTGTAGGCGTCCTCCTACTCGCAGTATGCCATGACCGTCTATAAATGGGTTCAAATTTAGTAGTTTGCTCTTCTTGTCAATTGTTTTGCCAGTCTGTAAACAGCACATTTCAAGTGAAAATTCTTTTCTTTGAGCATATTTTATCCAGAAATCAAAGGAATGTTGTAGTTCTATTGTGGTTAAATATGGTTCATTTTTTCCTTGTTTTCTTTTCATTCGAAGAAAGCAAAAGCAATACGAAGTAATCCTAATCAATTTATGTAATGAAGAATATTTTTCAAGTAATTAATCAAGCAGAGTTCTCACGACTAACTGTTTTTTGGGTTTTCTTTTCCAAGTCGATTACTTGTACATCTTTGATTTTAGACCATGCATCTGGACACTCCTTCAACCAGTTAGCTCCTGTAGTTTGATGCTAAGTCAGCTGGATTTTCTTTGGAGGGAACGTGACGCCATGATATGCCACCATTTGATTCGATGATGTATGAGATGCGATTTGCAACAAATGATTTCCAGCGTGTCGGGTGTCCTTTGATCCAGGCTAAAACTATTTCAGGATCAGTCCATAACCATGTAGGTATTTTATCTGATTTCAAAGACTGTTTCACTTCTTTTAAGACCCGTGCTAATAAAACAGCTCCACATAATTCCAGACGTGGAATAGTAGTTGGTTTTGTTGGAGCAACCTTAGTTCTAGCCATAATGAGATAGGAGCTAGTTCCTGCTTGCAAACGCGTCACCAAATAGAGTACTGACGCATATGCTCGTTGTGAAGCATCACAAAACCCGTGGATTTCTATGTTGGTTTCTGGTTTATACGCTACTCACCTCGGGATTTTTATTTTTTCTATTTCGTTAAATTGCATGTGGAAAGTAGTCCATTCGGTTTTCGTCGCATCAGATAAGGGTTTGTCCCAGTCTTGTCCATGTAGCCATAAGGTTTGAAGTAGAATTTTAGCTAGTATAAGAATAGGTGCTAACCAGCCTAGTGGGTCATAGAGTCTTGCTATTTCTGATAGTACCATTCTTTTCGTATATGGCTCTTGTAATGTTTCTGATTTGACCTTATATGTAAAGTAATCGTTCGAAGGGTACCATATTATCTCGAGTGATTTGTATCCACCTTCCGCGTCTTAATTCAATTTCTCTTGCATCTCTATTTCTTTTGTTTTAAGACCTTGTAGAATTTGTTTCTCATTGGAAATCCATTTCCGTAGTGTAAATCCACCGGATCTTAGAAGTTCTATTAATTCGTTTCCTTTGTTGATACATTCTTCTAAGCTGTGCTCTCCTGACAGTAAATCGTCGACATAGAATTCATTTAAAAGAGCCGCGCTAGCATTGGGAAAAACTTTAACTTCTTCCTTCGCTAATTGATGGAGAGTCCTGATTGCTAAAAATGGTGCAGATGTCGTTCCAAAGGTTACCGTATTAAGGCTGTATTCTTGAATGGGATGGTTCGGATGTTGTCTCCAGACAATTTTCTGATATGAAGCGTCTTCCGGATGCACGTCAACTTGTCTATACATTTTAGCAACGTCGGCAACTATTGCAAACTGATAGAGTCGCCATCGGATGACCAACGAAGTCATCGTGTCTTGGATGGTTGGTCCGGTCATGAGAGTATCATTGAGTGGAATGCCTGTGCTTGTTTTTCGAGACGCATCAAATACGACACGCAACTTAGTTGTCGTGCTTTCCTTGTAAACTGCGTGGTGGAGTAGGAAAGCATGTGTACCAGTTTGATCTTCTTCGATGCTAAGACTTTCTGTCATATGGCCAAGATCAATATAATCTTGTATACAAGCCGAATATTCTGTTTGTAGATCGTTGTTTTTCCTGAAACGTCGCTCCAAAGATAATAAGCTCGCTGTTGCCCCTTGTTTAGAATGTCCTAATAGATTTTTATGTTCTTCGCTTTTGAAGGGTAATCGGACTTGATATCGACCATCTGGTTTTCTGACCACCTTACGTTTATAGTGTTCCTCACATTCTGTCTCTTCTTGTGTCCTAATTTTGCTATTTTCTAATTCTTCGATTTCCCAAACACGTTTCAATTGGTTACTAATTTCAATGTCTTCATTAATTTCAATTTTCAATGTTTGTACGGTGTGTGCACCTTCAATATTATTGTTCCTTCAATATATTGGACCTGATGGCAGTTTTCTAATTTGACCGAGTATGAGTTGAGCATAAGTGTCGGCTCCCAAAATCAAGTCTATTTTGCTCGGTTGATCGAAGTACGGATCTGCCATTTCTAGGTTTTCTAGTTGTCTCCAAATCGATGTAGGAACGACTTGAGATGGTATTATGTTTGTAAGTTTATTCAAAATCAATGCTTCGATATACAAATGTTCGTTGTTGCTCAATAGTAATCGAATTTTTAAAACCCCACTAGGTGTCAATTCTTTTGTTTTTCCAATTCCTGATATTGTGACGTTAGTTGAAGTTCTTTTGAGTCCTAATCTCTGGGTTGCAGATTCAGTAATTAGTGATGTCTGCGATCCCTGGTCCAGCAAAGCACGGAGCACTACGGGTCCGTTTGTTGCTTCAATCGTCACTAACGCAGTAGCAAGTAATACCTCTTTCTTATTGTTTGCCTTTATCGATATGATATCCATATTAGCAGAAAGCGAAGTCAATGGTCTAGGTTCAAAGGAAGGAGCATTCAAAGATTGACGATTTAATGCATGCTGGGTAGAAGTTAATGGTTGAGAGTGAAATGCTGTCGACGTCGAGGGTCGATTTTGTGTCTGTGGACATGTGAATTTGAGCCATATTTGTGTAGCAAGGTATGGTGTGCTCTTTTGCCCTTCAAACATCTGCATTTGCTGGGACAATTCCCAACTAAGTGTCCTTTAACTAAACAATTAAGACACAATCCATTTTTCTTTACCACATTGAATTTTTCTGTATGGTTGTATCGCAAAAACGTAGGACATTGCCTAACATGATGACGGTCTCTACAAAAGATGCAATGTGGAAAGAATTCACTTTGTGCGACGTGTACATTTTGAAAAACACGTAATGGTTTGCTCCTTTCAGTCCCAGCCGCCTCCAAAGCTCTAAATCTCTGATGCAAAAATTCTTTCAAATGCTGAAATGAAGATTTCTCCGGCTCACTTGATCTTTGTAGTTCCCATATTTGCTGAGTTTCAGATGGTAATCGCTGCGTGGTCAAATGGATTAGAATAGCTTCCTACAGATTTTCCACTTTCAAGCTTTCTATGGCTTGAATAATTTCGGTGATTTTATCCATGAGCATCTTGATCGATGACGCCGATTCGTCTGCGTTGTTGACGGTAAGCAACCTTTTAAATTGTGTGTTCAGAAGCACTTGCTTGTTATCATATCGTTTCATTAATGTGTCCCAAGCCACTTCGTAGTTGGCTTCCGTAGTAGAGTAGTGCCGCAATAACTGTTCAGCATCACCCGACAGACTACATTTTAGATAATGCAATTTTTGCACACATGACAAAGAGGACTTATTGTGGATGAGTGAGTGGATGAAGTCTTTAAAAGAAGTCCATTCGCTATAATTTCCACTAAATCTGGGAAGTTCTATTCTTGGTAATCGAACATCTAATTCTTCGCATGGTCGTAATGACGGATCCGAATTAAATTTGGACGTGGGCGATGCCTGTGCCCTTTGGTCTGATTGCAGTTCCTCCAGATCGGTATCAAAATTTAAACTAATCTCTTCGAATACATTATAACATTGATTCACGAAGTAGGCATGCTGCAGATCCTTTTCTCCGGTAATTAAGTTCATGATTTGAGAATGTGTCACCATGAAGGATCTTCTTATGTCTTGGACTCTTTGGAGCCACTTTGTGGCATACGCCAAAGTTTTTCTGGCTTTGGAGTCCTTTTTGAAATTGCTATATAATCTCGTGATTTGCTCTACGAGTATGGTTTGTTGCGCCGTAAGACCTTCCATATTAATGTTTGGGTTAGGTTAATCACGAAATTTGAACTGTTATTAAGGTGATGATTTCTTAGTGGTTTGCTGCTTAACCGCTATTTACAACTGCCTGGCTAAACTAATTTTGCAGCACATAATCAAAAACTAATGCCTATCTTTAAATTTACGGGATATATTTCCGTTCGCGCACTAAAACACGACCACTTTCGACTTAGTGTGTGCACTCATGTATGCACTTTGTTTTGCACGTGGTCAATGTATAATGATGCATATGATGTTATATAAATGTCATCAATGCATTTAGTGTAATTCACTATTTTCCAAAATAAGTATGTATATATGTGTATATGATGTGATGTGTAAATGAAACTAATACGTGTAGTGTAATGTAGTATAATAGTGTTCTATATGCGGTGTGCGAATATGTATACTCTGTGTTATGTTCAATTCTTCGCCTTCGCATGTGTTTAAATATGTGATATTTAATTTTGGACCAGGATATGGGAAGAAAATATCATAAATATAGGAAAGAAAAGGAACGGACTCACCAAACCAAATTTTGCCGCAATCATTCAATTTATTGCTTTGATATTTGTCTAATTTCACTCGACCGTGCACACCCGTTTCAATGTTTATTATTGTGTCCACTGTAATTAATCACTACTTTGGAAGTTCACGAAGTTCTAGTTTGCACAGACGTAGCACAAATTCAATTATCCGTCTTACGGATCCGGTTTAAAGGACCATAAAATATGTTTAAGCAATAAGAAACACTCCGCTTTCAAACTTGAAATATATTTATTTCTATTATCGGACTTGTACAACACTTCAAGATTTTAATAATTTCTACTAAAAGAGTTCAAATCCGCAAATTCCACTTTAACGAGCACGACCGGTTCAATTAATTCTTTCTTGCTTGATACCACGACAGAGAGTGAAAATTGCGGTAAATTGTTTTAATCACATTGTCTTCTAACGTTATTTTTTTTGTTACTATGAGCTTGGTTGAGAATGGTGATTTCGAATTTAGAATACAATCTTAATATATACATTTTCTACTTTCAATTTCATTATTTACATTTCTACAATCTAATTTTTTACGGTACGTGTCGAATTCGATTGATTTTTACAAATTATCATTTTTCATTTAAAATGTTATGATTTTATTCGGCAAGTTGGAAGCAGGATGCAGGTTCGCTGGGAGCCGATTCTTTGGGCCTTTATTTTGTAGGTCTGGAACTCCGGCGTGGCCCAAACACCTGCTGTAAACAACTTTTTCGAGAAGCTTACTGAAGCAAGATAGAAGGGATATGGGGCGATAATTGGAGACGCAGGATGAATTTCCGCTTTTAAGGATGGGAAATATTTGCTGACTTCCAGGAAGAAGGAAACGTACAGGAAGCAATACTAAGGTTAAAGATGACAGATAAAGGAGCACACGAGGATGATGACAATGACTTTGGAAATATGTTAGGTAAGCCGTCGGGTCCGCAGCTGGTGCTACAATCTAGGTTAGCAAGCAAACTTTCGACCTCCAACGGGTTCGTTGAAAACAAACAACAATTATTAACATCTGGAGAGGGAATATTAGCATAGAGAGATGGATTAGGTTGAGAGGTAGCAGAAGAAAAGAAAAGAGCAAAAAGCTCACATATTTCATTAGGCGAGGAAGCAGACAAATCATTAAGGTGCATCAGAGAAGGGATAGAGGGAGACTTTTAAAGGGAACGGATATAGGACCAGAAGGGTTTCTGTTGACAGGATGATATAGAAGCTTCAATGTGGGCATGATAAGCACTTTAACATTAGGCACATTATTCAATTGTGAAAAAGAGCAAAGAGAGAAAAAGGAAGGTGTAGCTAAAGAAATATTGCTCCTCGATAAAATTTCAGTGAAGGTTGTATCCCAGACTAAGCTGGGAATATTAAAATCACCACATAAAAGAACGAAAGAAGAGGGGTAGCAAGTGTTAAGAAAGGAGGAACCGTTCATAAACTACAATAGGACTGTTACATGGGATATAAATCGAAGATACAAGTAACGCAGTAGATGGAGTAACGGATATACGAACAAGGATACATTCAACAGGCAGAGAAGGCACGAAATTGGTACAGGAGGATAAACCACTGGCTGCGGAAGACAGTAAAAAGAGGTAAAATTTCATTATTGAATATATCTCCTGTCAGCCAGGTTTCGGTTAAGCATAGTATGTCGTCAGACCCGATAGTTGAGGAAATTTCAAGCTCATTGGTTTTGGTACTCAACTCCCGAACGTTTTGGTAGTAAACTTTAAGGTTAACCTTACGCTCTAAGTACGATTTTTGGTCACCGGTTTCCGATGAAAATTTCCAGAGGTTGTTTTTACGAATTCTTTGACAAAAGCACCAGCGGGACAGAAATGCTTCTTCAGCAAATTAGAGGTGCCGGATGCGACAGTGATGCAGAAAGAAGAGATCAGCTGGTGATTGAGGTTGTCACGAGAGGGTTTCCTACACATTAGCAACGAGGGAGTGTATCCGAGCTTAGCTTTAATGTATGCTAAAACTTCGTCGGCAGTAGTTTTGTAAGCGAAACGTGATACGAAGACTTTCAGAGGTGGGACCATTACTTCCAAGCAAGGGAGTGATGTATGGGGCTCAGATAGTCCTCTAGATGGGCCAGGCTGACTGAGTACATCAGCATAAGACGTCTGGGTTACCGCAGGAGATAATGCAGCAGGAGTTGAAAGGCTCATCCTGTCAGCAACCAAATTCACCAAAGGTTCGCTCACGGTCACGAGAGCGTGCTGTTGTATCTGGATCTGTTGTTGTTGTTGCTGTAGTGGATGTTGTTGTTGCGGTTGACGTTGTTGCTGCAATGATTGTTCATGCTGTTCCTGCAGTTCATGCTGTTGGTGAAGTTGCAGCTGCAGGTTAGCACGCTGGCCGAGTGTGAGCATCTGAGATACATCGCGCTGAGGTTGACTTTGGATTTGAAGGCTGCAAGGTTGTATCACCCCAAAGGTCTGAGGTGAAGTAGCTGCAGGATAAAGATAAAGAAAGATATATGTTGACGTTGAACAGCTGGGCAATCTTCCTGGTGAAGCTGGTCATCGGCAGGTGCAGGTTGAGAGCCACAAGGTTGCTCAGTCCGAGCAACTGACAAGAGTGTATTTATATCACCACAGACACTCTCAAGTTCTGAGCCCAGACAGGAAAATTCTTTAAAAAGTTTGTCAACTACACATTTGGTTGACTTTAAGCAGTTAACAAATGCTACCATGGAGTTGGCTTTACAACGGGTGCAAAACGAATAAACACCAGATGAGGTTTGAGGGACAGCGTCTGCGACATGGGCATTCATTCCAGCACATTTCGAATGAAATGATAGCCCGTAAAAACCCGCACACATCACATAAGGCGATTTATTTGCCTTATCAGCACACTTTGCAGCTGTGCAGAAAGACATAGTGATTTGGTCACACGTGTAAGCAGAGTAAACAGGACCAAAAAGTAGAAAAGTTGAGGCGCACATACTTTCAGGAAGGGATATAAAAATATGTCAAAAATGTCAAAAGTGTCAAAAATCACTTCACTCCACGTAGAAAAGTTAAAGACACCCAAAGAATGCTGAGGCGCACACATTTTCAGTCAAAAATGTCAACAAATGTTAAAAATCACTCAAAAATAGCACAGGCGCACTTCACATGGATGGAAAAATTAATGACACGCAAAGCTCAAGGAGAAGCGGTAAAAAAGCAAAATCGAAGATCTCGTTGCATCCGTTGATCATCCGCAATTTTTTTGGTTTTAGTTTACTCCGCCTGTCCAATATTACCTGGCGTATTTTCAGAAATATTCTCTCACTGGTTACGATGGGTTTGCAGTTGCAGCGATTTTATCGGCAGTGCGCATATTTTCAAATATGCGTGGTAAGGAAAATATTTTTCGCGCAATGTTATCATGAAAGTCGAATATTTTTGTGAAGATATTTTATTACTGCTTTAGATGACTTTATAATCACTTATCCTTATAAATAAATTAACAATCTATCGCCTAAATTTCAGCCATTCAACCGTTCGCGACAATGGTTTTTTTCCATATATCATAAAAATATCATTATTTCAAAATCAGACAACTGCCACTTCATTTTTGTACTTATCATGAATTCATGAAACAAAACACACCACATAATTAAGAAAGTTTCAGTCCATGAACGCGACTGAAAGTACACGAACAGAGTGAATGCTGAAAATAATGCTAGATGCTAACTCCGAATTTCTAATGCAATTTTGGAAAAAATAAAGCCAGTTCTTGCATTCAAAATGCTAAAATGGCAGCACTGCCTACTATATACATCTACGTCCGCCGAACATTTCAGCTCAATCGGATCGGCCACTCTAGAGATTATCTCCCTTAATTATTTTGCTGATATATGTATATATATATATATATATATATATATATATATATATATATATATATATATATATATATATACATATATATATATATATATATATGTATATATATATATATATATATATATATATATATATATATATATATATATATATATATATATATATATATATATATATATATATATATATATATATATATATATATATATATATATATATATATATATATATATATATATAAAGAAATATGAATTTTCGGCGAAACGAGTTTAATATTAATCTTCTTCGAAAAGTAGTAAAAAGACCCTCTGATCATTAGTCCTTTGACATTCTGGAGTGATGGGAAGTACAATTTAATGAACTAATAAAAAAATTGCAAGTTGAAACAAGCAATGCCTAAAATTTTATCGCATGCTTGAGAGCATAAAAATATGCCCAAAGACTGGCGGATAAGGCACCCCATGCACAAGAAAGGAGATGTTCCAATAGGCAGTGATTATATTCTAATACTTCCTATATGATACTCTCTTCTACTCTTGCCGCAATTCACAATGTTAATGTGGCTTTAGCTCATTCATACCAAAACACTAGATGAAAACATAACATTTGCACTCTTTGGAAAGTTGTTTCAAATATTCTACATTTAAAATACATCATTAATATTCTGAATCAGTACATTCCTTGTTGCACAATGACAACCGATATATATATATATATATATATATATATATATATATATATATATATATATATATATATATATATATATATATATATATATATTTATATGTATATATATATATATATATATATATATATATATATATATATATATATATATATATATATATATATATATATATATATATATATATATATATATCTATATATATATATATACATATATATATATATATATATATATATATATATATATATATATATATATTTATATGTATATATATATATATATATATATATATATATATATATATATATATATATATATATATATATATATATATATATATATATATACAAACATACTAATATATAAATGTTTTGAAATTCATTTTACATATATTTTATTATTAAATATTGATAATGAATTTTATATGAAAATTTATCTAAGTAGAGTTGTTCATTAAGAATTTGAACTCAGGCGCTCTTGAGCGTTGCTTAATGTATAGCTTTTCTAAAATTTCACAATCGCAATAGAAATTCAGTTGGACACACATTAACCAAAGCGTTCAGTGAAGTAATTAGCCAAATATATTCTGAGTGATTCCAGTCGCGAAATAGACCACATTAACGGCATCAGTTTCAAGGATCATAAACTTCACGTTGATCGCCACACTGGCCGTATACAAATTGTAATTAATGTTTGTGAGAACTTGCGGTCTGTTTCAATTCACCTTACTCTACCTCGCTTCCCAATGACGAAATTCCTAATCCAGATTTATAGGAATTCTTTGAGTTTCGGATTCTTATTTCATTTGGAATTTACGTTGCGCTTTCCTTACCATTCAACCGACTAGTACCATTTTCATTTTACCGTCTAGCAGCAAGGTAAAGGGATGAAATTAAAGAATCCTTTTCGTTCATGAAAAAGTCATTAAGAAAAGTGAGCAGCATGGTTTCAATCTACTATACAGCAATTTCTTGGCGTTTTTAATGTGCTGACTATCGAAAAGATATACATCCGAACTAAAATTTGCTGACTGAAGTATATAGCCATTTTGACTTTCAAATCTGGGTCTTCAATTAATGGAAATTATTCGGCGTGAAATTCAACCACCCCCTTCTTAATGGATTAATTAAAATCATATCATACAATAGATACGACAGGATAACGGTTACGTCATCCTAAAGACTCCTCTTTGAGGATGCTCTTGAATGTACCTTAAGCAAAGTGGTGGTTTCGTCACCACTTTCCGAGTAAAAAACAACAAAGCACACAAAACTGAGAGAAACCGAAAATGAAGCGCAGCAGAACTTTGATTATTATCCATATTTGAATCATCATATTTGAATCAATTTACAATTACTTTGCCAATGGCGCATAAGTTATTTAATGCAAAATTATGAAGTATTTATAATACTTATTGCGTGCGAATACTATTTGTACTAATGTTCGACGAATATTAGTATTAAAATCAATTCGGCCAAAAATTCATATTTCCATATATAATATATAATATATATATATATATATATATATATATATATATATATATATATATATATATATATATATATATATATATATATATATATATATATATATACATATATATATATATATATATATATATATATATATATATATATATATATACATATATATATATATATATATATATATATATATATATATATATACATATATATATATATATATATATATATATATATATATATATATATATATATATATATATATATATATGTATTTATATACATATATATATATATAATCAAAAAATTTCAGTGAGATAATCTCGAGAACGCGCCATCCGATTGAGCTGAAACTTTCAGGATACATTGGTGTATACGCAGAATAGGTCAAGGTCTCACTAAAAGTCAATTATTGTTAGCCCTTTGGCGCCGGCGGCCATTTTAGTGATATTGTTAATATACCTTTTATTCCGTACACAAATAATTTTTGCAAAAATAAAGTTGACAAAATAAATTTCGAAAGTGTTTTAAATGCAAATCGGATAATTTTTTGAAATTTTTTAGCCCCATGTGTGCGCTAGGTGCCTAAAAAGAGAACGGAAAAATTTGAAAATTTTTAAATTGGGATAACTCTTGACAGAGCTATTTAATTATTACGAAATTTTCAGGACATATTGGTATTATTTAGTTGTGAATTTGTGAAGCTTTTAATGAGCGTGCAATCCTGTAGCTAGGGATTTTGTGCAGTTTCAGCTAGGGATTTTTGTGTAGTTTCAATAAGTGAAAACCTCCAAATCATCGTCTCCCTTGAAAAAATGCCGCTTCTTCAAAAAAAGCCACTCATATGTAAATCTTATGCTTTTTTATATAATCAAAGAAAAAAATTTGACATGGTATGACGGGCACGCCTGGTAACCGTTGCCCAATTTACCTATATTTTTAGCATCAAAAACTTCTGTTCACGGAAACTCACGATCCGATCAGCAGAATTAATTGAAATTTACAGAATGTATTGGTCTCAAATAAAACCAGGTCTGATAGAAGTGATTTTGAAATGTGGGCGAGTCTGTGCCACTGGTGCCATCTTGAAGCCCTATAAATTCTGATTCAATCGTTTGACTTTGACGAAATTCACACAATAGCTGAAGCTTACTCTAAACCACGTCTGATAGAAATTTGGTCACAAAATTCGGTTGGAACTGCCAGCTATGATAATTTTGGTGTCTTAAATTTGAAAAAATAAAAATTTGGAAGTGGAAACATTCAAACCATCGAATTTCCTAAAAAATGTCCGTTTCTCACAATAAAACCAATCTGTATACAAATCTTATGCTTTATCTACACGTTCAAAGTAAAACTTTGGAAATTTCATGTCGGACAAGAACGGTAACCCTCTCCCAGTTAACCTTTATTTTTAGCATCAAAAACTTCTGTTCACGGGAACTCACGAAAAAATAATCAAATACAGCTGAAATTCAGAGAATGCATTGGAGTTAAGTAGGACCAGGTCTGATAGAAGCGATTTTGAATTGTGGGCAACTCTGTGCCAGTGGTGCCATCTTGAAAAATTACAAAGGAAAAAAAGCTGCTTTTTGCCCTATGAAATATATGTGAATAAGCTACCAGATTTTCATGAAATTGACACAGTAGCTGGACCTTACTCTAAACCTTGTTTGGTAGAAATTTGGTTGAAAAATTCGATTGGTGCTGCCATCTATGGTAATTTTTGTGTCTTTGGTTTTGAAAATTCGCTCAGGAAAATAACACTTTTTGCCCTATAACTTCCAGTGCAGTCAGGAAATCAATACGAATTTCATACAATTGATGGAACCTGTTATAAACATTATTCAGGCCAAATTTGGTTGAAAAGCCACGATAGGGTTGCCAGCTATTGTTGGTTTTGTGTTTAGTTGCAATATCTTTATTAACCGATTTTATCGTAGAATTTTCAATTGGAAATGATATTTTAGTGACAGTAAACAGCAAATATTAAGCTTTCGAGTATTTGAAAAAGCTCGCTGCAGGTAACCTTAAATTTCTTTATACTCCTATAACTTTGAATGTAGTATAACAACGTGAAGCAGATGTGATATATTCTTGGCTTTGATACTGGCGAAAAGTTGCCAGCACGAGTCGGTTGTGCTACTTTTGTATCAATAAATGCTTACAGTTAGTATTGATACCGGAAACATTTACAATGAAAATAAATAACCGATGTTTTAATTGCCAAAGTTCTGCAAATTTTTCGGATCGCAGCCCCAAACACCAACTTCAGTTAATGTGCTGCAGGCACTGAGCATTTTCTTCATTGATGGTATATGAGATGCTGCTTTCAAAATTTTGTGAAATAAGCAACTGATAACCAATATAATTAACCTGTGTTTTGCTCTCATAATCGTTGAAATTCATGCCAGTGGTAATTTCTGAAACCTCCTACCATATGAGTTATAATGCATTCTTGAGACCAAAGTTAAACGTGGCATTTGAAACAGTTTGGCCGTAATAAGCAGCTCATGTGGTGGAATATGCACTCAAAACCTGCACGATTCTTCTACTATTCTTCGAACATTATTAATACTCAAACGCGGTCTGAACATGATTCGATGGACAGGTGCCAAATAATGGCATTGGAACATTCTAGCTGAGCAGTCCCAAGAAACGCAAAAACTTGTGAGAAAAATAATGGGCTCAAATAGACCTCAGAAAATGTAAATATAACATTTTTCTTTGGACTTTGACTCCAAAACTCCGCTGAAATAAAATGTAATATCTAATTTGTTCATTCTGTAGTTCATTCTTCATTACTGTCATACTATCCTCGAGACTACGAAGCAATCGATTGTAGAGTTAATTACAGATTTAGGTTTAGTGCCTAAGTGAAAATTTCTTTATGGAACATTGATTTATATAAATACTTAGGCAGACAATTAATCAATCGCATATAATAATTAGTCCAAAGGACACCTGGATAAGAGGTTGAAACCATTTTTTATATAAATAATATATATGAATAAAAATTTTGATATTAATTCGTTTTTACCATAATAGAAGAAACTGGAGTTTGTTACATCTGAACATAAACAAAATAGTAATTATTTATTAAAAAAAAATCTTTACACAAAAGTTTCAATAAATAAATTGTCTAAATAATATTACATCAACTTTTGATTTTTATTCCGGTATTCAGCATATCCTTGATATGCAATATCCTGAGAACTTTCTATAAAACGAATGCCATTTTCGTTATTTGATTTGCTATAATAGTCTACGTATGGCCTCTTATAAGCTTGTTCTTGTCCAAAGAAAACGCTTCCATCGTAAGGATGATGTTGATGTTGGTTCTGATCACTGTGGCCCGCCAATTGGGCTATCTCAAATTTGAATTCGCGGGAGGTTTTTTTCATTTCACGGTTTGGAGGTTTTTGGGCTATCAATTTTTATGAAAAACTATATTTGGGCTATACAGTAAAACATACTAATCAGGACACTGTATGATCGAACCACCTGAACAATTGAACTATAATATCATCGAACATACTATTTCTTGAAGAAAATTCACTCTGTAATCAGGCAACCTCTAAAATTGGGCCGTGAACCAGATTAGCTGCACAAAAATTTGCTTACTGGTACTTGCTAATCGGACCAAAAACGGTTTTAAGACCAGCATGACAAATTGTGCAAAATTGAGTTTTCCAGGAAATTATTATCTGTTCAAGGTCAAGAAAATTTTTCGTATAATTTCGGCATAACTTTCTGCTGTTTAGAATTGTAGAATGTGTAGAATTCGGTACCTTATAGATAGCTTGAATTTTATTGGTATTTTGATAATAATAATATATTGATTTATTTGAGTATTGTTGTATGTTTTTCTTTTAAGCAAGTATGAATGCAATTCATTTGATATTTATGATGTAAATATTTGAATGTTTGTTTAGGCAATGTCAAAACAACTGAAAAAATATACTATGAGTGCAAAATACAACGATCTAAGTGCTCGCAATAAGTTAGAAGTAATACGGTCATCCGACAAACAATTGCTCATCCAAAGAAAAACAACCGATAGCTTTAAAAACCATCTAAAACGGAAATTAAATGACGTTGGAAAATTTTGAAGGCACTGGGAGAAAGCGGTTGAAATTAAAATTACCATACTACCAGATATATAAATTGTTGTATTAATGGTCTTCTAAGACACGCTTCAAAAACTTGTCAACATCCGGTCAGATACTTCACAGTAAAGCCCGTCAAATCACTGCAAAATAAAAACTTTGTGATTTCAAGGCATCAAACAGAGCGCCAAAATAGGTTAAAAAGGTCTACAATATTCACTACGGCATGCTTTGTGGCGAAGAAGCTGATGTTGATTTAGACACAGTTCAGGAATTTCAGTCACAGCTAAAAATATTATGTGATGGCTATGACGCTTCAAATACCTATAATCTTGATGAGACAGGAATATTTTTTTAGAGTACCACCTACAAAATCACTACGTCCAAAATAGAAAAAAAACTCTAGCGCACCTGAACCGCTAGAAAACTAATTTTCGAAGAAATTGTCTTTGAGTGACAATGTGGAAAGACGTAATACACTTTTTTGTAGAATCATATCAACCATTCTTTGTTCAAAGCAACAGAACTCTACTATAACACAAATGATGAAAATGTTCAGTGCTGGCAACATTCCCAACGAAGCAGCAATAAGTTAACCTTCAAATGCTCATACTTAAATCAACTTATCCTTTGAATTTCATTCTCATCGGAGCATTTCGTCGAAAGCTTTAGCGGTTAACGTTGTTTGAAGCTGCCATCCAAAAAATGTTCAAAACTCGGAAAATTGAAAAATCGGTTTCTTAGTTTTATTGCAAATGTTTTGCATATGTGTATGTAATTTGAAGCATCTGTTGATGTAATAGTTACAAAAATTGCTGAAGCTCGCTGCTCTGTGTCAGCAGCAAAGCAAAATATGTACCAAATCTGCTTCACGTTAAACTAAACCCAACCAATAAATTTCGTTTCGATTGAATCACTGCGCTAGAAGTTATACGGGTGAAAAAATTTTTAGGGTTACCACCCCCAAAAATTTTAAAATTTTTAAAGCGTTCATATTTGTTGTTAATTTTCATTACAGGATCGTTCCCATTTGCAAATCTAATGACATAATCGCGCAGTAAAGAAATTCCAAAAAATTACAAAAATGGTTATAGCTGGCAGCCCTTGCACGATTTTTGTACGAAATTCCTATGACATTTGGCTCACATTAAAATCTATTTACTGCATAAACTTCATTTTGATATCATGACTGCATCGGAAGCTATAGGGAAATAAGCTTTATGAGCAAATTTGCAAGATTTAGGAGACAAAAATCACCATAGCTGGCAACCCTATTCTAATTTTTCAGCCAAGTTTTCACGAAATGTTATCGTAAGTAAGATCCAAATATTGTGTGAATTTTGTTTAAATCTGATGGCCAAATCGGAAGTTACAGCCCAAAAAGCTAATTTTTCTGAGTGATTTTTCAAGATGGCACCACTGCCACAGGGTTGCCCGCATTTCAAAGTCACTCCTATCAGATTTGGTCCTAGTTAATACCAACATGGTTTGTGAATTTCATTATGATCGGATAATCCGGTCGTCAGTTCTCGTGAACAGAACTTTCGAGTGCTGAAAATAGAGGTAATTTGGTGATGGGTTGCCGTTCTTGTGCAAATCGGCATTTTAAAAATTTTAAATTGACATGATGCAGAAACGTTGAAATTGATCAATGATTTGATTTTTTTGTCAAAAATAAAAAAATTTTTAGCAGGTTCAATGATTTGAAGGATTTTTTTTAAAGAGCCTGCCGCAGCTACAGGGTTACCTGCACTACCTTGAAAATCCATGTGTATTAAACTTTAGTCAACATCAATACGCTCTGCAAATTTTACGATGATCCAATGTTTTTGTCAGAAGTAATGACAAATCAAAATTTGAAAAAAAATCCTTGCCTACTTTTAGGCACGCTGCACCCACACACGGCTCAAAATTTCCATTTCTTTACCAGAAACAAGCTAAAAACATACTAAGTTTTCATTCCCAATCCTTTTTTGAACGAAAATTCACGCTGCTGGGAAATATAGGAGTACCTCAAAAGTCACTAAAACGCTCGCCACCGCCAAAAATATTAAGCTATCCGAATTTCAGCAAGTCATGGACCTACCTACTATATACATCTACGTTCTCCGAAAGTTTCAGTCTAATAGGATTGGCCACTCCAGAGATTATCTACCTTAATCATTTTGATTATATATGTGGCGGCAATGTATCGTTACATTGTCCACAATTAAACGACCGCGCCAACATAAGTGCGAGCGTGGCATTCCTCCCGTCGCGATAGCTTTGCACGTAATCTGATACGCATAGCTATCGTCTCGGTCGGAATGTCATGATCCATCGCATGTTTACAATGTGCGACTCGACTACGATTCGAGCACTGTGCATGTACACAAGTGCTGACGAGGCATTTGTGTTTATGTTTCTGGCTCGAGCTCTGTACAGACGCACAAGTGCTAACGAGGCATTTGTGCACGTCTGGACAGAGAAATCGAGCTCCGTCCGGACACACAATTGCTGACGAGGCATTTATGTGTGTCTGGATGATGAGGAGCTTACGCCTGCGTGGTCAGCACTTATGACCTTCATAAGTGGCCCGCAGGCGGCGATCTTTCTCATTCCTCATTTGCATTCGACACGATCCGGCCTCGATATCAACATTATACATTCGCATTTTAATTGTTAAATAAAGTAGTTTATTGTCAATATTATACAAATGCGTTTTAAGTTGCGACACAGGACAATAATTGGCGATCCTGCTAAACCGGCATACGACAACGATAATTGCACTGGATCCGACCAATTCGCTATAATTGGCGATTCTGCTAAACCGACGACGAACATCGCTCGTCCGAGCCGAGGTATAACGATCATCCGAGCCGACGAAAATCGCTCATATGAGCCGACGAACGATCACTATCCACGCTTTTTCGAACGAATGAGCAGCCGATGATGGAACACTCGCCATCAGCCAGCCCATCGGTTTAAACACCACAATGACGGATAACGAAACACCGAAGAAAGACGCAACGAAGGACGAATCTGCGAGCACTGCCCACAACGCCTAGCAGCCCGCAGACGACGAACTCGAACGAACACGTAGACAACAACTCCCACAAACATCAGGTCGACTCCGGAAGTACGCCCTCACAATCAACACAGACAAATGCAAGTTCGGCAAATCCGAAGTACGCTTTTTGGGACCACAAACCACTACAATTCGCCTTCCAACAACGACCGGAGAAAGCATCACCGAGGCAACAACGTCAACTGGACTTCATCTCCCAGTTCACGGTTGACATCCGCCACATTCCGGGCCAGGATAACGCTATCGCGGATTACTTGTCTCGGGTAAGTGCTATCAACACCATCGACTTCTTTTCTCTCGCTTCAGCTCAACAACACGATCAGGAACTTCAGCACTTGGTTGAAGACCAAACGCAACAGCTTGAGTGGAAGAAACAGGAGTTGACAGGCTCAAACGCACCGCTACACTGCATCGTCACGAACAACAAGGTTCGACCATATGCACCGCAACAATTCAGGAGAACGATCATGCAAATGATCCATGGCCTTGCGCATCCCGGCATCCGCGCAACGAGAAGACTCATCACTGACCGTTTTTTCTGGCCAGCCATGAAAGTCGACATAAACAACTTCGTCCGAAGTTGTATCGCCTGCCAACGAAACAAGGTTGGACGCCACGTGAAGTCCACACTTCAACGCTACACGCTTCCAGATGCCAGGTTCGAGCACATCAACGTCGACCTCATCGGACCACTATCACCAAATGAGGGATACCGATACTGCTTGACCATCATCGACAGGTTCACGCGTTGGCCTGAAGCTGTCCCACTCCAGAACATCACCGCAACATCAGTCGCCGAGGCGCTAGTCAATGCATGGATTAGCCGCTTCGGAGTACCAGCACGGATCACTACCGACCTGGGACGCCAGTTCGAGAGCCAAATCTTTGCTGAGCTGACACGGATTCTGGGAATAAACCATCTGCGGACGACACCATACCATCCTGTTGCCAACGGCATCATCGAGCGATGGCACCGAACAGTCAAAGCCGCCATCCGCTGCCATGACACGCTTGAATGGACGAAAGCTCTCCCACTCGTCCTATTAGGCCTGTGCACTGCATTGAAGGAATACATCAATGCCACGCCCGCTGACATGGTATATGGCACCAGCTTACGACTTCCCGGAGAATTCTTCGCCTCATCACCACCAGGCACGAACGACACCGACTTCCTGCGTGATTTAAGGTCACGCATGGCGAAATTGCGACCACACGATACAGCGCACCACGCACCAACCTCAACCTTCGTCCACAAAGATTTACGCACCAGCACTCACGTCTTTGTACGGAACGACAAGGTGAAACCATCCCTAACGCCACCTTACGACGGTCCGTTCCCTGTTCTAAGCAGGAAGGAAAAATACTTCAAGGTGGACATCAATGGACGCCCAGCCTCCATCTCCATTGACAGACTGAAGCCCGCATTTTTACTGTCGGAATCAGTTACCACAATGGGAACAGACAACGACTCCACGACATACACGACAACCCGCACAGGACGCAGAGTTCGACCACCCGTACGTTTTAACGTATAGTGAAATTATCGTGGTCAAACCCACTGCGGGGGGAGTACTGTGGCGGCAATGTATCGTTACATTGTCCACAATTAAACGACCGCGCCAACATAAGTGCGAGCGTGGCATTCCTCCCGTCGCGATAGCTTTGCACGTAATCTGATACGCATAGCTATCGTCTCGGTCGGAATGTCATGATCCATCGCATGTTTACAATGTGCGACTCGACTACGATTCGAGCACTGTGCATGTACACAAGTGCTGACGAGGCATTTGTGTTTATGTTTCTGGCTCGAGCTCTGTACAGACGCACAAGTGCTAACGAGGCATTTGTGCACGTCTGGACAGAGAAATCGAGCTCCGTCCGGACACACAATTGCTGACGAGGCATTTATGTGTGTCTGGATGATGAGGAGCTTACGCCTGCGTGGTCAGCACTTATGACCTTCATAAGTGGCCCGCAGGCGGCGATCTTTCTCATTCCTCATTTGCATTCGACACGATCCGGCCTCGATATCAACATTATACATTCGCATTTTAATTGTTAAATAAAGTAGTTTATTGTCAATATTATACAAATGCGTTTTAAGTTGCGACACAGGACTATATATATATATACATATATATATATATATATATATATATATATATATATATATATATATATATATATATATATATATATATATATATATATATATACATAAATATACCCTCCGTTTCATATTTATAACCCACCTGACAATTTTCAATTATTTTGGACTGAAATAATTTTTCACCCCAAACTTTATGGTAAACTGATTGAGAAACTGTGTAGAATTACATTTCTGAGAGTCATTTCCCGTTAGGGCTATTTTTCATTGCATTCCTGGAAAATTCGGTATATTTTGGCGTTTCATATTTATAGCCCAGATAAAATTTCCAACAAAATAAAATGTTTATTAAAATTAATTTCAAAATTAACAAAAGCTTAGGAATTTAATAGAATCTCCTTTTGATTTTATCAAATCAAAAATCCGTTTTTTCATGGAATTGATCAATTTTTCTAATAATGCAGGTTCGATTTTCCACCATTCATCAAGAATCGCCGCTTTCAATTCCGCCAGTGATTCAAATTGCCGATTTTCAGCATATACCTGTCTGACAAGAATCTCCCAAATGTTTTCAATGGGGTTCAGGTCAGGCGAACACGCTGGCCAATCCATTATCTAAATGGAATTTGTTTCCATCCATCTCATTGTTTCACGACTGGTATGAATATTCGCATTATCCTGCTGGAAAGTCCAGTTTTTTTCAGGATGTGCTGTCAGGAATGACAGTAAACTGCCCTCAAGTACTTGTATGTAGTCTCTACTCCTCATATGCGATGAAGTAAATTTTACGTCCAAGCATCCGGATGCATAAAATGCAAACCCAAAACATCATGAAACCGCCACCAAAATTCCGCTTCGATAAATATCGGGGTTCCTTTCTCAAATCGCGCCAGTAAGAATTTAATCCATCAGGTCCATCTAAATTCCATTTTTTTCATCCGAAAAAATAATCTGGAAATAAAATTTTTGGAATTAAACAAAGGGGGAATATAAAACCAGTATTTCTTACAGATGACCAATTGGTAGCCATATTTTTTTCTACGAATTCTAACTGAGCTTTCTTATGGCGATCTAACAGTCGTGGAGCACTCTTCATTTTAGCTCTTCTGATCTTATTATCACGTTGTAGCGTACTCCAAATCGTTGTTTTTGACACCTTTGTTTGTACAAGAGTTGCCATTTTAATACAGCTTATTGTTGAATTACTGGCTGAACGTATAATCTTCTTCTCCTCCCGCGGAGAAAGTTTCCTTTCTCTTCCCGTTCGCTTTGTTTTCCCATATAATTCAGGTTTTTTTAAAAAGTTGTTAATTACCCGGCGACTGCGTGCAACTTTTCTTGAAATTTCACTGATGTTCAAACCAACTTCTTTGTACGCCAAGATTTCACCCTTTTCAACTTCATTTAATGACGTACCTCGAGGCATTTGAAATGATAAACTTATTACCACACACACTTGTGAACAACTGTTGAAATTATTGAATAGCTCGACTAGTAATTCTGCTAATTACCAAGTGGGTTATAAATATGAAACGCACAAAAATGACAAATTTCCAAGAAATGCAGTAAAAAATAACGCCAATTAGAAGTCATTCTCAGAAAAATCATTGCACACAGTTTCTCATTCTTACCAGTATTAGATTTGTGTTGAACAACTATTTTACATGAAAATAATTGAAAATTTTTAGGTGGGTTATAAATATGAAACGCAGTGTATATATATATATATATATATATATATATATATATATATATATATATATATATATATATATATAAATATATATATATATATATATATATATATATATATATATGTATATATATATATATATATATATATATATATATATATATATATATATATATATATATATATATATATATATATATATATATAAATATAAAGAAATATGAATTTTCGGCGAAACGAGTTTGATACTACTTTTCTTCGAAAATTAGTAAAAATGTACATATGGAAAACCTTGAAAGAAACGCGTGACAGTTGCATGGAAGCTGCATAGAGAAAACCGCAAAACCAAGGTCGTTCGGAATAATTGACATGAAGCGATGTTTGGGCATAACTTAGCGAGCTAACACAAAATCTTGGATGACGGGTGGTATTTTGAAAGAATGGATCCACACACTTGATATTGAATTGCAAACACAAAACCGAAACATCACCATCTTTTTTTATAAAGCTAGATAATCTGGACGACTTCAAGCTTCGGTTTTTCCAACAATTTGCACTTCTCATTTACAGCCCTATCTTTTTTGAAGGGGTTTTAATTCCGATAGTGAATTCACGAAACAGAAAATGAATTTCGTCAGCAGAATACTAATTCCATTATACGGAATATCAAATCTCTAAACGAACATATCTAAAGTTTTGCCAAAACGAAAAAATAGCGCAGTTTGAATGGAGCAGGTACATCTTACGAGCGCAAAGAAGAAAATTTCTGTATCTTATTATTTTATGATATGATATATCCTATCCATTTCATTGTCAAAAAATAATTTATTTTATTTCAAAACACACTTCAATTTTTTCGCGAAACATTGCTTGGAGGCCCGTATGTGGAATTGTTTGACGTATGATTTCTTTTGATAGTATTTAAACGTCTAAGCATAATGCTAAGAGCTGATCGTCTAACCGAAAAAATAATTTATTTCAAAACTTGCTTTCATAGTTTTAAATGTATCAAATCAGATAAAATATTAATATTTGACTCATTTTAAATAAAACATTCAGCCATTCTAGCCATTAAGACTGTTGCTTATACTAATTCATTTTTCGTGCCACCCAAATTTGCAAGTTGTTTTTATTTTCTGTGTGAAAATATTAAAAAATCCTTAAAAAATAAGTGCTCCTGTACATTAATTTTTTCACGGATTTTTCTAAAGTTTTCACACAGTTCCTGCAATGTATTCACATATTTCCTGCTTTCCATTTTTAAATACGTTATGAAAAAAATTTTATCTGTATAAAATATCAGATATTTTTACTGTTTCAAACGAATTTTGGGCTGCATTTAGAACATTTATGTTACTTGGTATTATAGCACCACGACTTTCTACCACCACATATTCGAACCCCCCATGATCAACACCGTGGACTCAAACCACATACTCACCACCACGAACTCACCAAACCACCCATCTTCACCACACTGCATGGGGCAGTTGATATAAAAGGAGTTACGCGACCATAAGAAGATCAGATTCAGAGCTGACATTGAGGCGATCACTTTAGGGTCTCCCTCAAATATATCTAAAAATACTAAATAAACCATTTGTAACTAAACTGTGCTATAAATTGGCGCCCAACTAGAGGCCATCACCACCACCACTATACCACCTGTCACTAGAAGCCAGGCTAAGTCAAACATGACTGTACAGATGACGGATGGGCAGCTTCAGCAGCTGATAGCAGCACTGACGACCAATCACACGCAACCAACACCAACTGGCAATTTTGGGAGTTGCCCAGCACATTTCAACGGGGAGCGCGATCCAGAAAAGGTCGAAGAATTCATCGCAGCGGCATCTATCTACAAAGAGGCCGAGCACATAAGCGACGAAGCAGCTGTCAGAGGACTCCCGATGCTACTCACAGGCATCGCTTCAACGTGGTGGAGAGGTGTAAGTGACCAATTCCACACGTGGAGCGACACCATAGACTTGTTGCGCAGCGCTTTTGCACCTGCCAAGCATGCGTATCAGCTCTATATGAAGATCTTCAGCAGCCGCCAGGATGGTAACACCCCAACTGATGTCTTCATATGCCAGAAGCGTTCATTACTGGCCCAACTCCCGCAGAACGCAAAATCCGAGGAACTGCAGCTTGACCTTATATTTGGTCTGCTTAACATCAGGATTCGAAGCCAACTCCAAAGAAGTAGAGTAGAATCCTTTGCTCAACTTCTAAGGGAGGCCAGGGTGATAGAGGAAAAAAGCCGAGAGAAGTCATGTTAACCGGAGCCTCACCAGGAACACCAAGCAAGAGATGTCCGAAAGAAGCAAACGTGACTTTTGCCACAGCTTTGGTCACACAACAGACGTTGGTCATAAGCGTCAAAGGTCGCAACAAACAAATGAGGAAGCTCACAGAAGTATATCCAGAGGAGTGGCAAATGGTGCCGCAACTGCAACACAAGTATCCTGCTACGGCTGTGGAAGACCGGGAATTGTGCGCAGTCGCTGTCCAACTTGTAGCGAACCGAAAAAACTCCCAGCAGCGAACTTTTGCTCCATAGGACTCAGTAAGAGTTTGTTGCTGCGTGACCGACCAGTGATCCAGATTTCCGTCAATGGTGCCTGCGGATATGGATTCATCGATACAGCTGCTAGGGTTAGTGTAGCTAGCTACCAGTTGTATCAGCAACTAAGCAACAAAGGGTGCGAGTTCTACAAGCAATCCACGAATATCATCCTAGCAGATGGTATTAGACGACCAGCCGATGTACTATTGACGGAAGCAACTGTCAATCTGCAAGAACGCTCATTTCCGATCACCTTCTTAATAATGCCAGACTCTCGAGACAACAGAACGTTATTGGGAGTGGACTTCATCGAAACTGCAAACATGGTCCTCAACATCCCACAGCGAATATGGTATTTCGGGGATACTCCAAAAGTAAAATTCGACATACTGCAGAAAGAAGACTCAGAAGCAAGCATCGTGGAATCAGCAGTCGCATCGACTAGCAGCCCACAACTAAGCAGCCCCAAGCGAGCAAAGAAACAAGATAATCCAATGGCAGACTATTTGCAACTACTGAACTCCCCAGAGCGCACCATGCCACGCCCTATCAGTCCAATTCCAGATACACCGAAATGACCATCCAACTTCATTACGATGGCCCGAGTTTTTGAGGATGTCGAAATCGCAGAACTCACCCTCACATCAACAGAATCAACTCAGCTGAATGAGCACCAACACGAAGAGCTTACTAAACTTTTATTCGCCAATCGAGATGTATTCGAACCAAAGGGTCCCCCAGCAAAATTTGAAGAGCATTGCATTGATGCTAAAAACGCTACACCCATCGCTTCACCACCATATAGGCTCTCTCAGCAAAAACGAGACCGCCTCCAGGCCGAAATCGACAAAATGCTAGACGAAGGCATAATTGAAGAATGTGAGTCTGCCTGGGCGTCTCCCGTCGTTATGATTGCAAAAAAGGATGGCACCATACGGGTATGTATAGACTTTCGACGCCTTAATAACGTTACCGTTCCAGATAGCTACCCTATGCCTAGGATCGATGATCTACTTCACGCAGCACGAAGTACAAAATTTATGACGACCATCGACCTTCACGCAGGATATTGGCAAATAAAAGTACGCGAAGAGGATAAGCACAAAACAGCATTCATCACGCCTTTTGGAATATATCAATTCAATAGGATGCCGTTTGGACTTCGAAACGCAGCGGCTACCTTTCAACGCATGATCACAAGGGTACAAACAAAGTGTAGCAGTGTCAAGACGTTCGCTTACCTAGACGACCTTTTGATACTCTCTTCAAGTTTCGAGGAACATTTAGCCGATTTGCAGACAGTGTTCCACACCTTGCGTGGTTATCAGCTACGAGCAAATCTGAAGAAATGCCAATTCTTTTGCAGCACTTTACGTTTTCTAGGTCATCTTTTGACGAAGGATGGCATCAGTACCGACTCAGCAAAGACAACCGCAATCAGTGACCGGCCAGCCCTACAAAATCTTAAGGAATTAATCACTTTCTTGCGGACTTGTTCGTGGTACCGACGATTTATAGCAAACTTTGCCGCAGTAGCACGACCACTTTCACAACTGACGAAGAAAACTGCCAAATGGAAATGAACCGACGAACAGGAATCTAGCTTCAACGAATTGAAACAGCGTCTCACATCCCCGCCGATCTTACGTCAAGCAGATGGTACGTTACCATATATCTTGCGCACGGATGCCAGCAGTTTTGCGTTGGGAGCAGCTTTACTGCAAGGAAAGGGAGCAGACGAGAGACCAATCGAATACGCAAGTCGATTACTCACACCAGCCGAAGTGATTTACGTGAACTGGCTCTTTGTCGAGACGCCTTACAGAGCCAGAAGGGGAGACTATAGCACCACGACTTTCTACCACCACATATTCGAACCCCCCATGATCAACACCGTGGATTCAAACCACATACTCACCACCACGAACTCACTAAACCACCCATCTTCACCACACTGCATGGGGCAGATGATATAAAAGGAGTAACGCGACCATAAGAAGATCAGATTCAGAGCTGACATTGAGGCGATCACTTTAGGGTCTCCCTCAAATACATTGTTCTATTTCTAAAAATACTAAATAAAGCATTTGTAACTAAACTGTGTTATAGTATGAATTTTATGGGTACAAATATTATAATTGAACAAGCTTAAATGAATTGATTTAGTTATAAAGACAGTTATCTGATGTAGCGGTTTTTGGGCTAGAAATAAAAATCTTCGCTATTTTGGGCTATGAAAATTTGAAAAGGGCTATATTTTCTCCCAAATATCTGGTCACACTGGTTCTGATTGAAACTTGCTGCTCCGATGCCTTCTGGAGAATATTGCGAATAACTGTTTGGATACAAGTTCCCCAAGCTGCTCTGTGGGCGGCATATTTTAAAATAAGCGATAAAACCTGTTTGCGATAACAGATATGATAAATGTAGCTAATTTTTTGAAAATTACTTAAGCAACAAGAAATATAATTTTCCATAGATTAATGATGTATTTTGGCTGAATTTCAACAGTGGAAACCATTAAAATATTTTTATATCCTTATTAATATGCAAAATTGTTTTTTTTGCATGGTTTATAAGTAAATCTGGATCTCTACAGCTTGTTGCGAATCTGGGGGTAGAAGCTGTTAAAGACTGTATTCCTTCTGTATATCAACCTTCTGTACCTATATTTTAACTACTCGGAACTATGGAACTACTCTGTACTAGCTATTTGAAAAAATGTGTTTGTACTAGCTATTTGGAAGCAATGAAGAAATTGCTTCTTAGGAGAAATTCTCGTCTTAAGAGAGAAACAGATATAGAAAAGCCGCGTACGTATCATTGCAATTAAAAATTATTAAAAATCATTTTGACTAAAAATTCATATTTCCATTTATATATATATATATATATATATATATATATATATATATATATATATATATATATATATATATATATATATATATATATATATATAACTATATATATACATCTAGATATATATATATATATATATATATATATATATATATATATATATATATATATATATATATATATATATATATATATATATATATATAAATATATATATTGTTATGTTCTACCGTTAAACACCTTCCGTGGGTTCGATATTCTTCACATTCGTGAAATAAAACAGTTTCTTTTAAAACACTTATTACACTTTTATTATAAACACTATTAATTATTTACACTTTATTTTCGCACTATTATAATCACGCGTTACAATTGAACACTTTATCGCTTTCAATTAATCGCGCCCGGATACACTAAATTCGCTTTTCACCGAACAGACTTTCCGCTGTTTTCGCTTTCTACTAAGTACAATCTATCGCATTGTACCAAAACTCACTATCAACTGATTGCTAGTACCTTTCGCGGCGGTATTTATATCCGGTCTGGTGAGATAAATTACTATTGCCTATATCTAGGCCTTTTTAGAAATGTGTCTTGGGTTCTCGATCCGACTTCGAAAAGACTATTGGGAATTCCGTTACCATGTGAAATGGGAAATGGGTCCGTGTATTAGGTTCTCGAAGTTTCTCAAACTGCTTTCTAGAGAGTTATTCTACGTTTTATTTACGATGGTTTTCGTTGTTTGAATACATGTATGAAATATATGTATGGAATGTATGTCGAGTATTTACTCGCCGTTTCTAGCCGTTTCTGGCGCCGCCACAACGTCATACGGATCGTTTGGCGTGCATGCAACACTACCCCCTCCTTAGACCTGTTCGCCCCGAACAGATTCGTCGTCAACATTTGTGTTGTTTCCATGGTACGGGGCAAGTCGGTCTAGGTGCACAACCTTCATTTTTGACCGGTCGATCCTTTCTATTCCGGTTGTAGACTAGGACGTACGTTCCACACCAAATTGTTCTTCGGAAATCCAATTAAAGTCGCTTTCAACTCGTTCAGCTTCGTTTCCGCTTTCTTCACTGCTTGACGAAGCCACTGACGTTGCCACCGCTTCGAAACGCACCTCGCTGTTGTTTTGTGGTCTTCCTGCAATATCCCAGATTCCGATCTAATATGCAGTCTTCGAGAAATATTTCCCACCACACATTTCCGCTCAGATCCGGATGTAAAGTTCTCCGTTGTTTCGCTGCATTTTATGTCGCCCAGCGATACTTCTAACGGTTTTTTTACTGTTTCCGCCAAAACGCCTACTCGTCTCGCAGCTACGCATATGTGGTCTTCTTGTTCTTCTGTTCGATGTTTCCATCCTGATCGACTAGCTAATGAGACTTCGTTGCTCCTCCACTGGTTTTTCGCTCTCCCAAATCCAGGCTAATACCATGAGAGCCCAGGAAGTCCATTCCAAGTATGCACTCGTCTGTTATCTCTGCTATCAGGAACTGATGCTCGAACGCCATATTTCCAAGCTGTATCGGCAGAACGATTTCACCAAGAACTCGCGTAGAATCACCCGTAACCGTCTGAAGCACATATTTTTCAGCGTTACTGAGTTTCCAGGACTTAGCCATATCCGCTCTCAGGATCGATCTAGCAGCTCCAGTGTCGATGATGATTTTATAAGCTTCGTTACTGACTTTCCCCTGCAAGCTCAAGTTATTCTCACGAACATGCAACCTGGCAACGGTGATTGTTTCAGGTTTACCAGTGTTGCAGTCACACCGTTGAACTTCAAACTTATTTCCTACGGGTCTCGCTGCCGTTCTCCAAGAGTAAGTCACTTTGTTTGACCGTCCAGATTCATCGCGTTGCTTGAGTTTTATTAAGCATACACACAGTACCCAGTTTGGTACTTCCTGTAGCAGTCACGACTCAGATGTCCACTCTTTCCGCAGTATCAGCATCGAGGAACTCTGCTATGCACAAATTCTGGACAATACGTCGATTTCCAGTTTCTGCGACAGTCACGTCTCAAGTGACCCTTTTTCCCGCAATTCCAACACTGAGGGGCACTACTTCCCCTTGATTCGCTGGAGATATTGGCTTTCCTACACATGCATTCCTTTCGTACTTTACAGACTCTAACATTTCTCCGCGACGCCAGCTTCGCCGATTCGTAGATGAGAGCGTAGGCCAAAGACTCCTTCAGTGACCGTTTTCCAGCTAAACGAAGTGCTATTTGAAGCTCTTCATCACGCACTCCCTGGATGAAAGCATTTTTCGCCGTTTCACCCCGGTGCTCTGGATCCGACCTGAGGTAGGACAGAAGTGTTAATCGCTCAATGTCCTGAGCTAACTGCTGCAACGTCTCTGGCTTCTGTGTCCGTGTTCTCAGCTGTGATCGAAGAACTTCCTTTAAGTGGTCTTCGCCGTACCGCATATGCAATGCACTCGTCACGCTTGAATAGCTGAAGCTATCGTCCTCTGGAATTGTCAGAAGAACTTCCGCTGCGGCTCCTCTCAATGACACCATCAGATGTAGCGCTCGCTCTCGATCGCTCCAGTTGTTAAACTCTGCAACTGCCTCAAACTGTTTCTTGTAGATGGTCCAAGAAGTCTGCCCATCAAACGTTGGTGCTTTGAGCGCTTTGCCGGTTCTTGATTCAGCTGACACAATTCCAACCGCTTCCACGCGTTGCAGATCCGATTTCAGCAAATCCATTTCCTCTCTAAGCACTGCAAGCTTCCGCTCTTGCTTTTTGCACTCCACGTACAATTCTGCCAATTTTAGTTCACTCACTTTTGGCATTGTCCTTCAATAACACAACTTCTGCCAATTATAACAAAGTCCACACAATTTTTCACAATTTTAATTAGTTCGCAATTTTTCACAAATTTCAATTAGTCCGCACAATTAACAATAATCACTGTCCGAAACTTTTCACTTTTTATTTAGTCCGCGTACTTATTAATTTTCACTTTTCAAACAAATTCACTATCCAGAATTTCACTAAAAGTCACTTTTTAAATCACGAACGCGACAGAATCCTTTATTTCTGACACCAATTGTTATGTTCTACCGTTAAACACCTTCCGTGGGTTCGATATTCTTCACATTCGTGAAATAAAACAGTTTCTTTTAAAACACTAATTACACTTTTATTATAAACACTATTAATTATTTACACTTTATTTTCGCACTATTATAATCACGCGTTACAATTGAACACTTTATCGCTTTCAATTAATCGCGCCCGGATACACTAAATTCGCTTTTCACCGAACAGACTTTCCGCTTGGCGTGCATGCAACAATATATCGATCGTTTGGCGTGCATGCAACAATATATATATATATATATATATATATATATATATATATATATATATATATATATATATATATATATATATATATATATATATATATATATATATATATATATATATATATATATATATATCTATATATATATATATATATATATATATATATATATATATATATATATATCTATATATATATATATATATATATATATATATATATATATATATATATATTTATATATATATATATATACATATATATATATATATATATATATATATATATATATATATATATATATTAGGGCGGGCCAATTTGTATGGAGCCGAAAAATTTGATTAGACCTGCCCCCTAGGATGATTCTATGGACAATTCTAAGCAACTTTGCCGAAGGAACCATAGGTCTATCTCGATTTTTGAGTCTCCCACTTTTCAAAAATTTTCCCTATAACATCATTTTGATTCAAAATTCGTTTTTTTATTCATCGTTATATTATCTTTTTTATGTGTATATGGGGGGTTTTTGGGGTCGAGAAATTCATTTCTGATCTTTATTTTTACCTATGACTACCGCCAGAGGGCGTTTCATGCATATTTTAACTATTTTTCGTCTATTTTCCGAGAAAAATTACAAGTTTTTCGGTAAAATTGATCTTTATTTAATTTTTTTCAATGAAAATTCAAATTAAAAAATAAGAACATGTGTAAAAAATAAAAAAAATGAATTTAGTGAGAAAAAAAGCGACAAAGTGTTGTTGCTTTCAAGTCAACAACGCATTTATTTAAAAAAAAACATCGGTAAAACATCATTACCGACATATTTTGTGAAAGAGCACAACACAATGACATTTATGAGTGTTCAGTTCATTAGTGTTTGAGCATCATTTCAGTGAAAGTGAATTATAAATTTCCTGCCAGTGAATAATTGTGAAATTCAAAAAGAATTAAAAGGTATGTGTTAAAATTTTGTAATTTAATACACATAGGCATCGATGTTGTTCTCTTGCTTGGTTACTTTTTTCTGAAATATGTAATACATTGTAATGTATTTATATGTATAGCATGTAGGAATAATGTGCGTTGGAATAATGTATTAACTGGTCCTTAGAGGCGAAATGTCGGTTGACATATGAGTAAATGCTGTTGATCACATATGAGTTATGCCAATTTGTAGGTGGAAAAAATATATTCGAACCAAATGTTTTGAAATATACTAATTTCAGTTTTTTAAAATTTTTTTAGTAAAATTATACAATGGATCCAAATGCATTGCCGTCTACATCTCAAACCGCAACAACATCAACAAGTACCGAAAGTCATTTGAAGCATTTGCCTTCGCACGATGTTGCTGTTTTTGGTGCATCTTGTGATTTGAGTGGACTCGATCTGCCAACGAAACAGGATATTATAAGATGTTTTTTTTTCTTGGCCGAACGTGCTAAACTCCAAAACAAAATGTTTTCGTATAAAACATTCGTACCGCACGTAACAGACAAATTGATTGAAATTTGGAGTCAACTTAATGTTGAAATTCTAACCAAACAAAGTGTTGTTCGAAAATTGGGTACATTGATTGACAAGTATCAAATCGAAACTAAACATTCAAATATCGCCTCATTCAGAACGTTCGAGCAATCTACAAAAGAATTATTTTACATCGGCAAATGTCAATGTGACTTGAAAGCAGAATTATGCTCATGTGGATTGATTCCAGATCATTTGAAAGAGTTCATGCGAGATCAAAATAATGACAGAAGATTGACGATACCGGAATTCGTGCTAGAAGTTGAAGAGCCAGCACCAACGTCAACAATAATACCAACAAGCGTTGAACAGAGCCATTCAGCATATGAACCAAGTACTGATATAGATCAGCCAAGTTCAAATCCACAAGATATTCCGCCAATGATACGAGGACCGTATACTCCCAGATACGATGCTTCGAACTTCGCTGCGATGTGTGATCGATTTGGTGTGTCTGATAGAATAGCAGCAGCACTCGCAACATCTCTTATGCAAGACATTGACGTAAAAGATGCACATGGCAATCCTATCATCATGGATAAAAATAAAGTGCGTCGAGAAAAGGCCAAATGCAGAGAAGAACTGCTTCGTAAGCAGTATGATGCATCCAATTTGATAGCATTTTCATTCGACGGCCGAAAAAATGATGCTTTAACAATGGAAAAAATCGATGAGAAGTTGCATGCAAGGATGGTGAAAGAACCACATCTAGTTGTTTTGAAGGAACCAAATTCTCAATTGATAGGCTACACAAAAGTCGAAAATGAAGATGCTGAGCACAAATTGATGACATTTAATGCATTCTTCGTCGAAAAAGAAATTGCTCTCGATGCATTAATCGGCATATGCTGTGATGGTGAGCCAACAAATACTGGCGTAAGAAATGGGATTTTGCGTCGATTTGAATTGCATTTGAATAGACCGCTGCATTGGTTTGTGTGCATGCTGCACTTTAACGAGCTGCCATTTCGTCATTTGTTTGACACTTTGGAAAGATCATCGACCACTGGACCACGAACAACAACTGGAACGTTGGGCAAACAAATTGAAACTTGTGAAAATCTTCCGGTATGTATCATTTGTCATTTTTCTCATCGATTTTTTCCATTATTAAATGGTAAAATTTAATTCATCTCATTTCTTTTTTTTCAGCTTGTAGATGAATTCGAGATAATCGTGCTAGAGAACATGCCACCTGATTTAGATCCATTTGAATTATCCACCGATTCAAAGTACTTATACAAAATGGCCAATGCAATTTCGAATGGTGTTGTTCCTGCGGATTTATCTCACAATAAACCAGGACCAATAGCACATTCACGTTGGCTCACCAAGGCGAATAGATTGTTGCGGTTGTATGTGTCAACTGAAAATCTATCAAGGAATTTGAAAATTTTGGCAACATACATAATGAAAGTGTATGTGCCGATGTACTTCAACATCAAGTACTATAATTCGGTGGTCTTCGGTAGTGTATTATTTTACAAATTCATTCGTTGGACACAATATTTGGATACAAATCTACGCGGAGTTGTGAATAATGTCATTAAAAACAATTCATATTACGCACATTCCGAAAATATTTTGTTAGCGATGTTATTTGATGATAAAAAAGAGACACGAAAAATCGCAATCAAGAAAATTTTACACTACCGAAGAAATCTGTACGACCCGGCACATCTTAGAGTTTATCAAAAACCTTTGATAAACTTCAATTGTACAGATTATACGAATATGATTGATTTAAATAGAGATGATGTCTTATTCGAACCACCGTTTACGTATAGCATTCCGTATGATCATTTGGAACAATATTTAGAATGCGATGATCCACCATTGCCTGATCCAAGAATTCCGGTACACATACAAGCAACGGAAAGACATGTTCAATTGCTGGCTAGCGTTTCTAAACGTGTTTTAGAAAAGAGTCGACACAGTGTTATGGCAGTTACATCAGAAAGCCGTGCAAAATACCCCCGACTTGAAAGCAAAAAAGACTTTCAAAAATAAGTTATTTCGCTTTTCTTCCACTAAATTCATTTTTTTTTTTATTTTTTACACATGTTCTTATTTTTTAAGTTGAATTTTTGTTGAAAAAAATAAAATAAAGATCAATTTTACCGAAAAACTTGTAATTTTTCTCGGAAAATAGACGAAAAATAGTTAAAATATGCATGAAACGCCCTCTGGCGGTAGTTATAGGTAAAAATAAAGATCAGAAATGAATTTTTCGACCCCAAAAACCCCCCATATACACATAAAAAAGATAATATAACGATGAATAAAAAAACGAATTTTGAATCAAAATGATGTTATAGGGAAAAAATCTTTTTTTGAAAAGTGGGAGACTCGAAAATCGAGATAGACCTATGGTTCCTTCGGCAAAGTTGCTTAGAATTGTCCATATAATCATCTTAGGGGGCAGGTCTAATCGACACAAAATTTGGCCCGCCCTAATATATATATATGGGGCATTTCACGTGAAGCGGACAACGAACCGAACAGACTATCCGCTTGGCGTGCATGCAACAATATATCGATCGTTTGGCGTGCATGCAACAATAAATATATATATATATATATATATATATATATATATATATATATATATATATATATATATCTATATATATATATATATATATATCTATCTATATATATATATATATATATATATATATATATATATATTTATATATATATATATATATATATATATATATATATATATATATATATATATATATATATATATATATATATATATATATATATATATATATATATATATATATGGGGCATTTCACGTGAAGCGGACAACGAAAAAAAGTCGAGGTTCCGGATTTCGTTCATATTATGCATAATGGTACTTCTAGAGGATATGAACGTGGATGCACAATTTTTTCCTTCTATGAGGTTCAGTTGCCGAGTTATGGGCTTCTGAAGAATTGAAGAAGCTGATGAAGGGTTTTTTTGGAAGCCGATTTTGAGATTGAAAAAAATATATTAAAAACATTAAACATATTGATTGGTATAGAAAATCAACTGTTCTTTTTAATTTTAAAATTAGATTTGGAATAAAAAAAAATGTTCTGCTTAAAACCGGAAGTAACCATTTCAACTCGTTATTTGAGTAACTTGGACCAGGTTAATTTTTTTTATTTTTGTAGTAAAACAAAGCTTAAACTAGACTTGTTTTATCATAAAAATTTTAGAATGGGATTGCGAGTAGTTTGGGAGGTAGGTGAATTTTAGTACATACAAGTCGTATGAAGCGTGGTACCCGGAGCTTGATTAGGATAGCTAGTGAGTGTGAAAACAAAACATGTTCAGTAAAATTATTGCTATATCGTTAAAATATTACATATAGAATTAATATAGTTAAAATATAGCTATATAGTTTCAATATTAAAAGTTGCTAATGCTAGTTTATTTAATAAAAAAAAAACAAACTTGTTTATGGAAAAATGAATTTATTTCACAGTTTTTACAATTACATATAGAATTAACTTACATATAGAGGTTAAAATATGAAACAATTGCTAATGCTTATTTACTAAATGAAAAAAAATGATTTATGGAAAAATGAACTTATTTCACCATATTTACAATTTGACACTCATTATTTAAACTTGTTCTTTTTATAAGAAGGCATTCAGTAACTGGAATAAAACAGAAAAATTTCTTAGTCCCGGGAATAGTAATAGAGGAATCAAACCGTGGTTTTAAAAATATTCTCTGGCGTTGAAGTTCCTCTGATGAGCAATAGTAAGTGGCTGTTAGGGATAAAGCCGACTTTGCCCAATGAAAAAAACGTAAAGGTGTAGTAATAGCTTTATTAGGAGGTAATTGTAAACTCACACGTGTTGCCAGTCGTTTCAAATTACCACCGAGACCATCACATGGGCCTTTTCCATGCAAAGTCGCGTGAAAATGAAGTTCAGTTTCTGTCTTGAAATCAGCTTTATAATAAAATAGAGTCACAGAATTAAATCTATTTTTAAAATGTTGTGGGGCCCCATCTGTTATGTATATAATTTTTGACACAGCTATTGTTTCTTCAGACAGATGTTTGTGAAGGGTTTTCTGGAAATACTACCATGTTCTATTTTACTTTCAACTTTATAATAGGTCTGTTTCCGTACTTTCAGCAAACTACAGAAGTAACAGAATTTGGCAGCTAGCTTCCCTTTTGCTGCAAAATTTGGCTTGCATTTGGCTTGCAGCAAAAGTACGGAAACGACTTGCTGCGATCTATTTTAATATATTATAATAGATTCAAGTACGGAAACAGACTTAATAATAGACTGAAGTCAAAAGTGTTGCCTGGTCATTATTCCAATGAAAAGCTTGAGCAGCATCTTGTACAACAAAACAATAATTCTCAGCAAAATCACATTGTACTAAAATTTCCCTTCGTTTATATTTTCTTTTAGATTTTTAAAATAATGAGCCTGTTGCTCTGCAATGTAAGCATGGGGTTTCGAGGCATCCAATGCGTGACAAAAGCAGTCCACAAAATCATCGGATGGAAGCAGATGAGTAGAAATGGTAAATTTGTCTGAACAAACCCATTTTTCGAACTGAACGGTTGTCACTTGATTATCATCAAATGTCATTTTCAAATGATCACGAATTGCACTTACGCCAGGACAAGATTTGCAACTTTCATTTGGGGTTTTTGTTGAAATTGTTAAATGACATTTTGGCGTAGGATTGGGACACATCATTTTGCGTAGATCTGAGATTGTCAATGTCTCCTCCACTCACCATTAATTTCACATTTTGGTGACATTTACATGCACAGACCATATGTGTTCCAGAGTCACCAGCGAGGATACATTGTTTGGGTCTCAAAGTGAAAAATTTTGTTAGGCCGATTTTGATATCCGGATATTCATTTTTAAACGTTTGGTAAAGCTCGTCAATGTTGCACATTAAAAGCTGTTTTGGGATTTGCATTCTTTTTCCGTCATCTAACTTAATAGATACACAATCTTTTTTACCGGGAATTATTCGACTAATGTCTTCTCGCAGATAAAAGCACTTCACTAAGTTCGTAGTTTCAACTGCTAGCTTACGGCCACCTCGTGGATTTGGAGATGTTAATATACCAAACTGATCCACAAGTTGCTTTGTTTTTCTCGCTTGCCGCCTGGCTGTTCCGAATTCTTGTGCAAGTCTGTTTTCGGTCCATGACTTAGGTGTTATAGTCAGTATCGTAGTTTTCATAGCAATGGATGTAGACGGATTGCTAAATTTTGCTTTTAACTGGGTCAGAATATCTTGGTCATATATTTTTGGATCAGTTTACTTTGAGCTATGCTTATACTTCTCTTCAGGAATGAATGGTAAACCCGGGGAGCACAAAGCCAAATCAGTTGATGATTGGCAAGATCGCTGAAAATTTGCAGGTATTTCCACGGTCAGTTTTTTCCTGCAGCTTCCACACACGTACATATCAGAAGAATATCTCCACTTCTCTGCTATTTGTTTTGAATTTTTCTTAGATCTTTAACCTTCCGATGAAATCTCAAGTCGAAAGGATTGAAACATCGGTAGCCGCAAGGAGACATAATACACACAATTCAACTTATTTACGTAGTCACTTCAAGCGCCGAAAAAGAACTAAAACAAAAACGGAAAATTCGAAATGCCTCTTTCATCACACTTCCATCCCTTTCTTTTACATAGCTTTAACCTCCTTCTATTATATGGCTTTTTATGAAAAAAATAATACCTTTATCAACTAAAAAATGGCGCCACTAATCGCATTTCTGTAGGGTAGTCGGCTAAGTATGAACACAATTTAAGTATGTATTTTAAGTATGTTATAAAAACTATTTATATACAGGATATAGTATCACGGCAAACTACATATAGTTTCCACTCTGAAAATATTAACATCAAACAAGCATAGTTTTAGCTTTGTCTTGTCACAAAAATAAAAAAAAATTAAACTGGTCCAAGTCATATAAGTTCAAGTAAAAAAATTTTTCCCATAAATCATTTTTTTATTTTCACTTCGTAAATAAGCATTAGCAATTGTTTCATATTTTAACCTCTATATGTAAGTTAATTCTATATGTAATTGTAAAAACTGTGAAATAAATTCATTTTTCCATAAACAAGTTTGTTTTTTTTTATTAAATAAACTAGCATTAGCAACTTTTAATATTGAAACTATATAGTTATATTTTAACTATATTAATTCTATATATAATATTTTAACGATATAGCAATAATTTTACTGAACATGTTTTGTTTTCACACTCACTAGCTATCCTAATCAAGCTCCGGGTACCACGCTTCATACGACTTGTATGTACTAAAATTCACCTACCTCCCAAACTACTCGCAATCCCATTCTAAAATTTTTATGATAAAACAAGTTTAGTTTAAGCTTTGTTTTACTATAAAAATAAAAAAAATTAACCTGGTCCAAGTTACTCAAATAACGAGTTGAAATGGTTACTTCCGGTTTTAAGCAGAACATTTTTTTTTATTCCAAATCTAATTTTAAAATTAAAAAGAACAGTTGATTTTCTATACCAATCAATATGTTTAATGTTTTTAATATATTTTTTTCAATCTCAAAATCGGCTTCCAAAAAAACCCTTCATCAGCTTCTTCAATTCTTCAGAAGCCCATAACTCGGCAACTGAACCTCATACAAATAAAAAATTGTGCATCCACGTTCATATCCTCTAGAAGTACCATTATGCATAATATGAACGAAATCCGGAACCTCGACTTTTTTTCGTTGTCCGCTTCACGTGAAATGCCCCATATGTATATATATATATATATATATATATATATATATATATATATATATATATATATATATATATATATATATATATATATATATATATATATACATATATATATATATATATATATATATATATATATATATATATATATATATATATATATCTCATCAAAAACATTCAGTAACTATTTTTCGCAAACGCGCCATCCGATTGAACTGAAACTTTTAGGATACATTGGTGTAAATGCAGAATAGGTCTAAATCTCACCAAATGTCAATTATTTTTAACCCTTTGGCACCGGCGGCCTTTTAATGTACCTATTATTCCGTCCACAAAAAATTTTTGCAACAATTAAGCTAGCGAAATAAATTTTGGTCGTGTTTTAAATGTGAATCGGAAAATTTTTTGAAATTCTTGAACCCCATTTGTGCGCTAGATGCCTAAAAGGAGACCGGGAAAATTTGAAAATTTTCAAATTGCGATAACTTCTGACAAAGCTATCAAATCATTACAAAACTTTCAGAACATATTGGAATTATTAGGTTGTAAATTTGTGTTGCTTTTGATGAGCATCTTGGCACCCTCTAGCAGCGGCAGGCGCTGAAAGTGAAAACCCTCAAATCATCGACTCTCCTAAAAACTGTAGCTACAGCCGGCTCCTGAAAAAAATCCTTCAAGTCATCGACCTTCCTGAAAATTTTTTGATTTTTGAAAATAAATTCAAATAATTGATAAATTTTGACTTTTGTCCACCAAATCAAATAACAATTTTCAAAATCCCGCGGTTAACAAGAACGGCAACCCGTGATCAAATTACTTCTATTTCCAGCAATCAAAACTTCTGTTTACGAGAACTGACGATCGGATAATGTGATCAATCTCACCTTTACAGGACATGTTGAAATCAGCTAGGATCAGGTCTGATAGGTATGATTCCGATTTAGTCACCAGATTTCAACAAAATTCACGCAGTGAGTGAGCCTTACTTTTGAACAGATTTCATAGAAATTTGGTTGAAAACTGAATCCAGAGACGCCAGCTATGGCAATTTTTGTCTTCTTAGTACTGTAAATTTGCTCAGGAAAATCAAGGTTTTTTCCCATAACTTCCAATGCAGTCACGAAATCAAAACGAAATTCATACGATAAGTGGATCTTGCTGCTTTTCTACACCTGTAGGAATTTCGTTGAAAAATCTTAAAACGGTTGCCAGAAATGATGAATTTCGTAATTTATTTACATATCTTTATCGAGCGATGTTGCCATAAAATTTCCAAATGGGAATGATCCTGCAATGACGATTAACAACAAATAATTACGTTTCTTAAATTTAAAATATTTGGTCGGTGAATACCCTAAAATTATATTCACTCCTATAATTTACAGCGCAGCCATTCAATCGAAACGAAATTCATAGGGTGGGCAAAGCACAACGTGAAGCAGCTAAGATGCTAGCACATGATTGCCAGCACCAGACAATTTCGTAAATATTGCACCAACAGATGCTTCAATTTTGTATTCATAAGCAAAGCATTCACAATAAAATACCGATATTTAAGTTTTAGAAATTTTTCGGATGGCAACCCCAGACATAGTTTTGGATGAAAACGAAATTCAAAGGATAGGTTGATTAAGCATGAGCATGTTATGGTAGATTTATTGCTGCTGTGTTGGACAAATGCTGCCAACACTGTACATTTTCATCATTTGTGTTATAGGAAATGCTGTAAGAAAATGATATATGTTTCTTTGAGTAAGAAATGGTTGATATAATACTACAAAGAAGTGTATAACGTCTTCACACATTTTTAAATCCCTCAAAGATAACTTCTTCGAAAATTAGTTTTCTAGCGGTTCTGATGCGCTAGACTTTTTTTTGTTTCCTTCACACTTGGATCGAAAAATAACCCAAAACCATGCGCTTCAACTGACCCCCAAACAAATATTTAACCTTCCTCATTTGCATGCGCTTTTTATGCAAATTTTTCACAAGACAGTTTTAGTAAGAAATATTTAATTTATTGATTCATTGCAACAATATACAAACCACTCATTTTAGAATACTTATTAATTCATCTGACCCATAACCTGATGAGATGATAATCTTCAAATTGATTGATAAAACAATGTGGTTTGTTGCGCAAAACACGTCTTATTTAAACGACAGCTAATGGAGAAGAGAAGTGACAATTAATTGTAAATATTTTAAATGACATGATATTTGTAATGACTACTGGGTTTACAATTTCACCAATATATATATACATATATATATATATATATATATATATATATATATATATATATATATATATATATATATATATATATATATATATACATATATATATATATGTATATATATATATATATATATATATGTATATATATATGTATATATATATATATATATATATATATATATATATACATATATATATATATATATGTATATATATATATATATATATATATATATATATATATATATATATATATATATATATATATATATATATATATTAAAAATGAATTTCAATATTAAAGGTTTAGTCAAGCAGCATTGAAAACAACAACTGAAGCAGGATTGTTGTTGTTTTCAATGCAGCCTACCCTAATATGTATTGATGGAGACGCAAAAAACGCACCTCAAAGTGATTTAAGGCTATGCAGTATAGAGAAATCTGTTTGTTACGCATTGTTTAGCAATAACACGGATGAATAGTGGTCATGCCACGTGAACTTTGATAGACTGCTTACCATCATTACGAAAACGCAATTATTTTGTTTTAATCACCCTCAGTTTTCTTGTGATGAGGTTAAGTTCATTTTCAGTATTGTAGCGATAAACGCATATAAATGGCCGTAAAAAAGGAGCACTATATATTTGTTTTCACTATTGATATAAATTGTTTTAGTTTTAATTAACTTCTGTGCTTGCGTTTATATATCGAGAAAGTTTATTAATGATCCTATCTTCTTTTATTTCATTTGTGGTGAACTGAATTTCCAAAATCAAAGGCGAAATTTTTCTGATCTTATTTTGAAGTGTTATCGCGAGTATTTTAGTTTTGGGGTGGTTCATCAAGACAAATCTTGGGCCCCACATATTTTTTTAATTACATGTGTAAAAAATTTTACTGAGTGAAAGAAAGGATCACGTCATATACCTTTGCTAATCCCATGGTATAGACTGAGCCTAGAGACTGTGTTTCAGGCTACTATTTTGTTTTTGTCTTACTGCAATGAAATGCATAAATCCAAAGGCAAAACACACAGTTCCATACCCTAATGTATCTTTAGCAATAAGATCTGTTTCATCTAATGTCAATTTACATATACCAATTCCATCTACACCGTTTAAGGTTGCCGATTTGCAACCCTCCCCTTCAAACCAATTGAATAAGTGATGCTAAAATCAAAGAGCGCATTTTCGTAGGACCTCAAATCAGGAAATAAATAAAAGATCTGAAATTCGACGAAAAATTGAACATTTTAGAAAAATCACTTTGACATTGCTTTAAGAACGTGTTTGCAAATTCTTTGGGTAACAATAAGAGTGAGAACCATAGAAAGTTCATTGGCGAGCTTCTATTGACATATGAAGCTTTGGGCTGCAATGTGTCAATTCATTTTCTAGACCCACTTCTAGGTAATCTTTTCCCTGAGAATTTCGGGGCTATAAGTGATGAGAATGGACTAAATTCCATCAGGACATTTCAAAGATGTAGAAGCGTTATCAGGGTAGATGGCGTCCAAGAATGTTGGCAGACTACTGCTGGATGATCAAAAGGGACCAACCGGAAGGCAAATATTCCAGAAAAACTTAGAACTAACAAACCGGAGATTACAAACCACATTATTCATATGTTTCTGGAGAACTATTTAACATTTTCTTTATAGTTAATATTTCCTAACCAAATTAAATGCGTACGTGATAAAAACAAAATAACTGCGTATTTTTATTCACAACACCTAATGGGCCATTCAGACAAGCGTCCATGCGTCCACGCGTCCATGCGTTTTTAGATTACACGAGTCAAGCCAACTCAAATCCAGTTTTTTGAATGCGGGGCTAAGGCGATAAGTGGATGGATTTTACACGCTTTTGGTGATGTTTTTTTTCTGCTCCGTACAAATATATTGGTGACACAAAATTGTATATACTAATCCATATGACTATATATGCCTACATATATATGTTTATGTCTAGATATTCAGATGCATTCAATTTTTTTTCGTAATAGCCATGCACGTAAAGATGCAGAATATATATTATCCACATCATTATATAAGAAAATAATCATCCACAAAACATATATTTAAATGATTACCAACGAATCATCCACACATGCCACTGAGTGAAAGAAATCATTTTAAAATCTATTGTACATAAATCAGCATACTCCACCTCCTTCGCTTTAGACCCGCCTATATAAATAAAATAAAATTGACCCGTGTAAGCAAAACACGCTAGATCGCATGGACTCTTGTCTGAATGGCCCATTATATATAGAAAAAAACCCTAAAATTTTTGAGAGCCACGACGAAGATTAAATTTTGTTAGCCAGTGTAATTTTTAGCATTCGTGATAGACTTTTGATTGGCTACAATAAGGAGCACGCTTGCTGGAATATGCATTCATACATTCATACAATGCATACAAAAAAATGAAAATTTATACAAAATCTATACACTAGGCATTAAAATTAATAGGCAGTCACAAATTTAAAATAGACCGCTTTTACAAGTCAAATTATAAAAACTTTCAGCATGTTGTTCAAAATTATTCTGCATTGTAATCATTTATTTTTATTCTGTCCTTTAAATTTGTATTCAAAGAAAATCTTTGTATTTTTGCCACAGAGCTTTCAGATTCTGAAAGCTGTCTGATTGAAATTCTATGCATGTTCAATCTTGCAATCTATAACGACGATTTATCTGAATGGTGTGTTACGGTCGAACAAATTGGGCCGCCAGGAGTCCATCATTTCAAAGAATAAAAATAAATCGGAATGACAGTCGCGAATCCACCACTCACTTAAGTAGATGGCAAAGTTATCACCAATCAAAGGATGCTCCATATTGCAGCTTCCGCCTTGTGCCATTTATTTGCCGGACAATATAATTGCAAAACTAGATATTGAAAGCTTAAAAGCTTACTCTTTGTTAAAGAATTCTCATTAAAGCCTAGTACTAATACTAGACTCGAGCAAAACAAAATGCCACAAAAAGTACTCTTTAATGAGTCGTGAAATGAAATTCCGATATTGATACTAGATGTTATTGTTTTGAGATTCAACGTTTTGTGCCAACATAAAAAATTGTCAAATGAGAGTGCCTATTCTTTTTCATTCCTACGTTTTCGATTTGCTGACACTTTGGAATGAACAAACAAATTATTTGGCTTACTAAAAAAAGGAACAACCTATTGAAAAGCAGCGTTCATAAGACTATAGTCTGTCACGGCCATTGAAATTTACGCTTTTTGTATGGGATTTGACATTAGTTTCGCTGCGCAAAGAATATACTAATAGGATTAATCGAGAAATCAACTGTTTAGTCTGAGAATCATGACCGACGAATCGGAGTTTACAGTAGTTTTAGCTGCAATCACAGATATAAGAGAGAATGGATTAGAAATCGAACGAGAGAAATGGTCCAGTTTTCGACTTTCTGCTTATAAGTGTGAGAATGAGGTACGGGTCTATGTCTTACATAGTTCATACGTTAACGCCAATGTCAAAATCAAGAAAGATCGCCATTTTGAACGTCATTTGACATTTCTTTTTCGGCAACCGGCGAGTGAAGATTAAAATATATTTTGTAAATGAAATTAACTATGATTTCACTCAAAAAGAAAATGAAATTGATGCCAAAGGTTACTTATACTTACCCGAAATACGATATCCCCCGCGAAGCCCTTCTATAGCTAGTATTGCAGCCTGGAACGCGGCAATTCATTCTTGCACTATATCAGAATTGTCAACCGCGAATTCATTCGGGAAACCGATACAGATTATCGCGCACTCACGTAGATTTATGTTTCTACGGTACACGCCATACAATTTCATAATTTTCTGTGAAAAATTTTGACTAAAAGTCAATGTTTTGATTCACTGACACTAACCAAACTGACATTGACATTTCTTTTCGTATTACCCGTTGCACGCTTTTACCCCGATCTGATATTCCTCACATTTTTCGTAAATAAGAGACAGTATTAGAGCTTTTCGGTTGCGAGTGCGGTAGAAAGGGGTGCATTGCGCGGAATTTTGGTGAGAGAGCAATGTTGTGCATGTATTAAAAAAGGCTAACCCATATATGGGTACACGGATAGCCATTTTGTATCCATTTTCTTTTATATCTGTGGCTGTAATCTACCAATCAAGTTGACAGAATTTTTAATCATCGGCTGATAGGGCTTCAGATAACAACTGGTTTAACCTGAAATGAGAGATACAAGAAAATATTACCTGTACGTATTGATTTCTGTGTCGTTTTTGATGCACCGCGTGATCCAAAATACCTAGCACTAAAATGTCAAGGACTTGAGCCTGATACTGGCCACTGATCCATAGCTGCAAATACAAATTTAAAAGTGAACGACTACAATCTCATCCCTGATCATAAAGGGTGTGAGTATATTTTGAGTATTGCATGAATCTAGAGCCAAGACTAACTGGGCCATAAGAAATTTGTAATCTGGTTGAGTTGTGACTGAAAGGGGTTCTATTCGATTAGAAAAAACAATGAAGCGCATCAGAGCCGTAGAAGCACTAATTTTCGCTAAACAGTAGAGGAATCGTGCATGTTTTGAATGCATATTCTCCTAGGCGTGCTCCTACCTGTTTCGTGGGTCATGTATTGCTTTGATCTCAACAATGCACTGAAACTCATGGGTGGAAAGCTTCTCAGTGTTTTCACTTGCATGAACTTCAAAATTTGGGAAAATTAATTACTTTTTACTTATAGTCAGTATTGGCTGCTTACTTTACAGTATATCCTATAACATAAATGAAGAAAATGTTCAGTACTTGGAATGCTTTAAAATCTAGCACAAGTGTTTCATATCAAAAACATCCAGCCCCATTAACTTAGAAAATTGGAACATTGATTACTTATTTTCATTGTAGATGTTCGCAATACGAATACTGGATGCAAGCATTTCTTGAAGCGAAAATAACGAAAAAATGCTTCGTGCTGGCAACTCTTTGCAGCAACAAAACCAATAATATATCACATCTGCCTCACGTTAAAGTCAGCGAATTCGGTTTTGAACCGATGACGGCATTGGAAGTTAAAGGGGTACAAACAAATTAGTATTTGCTGTTTATTGTCACTACCAAATCATTACTATTTGAAAACTTTAGGATCAAATTGCTTACTAAAGTTACTAAAAAAAGTCTAGCGCATCAGAACCGCTAGAAGAAATTGTCTTTGAGTGACAAAAATATGTGGAAAGACGTAATACACTTTTTTGTAGAATCATATCAACCATTCCTTATCCAAAGCAACAAAACTCAACTAAAACACAAATGATGGAAATGTTCAGTGCTGGCAACACTTTCCCAACAAAGCAGCAATAAGTTTACCATAACAAGCTCAAACTAAAGTCAACTTATCCTTTGAATCTCGTTCTGGACGGACGATTTCATCAAAAGTTTCAGCGGTTAAACGTTGTTTGAGGCTGCCATCCGAAAAATGTTCAAAACTCTGAAAATTTGAAAATTGATTTCTTATTTTTATTGCAAATCCTTTGCATATGAGTATGTAATTTGAAGCATCTGTTGGTGCAAAATTTACGAAAATGGCTAATACGCGTTACTCTGTGTCAGCAGCAAAGCAAAATATATACCAAATCTGCTTCACGTTATGTTAAACCCAACCAGTAAATTTAGTTTCGATTGAATCACTGCGCTGGAAGTTATACGGGTGAAAAGAATTTTAGGGTAACACCCTGAAAACTTTTCAAATGTTTAAAGCGTTAATATTTGTTGTTAATTTTCATTGCAGGATTATTCCCATTTGCAAATCTAATGACATAATCGCACAGTAAAGAAATTCCGAAAAATTACAAAAATTGTCATAGCTGGCCTACACAGTAAGGTCCATTTACTGAAAAAATTACGTTCTCATCGCAGGATTTCATCCAAAGTTTCAGCGAAACATTTTCGAAACTCGAAAAATTTAAAAATTGGTTCCTTATTTTTATTGCCAATGCTTTGCATATGAGTATGCAGTTTGAAGCATCCGTTGGTGCAATATTTACGAAAATGTCTGATGCTGGTTCTTCTGTATTAGCAGCAAAACAAAAAAATATACCAAATCTGCTTCAGTTTAAGTTAAACTCACTCTGTGAATTTCGTTTTGATTGAATCATGACCCTGGAAGCTATAGGGGTGAAAAGAATTTTAGAGTTACCACCCTCAAAACTTTTCAAATTTTCAAAACGTTAATATTTTTTTGTTTATTTTCAATGCAAGATCATTCCCATTTGCAAATCTAATCACATAGTCGCTTAGTAAAGGAATTTCAAAAAATTACAAAAATGGTCATAGCTGGCCATCACAGTAAGGTCCATTTCCTGCAACAAGTTTTATTTTGCTAAGAAAAAATTGCAAGATTTAGTAGACAAAAATCACCATAGCTCGCAACTCTATTCAAATCCTTCAAATGTTGTCTAAAGTAAGGCCCAAATATTGTGTGAATTTTGTTAAAATGTGATAGCTGAATCGGAAGTTATAGGCCAAAAAGCAGTTTTTTTCTCAGTGATTTTTCAAGATGGTTCACTGCCATAGAATTACCCACATTTCAAAATCACTTCTATCAGTTTTGGTTTTAGTTTACACCAACATGTGCTGTAAATTTCGTTAAGATCGGATTTTCCGGTTGTCAGTTCTCGTGAACAGAATTTTCGAGTGCTGAAAATAGAGTTAATTTGGTGATGAGTTGCCGCTCTTTTGCAAATTGGAATTTTGAAAATTTAAATTTGACATGATGGACAAAGGTTCAACTTTATCAATGGTTTGAAGTTTTTGTCAAAAAGCATATATTTTTCCGTAGGGTCGATGATTTCAAGCATTTTTATTCCGGAGCCTGCCGTAGCTACACTGTTATCTGCACTGTCTTGAATATTCACAAGTATTAAATCTTAGTCAACATCAATATGCTTTGCAAGTTTCACGATGATCCAATGTTTCTGTCAGAAGTTATGACAAATAAAAATTTGAAATAAAGTCCTTGCTTATTTTAAGGCGCCCAACACCCACACATGGCTCAGAATTTTCAATTCTTTATCATTGGCATGGACCTACCACTATATACATATATATATATATATATATATATATATATATATATATATATATATATATATATATATATATATATATATATAAATACATGTTTATTTATCTATATATATATAAATACATGTATATTTATCTATATATATATATATATATATATATATATATATACATATATATATATATATATATATATATATATATATATATATATATATATATATATAATATCCAGACCAACCAGACGCGTGAGCCGCATACGAAATTTCTTTCTTTCATAAAAATGCTTACAGATCAAGTTACCTTTTGCTTATTGTGATAGACTTCATGCCTCTTGCTAAAACAGCAGAAAATGTAATAAAGACAATTATTATTGGAATTAATCATTAATAAAATAGACTCCGAAGTGTTTACACGTAACTGAAGTGTTTTTCGTTTTCAATCGCACAACTGATTAAGCTGTTTAACTGGCGCCCGAGCAGGGACCTGAGTGTTGAATACATAAAATAGTTCAGTGAAAGGAATAGTTTTTACCACGAGTAGGGATTTGCGAAAGCAAAGTGAACAGCCATAAGGGAGATATTGCAGCTAACCTACGAACTTAGTAGCCCAGTGAAATCCAACATCAAAAAGGCGAAACTTTTTGAAAAAATTAGGGAAAGCTGCATTTTGGTGTGAACCTTGGTACTGGCGTGTTGAACAAAATGTCAAAAATCCCCATCGATCTGAGAGCTGCGTTAATTTTTATACGGGGTCAAAAGTCACCAAAAGTGACCTTTCCTAAATATCTTAGTAACGGTCACGTCTTCAGAAAAACAATGGAACCTGTAACTCAAATGGTGCATGTTTTTGCTTTTTCATACATTTAAATTTCTGGCTTTTCTTTACAGTCTGTGGTGCGCTGAGTGTATATATATATAAATATATATATATATATATATATATATATATATATATATATATATATATATATATATATATATATATATATATATATATATATATATAGATATATATATATATATATATATATATATATATATATATATATATATATATATATATATATATATATATGTATATATATATATATATATATATATATATATATATATATATATATATATATATATATATATATTTATACATATATATATAAATATAAATATATATATATATATATGTATATATGTATATATATATATATATATATATATATGTATATATATATATATATATATATATATATATATATATATATATATATATATATATATATATATATATATATATATCTTTATATATATAATTATATATATATATATATATATATATATATATATATATATATATATATATATATATATGTATATATATATATGTATAAAGATAAATGAATTTTCGGCGAAACGAGTTTAATAACAAATTTTCTTCGAAAATAAGTAAAAACGACCATAGCTGGCAACCCTCCCATGGTTTTTCAACCGGATTCTTACTGTATACTGCCTAGAAATTTAAACATTTTCCATATGAATTTCATTTGGTTTTCATAAGTGCGCTGGAAGTTGTAGGGCAAATAGTTTTATTTTGCTGAGCAAATTTTCAAAATGCACATTGAAATCTCCACAGCCAGCAGCTTCAAACTCAGTTTCCAATAAAATGTCGTTCAATTGTCTGAATTTTGTCAAAATCTGTTGATTGAATCAGGACAAAAATCAGTTTTTTTTAGATATAATTGAAGATGGCACCACTGGCCCTGAGTGGCCTTTATTTCAAAATTGCTTATTAAAGACCTGGTCCTACTCAAAACCAATACGTGTGTGAGTATCGGGTCCTGAGTTCCCGTGAATTTTCTGATGCTAAAATTATAGGTAAATTGTTGTCCGACATGGAATGCTACAAATTTTACTTTGGCTGTATAGATTAATAAATGTGTTGCATTTTTCTAAAAAACGGAAAGTCGATGATTTGAAAGTTTTCACTTTTATTGCTGAATTGCCAGCACGTTCACCAGAAACTTTACAAGTCTTTAACCTAGTAACGTTAATATCTCCTCAAATTTTCATAATAATTTGATAGCTCTATAGAAAGTTATCGCATTTCAAAAAATTTCAAATTTTCCTGACTTAATTACCGGCTTCTTGCACACATAAAGAGTTTAAAATTTGCAAAATATAACCATATACACATTTAATTTATTTTGGAAAATAAGTTGTATTATTAAAGTTAAAATATATTATCTAAAATTTCCTTCAAATGGTCCCCGGTGTCAAATGGTTAAAGATAATTTACATATGTTGAAACACATATAAATAACATTTGGTGTAACATATGAATGTACATTGAAAATGCCAGCTTAATCAGAGAAATAGTTGAGTAATAGTCGCTGAATTTTTACCGAGATATAGTAGCTGAATTTTTTTGATGAGACATATATATGTTTATATATATATATATATATATATATATATATATATATATATATATATATATATATATATATATATATATTATATATATATATATATATATATATATATATATATATATATATATATATATATATATATATATATATATATTTATATTTATATATTGGGTCTATAACTTAATTCGTGCGGTTTGCTAAGAGATGGCGTAATTTGTATAATATTACATCGTTCCAATATTCCAAACCTGCGTTGGAAAGCTACTGTCATTGTACGTCTTGTCAGTGTATGCCATTCATTTGAAGTGTCAACAACAATAATTTTTTTTCACTCAAATATGTCGAACTTTGTTCCTGAAAAAGTGTTTTTGCGGGGAATTCTTCTTCATTATTTTAATATGAAGAAAAGTGCTGCCGAAAGTCATCGTATTTTGGTGGAAGTTTATGGTGAACATGCTCTAGCTGAGCGAACCTGCCAAAAGTGGTTTGCACGATTTAAAAGTGATGATTTTAGCTTGGAAGACGATGAACGTCCTGGGCAGCCAAAAATGTTTGAAGATAAAGAACTGGAAGCATTACTGGATGAAGATTGTTGCCAAACACAAGAAGAGCTCGCAGAATCTTTGGGTGTCACTCAAGCAGCCATTTCAAAACGTTTAAAAGCAGCTGCATGTATTCAAAAGCAAGGAAATTGGGTTCCACATGAACTCAAGCCGAGAGACGTCGAAAGGCGGTTTTGCATGTCCGAAATCCTGCTGGAACGCAACAAAAGGTAGTCATTTTTGCATCGGATTGTTACGAGTGATGAAAAATGGATCCACTACGACAACCCCAAGCGAAAAAAATCATATGTGAAATCCGGCCAAGCAGCCAAATCAACGGCAAAGCCGAATATCCATGGCGCGAAGGTAATGCTCTGTATTTGGTGGGGTCAGAAGGGTGTGCTGTATCATGAGCTGCTAAAACCGGGTGAAACCATCAATGGAGCACGCTACTGAACACAGTTAATCCGTTTGAAGAGAGCAGTAGCCGAAAAACGCCCGGAATATGCCACCAGACACGAGGCAATAATTTTCCATCATGACAACGCTCGGCCCCACGTTGCTGTTCCGGTTAAGAACTATTTGGAAAACAGTGGATGGAAAGTTTTACCCCACCCGCCTTATAGCCCAGACCTTGCCCCTTCTGACTATCATTTGTTCCGATCGATGCAAAACGCCCTCACTGGAATACGGTTCACATCAGAGCAGGATATCAAAAATTGGCTTGATTCATTCTTGGCTGCCAAGCCGGCGACGTTCTTTTGGGATGGGATCCACAAATTGCCAGAAAGATGGGAAAAGGTCATAGCTTCAGATGGGCAATACTTTGAATAATACTATTGTACAATTTTTTTCTTAAATGAACGTTCAAATTTTGAAAAAAAAACCGCACGAATTAAGTTATTGTCCCAATTATATATATATATATATATATATATATATATATATATATATATATATATATATATATATATATATATATATATATTTATATATATATATATATATATATATATATATATATATATATATATATATATATATATATATGTTTATATATATATATATATATATATATATATATTTATATATATATATATATATATATATATATATATATATATATATACATATACATCTACATATATATATGAATTTCAAGCAACGTTACTTTCAAACAAAAATGACAGAGCCAAAGCTGCAAAATCTCTTGCTGGAGTCGCAGCTCGGAACAAGTGGTAATCTCTAAACTGGGCACACTAATGATTATTTTGATTTGTAAATCTTGTCTGACTTTATAATTTTCCGTAAAGATTGGGATCGTTTAATTATTAGTAAATGGGGGTACTTTCATCGGTGTTAGTAAGGTACTCAACGGACACTTTGTCATGATTTCCCTTTTTATCCTCATGTTGAGTGTATTTTCGTGCGAATCTCCCTACCTTCTGCCAAAACCTTAGTCGTCATTTCAATGTATATGTCCTCTTACCTTCCTCTATCAGTTTATGGACGATTCGTTGAGCAACTCTCTTGTTACGTCAATAAATATTTTCCCACCGCTAGCGTTCTGTTATGTGGTGATTTAAGCCTTCCAACTCTAAATTGGGATGCTGCCTATTTGGTTATCATCTCGGCTAGTGGAGTTTTTTAAAAAACGACATTGTTTCTCTCATTTTGTTCCCAGGCGATCAAAATAAACAGAATTAACTGGTTCTCTTTCTCTCGTGGCCTTGATGTTGATCATGCTTTGCGCAAATTATATATTTTTCTCTCAAACCTTATTCCGCAACTCCCACGAACTCATCGTTTTAAAAACCTGAGTGATGCTCCTTAGTTCAACTATAATATTGCAGTCGCATTCGAAGCCCAGAATGCACCTCGTAATTTATATAAAAGATTTAGTTAACTTATTGACTTCTTTCTTCATAAAAAGCTACGCTCTTAAGCAAAGAAGCTGTCAGACAAGCAATGTGCACCTACATTCTTGGCATTGAAGCATCAATCAAAACCAATAAGCCGAAACCTTTTTGCTCATTCATCCGTTCCTTGAAAAACTCTCCTAATATCCCCAATGGTATACATTTGGGTGATACCACTCTACATGTAGCGTGTGAACTTTTTGCTGCTTGGTTTTCTTCTCATTTTTCACAAGAATGCCATCTTCCTTCCCAAAATCTTTTCTTCACATCTTCTCCTGAATTACATTCGCTTCGAACAAACCAATTAGAAATCGAACTTCTGATGAGCAATATCGATGCCAATACCGGTAGTGGTTCCGACGGTATTCTAAATATCCTGGCTAAATCTCTTTCATCATCTCTGTACGTCTCTCTTTCTATCTTTTTCAGTACCTCTTTCTATCTTTGATCGCATTGATCATGATTTTTTTCGAATTATCTTCGAAATAGGACGTAGTACGGTAAAGTTTCAGGGTATCCTATCCAAAAATGACGAAATTTTATTTAATATTTTCGTATCGGATCTTTCTGAAATTTTATCAGACATTCCTCAGCTTTTTTATGCAGATGATCTGAATATGTACCACACAATTCAATTGAAATCAGACTCATGTTGTGAATACTAAAATGAAAAAACACAAAAAATCCAAAACATATTAAAAATATTCACTTTGCGATTTTAGCGACGTTCCACGAAAGTGATGAACACTAAAATTGGACTTGGCTTAGCGGACACTCGAACAATTATACTTTAAATTAAAAATAACACCGAAAACCTAATCTATACTTTTTAGTATGTACATATAATTTTCACTTACTAATTTAACGAAAAATGTTACTATTGAAGACCGGAATATGACACAATAAAGACAGTCCGTTTTCGGTATGCAAACCACTCAGCGACTGGCCAGACAGATTTCTACAAACGACTTTTAATTGTTTCATAGTTGGACATTTGTATTTGTTTTCAATTGCCACTCAAGTAGTTTGTAACGATTGCTACGTGGTGGTTAAATTCGCCACGCAATTGTGACAACTACACTGAAAAAAATATCGTTCATAACGTCAATGAACACCGTTTATGGAGTCCAATTTCATTGTCGGTATGAACAATTCATTGTCACAATGAACTTTTCATTATTAGAAGTTTATGATTGTATGAACCGTTCATAGATATAATGAATTTGAGTTCATAGAGGTATTTTTCCTAACTTTAGCTTTTTTTCAAAGAATATGTTCATGAAAATCAAGTAGTAGTTCATAGTTTCCATTCACATGAGTTTCAATTCATGAATTTATAGATTGTTCATACGAGAATAACAAGCTATCTCTCTCGACCATAGGATAATTTTTTATAGATATCAAAATGTTAGCCTAATTTTTGGCGTTTAACTAAAGTATCCTAAACATTGCATCTATTATTTAATGTCAAATTTTGATAAAGATTCAAATCTCGCCGTTATTGATCAATTCGCAGTCTTATAAACTAGTTCATAGTACTTATGAATTGATTCATAGAGGCTATGAACAAGTTCATAGTCCCTATGAATTCATTCATAGAAGTCAAGAAAACGTGCATAATATAAGTTTATACGTTTATATTCTTTACATGAACGTTCATTTTGCAATCAATTGTGTTTATTATATTTGGCTATTTGTTTTTTCGGTCAATTGAAACAGAAAGTTTGTAGTTAAGTTAAAAAGTTTTCGATTAGTTAAGAAGTAACGTAGTTGAGTGAATAAATTTATAGCTGAGTTAAGTGGCTAACACGAATCTTTAAGGTAAGTTAAAATCTTATTATAATAGGTGCTTTTTTTCGCGTCTCGAACAATAGCAGGTTAGGGTAGGCAGCAATCAAAATATCAACAGCTGAGGCAGGATTGCTGTTGGTTTCAATGCTGCCTACCCTAATCTGCTAATGACCGAGACGCAAAAAACACACCTAATATGAAGATTGAACTATATAATAAGTTATTATTACATAAAAAGTGTATTCTTGTTATAGAATAAGTATGCAATTCATAAACTCCAGGTCAAAATTCAATACATATGACCAATAAGAAATGCTTTCTGTGTCGTGAGATTTTTGCTTCAATCGAACTCCTCATAGTTCACTTGAAAAGAGTCCATGATTTATAAAAAAAAAAGCACTTTCAGATGTATCCAAAATAAATGGTATCAATGTTTTTCGAAATTTAATTGTTTCAGACGACATATGAAGTGTAAACATTCTGAGCAGAGTACCTCAAAGGAATCAATGATAGATCCACCTTCCAAACATGTTTCTGTTGTTCCACCTCTAGTTCCAAACGTAATTGTTGCAGAAGAATGTGCATCTGTCATGGCTTATCCTTCAAGTAATAATAAAAATTGCTTGTATCCCTTGACAAATTTCATAAATTCAATTCTTAAATTTGCAATATTATTACATGATAATGATAGTTTTACTCGTAAGAATGTTTTAGATATCTATGATAACATGAAACATTTGGTTCTGCATCCTCTTCTAAATGTATTCAAAGAATTTGCTAAAAATAAACTTCTGGCACTTGCAGAACTTTACAATGAAATTTCGAGCATAATAACTTGCTGTAAAGATTCATTTAAAAACTTTGGATCAGATTATAAAATAAGCGAATATCTCCTATTCAAGAATATGACAAAGTTTACAATCAATTCGGAAATTGTACAAGTATATACTCATCGGTAGTAGATAAGTGGAGGAGCGTACGTATTCATCTACTAGAATTTAAAAAAAACTCTAGCGCACCTGAACCGCTAGAAACACTAATGTTCGAAGAACAGTAGAAGAATCGTGCAGGTTTTGAGTGCATATTCCACCACATGAGCTGCTTATTACGGCCAAACTGTTTCAAATGCCACGTTTTACTTTGGTCTCAAGAATGCATTATAACTCATATGGTAGAAGGTTTCAGATATAACCACTGGCATGGGTTTCAAATTTTATGAAAGAAAAACACTTGTTAATTATATTCGTTATCAGTTGCTTATTTCACCAAACTTTGAAAGCAGCATCTCATATAACATCAATGAAGAAAATGCTCAGTGCCTGCAGCACTGTAACTGAAGTTGGTGTTTGGGGCTGCGATCCGAAAAATTTGCAGAACTTTAGGAATTGAAACATTGGTTATTTATTTTCATTGTAAATGTTTCCGGTATGAATACTAACTGTAAGCATTTATTGAGACAAAAGTAGCACAACCGACTCGTGCTGGCAACCTTCTGCCAGTATCAAAGCCAAGAATATATCACATCTGCTTCACGTTGTTATATTACATTCGAAGTTATAGGAGTATAAAGAAATTTAGGGTTACCTACAGGAAGTTTTTTCAAATAATCGAAAGCTTAATATTTGCTGTTTATTGTCACTACAATATCATTACCAATTGAAAATTCTACGATAAAACCGCTTAATAAAGATATTGCAAACAAACACAAAACCAACAATAGCTGGCAACCCTATCGTGGCTTTTCAACCAAATTCGGCCTGAATAATGCTTATGATAGGTTCCATTAATTGTATGAAATTCGTATTGATTTCATGACTGCACTGGCAGCTATAGGGCAAAAAGTTTTATTTTCCTGAGCGAATTCTCAAAACCAAAGACACAAAAATTACCATAGCTGGCAGCACCAATCGAATTTTTCAACCAAATTTCTATCAAACAGAGTTTAGAGTAAAGTGCAGCTACTGTGTCAATTTCATGAAAATCTGGTAACTTATTCACATTTCATAGGGCAAAAAGCAGTTTTTTTTTCTTTGTAATTTTTCAAGATGGCACCACTGGCACAGAGTTGCCCCCAATTCAAAATCGCTTCTATCAGACCTGGTTCTACTTAAGTTCAATGCATTCTGTAAATTTCAATGGTATCTGATTATTAGTTCGTGAATTCCCGTGAACAGAAGTTTTTGATGCTAAAAATATAGGTTAACTGGGAGAGGGTTACCGTTCTTGTCCGACATGAGATTTCCAAAGTTTTACTTTGAACGTGTAGATAAAGCATAAGATTTGTATACAGATTGGTTTTATTGTAAGAAACGGACATTTTTAGGATATTCGATGATTTGAATGTTTTCACTTCCAAATTTTTATTTTTTCAAATTTAAGACACCAAAATTATCATAGCTGGCAGCTCCAACCGAATTTTTCAACCAAATTTCTATCAAACGTGGTTTAAAGTAAGGTCTAGCTATTGTGTGAATTTCGGCAAAATCGAACGATTCAATCAGAATTTATAGGGCTAAAAACAGTTATCTTTTTTAGTGATTTTTCAAGATGGCACCACTGGCACAGAATCGCCGTCATTTCAAAATAACTTCTATCAGACCTGGTTCTAGTCAAAACCAATACAGTCTGCAAATTTCAATTAATTCTGCTCATCGGATCGTGAGTTTCCGTGAACAGAAGTTTTTGATGCTAAAAATATAGGTAAATTGGGCAAGGGTTACCAGGCGTGCCCGTTATACCATATCAAATTTTATTTTTTGTCGATGTAAACAAAGCACGGAATTTACATATGAGTGGATTTTTTTTTAAGAAACGGCATTTTTTCAAGAGAAACGATAATTTGAAAGTTTTCAATTTCAGTGTTTGCCCTAGCTTCAGGGTTGCCAGCACGCTCATTAAAAGCTACACAAATTTACAACTAGATAATACCAATATGTTCTGAAAATTTGGTAATGATTTAATAGCTTTGTCAAAAGTTATCGCAATTTAAAAATTTTCAATTTTTCCCGATCTCTTTTTAGGCACCCAGCGCACACATGGGGTTAAAAAATTCCAAAATATTATCCGATTCACATGTAGAACACGTTCGAAATTTATTTTGTCAACTTAATTTTTGCAAAACTTATTTGTGTACGGAATAATAGGTATATTAAAAATATCACTAAAATGGCCGCCGGCGCCAAAGGGTTAAAGATTTTGAACTTTTTCTGAGACCTGGCACTATTCTGCATATACACCAATGTGTCCTGAAAATTTCAGCTCAATCGGATGGCACGTTCCTGAGATTTTTTCACTGAAATTTTTTGATGATATATATATATATATATATATATATATATATATATATATATATATATATATATATATATATATATATATATATATATATATATATATATATATAGAAATATGAATTTTTGGCCAAAGTGATTTTAATACTAATGTTCTTCTTCGAACATTAGTAAAAAACTCTAGCGCACCTGAACCGCTAGAAACACTAATGTTCGAAGAACAGTAGAAGAATCGTGCAGGTTTTGAGTGCATATTCCACCACATGCGCTGCTTATTACGGCCAAATTGTTTCAAATGCCACGTTTTACTTTTGTCTCAAGAATGCATTATAACTCATATGGTAGAAGGTTTCAGATATTACCACTGGCATGAATTTCAACGTTTATGAGAGCGAAACACGGGTTAATTATATTCGTTATCAGTTGCTTATATCACAAAATTTTGAAAGCAGCATCTCATATAATATCAATTGAGAAAATGCTCAGTGCCTGCAGCACTGTAACTGAAGTTGGAGTTTGGGGCTGCGATCCGAAAAATTTGCAGAAGTTTGGGAACTGAAACATCGGTTATTTATTTTCATTGTAAATGTTTCCGGTATGAATACTAACTGTAAGCATTTATTGAGACAAAAGTAGCACAACCGACTCGTGCTGGCAACCTTCTGCCAGTATCAAAGCCAAGAATATATCACATCTGCTTCACGTTGTTATATTACATTCGAAGTTATAGGAGTATAAAGAAATTTAGGGTTACCTACAGGAAGTTTTTTCAAATAATCGAAAGCTTAATATTTGCTGTTTATTGTCACTACAATATCATTACCAATTGAAAATTCTACGATAAAACCGCTTAATAAAGATATTGCAAACAAACACAAAACCAACAATAGCTGGCAACCTTATCATGGCTTTTCAACCAAATTTGGCTTGAATAATGTTTATAATAGGTTCCAGTAATTGTATGAAATTCGTATTGATTTCATGACTGCACTGGAAGTTATAGGGCAAAAAGTTTTATTTTCCTGAGCGAATTTTCAAAACCAAAGACACAAAAATTACCATAGCTGGCAGCACCAATCGAATTTTTCAACCAAATTTCTATCAAACAGAGTTTATAGTAGAGTGCAGCTATTGTTTCAATTTCATGAAAATCTGGTAACTTATTCACATTTCATAGGGCAAAAAGCATTTTTTTTCTTTGTCATTTTTCAAGATGGCACCACTGGAACAGAGTTGCCTACAATTTAAAATCGCTTCTATCAGACCTGGCCCTACTTAAGTCCAATGCATTCTGTAAATTTCAATTCTATCTGATTATTGATTCGTGAGTTCCCGTGAACAGAAGTTTTTGAAGCTAAAAATATAGGTTAACTGCGAAAGGGTTACCGTTCTTGTCCGACATGAAATTTCCAAAGTTTTACTTTGACTGTGTAGATTGAGCATAAGATTTGTGTACAGATTGGTTTTATTGTAGAAACGGACATTTTTTAGGATATTCGATGGTTTGAATGTTTTCACTTCCAAATTTTTATTTTTTCACATTTAAGACACCAAAATTAACATAGCTGGCAGTTCCGACCGAATTTTTCAACCGGATTTCTACCAAACGTGGTTTGAAATAAGGTGCAGCTACGGTGCGAATTTCGTTAAAATCGAACGATTCAATCAGAACTTATAGGGCTAAAAGCAGTTATCTTTTTTAGTGATTTTTCAAGATGGCACCACTGGCACAGAATCACCCTCATTTCAAAATCACTTCTATCAGACTTGGTCCTATTTAAGACCAATACATTCTGCAAATTTCAATAAATTCTGTTCATCATATCGTGAGTTTCCGTGAACAGAAGTTTTTGATGCTAAAAATATAGGTAACTTGGGCAAGGGTTACCAGGCGTGCCCGTTATACCATATCAAATTTTTTTCTTTGTTTATGTAAACAAAGCACAAGATTTACATATGAGTGGCTTTTTTTAAAGAAACGACATTTTTTCAAGAGAGACGATGATTTGGAGGTTTTCACTTTCAGTGCCTGCCCTAGCTACACGGTTGCCAGCACGCTCATTTAAACGTAGATTTATATACAACTAAATAAAACAAACATGTCCTGAAAATTTCGTAATGATTGGACAGTTTTGTCAAAAGTTATCGCAATTTAAAAATTTTCAAATTTTCCCGTTCTCTTTTTAGGCACCCAGCGCACACATGGGGTTAAAAAATTCCAAAACGTTATCCGATTCACATGTAAAACTTGTTCGAAATTTATGTCGTCAACTTTATTTCTGCAAAAATTATTTGTGTACGGAACAATAGGTATATTAAAAAAAGCACTAAAATGGCCGCCGGCGCCAAAGGGTTAAAGATTATTAACTTTTTGTGAGACCTGGCACTATTCTGCATATACACCAATGTGTCCTGAAAATTTCAGCTCAATCAGATGGCGCGTTCCTGAGATTTTTTCACTGAAATTTTTTGATGATATATATATATATATATATATATATATATATATATATATATATATATATATATAATATATATATATATATATATATATATATATATATATATATATATATATATATATATATATATATATATATATATATATATATATATATATATATATATATATATATATATATATATATATATATATATATATATATATATATATATATATATATAGAAATATGAATTTTTGGCCAAAGTGATTTTAATACTAATGTTCTTTTTCGAACATTAGGAACAAGAAGATCAGATGAAGCAGGGAGATCGTTTGTGAACAGAAGAAAGAAAAGCGGACCGAAGATAGACCCTTGTGGAACACCTGATGCAGGATAAAAAGAAATTGAAGAGCAGAAATTAACAGTTTCAATACAGGATCGACCAAAGATGTAAGAGTTAATTAAACCAGGAATCAAGAGGACCAGCTAAGTCATCATTCCTCATCTTTTGAAGAAGGAGTCTATGGTTGACAGAGTCAAATGCTTTGAACAAGTTATTATATTTATAGTTATTATATCAAACTGCTTTTGAAGGTCAAGAGCATTTGTGTGAAAGAACGAAGGTTGATTTACTTTTGATAAAACCATGCTGTTCCTGGTCTAGGATAGGCTGGGTATAGGAGTAGACTCGCTTGGAGACTACTTTCTCAAGGATTTTGCTTAAACCAGAAAAAAGGGATGTGGGACGGTAGTTTGGGATGCATGCAAGGTTATTTATAGGAGAGATATTGGCAATTTTTTAGACAAAAGGGAAAAGCCAGAAGATACACGTTTATATAATTATTTATTTATTTCAACAAAACAAGGCGTACAAAAAGCACTTACAATTAATATTTAACAATTTAAATACTTTAGTACAGTACACAATGATGAAATATACAATACAAAATTTTTTAAAATATGACCATCTTTGGTAGAGAATCGGATAGGGGCATTCATGACGTGAGCATCTTAGTCAGAGCAGTTTTAAGCCTACACTCAGAACAATTTCGCCACATACAATTTTTTAAAATCAAATTTAAATCAAAAGTTGAAACACTTTTAAATAAAAAACGAATCTTAATTGAATTAAATAATACCCCACATTCCATAAATATGATTCCACTTTATTATAAAAATGCTATTTTCATATCAAAATGTTCATCAATGAATGAAAAAACAAAACATTAAAACAAACAAGACAAATTTTGATACAGCGTTATTGAAATGAGGTCAGATTATTTGAATTAAAAAGAAACGTATAAGACGCCAAATCAAAAATTTTCAAATATGATTTAGCGCCATATACGTTTCTTTTTAATTCAAATAATCTGACCTCATTTCAATAACGCTGTATCAAAGTGTGTCTTGTTTGTTTTAATGTTTTATTTTTCATTTAACGATGAAAATTTTAATATGAAAATAACATTTTTATTATAAAGTGGAATTCAAATAAGATTCGTTTGTTATTTTAAAGTGTTTCAACTTTTGATTTAAATTTGATTCTATTAAATGATCTTTTTCTGAGTGAGGTCTGGAAATGGTTGGGGAATAGTATTTTGCAAAGCTATTGAATATTTTGCGACATCTATTGACTGGCTCTTTGTTGACGTAAACTGTGTGGTGTCAGTATTCATTCAGTGAACGTGTGTGCCTCGTTCGCCTTACTGATTCGTTGAAGGTTGTCATAGTGGACAGAAGCACAACATTGAACAAGCCTTTAATAACACCAAAAGTAAAGCAGAAGCATATGATTATCCTCCGCAAAGATAGACTTGATATATTTAAAAGATTTAGCCTGTATCTGTATGGAGTTAAACTATCAAATTTGTAAATATTATACAGATCTCTCCATGCAAATAGCAAGAGCTGCTTCTGGACTAATTGTAGACTAGCTATGGACATCAAAGGTAGGGTGTCAAACAATACATGCATATTCGAGCAATGGTCTGGCTGGAGCTATGTATAAAGACTTCGTGACCCACAGGTTTTTGAATTCCTTCGCACGTCTTTTGATGAATCCAAGCTGCTTATTGGTCCTGCTTAAGACTTTGTCATAGCGTTAATGAAAACGCAGCTTTTTGTCTAAAGTAAAGTAACATTATCAACATTATTTATTGCAACACTATTGAGGCGGTAGTCAAAATTTATATTACAGGTATTTCGGGAAAAGCTAATGACTTGAAATTTACTGACATTAATATGAATATTATTTTTTTTGCACTACTGCTTAAGAGAAAGCAGTTTCGATTGAAAGAAAACTCAGTGCGGTGTAATAAATATGTTTTATATAGATTTATGTTATGTCAATCGGCCGTTCGCAAATCCGAAACGCTAACCGCAAGTCAAACTTTATTCTGGAATGCGCCTATTTGAACTTATCACGGTATTAATTCTCAAGGTACACTGAACGAAAAAGGTACGTAAATACAATGAAAAAATTCATTGTATTTATGAAAAATTCATAGTTTTGCAACCAATAAACGTGTTCATTGCCACAATGAACAGCCATTTATAAAAGTCTTGAATCGAGATTCCCAATGAAAAAGTTCATTAACTGTATGATTGTAGTTCATAAAATCAATGAATGTGGTTCATAAAACCAATGAACTTAGTTCATTGAATCAATGAACCTAGTTCATAAAACCAATGAATGTTGTTCATCAAATCAATGTACAAAGTTCATTCCATCAATGATCGTTGTTTCTAGAATCAATGAACATAGTTCCTAAAATCAATAGATTTAATTCATAGAATCAATGAATATGGCTCGAAGCACCAATGAAAATAGTTCATAAAATCAATAAATGTAGTTTGAAAAACGAATGCACGCAGTTCATAAAATCACCGAACATACTATGCGACAGTGAAACATTCTGAATTTCGGTAAAATATTTTTATTAGAATGATATCTTTATATGTTACATACTTTCCATGAACATATTTTCTAGATCATACAAAAAAAAAGAAACAAGTACAAAATATTTTCTTGTACTTGTTTGTTGTCGTAATGTAATCTAGCAATGTACACTAAATAAAATAGCTAAAATGAAACTCACAAACTAGTATTACTTTACTATCAATAAGAATTGTCCCGAAATAACATTTGAGCAAAATCTATACCAACACTTTCCTATTGCGCCCACATTTTATTGCTGTCAAAAATTTCGACAATTTAACAAAGCATTAAAATCCTTCTGAAACCGAAACGTAGAGTGGCAACACCGTAATTGCCCGAATAAATGCTTCTAATTTTTGATCGCAAAAGTTTCGTTTCCATCAATTTGACTTTATTTATTTATTAATGAATTTGATTTGAAAAAAATATGGATAAATCATATTGTAAAGAATTGCCACGTCTCAATTTCGTTTTGTTTTCAGTCTGTATCTGTAATTTGCATTGTAAATGTAAATGTAGAAAGCACACGAAACTGAAAAGTTTCAGCTAGATTTTTTTGTCAGGATACATTTTTTTCTACTTCTGTCTCCTTTTTAATTCCTCAATAAGAATATTAACTTTGCAGGACTTTTCTTTAGACTAAATTTTATTAAAATAAACTTGAATGAAATTCCAGAAGGATATTCTAAATTGAATAAATAATAAATTTTGAAACAAATAATAATAATAATTTTGAAACAATTGCTCGTAGCAGGTTTTCAAACGGAGTTTTCAAATCATCGAAATAAATATATGTATATGTATTTGACCACTCTTAAACTATCACCAATGGCAATCTCAAAAGTTTGAATATTTTTCGGTTTGCCTTTCTTAAAGCTTATTAAATCATAAAAGATTCTTGTGAATCTTCAATTGTGAATCTTTTCACAATATTTTTTCTAATGGTGTTCTTACTAACAACTCGTTGGCAGGGAAGTAAGAAGCAGTGTAGAGCCCATAACATCACATCGGGACAATCTGTATCTGATATAGAATTATTAATTTATTTGTTGATTTTGTAGTGGGAATATACTTACTCTTATTCAAATGAGCACCTTTCAAAAAATCAATGTTCGCTCAGATTTTTTACTAATGTTCGAAGAAGAACATTAGTATTAAAATCACTTTGGCCAAAAATTCATATTTCTATATAAATAAATATATATATATATATATATATATATATATATATATATATATATATATATATATATCTTTATATATATATATATATATATATACATATATATATATACATATATATATATATATATATATATATATATATATATATATATATATATATATATCATCAAAAAATTCCAGTGAAAAAATCTCAGGAACGCGCCATCCGATTGAGCTGAAATTTTCAGGACACATTGGTGTATACGCAGAATAGTGCCAGGTCTCACAAAAAGTTAATAATCTTTAACCCTTTGGCGCCGGCGGCCATTTTAGTGATTTTTTTAATATACCTATTGTTCCGTACACAAATAATTTTTGCAGAAATAAAGTTGACGACATAAATTTCGAACAAGTTTTACATGCGAATCGGATAACGTTTTGGAATTTTTTAACCCCATGTGTGCGCTGGGTGCCTAAAAAGAGAACGGGAAAATTTGAAAATTTTTAAATTGCGATAACTTTTGACAAAACTGTCCAATCATTACGAAATTTTCAGGACATTTATTTATTTTATTTATTTATTTATTTTATTTAGTTGTATATAAATCTACGTTTAAATGAGCGTGCTGGCAACCCTGTAGCTAGGGCAGGCACTGAAAGTGAAAACCTCCAAATCATCGTCTCTCTTGAAAAAATGTCGTTTCTTAAAAAAAAAGCCACTCATATGTAAATCTTGTGCTTTGTTTACATAAACAAAAAAAAATTTGATATGGTATAACGGGCACGCCTGGTAACCCTTGTCCAAGTTACCTATATTTTTAGTATCAAAAACTTCTGTTCACGGAAACTCACGATATGATGAACAGAATTTATTGAAATTTGCAGAATGTATTGGTCTTAAATAGGACCAAGTCTGATAGAAGTGATTTTGAAATGAGGGTGATTCTGTGCCAGTGGTGCCATCTTGAAAAATCACTAAAAAAGATAACTGCTTTTAGCCCTATAAGTTCTGATTGAATCGTTCGATTTTGACGAAATTCGCACCGTAGCTGCACCTTACTTTAAACCACGTTTGGTAGAAATTTGGTTGAAAAATTCGGTCGGAACTGCCAGCTATGTTAATTTTGGTGTCTTAAATTTGAAAAAATAAAAATTTGGAAGTGAAAACATTCAAACCATCGAATATCCTAAAAAAAATTCCGTTTCTACAATAAAACCAATCTGTACAAAAATCTTATGCTCAATCTACACAGTCAAAGTAAAATTTTGGAAATTTCATGTCGGACAAGAACGGTAACTCTTTCTCAGCTAACCTATACTTTTAGCCTAACCTATACTTTTATATATATATATATATCATCAAAAAATTTCAGTGAAAAAAACTTCAGGAACGCGCCATCCGATTGAGCTGAAATTTTCAGGACACATTGGTGTATACGCAGAATAGTGCCAGGTCTCACAAAAAGTTAAAAATCTTTAACCCTTTGGCGCCGGCGGCCATTTTAGTGATTTTTTTAATATACCTATTGTTCCGTACACAAATAATTTTTGCAGAAATAAAGTTGACGACATAAATTTCGAACAAGTTTTACATGCGAATCGGATAACGTTTTGGAATTTTTTAACCCCATGTGTGCGCTGGGTGCCTAAAAAGAGAACGGGAAAATTTGAAAATTTTTAAATTGCGATAACTTTTGACAAAACTGTCCAATCATTACGAAATTTTCAGGACATTTATTTATTTTATTTATTTATTTATTTTATTTAGTTGTATATAAATCTACGTTTAAATGAGCGTGCTGGCAACCCTGTAGCTAGGGCAGGCACTGAAAGTGAAAACCTCCAAATCATCGTCTCTCTTGAAAAAATGTCGTTTCTTAAAAAAAAAGCCACTCATATGTAAATCTTGTGCTTTGTTTACATAAACAAAAAAAAATTTGATATGGTATAACGGGCACGCCTGGTAACCCTTGTCCAAGTTACCTATATTTTTAGTATCAAAAACTTCTGTTCACGGAAACTCACGATATGATGAACAGAATTTATTGAAATTTGCAGAATGTATTGGTCTTAAATAGGACCAAGTCTGATAGAAGTGATTTTGAAATGAGGGTGATTCTGTGCCAGTGGTGCCATCTTGAAAAATCACTAAAAAAGATAACTGCTTTTAGCCCTATAAGTTCTGATTGAATCGTTCGATTTTGACGAAATTCGCACCGTAGCTGCACCTTACTTTAAAGCACGTTTGATAGAAATTTGGTTGAAAAATTCGGTCGGAACTGCCAGCTATGTTAATTTTGGTGTCTTAAATTTGAAAAAATAAAAATTTGGAAGTGAAAACATTCAAACCATCGAATATCCTTAAAAAAATTTCCGTTTCTACAATAAAACCAATCTGTACAAAAATCTTATGCTCAATCTACACAGTCAAAGTAAAATTTTGGAAATTTCATGTCGGACAAGAACGGTAACTCTTTCTCAGCTAACCTATACTTTTAGCTTCAAAAACTTCTGTTCACGGGAACTCACGAATCAATAATCAGATAGAATTGAAATTTACAGAATGCATTGGACTTAAGTAGGGCCAGGTCTGATAGAAGCGATTTTGAATTGTAGGCAACTCTGTTCCAGTGGTGCCATCTTGAAAAATGACAAAGAAAAAAAAATGCTTTTTACCCTATGAAATGTGAATAAGTTACCAGATTTTCATGAAATTGACACAGTAGCTGCACCCTACTCTAAACTCTGTTTGATAGAAATTTGGTTGAAAAATTCGATTGGTGCTGCCAGCTATGGTAATTTTTGTGTCTTCGGTTTTGAAAATTCGCTCAGGAAAATAAAACTTTTTGCCCTATAACTTCCAGTGCAGTCATGAAATCAATACGAATTTCATACAATTACTGGAACCTATTATAAACATTATTCAAGCCAAATTTGGTTGGAAAGCCATGATAAGGTTGCCAGCTATTGTTGGTTTTGTGTTTGTTTGCAATATCTTTATTAAGCGGTTTTATGGTAGAATTTTCAATTGTTAATGATATTGTAGTGACAGTAAACAGCAAATATTAAGCTTTCGATTATTTGAAAAAACTCGCTGCAGGTAACCCTAAATTTCTTTATACTCCTATAACTTCGAATGTAATATAACAACGTGAAGCAGATGTGATATATTCTTGGCTTTGATACTGGCGAAAGGTTTCCAGCACGAGTCGGTTGTGCTACTTTTGTATCAATAAATGCTTACAGCTAGTATTCATACCGGAAACATTTGCAATGAAAATAAATAACCGATGTTTCAGTTCCCAAACTTCTGCAAATTTTCCGGATTGCAGCCCCAAACTCCAACTTCAGTTACAGTGCTGCAGGCACTGAGCATTTTCTTAATTGATATTATATGAGATGCTGCTTTCAAAATTTTGTGATATAAGCAACTGATAACGAATATAATTTACCCGTGTTTCGCTCTCATAAACGTTGAAATTCATGCCAGTGGTAATATCTGAAACCTTCTACCATATGAGTTATAATGCATTCTTGAGACAAAAGTAAAACGTGGCGTCTGAAACAGTTTGGCCATAATAAGCAGCTCATGCGGTGTAATATGCACTCAAAACCTGCACGATCCTTCTACTGTTCTTCGAACATTAGTGTTTCTAGCGGTTCAGGTGCTAGAGTTTTTTTTATATGCCGACGATTTAAAGATGTTTTGGGTGATCGAGTCACAAGATGACTGTATGCTTTAACAAAACGATTTTAATAGCTTACATACTAGGTGAGCTGCCAATATTTTCACTTGGAACATCGCAAAATGTCACAAAAGGTTTTTACTTGTAAAATATCATTTTTGATATTCTCCTCTTCTGTTTTTGATTCTCCTCTTAACGTTGTTTATAATTTTAGAAATCTCTGCGGCATATTTAGTCCAATGCTTTGATTTGGTAAAAATATTTCCTACATTACTGCCAGGGCCTCTAAATAATCAGATTTTGTTATCAGATCCTCTAAAGCCTTCGTTAATATTTCCACCTGTGTACACCTTTTTCTCTCCTTTGTGCGTAGTGTCCTTGAATATTGCTGACAAGTTTAGTGTCTCCATTTTGACAACTTAAATACTGCGTTGGAATCTGTTCAGCGCAGATTTATTTGACCCTTGTTCTTCAAATTTCAGCTTCTCTACCTTCCTTACATTGGGCTTTTCCACACTTGTATTCTTGATGCACTCCTGAAACCAGTTTTCTAGGCAAAAGGCAGAAGAATCAAGGGGGATTCTCTACAAAAAGTGATGCACTTGGAGAGAAATTTGCATCACGTCTGAAACTGATTGATCGAGCTGCAACTCACTAACACAACTATAAACATAGTTGACGGGTCCGGAATTTTTCATGAAACACTCAAGTCGAAATGAGAAAACAACAACACGCACACATTCATATGCATAATCGGTATATGAACGCTTCCGTTGCTGATGCACACCAAGTGTGGAAAAGGAGGATGATTGAATATGACATTAGTAGCCACTTTTCCGTCTTCTTTTGTGTTTCATATGCCATTTGCGCACACTGAATCCCTAGTTTTTACTAATTTTCGAAGAAAATTAGTATTAAACTCGTTTCGCCGAAAATTCATATTTATATATATATATATATATATATATATATATATATATATATATATATATATATATATATATATATATATATATATTTATATATATATATATATATATATATATATATATATATATATATATATATATATATATATATATATATACCTATATCATCAAAATGATTTCGGAGAACGTAGATGTATTTAGTAGGTAGGTCCACGACTTGCTGAAATTCAGATATCCTAAACCTTTTGGCGGCGGCGAGCGTTTTAATGAATTTTGAGGTACTCCTATATTTCCAAGCAGCGTGAATTTTTGTTAAAAAAAAGTATTAAGAATGAAAACTTATTATGTTTTTAGCTTGTTAATGGTAAAGCTTGTTAATGGTTAATGGTAAAATTTTGAGCCGTGTGTGGGTGCAACGTGCCTAAAAGTAGGCAAGGATTTTTTTTCAAATTTTGATTTGTCATTACTTCTGACAAAAATATTGGATCATCGTGAAATTTGCTGAGCGTATTGATGTTGACTAAAATTTAATACACATGGATTTCCAGGGTAGTGCGGGCAACAATGTAGCTGCGGCAGGCTCTTAAAACAAAATCCTTCAAATCATTGAACCTCCTGAAAATTTTTTGATTTTTGAGAAAAAATTCAAATCATTGATAAATTTTAACGTTTGTGCATCATGTCAATTTAAAATTTTTAAAATTCCGATTTGCACAAGAACGGCAACCCATCACCAAATTACCTCTATTTTCAGCACTCGAAAGTTCTGTTCACGAGAACTGACGACCGGATTATTCGATCATAATGAAATTTATAGAACATGTTGGTATTAGTTAGGACCAAGTCTGATAGGAGTGATTTTGAAATGCGGGCAACCCTGTGGCAGTGGTGCCATCTTGAAAAATCACTGAGAAAAAAAACAGCTTTTTGGCCTATAACTTCCGATTCAGTCATTAGATTTTAACAAAATTCACACAATATTTGGACCTTACTTAAAGTAACATTTGGTGAAAATTTGGCTGAAAAATTAGAATAGGGTTCCTATGCTATGGTAATTTTTGTCTCCTAAATCTTGCAAATTTGCTCAGCAAAATAAAGCTTATTTCCCTATAACTTCCGGTGCAGTCATGATATCAAAATGAAGTTTATGCAGAAAAAAGATTTTGATGTGAGCCAAATGTCATAGGAATTTCGTACAAAAATCGTGCAAGGGCTGCCAGCTATGACCATTTTTTTAATTTTTTAGAATTTCTTTACTGCGCGATTATGTCATTAGATTTGCAAATGGGAACAATCCTGTAATGAAAATTAACAACAAATATTAACGTTTTACAAATTTGGAAAGGTTTGAGGGTGGTAACCTTAAAAATTTTTCACCCGTATAACTTCTAGCGCAGTGATTCAATCGAAACGAAATTTACTGGTTGGGTTTAACTTAACGTCAAGCAGATTTGGTATATATTTTGCTTTGCTACTGACACAGTGTAACCAGCATTAGCCACTTTCGTAACTATTGCATCAACAGATGCTTCAAATTACATACACATGTGCAAAACATTTGCAATAAAACTAAGAAACCAATTTTCAATTTTCCGAGTTTTGAACATTTTTCGGATGGCAGCCTCAAACAACGTTTAACCGCTGAAACTTTTGATGAAATCGTCCGTCCAGAACGAGATTCAAAGGATAAGTTGACTTTAGTTTGAGCTTGTTATGGTAAACTTATTGCTGCTTTGTTGGGAAAATGTTGCCAGCACTGAACATTTTCATCATTTGTGTTATAGTTGAGTTCTGTTGCTTTGAACAAGGAATGGTTGATATGATTCTACAAAAAAGTGTATCACGTCTTTCCACATTGTCACTCAAAGACAATTTCTTCGAAAATAAGTTTTCTAGCGGTTCAGGTGCGCTAGAGGTTTTTTCTCTACTGTTGCGTTTACGGAGGCAACACATTGACCTACAGCTTTGTCCTCTATCGCCGACATTACACGCTTTCAAAACTTTGGTAAAAAGCCATGAATTACCTACTAACAGCTCGATGTGGCTTTTTTCTCTTATATCAATTTTGAATTTGTACTTTTTCACCTTGATTTTGTTTCTTATTATTACTGATTTTCGAAGAAAATTATTATTCAACTCGTTTTGCCGAAAATTCATCATCATCATCATCATCGGGGCACTACAGCCCGAATCGAGCCTTAGCCTCCTTAATTCTTTGCCTCCATTCGTCTCGGTTCAGTGACCGCGTCCTCCAGTTCGGTGCTCCCAAAAGTGACCTGCTGTCAGCATCTACAGAATCCTCCCAGCGCTTGCGTGGCTTACCGACTGGCCTGGCTCTGCTCGCTCGCCCCTTGAGAGATCGTTTGGGGATTCGATTATCGCTCATTCGTTCGACGTGGCCAGCCCATTGTAGTTTTTGGAGTCGTATGACGGTAGAGACTTCCGGCTCGTCATATATGGAATACAGTTCGTTGTTGTATCGGATTCGCCATCCATCTTCTTCCCGTATTGGGCCGAGGATCCTTCGTAATACCCTTCTCTCAAACGTATTCAAGGCTTTTTCAGATGCCTGCGTCAGCGTCCAGGTTTCGCTTCCGTAGCATAGCACAGGTCTGATAATTGTTTTATAGATGCGAAGCTTCGTATTCCTGTGTACGCATCGAGATTTCAAAGTGGGAAGCACCGAAAAGAATGTCTTATTGGCTAATTGAATCCGTCGTTTGATTTCGTCAAGCTCATTCCCATCCTTCGAGAGGTTCGTCCCTAGGTACACGAAGTTGTCTACGTTTTCAAGGTTATAGTCCCCTATCGTTATGTTTTGTCTTATTGGCGTCCTTTTCCTTGATTGAGTCAAAACTTTTGTTTTTTGTTCGTTAATTTGCAGACCAAATACTTCCTTGGCGTCGTTGAACGAACGTGACATAATGTTGATGTCATCAGCGTAAGCTACTAGCTGTGTCGACTTAAATAATAGAGTTCCTCTTGTGTCAACGGGGATTTTTCTGATGACATATTCAAGCGCTAAGTTAAAGAGTACCGGAGCTAATCCATCCCCTTGTTTTAGCCCTGTATTCGTCGAAAATGAGTCGGTCATATTATTCTGGATCAGCACTTGTGACGTGGAGTCAGTCATGGTCATTTTCACTAGGCGAACCAACTTTGCTGGAATTCCGAACTGCAGCATGATGTTATATAATGCAGTTCGGTTGATGCTGTCGTACGCTTGTTTGAAGTCGACGAATATTTGATGGACATCAATGTTGAATTCCCAGCATTTTTCCAAAATTTGTTTGATCGTAAATATTTGGTCAGTTGTAGATCTTCCACGTCGGAAACCACCTTGATATTCACCAAGAATTTTCTCAACGTGATGGGAAATCCTTATTTCTAAAATGTTTGTCAAGAGCTTGTACGACGTACAAAGTAGTGATATGCCCCTGTAGTTTTCGCATCGCAGTTTATCTCCTTTCTTGTGAATGGGACATATAACGCTTTTTCGCCACTCATCCGGCATCGTTTCTTGTTGCCAGATGCCTGCCACCAATCCATGGATTGCCCTTAAAACGGAAATCCCGCCTGTCTTCAGGAGCTCCGCGGGGATACCATCGATGCCCGGTGCTTTGTTGGGTTTCAAGCGGTCCATGGCCTGTCAGACTTCATCTAATGTAGGAGGATGAGATGAGGCACTGTCAGGGTATGTGCCAATTAATGATGGTGATTCGTCGGGTGCGGGGACATTTCCGTTCAGTAGTTGCTGGATATAGGACGCCCATCTTTCCTTCACCTGTTCTGAGCCACTTATGATGCTTCCATCGGCAGCCCTGCATAGGCTAGCTCGTGGTTTAAAGCCTTGTTTTAAGTGTCTCACTCACACACTCTCATGGCTTGTGTTAGCCATAAATTTGTCATTCATGTTATTCAGCATGGTGTCAAAATGCTTTCGTTTCTTACGTCTGATTATTCTATTAGCTACTCTCCGAAGATCGTCATATTTTTCTTTCTTGGCTCTAGTCGGTCGTTCAATAAGGATTTTGTAGGCCGCATTCTTTTCATCCAACGCGGCTTGACATTCCTCGTCGAACCATTCATTTCTGCGTTGCCCGGCTGTATATCCCACTACTTTTTCGGCTGCTGCGTTCACTGCGCTTTTGATAGTAGTGCAAACCTCGTTGATAGACGTAGCATTAGGCGTGGAAGCTAGTTCCATTTCAAGAGCAGATCTATAATCGGCTTCCATCGTCTTGTTTCGAAGCTTGTCGACATCGAACTTGCGTCTTGAACTTGCTCTGGCTTCATACGATAGTGATATTCGACATCGATATCGAGTCTTGACTAAGTAGTGGTCGGAGTCGCAGTTGGCTCCACGGAAGGTTCGCACATCTAAAATACTGGAGGCCCACCTTTTCTGAATCAGAATATGATCAATCTGATTAAAGGTGTGGCCGTCGGGGGATGCCCATGTCCTTTTATGGATGTCACGATGCGGGAAACACGTGGAGCTTACGACGAGATTTCTGCTACTCGCAAAGTCAACCAGTCGTTGTCCATTGTCGTTGCATATGTCGTGAAGACTAAATTGGCCGGTGTTTCCGCGGTGTGTTTCCTCCTTTCCAACCTTTGCGTTGAAGTCGCCCAGCAGGATTTTCACATCATTTGATGGCAGAGAATCGTATAACCTTTCCAGAAGGTTATAAAAATTATCTTTCACTGCCTCCTCTTTATCTTCAGTAGGGGCATGAACGTTAATGAGCTAAACGTTAAAAAACTTTGCACGAATGCGGATCGCACCCAATCTTTCGTTGACAGGCTTGAAGTCGATTATTAGCGGTTTCATTTTTCTGTCCACGATGAAGGCCACTCCCAATTCGTGACTTCCCGATGATTTCCCGCTTTTGAAGATTGTGTATGATCTCATGTCCATAATCTCGGCACCAAACAGTTTCGTTTCCTGGACAGCGGGAATGTTTATTTTGTAGAGAGTGACCTGTTCCAGGAGGGCTTTGATGGCCCTCGGTCTGTACAGGGTTCGCACGTTCCAGGTTCCAATAGAGTAGTCCATATTTCGTTTGCGTGGTCGTTTCCGTTGATCCAATCCAAGTATCCGAGGCGAAGTATCAGGTTCCTGAATAAGTCAAGTTTTACGGGAACAGGTTATTGGCCCATTGCCCAACCCCCAACCTGGAGGGCCGGTCTGGTTAATGTTCCCGATTTAAGGCGCGGGAAACTCGCCCTCACCCTCCTTCGTTGGCAACATTCATGATCTGAAATGTCATGAAGGCTCCCGGCAGCCACCCGATGTGAAATTGTATAATCACATCTTCGAGGAGGTCGAAGGTAGGATTCAGTAGCAGAGCTGTAGATGTTGTTTCCAGCAGGCATTTCTCGGGATTTCAATTGCTTCTTCGGTAACCAACACCCGAAGACGCCCCCATGGCCTATGCTGCCATGTGACTGACTGGCATTTGACATTTGAAAATTCATCATATATATATATATTTATACATATACATATATATATATAAATATATATATATATATATATATATATATATATATATACATATATATACATATATATATACTATATATATATACATATATATTTATATATATATATATATATATATATATATATATATATATATATATATTTATATATATATATATATATATATATATATATATATATATACCGTTCGGCAGAAGTTCTGTTACGTTCAAACTGGCCGCTAAATCTGCAATACCGACAGTTCTATCTGCGAACCGATTGTTTCTGATGAAACTTTAAACAGTTGTGCACTAACGGCACAAGTCGGTTTGTTTACATTTGTACACACAAAAAAAAATTCACTATGGAAATGAAACGCAATTCTGTGATCGCTCTTCATTTGGGCAAAAAATCAACAATGGACATTGTTCGAGAGCTGAAACACCTCAAAATCAACAGACAGTTTGTGTACCGAACCATAAAACGGTGCAATGAGACCGGTAGCATGAATGACAAACCCAGAAGTGGCCGCCCGAAAAGTGCAACAACAACAAAAAGCGTCAAGAACGTCAAAGATCGAATTCGTCGAAATCCACGTCGAAGTGCGAACGAAATGGCAAAAAATATGGAAATATCATCCCGATCCATGTCGCGTACATTGAAAAAGGACCTTGGACTCAAGCCGTACAAGCGCCAAAAAGTGCATGATCTCACCGCTAAGCAAAAAAAAGTTAGACTGGATCGATCAAAATTGTTGCTCCGTCGACTCGCTCGTGGCGATTTTCCGAACATTGTGTTCTCCGATGAGAAAAACTTTCCACAATATTTGAACAAACAAAATGATCGTGTTTGGTTAAAAGAAAGGTCAAGCGATAATTCGGACCATCGCACAGTCGGCCGAAACCAACATCCACCACAAGTTATGGTGTGGGCAGTCGTGGCCGCAAATGGGCGCTCTCCAATCGTGTTCATCGAGCCTGGTGTCAAAGTGAATGCGACATGCTATCGGAAAAAAGTCCTAGAAGCTGCTTTGAAGCCGTGGGCACGAAAACAATTCGGTTCGGAGCCATGGACTTTTCAACAAGACTCAGCACCGGCTCATAAAGCACGTGTGAACCAAGAATGGCTAAAAACAATGTTCCAAACTTCATTTCGCACATCGAATGGCCATCGAAATCTCCCGACGAAAACCCGCTAGACTATTGTCTCTGGCCCATTTTGGAAACCAAGGTGGGCGCTAAAAAATACAGTAGTATGGATGAATTCAAGAAAGCCATTGTTCGAGAATGGGCCAAAATACCAGAAGATACCATTCGAGCCTCATGCGATGCGTTCAAAGATCGTTTGAAGGAAATTGTCAAAGCAAAAGGTGGTCATATCAAGCGAAAGTGATCAAAATCAAAAAATTCCATTGTTTTCCAGCATTTTTGACTTTAGTTTTAATAAAAATTATTTTCCGATCAGATTTTATGGCCTCTTTTTTACGTAACAGAACTTCTGCCAAACGGTATATATATATATATATATATATATATATATATATATATATATATATATATATATATATTTATATACATATTTATATACATATATATTTTATATATATATATATATATATATATATAT
>OZ022265.1:63825983-63903483 GCA_963978885.1 Nemotelus pantherinus
GTAGAATTACCATTTAAGATGGAGTTGTTTAGTTTATGTTTAGCGTAGATTTATAGATAAGTTGTGTGAGGGTTAGTAGTACAGGTAACAATCAGTAGTAAGTCAAAAAAAGCAGGAAAGTACCTTAAGATTTCTCTAGCGGTTCTTCTTTATCTTTTATTTTTTTTCCTTTGGGCGTCGATCTTCCGATTTCCTCTGCGCTGCTGTGTTTTATTGTTGTTTTTTGCATTCTCTAAAAAGGATCGTGCTAAAAACGAGTTCAGGTCACATTAGTTTTTTTGTAAAGTAAAGTCTTGGAACTAAAAGATAAAAGGATTAGGTTAGTGGTGGCGGTTTAAGATATAAAAAACTCTAGCGCACCTGAACCGCTAGAAACACTAATGTTCGAAGAACAGTAGAAGAATCATGCAGGTTTTGAGTGCATATTCCACCACATGCGCTGCTTATTACGGCCAAATTGTTTCAAATGCCACGTTTTACTTTTGTCTCAAGAATGCATTATAACTCATATGGTAGAAGGTTTCAGATATTACCACTGGCATGAATTTCAACGTTTATGAGAGCAAAACACGGGTTAATTATATTCGTTATCAGTTGCTTATATCACAAAATTTTGAAAGCAGCATCTCATATAACATCAACGAAGAAAATGCTCTGTGCCTGCAGCACTGTAACTGAAGTTGGAGTTTGGGGCTGCGATCCGAAAAATTTGCAGAACTTTGGGAATTGAAACATCGGTTATTTATTTTCATTGTAAATGTTTCCGGTATGAATACTAACTGTGAGCATTTATTGATACAAAAGTAGCACAACCGACTCGTGCTGGCAACCTTTCGCCAGTATCAACGCCAAGAATATATCACATCTGCTTCACGTTGTTATATAACATTCGAAGTTAAAGGAGTATAAAGAAATTTAGGGTTGCCTGCAGCGAGTTTTTTCAAATAATCGAAAACTTAATATTTGCTGTTTATTGTCACTACAATATCATAGCCAATTGAAGAACTATCTAACTACAATATCATAGCCAATTGAAAATTCTACGATAAAACCGCTTAATAAAGATATTGCAAACAAACACAAAACCAACAATAGCTGGCAACCCTATCATGGCTTTTCAACCAAATTTGGCTTGAATAATGTTTATAATAGGTTCCAGTAATTGTATGAAATTCGTATTGATTGCATTGCTGCACTGGAAGTTATAGCGCAAAAAGTTTTATTTTCCTGAGCGAATTTTCAAAATCAAAGACACAAAAATTACCATAGCTGGCAGCACCAATCGAATTTTTCAACCAAATTTCTATCAAACAGAGTTTAGAGCAAGGTTCAGCTACTGTGTCAATTTCATGAATATCTGGTAACTTATTCACATTTCATAGGGCAAAAAGCATTTTTTTTCTTTGTAATTTTTCAAGATGGCACCACTGGAACAGAGTTGCCTACAATTCAAAATCGCTTCTATCAGACCTGGCCCTACTTAAGTCCAATGCATTCTGTAAATTTCAATTCTATCTGATTATTGATTCGTGAGTTCCCGTGAACAGAAGTTTTTGAAGCTAAAAATATAGGTTAACTGAGAAAGTGTTACCGTTCTTGTCCGACATGAAATTTCCAAAGTTTTACTTTGACTGTGTAGATTAAGCATAAGATTGGTGGATTAAGCATAAGATAGGCAGATTGGTTTTATTGTAGAAACGGACATTTTTTAGGATATTCGATGGTTTGATTGTTTTCACTTCCAAATTTTTATTTTTTCAAATTTAAGACACCAAAATTATCATAGCTGGCAGCTCCAACCAAATTTTTCAACCAAATTTCTACCAAACGTGGTTTAAAGTAAGGTGCAGCTACGGTGTGAGTTTTCTCAAAATCGCACGATTCAGTCAGAATTTATAGGGCTAAAAGCAGTTATCTTTTTTAGTGATTTTTCAAGATGGCACCACTGGCACAGAATCACCCGCATTTCAAAATCACTTCTACCAGACTTGGTTCTATTAAGGACCAATACATTCTGCAAATTTCATTAAATTCTGTTCATCGGATCGTGAGTTTCCGTGAACAGAAGTTTTTGATGCTAAAAATATAGGTAAATTGGACAAGGGTTACCAGGCGTGCCCGTTATACCATATCAAATTTTTTTTTTTGTTTATGTAAACAAAGCACAAAATTTGTATATGAGTGGCCTGTTTTTTAAGAAATGACATTTTTTCAAGAGAGACGATGATTTGGAGGTTTTCACTTTCAGTGCCTGCCCTAGCTACAGGGTTGCCAGCACGCTCATTAAAACGTACATTGATCTACAACTAAATAAAACAAACAAGTTCTGAAAATTTCGTAATCATGGAATAGCTTTGTCAAAAGTTATCGCAATTTAAAAATTTTCAAATTTTTCCGTTCTCTTTTTAGGCACCCAGCGCACACATGGGGTTAAAAAATTCCAAAACATTATCTGATTCACATGTAAAACTTGTTCGAAATTTATGTCATTAACTTTATTTTTGCAAAAATTATTTGTGTACGGAATAATAGGTATATTAAAAAAATCACTAAAATGGCCGCCGACGCCAAAGGGTTAAAGATTATTAACTTTTTTTTTTTTTGATTTCAGCTCAATCGGATGGCGCGTTCCTGAGATTTTTTCACTGAAATTTTTTGATGATATATATATATATATATATATATATATATATATATATATATATATATATATATATATATATATATATTTATATATATATATATATATATAGAAATATGAATTTTTGGCCAAAGTGTTTTTAATACTAATGTTCTTCTTCGAACATTAGTAAAAACTCTAGCGCACCTGAACCGCTTGAAACACTAATGTTCGAAGAACAGTAGAAGAATCGTGCAGGTTTTGAGTGCATATTCCACCGCATGAGCTGCTTATGAGAAGCTTGAGTAGCCTAGTGGGTAGAGCACTGGCTTCTTGCGTGTGGGGTCCCTGGTTCGAATCCAGGTTCGGGCGAGGGTCCGCTCACCAAGCTTTGAGTTCACCTAGCTCTGAATAGGTACCTGATTTAAATCAGGGGTAAAGTGAGTCGTGGAACTAATCACTCCACACTCGTATCCACAATGATTAAAAAAATTGTAATGAAGCTCTCTACCAGCTTCAACCCCTAGACCCGTTCAAAGGTTGTCGTGGGATTGCTTTTATGAGCTGCTTATTATGGCCAAACTGTTTCAAACGCCACGTTTTACTTTGGTCTCAAGAATGCATTATAACTCATATGGTGGAAGGTTTCAAATATTACCACTGGCATGAATTTCAACGTTTGTGACACCAAAACACGGGTTAATTATATTCGTGATCAGTTGCTTATTTCACAAAATGTTGAAAGCAGCATCTCATATAACATCAATGAAGAAAATGCTCAGTGCCTGCAGCACTGTAACTGAAGTTACTGTTTGGGACTGCGATTCGAATAATTTGCAGAACTTTGGGAATTGAAAAATTAGTTATTTATTTTCATTGTAAATGTAAGCATTTATTGATACAAAAGTAGCCCAACCGACTCGTGCTGGCAACCTTCTGCCAGTATCTAAGCCAAGAATATATCACATCTGCTTCACGTTGTTGTATTACATTCGAAGTTATAGGAGTATAAAGAAATTTAGGGTTACATGCAGAAAGTTTTTTCAAATAATCGAAAACTTAATATTTCCTGTTTATTGTCACTACAATATCATTACCAATTGAAAATTCTACGATAAAACCGCTTAATAAAGATATTGCAATCAAACCCAAAACCAACAATAGCTGGCAACCCTATGGTGGCTTTTCAACCAAATTTGGCCTGAATAATGTTTGTAATAGGTTCCATTAATTGTATGAATGTTCTTCGAACATTAGTAAAATTATTAGCATCGTATGGTGGTGGGCTAACATAAGTTAAAATATGTGGCAAAGGGTAACATCGCAGTAGAATTATCATAACAGATGGAGTTGCTTAGTTTAATTTTTAGCGTAGATTTATAGATAAGTCGAGTGAGGGTTAGTAGTACAGATAACTATTATGGGAAATTTACATTGGCGTCCATGCGTCCACGCGTCCATGCGATCTAGCGTGTTTTGCTTACACGAGTCAATTTGATTTTGTTTATATAGGCGGGTCTAAAGTGAAGGAGGTGGAGTATGCTGATTCATGTACAATACATTTTAAAATGATTTCTTTCGCTCAGTGGCATGTGTGGATGATTCGTTGGTGATCATTTAAATATATGTTTTGTGGATGATTTTTTTCTTATATAATGATGTGGATAATATATATTTTGCATCCTTACGTGCATGACTATTACGAAAACAAATTGAATGCATCTGAATATCTAGATACAAACATATGTATGTAGGTATATATGCTCATATGGATAAATACATACAACTTTCTGTTACCAATATATTTGTACGGAGCAAAAAAACATCATCATAAGCGTGTAAAATCCATCCACTTATCGCCTTAGCCCCGCCTTCAAAAAACTGGATTTGAGTTGACTTGACTCGTGTAATCTAAAAACGCTTGGACGCTTGTCTAAATGGCCCACTAGTAGTAAGTCAAAAAAAGCAGGGAAATACCTTTAGATTTCTGTAGCGGTTCTTCTTTATCGTTTCATTTATTTTCCTTTCGGTGTTGATCTTCCGTTTCCTTCTTCGCTGCAGTGTTTTATTATTTTTTTTCCTTCTACAATGGGTTGGGCTAAAAACGAGTTCAGGTCGCATTAGTTTTTCAGTAGAAAGCGAATACCAGCGATAATTACAACACGAAACATGTAGACAGGGTGAAATAGTAAAAAGAGATAGGAGTAAGCTATGGTATGAATGAACTATGAGTGGCGTGATAATCAGTAAGCGAATTTCGATAATCCAGAATTCAAATGTCTAATTCAGTTACTCATTTGATCAGTAAGACGAACAAAATTCAATTCAATTCAATTAATTTATTGATCTCAAAAATGCATAACAACGGAAAGGCTTACATATTAGAATTAACCTGTGTTGAAGCCTCCTCATAAGCATCGCTTGTGCAAGGAGGCCTATTCAACTCTTATGGGCCATTTAGACAAGCGTCCATGCGTCCGCGCGTCCAAGCATTTTTAGATTACACGAGTCAAGTCAACTCAAATCCAGTTTTTTGAAGGCGGGGCTAAGGCGATAAGTGGATGGATTTTACACGCTTATGATGATGTTTTTTTGCTCCGTACAAATATATTGGTAACAGAAAGTTGTATGTATTTATCCGTATGAGTATATATACCTACATATATATGTTTGTGTCTAGATATTCAGATGCATTCAATTTGTTTTCGTAATAGTCATGCACGTAAGGGTGCAAAATATATATTATCCACATCATTATATAAGAAAATAATCATCCACAAAACATATATTTAAATGATCACCAACGAATCATCCACACATGCCACTGAGCGAAAGAAATCATTTTAAAATGTATTGTACATGAATCAGCCAGCATACTCCACCTCCTTCGCTTTAGACCCGCCTATATAAACAAAATCAAATTGACTCGTGTAAGCAAAACACGCTAGATCGCATGGACGCGTGGACGCATGGACGCCAATGTAAATGGCCCATTAGGTCTATGTCTTATCTATAAAGCCCTTTTTAGACATGAGTCCATGCGTCCACGCGTCCATGCGATCTAGTGTGTTTTGCTTACACGAGTCAATTCGATTTTGTTTATATAGGCGGCTCTAAAGCGAAAGAGGTGGAGTATGCTGCTTCATGTACAATAGATTTTATAATGATTTCTTTCGCTCAGTGGCATGTGTGGATGATTCGTTGATGATAATTTAAATATATGTTTTGTGGATGATTATTTTATTATATGATGATGTGGATAATATTTTTTTGCATCCTTACGTGCAAGACTATTACGAAAAAAATTTGAATGCATATGGATATCTAATTTTCTGTTACCAATATATTTGTACGGAGCAAAAAAAAATCACTATAAGCGAGTAAAATCCATCCACTTATCGCCTTAGCCCCGCCTTCAAAAAACTGGATTTGAGTTGACTTGACTCGTGTAATCTAAAAACGCTTGGACGCGTGGACGCATGGACGCATGTCTAAAAAGGGCTTAATGGTTTAACACTTACATCTACTCGTAATTAACAATTTAAAGAAAGAAGATTAATTACAATGCGGACTTAAATAAAATTAAAAGTCGCTTTAAATTCTTCATTAGATAGTGTTTGGAGCCATTTTTTTACATTTAATTTGAATCTTTCAAACGAATTAATATTCTTTAAACATTCAAGAAGTTTATCAAAACACTTAAGTCCAATGTAGGAAACAAATTTTTGTGTTTGTGTTTTGCTGCAAGCGGGAACTACCATATTATTACGGTTTGTTCTTGTGGCGAGGTAATCTTGAGCATTGTTGGGTTTTACATACTTGTAGGTATAAAAGAGAGTAGCGGCTAAGTAAAGTTTTTTTTAAGATCAAATACTTTTGCTATGGCGAAGAGCTCAGCTGTCGGAAATCTACGGGGCAATTGGAAGATTACGTTTAGAATCTGTCTTTGAAATTAAGTTTTAGAGGTGTGTAGAATAGGTGCCAGCCCAGGCTGCAATAAAAAAAAATAAAACGAAAGATCGATTCGTGAGTTGGACGGGAACCGGATGGAGATTTCCAGCGGGAATTAATAATTCAGCCGTCGGTGATAATTAGAAGAGAAATTATCGAAAATTCCCACGGAATCCTCTGAGGCGAGGGGGGTGTCACGGTTTATCGATAACTCTGACGTAACATAAAATCAGATATAGGCAAATCGTTGTGTTGAAGGTTGTATGAGTTATAAATTGTAATGTGCTCGCACAAGGAAATTAAGGGAAAAAAACATGCATTACACCTGATTGAGAAGATGCTGAAGTTTCCTCCGTATTCCGTCGGTTCCTGTCGAAGGAGTCCCATCAGCCATTCGGATAACAGAGCGTTTGTGACTCCAGGATGGAGAGCACCAGCATCACACTTTGCAGTGAATCCTGCTTGGTGGGAAAGGCACACACATATAACGTAGATATTATAGCAAGGAGCGCACAAATCACGCCAGACGGTTGTAGCACGGGAAAGGGAAAATACACGCGAAAATTAAATAACAGACATCGGACATTTGTCAACACGGCACGAGTCTGACAGGTTGAAATGTCAACAAGCGCTGGAATCAAACTCGCGGAACGACGGGAAATGGGCCGATTCCAGATCGTCGCATGGCATTGCCATTCCCCAAGACTCGCGACAGCGAGTGCAACGCCCTGAATGTAGTGCAACGACCGAAAAGCTTTCGACTTGCATGGATTTAATTATCCAATAAACGGATTCCTCGAAATCCCGTCAAAGCTGGATCCTTAAGCGAAATCCGAGGTTTCCTGCGAGATGGTCACGGACGGATCGGGTCTCTTGATTGACGAACAGGGTTAGAACTAGTTGGCAAATTAGCTGTTGAAGGTGAATAAGTAGAAAGCAAAATCTATCTAATTTGCATGTACGGAAGCGAAACGAAGAAGAAAATGGAAAAAGATCGAAGATCGGCAGCCATGGAATGGTCTTTGAAAGGAAGAAGGCGTGAAGAAGTTTCGACGGAAGATTACTTCGAAAATCTGACCGAGGGAAGGAGAATTTCGACAAACCGGCGAAGGTGTGTGTCACGAAATTGGCGGAGGAGGTAATTGGATAAGCGAATTATTTGAATGAGCAGACCGGCGAGCTACAAGCAGTTAATGTGCTGAGTAAGTTAATACATAACTATTGTAAATATAGTTAAGTTAAGGAAGATACGGGCTAGTATAGCAAATAAAAAAGCTTAATTTTGAAAGATTGCGGCACCGTTTCGTTGTTTTTGGAAGTTTTTTTTAGATACGCGAATAGTTTTATGTCACGGTTTATATCTAGCAGTAGAAATAAAAGAATTGTTATTAATTGTGAACACTGGTGTATCTAATAGTGGTATATTTTTTTACCATTGCACGATGCCGTCGCGTTTCTTCTCGCTTCAGGACTACGGTCAAGAGTTGGTTTCGGGGTTTGAAGCAAGTGGCACCCACCTACCCCCTCTCCGGTGAGTCCAGGCCCCCGAAACTAACCCCTCTTATAATTTTTCTTATAAAAGGGGTATGTAGACGCATTTTGGAATAAAAACGGTAACAATATATATATATATATATATATAAATATATATATATATATATATAAATATATATATATATATATATATATATATATATATATTGTGTTAGTTTTAGTGTTAAACTAGACAATGGTTGTGGTTTTGTTGCGAATTTCCCCCAGGGAAACATGAAAGCACGACGCGAAATCTCTTTTAAATTATTCGGGCACAATGGAACTTACAGCTGACAACCATGTCGGGCGCGAATGAATTACAAAAATGATTGAATATCATTAATTTCTTGTTGAAAACTTGATATTTACTTACGTTAACTCCATCGTCGAAAAGTCGGATAGTATGTTGACGTTGAGAAATGTCACGAGATGTCAACTGACGGGCGGAATGTGTGGTGAGATTATGATGTCCCAAAAGTGGATTTCGTGGTGAAATCGAAATCCAACACCCTGTTAAGTGAGAATGAACTCAGTTGAGTACAATGAACGGGTTTGAAAATCCCGCTGCCGGCAAAATTTTTCCTGGGCACCGGGAAGTGCAGAATCGGCCCCTTTTATTGCGAACCCGGTGAGTGGACGGATGTCCAAGGAGGAAACTGCCGAAATTTTATAGAAAACCTTTATTTCTTGAAAGCCGGATTGGAGCGTGACAACAGGACAAGGAGGCGAGATTATCAATTGTAGCAGAGAAGCCGACGCAAGGGCCCCAACGAAGCAACGAAGCAGATAAAAGTCGAGGTAGTGTGCAGATTTTTTTTTTACTTTAGAATCTTATTTGGTTATTTTAAATTCTAGATACTGTTTCCGAGTTTGGTTCTTCACACGGTAGATATTAAGATAGGGAAATTCGCTGTAATAAAATTTATCGGAATTATCAAGAAAAAACAGTGCGTAGTAAATTTATACTATTTTCTGTAAGCGGATGTGCATCGCGTCAGTAGCGCTATTCGACAGCTTATTAATATAATTTTTAGTGAAATCCTTATATGGAAGAACAAGATAGATTCCCAACCGCAGTTTTCTTCTCGCTGCAGAGCGGTGGATCGGTCGTCAGCAGTTTCGGATTCTAGCGAAGCGAGTGGCGCCCCGGACTCACCCTTCTCCAGTGAGCATAGCCAACCGAAACTGCCCCCTTTGACTTCGATCGTGAATAGAAGGGGTAAGATCGCGGGTGGTAAAATTAACGGGTAACAAATTGGCGCCCAACGTGGGGCCTAACGGAAGTAACGGTAATAGCGGTGTTAACGGTACGCGTAAAAAAACACTTTTCTTGTCTTTATCCGGATCGGGTGGATACTAGTATACTGTAGAAAACAGTTATTCGGGTTAGATATCGTGCGAATTGAATTGATCTGTTATTTTGAAATAATCATTATTATTTACTAGATGTGTTTGGCTTATCAATTATTAATTTAAGATTGATTTAAGAATTATTAACTTAAGATGAATAACTATTATAAGGAAGTACTTCAATGCTTGAGTTCTAAAGGTACGGTATGGTGAAGTGAATGAGAAGTGCGTTTTAGGTACAAAATTGGATTATGGTGTGTGAATGTATATAAGTGTGCTTGATGATCGTGAAGTATAACGGACATAACCGTAGGTAGCAGAAAGAGCGTTCATTGTGGCGCTATAGATCATCTCTTTGTCGACAGTAGCCGAATGATAAGGCGTTACGAAGTGAAGGTTATGCTCATCTAAGCTTTTCTTTTAAGGAAAAAAAAAACAATTTTTGATTTTAGCTTAATTATACAGTGCAGACGGGTGGAACTTGGGGTTGATTGGATTTGAATATAAAAATACTGTAGAAAACGGTTGATTGAATTTGAATACAAAATAGCCACCTACCTGGAATTTGATGCCGAAAGTCCTGGAGCACCACCCGAATTTAATGTTCACAACAGCGAAATTAATGAACTATCGAATGTTGATGTTCGGAAAATTCAAAAGGGAAAAATGTCAGATGAGATCTCCCAAATCAGTCTGTCCCAAATTGGATCGCAAGGTGAATAGGAAACCCAACACTCAGATGAGTGAAACCGAATCCGGGTGAGTGCACCAAACGGAATTTGAAAATCCCGCTGCCGCCAGGAAAATTTTCCTGTGAGCAGGATCGATGAAAAAGGTTCCTTTCTGTCGGCAACTCGGTGAGTGGACGGAGGTCTTGGGCTGTAGGTGCTAAAATTAAATTGATATGGTTTCTTCTTTTGTTCTGGCTTTCGAATATTTGGACGTGGATTGGGGAACTTTTAAACGCCGACGGAAGTCGATGGAATTTGGAAGCGGCAGCAAGGAAAATAGAACAAAATCATCATCTTTCATACTTTTCGCGATTGATGTGCGGGGAAATCTACGAAGGAACGAGATAGCGGTTTTGCGAAGTACAAGTGGAACGAGGAGGACGATTGGCGAAGGAAGTTTGTAAGATCGAATTTTAACTCTATTGCAGGCATCGATCTACGGAAAGGGCCCCATCGAGAGAGAAAACACATTGCGGCGATCCAGAACAGTCAGACCCGGAATCAGCAGGTTAGATAGCAAGTAAGATACTATTGTGAATTCAATTTAGTGCAATTTTACAAGCTAAAAGAAACGAAGTAACGAAGTAATATTGGGGGTAGATTTCTGGCAGAAGTTCGGTGTGGTATTAGACATGAGGGGTCAGCGGTGGAGTTTCGTCGTGACTGCGGAGCTGTATAGCGGGGCCGCAATGCGCGGACGGTCGCAATTAACGGATGAGGAAACCAAGGTCTTAACGGATATGTTGGAAGAGCAGTTTAGGTTAATGGGAGACGGTCTGGGCTGCGCGAAATCTGCGGAACACGTAATTAAGACCACGGCATCACCTATAAAGCAAAGGTATTATCCGGTATCTCCGGCAGTTCAGAGGCAGATCAATGAAGAGTTGGACGAAATGCTAAGAAATGGAGTGGTCGAGGCATCGTCGGGTCTCTGGTCATCTCCCATACTGCTCGTTCGTAAGAAAGACGGATCGTATCGATTCTGCGTAGACTTTCGCAAATTAAATGCCGTGTCAGAGAAGGATGCATATCCATTACCATTCATTTCGACCACCTTGGAGAAATTTCGTAACGCCAAGTTTTTGTCGACGCTGGATGTCAAGTCAGCGTACTGGCAAGTGCCGATGGCTGAAGGATCCAGGCAATACACAGCATTCACCGTGCCCGGTAGAGGATTATTTCATTTTTTGAGAATGCCATTCGGTCTCCATAATTCTGGTGCGACGTGGCAGCGCCTTATCGACACCGTTTTGGGTCCGCAACTGGGACCATTTGTATTTACATATCTGGACGATATAATTATAGTGACAGAAACGTTAAGTAGGCACATGGAGGTTCTTCAGGAGGTTTTTGTTAGATTAAGAGAAACGGGCTTACGTGTGTCGCGAGAGAAATGTCAGTTTTGCCGGTCGCAGCTCAAATATTTAGGGTACCTGGTGGACAGGGAGGGATTTAGCGTAGATCCCGAGAAAGCTCAGGCTATCAGAGAGTTTCCGCGGCCCACGAGGCTCCTCTCAGTGACCTGTTGAAGAAGGGCCGTAAATTTGTCTGGTCGAAAAAGTGCGAGCAAGCTTTCACGTCCTGCAAAGAGAAACTATCAACAGCGCCAGTTTTAGCATGTCCAGACTTTGACCTGCCGTTCAAGGTGCAGACGGACGCATCAGACGTAGGCATCGGAGCGGTGTTGAGTCAGGCGCACCCAACGGGAGAAAAAGTTGTATGCTATCTGAGCAAGGCGCTGTCGAAAATGGAGAGGAAATACTCTACGACTGAGAAGGAGTGCTTGGGGGTGCTATGGGCTGTTGAAAAGCTTCGACCATACATCGAGGGGACACGTTTCGTGGTCATAACTGACCATCATTCTCTGGTATGGTTGAATAATCTAAAAGATCCAACGGGAAGATTGGCCAGATGGGCAGTAAGGCTTCAGCAATTCGACTTTGAGGTTATACACCGAAAGGGGAAAGAGCACCTAGTACCAGACGCACAATCTCGAGCGATCGCCCAAGTTGACTGTGTTTTGTCCTCTCAAGAAGCGGAGCCTTGGTATGCAAAGATGATGGCGGAAGTAAGTGCGAATCCTGACAGGTTCTCAAATTGGAAGGTCGTGGAGAACGGGTTATGGAAACAATGTCCAAGCAGGCGAGGAGTGGCGGGGGTTGATCATGGGTGGAAGAGAGTTGTGCCAAAAGCAGAGAGGGGAACCATACTTCATCGGTGCCATGACAACCCGAAGGCAGGGCACATGGGGATTGCACGAACGGTGGCGCGTGTAGCGCAAAATTTTTATTGGCCTCGCATGCGGTCGGATATCCGGAGCTATGTGCGAAGGTGTAAAGTGTGCCAGGCGTGCAAAATTGAGAGAAAAGCTCCAGTTGGATTGATGTCTACCAGGGCAGGGGAGGCCAAATCTCCCTGGGAGATGGTGTGCGTAGATCTAATAGGACCCCTGCCTAGGTCAACGCGCGGATACTCTTATATCCTGACGATCCTTGACTACGTGACTAAGTATTCGGTCATACTGCCGGTACGAACAGCTACCGCGTCCGCTGTCTTCCGGTTATTGGAGGAGAATGTCTTTCTGATCTACGGGGTACCAAAAGTGATAGTATGCGACAATGGAGTACAATTCGCTGGTAAACAATTTCGGAAAGCGGTAGAGGAATATGGAGCGCGGGGGAGCTATACCGCCCTCTACCACCCTCAGGTTAATCCGGCCGAGCGGCGTAACCAGGACATAAAGTGTATGCTACGGTGCTACGTTACCGACAATCATCGCTCATGGGATCTTTACTTGGCAAAAATTGCGTGCGCCCTGCGCACTTATCAACATGAAGTAACAAGTTACTGCCTTTACTTTCTGAATTTCGGGAGGGAGATGGTAACTTTCAGGGAACAGGTGGAATTCCCAGGGAGTGGGCGGTCGGATTTCTCTCCATCGAAGAACGCGGAGACCTTGGAGGCGATCCGAAAGGAAGTGGTGAGGAGAATGGCCAAGGCGGCAAAGTCTAGTAAAGGTCGGTATGACTTGCGACGTAGGGAGGTGGCGTTTCAGATCGGGGATAAAGTCTGGTAGAAAAATTATGTCTTGTCCGACGCCACTAAAAATTTCGCTGCAAAATTGGCTTCCGCGTTCCTTATATTATCAAGGAGAAAACGTCTTCATGGACTTTCGAGCTGGTCGATACGAAGGGGAAATCTACAGGTAACAGGCATGCGAAAGATCTCAAGCCATACATTGCGAATGATAGTGAAACCCGGGGGGGCTGTATAGATGAGGTAGTGGTAATATCTAGGGTTGATAATGGTCTGAAGATTTCCAATAATTGGGGTAGAGTTTGAGTTCGGGGAAACTAAGTTGAGCGTTTTCTGATGGTGGTGGGATTAGTTCATAAGTAGGATAGGGTAGTGGTGATGGAGCTCTAGTGTAGGTATCATAGTAGATAGAGGTGGTGGTAATAGTTCATAAGCACGATAGGTTAGTGGGGGTGGAGGTATAGAGTTAAGAAAAACTTTATGTCATAAAGGAGAGTGGGACTCGCGAATGAGAGTAGTTTTGCAAAAAAAAAAAGTTCGGCATAATACAGGTATTACAGTATAAAATCTAAGATTAGAATACTTTGATTGGAAAAAAAAATTACCATTTTGTTTCTCGGCGGGGAGTGGGTGGTGATCGTCGTTATTCCGCGGGCTTCGTGGTACTCTTGTCATTTTTTTTTCTTGCATGTTCGTTTTTTTGGCCGATTTGGGTGTCATCATCCCATTGTAGTGGCTGTGTGTGTGGAGTCCTAAAACCGAGTACAAACAGGATTAGTGTCGTGATGTGGGGTAATAACCATCAGCAAGTTCTAACTACGACACGAAATATCACATGCACAAAGTCAAGCAGGAAATGTCAAGTATACACAGAAGAATTTCTCATTTAGAAAGTAAAATTATCTAATGTAAATTGGTAGTTGAGTCAATTTGAAATGGAACTACGAATCTTCTGCGGATTAAATAGGCTGAACATACAGTTGTAACGATATTTCCGTTTTAAAAATTGCATTATTGAACGTAGAACTAGACTTTCCAGCGATGACCAAGACACTAAGATACGGCGTTATAGGCATGTAGGCCAGGTTGGGGAATTAAATATAAACGCATAGGGCTCAAGTCGTATTTGAAAGGAGGTGAGTTGTATCGATCTGTTGCTCTGTTTGTACATCGATTAGTTGAGTGAGTGAGTGGGTGATTTCGTAAGCGCGAATGAAAATGTGAAGTAGAGAGTTGTAAAATTCAAGCTAGGGGTAGGTGTTTGATACGCGAGCGAGCGAGTTGACGGTTGCCGTGGAACGGGGAGTTGCTTAATAGGATTGATCGTTAAAGATGATTGTCGAGAATCTGCGCGGAATCCTCTGAAGCGAGTGGGGTGTCACGGTCGGAACCAACAGACATCACGCGCGACCCGTCGAAATTATAAATAAAAAAAAATATACCCTCTACCAATCTTCGAAAGTAAGAATGGTAGAGGGTAGTTAGTTGCCCAGGAGTAACTCAACGATTCTAGCTAGTAAGTTAATTATCAGGGCCGTAGCGTAGAGGAAATCGCGACTCGCGTAGAGGACTATTCGAGGCAGGGCGGCGAATCGTGGAACAGATGATCACAACCGATTAACGCAGGAAAACACCCGACAACCGCAAGGATTTGGAATGAGGGATCGCGAACAGTATGCACACGTCAGGTGCAACCGACTGGAACCATGCCAGTATCTGGCCCATCGCGAGAAATAAATGCGACTACAAGGCAGAATATAACATTAACTTACCGTAGACCTCAGATTGCTCTTTTGGATTATCCCTGAGCGTCTGGAAGCGATGAATCCTCAATGGCCGGAATGGGAGTTCTGTGGGGGCGATTCAAGTGTTCTCCAGGCCGCGATTCCGAGTTGTTCCCATTGGTCGTCTTTGTTGCCGTTTTCAACACCATTTGATCCAGGGCGTTCGCCTTTCGATTGAGCCATTTTCGCGTTGGTGCGGGGATTCGATTTGGAATGCGGGATCCTCCTAAATGTGACTCGGGAGGCGCTACCAGGCTGTACACTAGCTGTCAATAAGTGTCCACATAGGGTGCAAGAGACTAAACGTCAATTCGACCGCGACCTACCACAACAACAGAGTGCGAAATGACAGTTCGATTTAAAATGGTACTAAAGGAAAAAGCGGTACTGAAATTGTACCAAAAATGGACGAGTGGAGATACTGCAGATTGAATTGGAATTTCCAGTTCGAATCATTCTCCGAGTTCAAAAACCTACAACGGTCTGAGAAAAGCCGCTTAAGCGAGAAATGAAAAAGTCGGAATGAAAAATTAATGGAATCGACAGATCGGATCGGTCTCTTGGATTTTGACCGGTAAGGATGATAGACGTGCTGAAGGATAGCTGACGATCTGATAGGAAAATTTGTATTTTCTTTTTGTTACATGACTGAACCTGATCGAGCGATTGTGGCGGAAGTGAATATTAATCATCAGTGATTTGTGCAAAGTGAAAAATATGAGGATTGGAGCATCCGAAGGAGGAATAAGCAATACTCTAGTGAAACGAGCTAAACAGCGGCGTGGAGAAGAATAGTGGACGAAGGAGGAGTGTGATCCTGGGATATTAGCGCTAACAGAAGATTCCAACGGGCCCCAACGAGCGAACCGGTAGCGTGAACTGCAGCATAGATCTAGTGGATAATCAGGTCAGATAGTTGTAAGTGAATAATGTATATAAATTTAAAAAAAAAACGAAATCGTGTGTGTAGATTAAGAAAATACTACCCCACCCGGTAGAGCGTTCATAGCGTCGTTTGTATAAAAGGAAAATAGTAGTCAATAATAAATCGTACGTATTGTAAAAATAGAAACGAAAGTGAAATAACCTTCAGAGTGAAAGGGCGACTAAGTGAAAAGACGCGAAATCCAAAAAATTCGGGGGTCAGTTCTTACTCAAGTCGCGAGCGGTTAAAAGGCTTAATATCGTCTTCCTCTTCTCGCTTCAGGGTGACGGTAGCGAGGCAGTCTTTGTCATAGAAGCGAGTGGCGCCCACCCGCGACCTTTTTTTTCCTTCGCGAGCAAAAGCCGCCCAAAGACTGGCGCCCTTGCGTCCCAGTTGGGGAAAAAGGGTTTTTCGTGTTCGGTTAGTATTCTGGTAACTATATGTGACCCGATCTGTTAAAACGTACCTAAGGACCAAAACATCGTTTCGAGAAAAACGCGTTCAAAGTTTCTCGCCCAAAAGCAAGTCAGAAAACGACCTTTCGCTCTTTCCTTTTCTACGTTCATTCAACCGTAATAATGATCGAAATATGCGTGAGCTAATGGACCTGCAGGGACGCCGGTCCTAGCCCGGCTGTCAATGCGATTTGATACGGTTGATGCTTTGTTTTTCATTTTTCTAGAGTTATGTACAATACTAGACAAAAAAATTATCTGTTGAATTCTAATATTTTTAAATGAACTTCACGATTGTCAAGTTCATAATATTATTTTCAGGAATGTTTAGAAGGAACGGATTTTTGATGATGGAAATATTTGTTTTTTATTGTACAAGAGATGAAATTTCTTCACATTTTTCATTAGAAAAAACAAAATTTCTGTAACGAAATGCCTTAAAAAATTATTTTTGCTAAAATTACGATGATAAATGTACGAAATAAGTGTATCACATTCAAGAGATTTTTTATATCTATGACATTTTTCGATACTACATAGTTAGGTAGATTAATCGTCTCGCTTTCTTTTCTGTTGTTTTCTTCCTGGTTGTTTTGCATTTTTGGCTTTGATTGGACGAGGGGCGGTATCATCAGCTTTCAATGCATCAAAGCACAAATTTCTGATATTCTTGTACAAATACTCCTGCCTAGCAAACGAAAGGCCTTCAGGTTTGATCGTGTGAGGTAATAGTTGAGATAATTTTTCATTGAAAATCAAATTCAGTGGATCAGAAAAATCATTTTCAGCGAAAATTTTGCATCGAATGCCTTGTGAGTCAATCGCAAAGTGGTGGTGTTTCGTAATACCTGTAATGAAAAAATTGGGAACGTATATTATTGTTATTCAGAAGTATGCATTAGTATTTTATTCGCAAACTTTTTCAAGCGTAAATATCTCTACTGTAATAAACTTTATTATTACAATCGCACTTAATTTTGCATCAATCAAAGAGAAACAAAGTTAAAAACATTTTTATGGCAAAAATAATTTTATTATGTAATGCTGAGAATAAAAGCGATAAGAAATAAAAATTATCTATAAAAATTAAAAATATTCATATCGCGTAATTTATATTATTTCATGTGGAAATGATAGATATTGCTCAGGAAATCATACTGTTGGTAATTAAAATAATTATCCTACCTATCAAAGGTTTTACATTCTGCTTGAAAAGTACATCCCATTCGAACCAAGTAACATTGTTGAATGTGGAAACTGCCTTATTGTAACCATTGCAAGAGGACTTCTCCACACAATCAATAATATCTTGATGGTTGTCAATATTGCTTTTTGAATATCTGGATTTTAGCAGGCCAAACATGCGATCTGGCGAGAATTTCGTATGGCCGGTAAGCATAAAATTCAGAAAAATACGCTTACTTTTGTTTTGCAACACCCGCCATAGTAAATAATCAATCATTGTGTTATTTTTATTTTGTCCAACACAATTGTCTGCAAATAGGACAAGCACATCTCGAGATTCACTGTTTTCTAAATAGTGATGTAATAAACTGACAACACAGTTTGGTCCTTTTCCAATGCTGTCAGCTTCGTCAATTAGGTAATTTGTTTGTATCCGTGTTTGTTCATCGTTCACGCCAAAAACAGAGCATTTTCTAGCAGCTTTAAAATAAGCAGAGCCTACTTGTTGTGGACTGCTGGGATAGTGCAAATTTTGAGCGAAATCGAACGAAATAACACGGCACGTAACGTCATCTGAAAAAATGAATTACCCCGCAATAAAAACCTATTTTCTTGCTTTTAAAGATTATGGATTAAAAATATTAAGCACTTGAAATTTTTCACTTTAAACTATGAACTATTATTTCAAAATCAATTGTTTTTAATTATTTCAAAATACTGAAATCAAAAAAGTAACACATTGTTGCTTTGTTGTAGATATTTATCAAAATAAATAGTTATTAATACATTACACAAATTTCAAATCTTGTGATTTATGTCAGAATTTTCTCTTCAGTTTTTTTTTAAATCATAAATACATTTTTATTATTAATTGATGAATTGATGAAAACAACTTAAAAAAAAATTTTTTTTAGATTTCTGGACTCCAAAATTTTCATTTCAGACTCTTAACTTTTGAAAAATGTTATTAAAAACGTTTTCAAATTTTTTTTTCTAAAATCGTTTCGGACAATTACGTGGAAAAATACCTGTTTTTTTACACCAGGTTTGATAATAATTCCTCTGATATTGTGCATGTTTGATGTGCTCCATTGCTTTCTCCAAAACTTCTGATTTTTTTTGGGGATCGCAAGATACCGTCCTTGAAATTGTAAGGGCATTTTCGCGACATGTATCGCAGAGATCACTTGCAGGACGCATAGTTCTAATGAAAGGTACATATTTATTCCATATTCTTCTGAAAGAACAAATACTCAATTTGTACCCTTCCATCACGACTTGGATGTACTCGTTAAAAACCGTCGTCATCGTAACATTCGACGGTAATTTCAAAACTCTGTAATCTTTGAAATTCGGCATTCTGCCAGGTAATGCAATCGCATGTTTTTCTGCGTAAGCTGAGATAAAGTCCACGACGCATTGTATTACTTCCACTGTAATCGTATTGCTCTTTTTCGATGGTTTGCCTGTCGAGCCATGGATTCGGGGAGAAATTCCATTTTTTTCGAAATGTTTCTGCAAATGTTTGTATCTTCGTACACCAACATTGTGAATAAAAAAGTACATTTTTCGGCAAATCCTTATACCCCGAAACAGATAATTCACGTTTTCGCGTCGTTTCTCCAATGAGGCTTTTTTGCGGCTTTTCTTCGAGTACATTTCTGAGTAGGATGAGTCGAGATTAATATCCTCCTTACACGCTTCCAAATGACTCAGTATTACCAGGTCTTGCTGATCCTTGGACATTTCCATAAACGTATCGCGAAATTGATTCACTGCCGTTGCTGGAATTTTGTTGTTGCAATTTAAAGGGCAACAGGGCTCTGCAGTTTTTCCATACATGCGCTCGATTTCACCATCGTTAATTTCATCTTCATGAGATTTGTGAAAATCGTCTGCTGGTGTATTTTGTTTATCAGAAAAAGGGTGGGGTATCTTGATCAAGGGTTCGGCATCATAATCACTTTTACTTTCACAACTATTATCATCACTTTTGTTAACTTCACCATCACATTCGTCAAAAGGTTCAAAGTAGGCATTTTCAACGGCATCTAATTCAGCGTTTAAGTCCATGATTTCTGTTTCGACTCATCAAAATACGATATAAAAAACCGAATTGCGTTCCCGAAATAAATGTGTTCCGCGTACGTTGAAGACTTTGGAAAACTGACTGAAATTTGTAACCATTTTCTAGCCCAAACAACATTACCGACGAAAAACAAGTTATTCTACAATTCTTTTCTGTAAACAACTTCTACTTTTTTTTTCAGAGCCATCATTAATCAAAGAATTTTTATTTTATACGCAAAACACTAATACCGCGAAAATATTGGTCACTGTGAAAAATTGAATTTTGAGTTGGTCTTTACATGTATTGAAGCTGTCAACAAACCGTCTTATCGCGCTACGATTCACAAACATCGATTTGAAGCTGCTGGGCACGAGTCGACTCCGCGAACGCTCATCGAATTGACTTTTTCACACCGAGCTTCTTGGGAGGCAATTAAATGTTATAATGCACTCACGACGTCGCACTTCTCCTCCACTGTCGCAATGCACTCCCGCACTAACTCTACCCCCTACACTATTTCATCCGACACACTCGTCTCAGCTTCTTCCACGGTCAGCTAGCTCCACATGTGCAAAACAAACGTTCGGGAATAATGAATAATTCGCAACCGCCAACTGCTTCTATGTGTTAATCACTGTACACAAGTGCTTTGGCTTATGTTCGAATTTCAACAAGTAGTAAACTACTGGTCCGCGACACAATCACTTTTCCAGGATACGGGAACTCAGTTCACCCTGGAATCTAGCCAGGTGAGTGGGATAAATTTGAGTAATACTTATCACTCCCGAATGGCACGAACAATCAGATTAAATCAAATTAATGACCCGTGTCCAAGCATTTTGGGCCGCAGCCCGAAGGGATCACCGGACCAGCGCGCACCCACAAAGGACGAAAATAATGCATTAGTAAACAGAGAGAGACGATAGAAAGTCTAGTTGCCTCGTCGAAATAAACGTTATTAAAAACGCTTATCCTGAGCTCAATTTTCATCGGATAAAAACGTGATTGGTCGCAATCGATAGACCATACTTTATTCTATTATAATATGTGAAAATCTCAAAATCGATGTTTTGGTCCTTAGGTACGTTTTAACAGATCGGGTCACATATATATATATATATATATATATATATATATATATATATATATATATATATATATACATATATATATATATATATATATATATATACATATATATATATATATATATATATATATATATATATATATATATATATATATATATATATATATATATATATTTATATTGTTGTGTACACTGAAAACCACACTGACGTTTCGAAACTTGTCGAAATGTCACATATACACACATAGCAACTAGAGCGCCCTAATTGCACGCGGTGGTAAATCCTCGGAACTAGATAAATTATTTTTGATTCGCGCAGATTTTTGAAAAACAATAACTTTACTAATATTGTTATAAAAGCTCGGGATGGTTAACAATAAAGAACATTCTTTGCTGGTAAGCCAAATCAACAAGCGGCGACCAAGCAATTTGAAAGGAAGTATTGTCCTTCTATTCAAATAAACAGCTTTGCGTAGCGGCGGCAAGTACGCCAAGGCAAAGACTTCGCTAGTGAAACTTTGAGGCATAAAAGACTGCTAAAATTGCGTAGCGGCAACAGGCTCGCCAAAGCAAATTGGTCAGAGGTATTTTCCCTCTTTTTTGTTGGAAGGGCTATTTGCAGCCTAACATCAGCCTCTAAGACTGAACTTATTACATGGCGACCGTGCCAACGGCGGACTGGAAAAACAACCTTCCCAAAGAAGGAGGACCGCAGCCACGAGAAGATCCTCGTGTCGTACAAGCGCGGAAGGACGAAGCAAAATTAACAGCGATACCGTACCAGGACACTAGACGCAAAGAAAAGAAACGCGGAGGCAAAAACCTAAGGAGGCTGCGAGCGGCTTTTAGGAGAATAGCGACCGACGAAGATAGCCCACCACCCTGGGAACGCCAAGGGAAATTATTCCAGCAGATCGAAGATATAACAAACGAATTGAAAAAAAAAATGAACAAACATAATTATAAAAGCATGAACACATATACATAAAATCAGTTAGAACAGCATGAATTAAATAAAATAAATGAAAATGAATTATTGTTGTAAACTATAGTTAGAAAATAATATATAATAAATGAAAACAAAACAAAAAACAATATATTTTTATTGGGATACAAAAAAAAAATAAGAAACAAAAATCTATGGTCCATGGTATGGATATTTTTTTTTTAAATGGAAGAGCAGATAAATGCCATATCAAAAATAATAACAAATTTTAAAAAAAACTCCGGGTAGAGTATACAAAACAGATACCATAATAGAAAAATTAAATGATATAGAAGACTTAAGGAAAAAAGTATTAGATACAGAAGATAGTTCAGAATTGCAAAAAATATTCTTGGATAAATATAGTGTAGCGAAAGAATTGTTAGAGGAAAAATTAGAACAAACAGTAGATAACAAAATGGGAACTTTTAATATAGAAGTAGCATTAAAATCAATACCAACTTTCAACGGAAACCCAAAAGAGGTATACGCATTTTTAACCATAGTTGGGTTACTAAATGAAAGTCTGAATGAAGAAGAAAAATTGAATTTATTAAATTGCGTTAAAAATGTAAAGTTAGGAGCAAGCGTAAAGGTACAGCTAAGTACATTAGAAATAAACAATTATTCAGCACTAGAAAAACACTTAAAGAACAGGTACAAAAGTAAGGAAACCTTACAACAAATACACACGCAATTGACTCAGCTACAACAACGCGGAACTGTAGAAAAATATGGAGAAAAATTTTCTGAGCTCATTAGTGAATTGAGTGATATCCAAATAAATAGCCTAGGACAAAAACAAACTGCCCAAGAAAAGGCGGTGATAGTAAAGTCTAATGATTCTTACGCGCTTACAATTTTCAAGAATGGATTAAATGAAACTCTTAAGCCTACTTATTTTGCTGCGCAACCTAAGACATTTATAGAAGCGATACAGATCGCAACTGAATTTGAGACAAGTAATAGAACACCGGAAAATATAATGTATATTAATAGAAGACCGAATTATAACCAACAATATAACCATAACAGTAGAAACACATTTAATAGTAATAACACGTCTCATAGCTATAACAATAACAGAAATTACGGCACGAACCAGAATAGAAATTATACAGACAATCATAATTCGAGACCAAGTGAAATAAACAATTCGAATAACTACAGAAACAACAGAAATATTTATAATAATAGAAATAACGAGTGGAATCAAAATAATACTTACAGAAATAACAATTATAGAAATAATAATAATAATAATAATAGAAACAATCACAGCTCAAGGGGTAATGAAGTAAATCATCGAAATCACAGAAACTACGATAACAGCAGAACTAATAACAGAAATTTCAACAATAGGAGACAACGAATAAATATAGTCCAAGGAAACGCGACGAGCCCGGAGGCCAGCGACAACGAACAATAACAGTTGACCCCGGGACCAAGACAGAAAATATATTATTACTTAACAGACAGCTCGAGAATTACGTCTCGATTTACTGCAAGGATAATAGAAAATATTTGAAATTATTGGTTGACACGGGAGCAGATGTGTCACTATGTAAAGCAAGTGCGATTCCGGATGATGAAATCATAAATGAAGACAAAAGATGCAAATTTTCCGGAATAACTGATGAACAAATACAGTCGATTGAAACGACTAATTTAAATTTGAGTATTGATGGAAATAACATCAATTTTCCATTTCAAAAAGTGGAAGGTGATTTTCCTATTCTTACGGACGGAATATTAGGAAGGGATTTTCTTACCAAAAAATTAGCGAGAATAAACTACGAAACATACACAATAACAATAAATATCAATTATGAAGACCATATTATACCCATCGCTACAGAAAAGCATAGAGTTACAGTACCACCAAGGTGTGAATACGTCTGTCTCATCGACATTAACATAGAGGAAGATAGTGTAACCACTAACAAAGAAATTAAACCAGGAGTCTACATAGCCAGTTCAATAAACCCAGTAAGAGGCATAAAACACATTAAGATATTAAACACAAATGAAGAAGAGATAATACTTGAAAACCTTAAAATTGAAACTGAACCCTTAAGAAACTTCAAACCATGTGAAATGAGTAAATCAGTAGCCCGAAAAATCAGGGACGAACAAAGATTTAAAGATATATTGAAGCATGTTAAAATAAATCATCTAAATGCCAAAGACCAGAAGTCTCTATTGGAAATTCTCAGGACATACCAACATATATTCCACTTGGAAGGTGAACCTTTATCCACAAATAATGTTCAACGGAGAAATAATTTCTCGATCCGCTGTAATTAAACTAAACGTTCGTGCTTTTAAATAAAAAACTAGTTTGGATTTCTTTACAAAACGTTAGGTTTATTTCCAAGTCTGATTTATATTTTATACATTAATTCATCATTCACTCTATATTCAACACTTGGCAATACTTATTAATTCTTCAGAAAATCTCCTACGCAACTGTTCAGGCTCGCTTTGATAAATTCCACTATGCAAGTGCTTTATCAAGCTGTACCCTTGAACTCTGATAAGCTGTTTTTTTTTTGTTTTCTTCTACTATTTACTACGACCGTACATTTTATGCAAACTATTCAGGATCGCTAGATAAATTCCACTATACAAGTGTTTTATCAAGCTGTACCCTTGAACTTGACCAATTATTTTTCAATTAATAGTTTTGATTACCACACATCTTACAACTGTTCAGGATCGCTAGATAAATTCCACTATACAAGTGTTTTATCACGCTGAACCCTTGAACTGTGTTTCTACTTACGGTTTCCTTATGTTCATCTCAGTTTGGACTCCAATTCCAGACTGAATTTTCAATTTCAATTGATTTTACAAAATACTTTTCAATACCTACTTGATTGTTTTAATTCCACTTTGGCAGTGATGTACTAGATTTTATCTTTGAACTTTATAGATTGGGCATGTTTACATATTTAACAATTTTGGTTATATTTTTAGTCATTGCCTAACATTCTCCCGCCCGTTGAACACTTGTGTTCAACCTAAATTCTTCCTTTGGATGTGTACAGTTGATTATTATTTTGTTATGCTTCACAGTTATTTTCATTATGATTAAATTATACTTCATTTTAAATCTATATTGTATTTCATGGTATTAGTTTATTTTTATTTACATTTTTTGTTCTTTTGGTTTTGCTTTGATTGTGGCCGTTTTCTTTTTACATAATGGTGAAATAATACTCTATTGTCTTTGTACACTTTAATTTTGATCTCATATCTGTCAGGCAAATTTACTTTAAATTGTTGGCTTTTAGAATCTCTAATTTTTTCGAATTGAATTCGTTTCAAAACTTCTTTCGGAATATATACTTCAATACTTTCTTTTGTTATAAATTTTTGCACATCGTTATTAATTCTCATTTGAATTTCTTGAATAGTGTTAGACGGTCGTAGCATGCTCCATTTAGTCTCATTACTCCCATTGATTTTTGCTGGTGGAAGTTCGTCCGTATCTTTCAGATTTATGCGAGCTTGATATGTTTTCATCTTCTTTTCGTTAGTCGAGTTGGGGCCGGCTTGCTGATACATTTCCTCGAGATTGGCTGGATTCCATTTAGGACTACTGGACCTACCATATCGATCTTCACCTTCAAAATCATCAATTTGCCACGTTAAGCTACTTGGACCGGCGCAACTTTCTTTTTTCACAGCTTTGGGACTGGCTATTGGGCTCCAGATCGAACTATCTGATGACCATCCATTGTCTTCCATAAGCAACAACACATCGTCTTGATAATTTGCCATTTTTCTGTAATTTTAATTTTTTATTATTGCTCTTAATACCTTTAAATTTTGCCATTTGAGGCTGTATATCAACAGCACATATGCGATTAGACTTAAACATGTTTTTGTGTTAATGTATATGTGTTGGTATATTGTTTGAATTATTAGCAGATAGTCGACACAATTTTACCACAGGTCTTTTAACTATAGAGTTACTTGTTTTAACCTGTGCAACGCGTACTAATCCATCCTGTCCTGGAAATGTTTGTTCCACTCGTCCCATTGGCCAACACGTTGGTGGTGTATTTTCAGATTTTAGAAGAACTATGTCTCCTACTTCTAAATTTGGTTGTACTCCCGCCCATTTGGGTCTTTGTTGTAATTGACTTAAATACTCTGTTGACCATTTATTCCAGAATTGCTGTATTGTATATTGGACGTGTTTCCATCTTCTATTCAAATTAATCGGTCGATCTAGCAACATTTGCTCGGGAATTGCATTTAATGTTTGCCCAACTAAAAAATGCGCAGGTGTTAGAACTTCAAGATCTTCTGTTGAATTTTCAATGCGACGTAATGGTCGGGAATTTACACAACTTTCTACTTGTGCTAATATAGTTGCATATTCTTCATATGTATAGATCGATTTACCAATCACCCGCTGTAAATGGTGCTTTACTGATTTGACCCCTGCCTCCCACAGCCCTCCAAAGTGAGGTGCTGCAGGGGGGTTAAAATGCCAGGTAATACCTTTACCTTGCAAGTGCTCTGCAATGTCTTTAGATGTCGACTCTATAGCTTTGTGCAACTCGTTCTTCAATATCTTCTGTGCACCCTTAAAGTTTGTACCGCAGTCCGAATATATGTTTTTACATAGACCACGTCTTGCAACGAATCTTTTAAACCCGGCAATAAATGCTTCTGCAGTCATATCTGATATTAATTCTAAGTGAATGGCCTTGGTTGACATACAAACAAAAATACAGAAGTATCCCTTGTATGTTCGTGGTGTTTTATGTGGAGACATTTTTAGCGTGATAGGCCCGGCGTAATCAACTCCTACATGTAAGAAGGGTTTGGAGACTGTAACCCTGGCTGTGGGTAAATTCCCCATTAATTGTGCTCTAGTTTTTTGCCTGTGCCTAATGCAAACTGCACAATTGTTAATGATCCTTGAAATAATTCGCTTTGCATTGACTATCCAATATTGATTTCGCATGGTGTTTAGTACCAATGCCACTTCCCCATGAAGTGTATTTAAATGTGTTTCTTGCACTATAAGATTTGTAACATGGTGTTCTGCGGGTAGTATTATTGGATGTTTGCGCTCATATGGTAAGGTTGAATTTTCTAGTCGCCCTCCTACTCTTAGTATCTTACTTGAATCGAACAAAGGATTTAAACTTGCTAATTTGCTCCCACTTGGCAGTGGTTTATTGCTTTTTATCGCTTTAATTTCGCGAAAAAATGTCTCAGCTTGAACTACCCTGCAAATTGTTATTTCTGCGTCAGTTAACTCTTCCGTCGTTAAAAGCCCAAATTGTTTATTCCTTTGGGGTATAAATTTCTTCTTTTTAACTCGTGCATTGTTGCAAAAACGCTTCATGTATGCAATTATACGTTTTAATTTGCTAAATGACGAGTATCGCTCTAATATATCGCATGTTATTTTCACGTGTAGTGCTATTTGGGTCTTTTTCTCAATTTGAGGTTGGTTTAGACATGTTGGGTTTACTGGCCATTCATTCATTTCTTTGGCAAGCCATGTTGGACCATGCCACCAAAGTTTGTTAGAAATTATTTCGTCGGCATAATTACCCCTTGATGCGACGTCTGCGGGATTATCAATTGTAGGTACATATCGCCAGTTTTCTGGTTTTATTGTCTCTTGGATTTCTGCCACCCTATTTGCGACGTATGTTTTCCACTTTGTGGGGTGGCTTCTAATCCATTGTAACGCAACGGTTGAATCGGTCCATGCAGTTATCCTGATATTCTGATCTTCCGATAGATTTTCTTTGACTGCTTTTAATAATTGTGCCAGCAAGAGGGCACCATTTAATTCCAGCCTAGGAATTGTTGTTGGTCGAATTGGCGCTACCCTAGTTTTTGCGGTTAGCAGTTGTGTTTGGCGGGTGTCTCCTTCTATTCTTATATACACCACTGCCGCATATGCTTTGTTAGATGCGTCACAAAACCCATGTATTTGAATGCTATGAATATTTTTGGAGATTCCAATCCATCTTGGGATCTTTAGTTTCTCTAATGTTGGTAATTTGCTTCTAAATTTTGCCCATTCTCTTTGAATGGTTTCATTTACTTGATCATCCCAAGTGCACCCAGTTATCCATAATGTTTGTAATAATATTTTTGCCGTAATAATAACTGGCGCGATCCACCCCAATGGATCATTTAGTGCGGCTACCTTGGACAGAATTTTTCTCTTCGAGAGAATGTCTTCATTAGAACTAGTTTTGATCGCATACGTGAAATAATCGCCAGCAGGAGACCATTTTAGCCCTAATGTCTTGATCATATCGTTTTCTGTGAACTCACAGTCGGTCTTTATTTCCCTTTGTTCGGGAGGTACAGCGTGTAGGATCTCTGCATTGTTACTTGCCCATTTCCTTAAATTGAATTTGCCCTTTTTCAACATATTTATGCATTGGTCTTGTAGTTCTAACGCTTCAACAACCGTGTCTGCTCCTGTCAGCATGTCATCAACATAAAAATCGGTTTTTATTATCTTCGCTGCTAAAGGAAAATTTTTTCTTTCATCGTGACCTAGCTGTTGAAGTGTTCGAACTGCTAAATAAGGAGCTGAAGCCGTGCCAAACGTTAGAGTGGATAGTTGATAGTCTTCAATGGCTCTTGTTTTGGGGTCTTCCCAAATGATCTGTTGGTATATCCTATGTTTAGGATTTACAAGGACCATTCTATACATCTTTTCGATGTCAGCCATCATTGCTATTTTATGCAATCTAAATTTAAATAAAATGGAAGCTAACTTTGGTTGGATTGTGGGTCCTGTTAATAATTGTTCATTTAACGATTTTCCATTCCCACTTTTGGCTGAAGCATCGAAAACAACTCGAACTCTTGTTGTAGTACTTTCTTTCACTACAGCGTGATGGGGTATATAGTATTCTTGATTGTCCGGCTCTAATTCCTTGTTAACCTTTTCCATATGTTCTAATGTTATATACTCGTCCAAGCATGCGCTGTATTCTTCTTTCAGTTTTGTATTTTTTGATAATTTGTATTGCATTGCTTTAAACCGTTTTAACGCCAGATGCCTTGATGGACCGAAGCTGGGTTTTGATTGGGTTTTAAATGGTAGTTCAACCTGATATTGCCCAGTTTCTAGTCTTTCATGTGTTGTGCGATAGTGCTGTTCGCACTCTTCGTCTTCTGGATTGAATGTAGGCTTGTAATATACCTCCTCAACTTCCCAGAACTTTCGTAATTGTATATTTAATTCTTCGGTAGAATCATTTATGTTTACAAAAGATGTACTTTGCTGAGTTTGGGAGTCGTGCGTGTTTCCCATTATAACCCAGCCAAAAATCGTGTTTATTGCAATAGGCGCGTCGTCTGGCCCCTTTCGTAATCCATGCAACAACATATTTGCGTACGCGTTTGCGCCTAGTAGAATGTGGACCGGCCCTGGTTGCCAATATTGCGTATCTGCTAATGGTATCCCCTTTAAATGATTCCATTTGTTTGGTTGTATTGTGGTGCTGGGTAAAGATTCAGCGATTTTATCGACAACCAGCATGTCGATTGTAAGACGGGCCTTATTTTTGTATTGTGAATATAACATGAGTTTTACCCTTTGATGTGCCCTTGTTGCTAAACTGTTGTTCAGCCCAGTAATTCTAACGTTTGTAGGCTTACTGCGAACTTCTAATCTTTTACAGATATCTTTAGAAATAAATGATGTTTGTGAGCCCGGGTCAATTAAACACCTTAATTGAACTCCTTTGCCATTCGCATCTTCAACTTCAACCACTGCTGTGGCTAGTAGTGCATTTTGAGCGTCTGTAAAAAACGTTTGAATCTTATCTTCAGATTTGTTATGGTTAGCACTGATTGGTTGTTGTGCTCTTCCAATGTTTGTTTGTTGTGCTTGCTGCTTTGTTGCATTCCTTTCATATTCTTCCCTGCGTTCTATCAAATGCAAGAGACTATGGTGTGACCCTTTACATATCTTACATCGATACATGCTTTTGCATTTATTGACAATATGTTTGCCCGAAAAGCAATTGAAACATCTATTCGAGTTTTGAATAATTTGTCTACGTTCTAAGGGTTGCATTTTTTGGAATTTGGGGCATGTCCCCACATAATGTTCTTGTCCACATGCTGGACATTTGTTTGCTGGAATGCTGTAGTATGCCTTGGTTGTCAGCTTTACTGTATGTTTGCTATCAATTGTGTTTGCCATAGATTCTAATACTCTGAATCTAGTTTGCAGAAATTCTTGAAATCTCTTAAATGTGGGCAGCTCAGTGCTGGCCCCCAGTTCTTCCTCCCATAATCGTAAAGTCACAAATGGTAGTTTTTGCACTATCAAATGTATTAATAATACGTCCCAAGAGGAGGTATCGACTTGTAATGACGATAATTGTTGCAAACACTCTTGTGTTGTATCCATAATTTCTTTGATGGATTTGCTGTTTTCAGTATTAGATTTTATTTGATTTGTTAAAATCTTTAATTGTGTATTTACAAGAACCCGTTTGTTCTCGTACCGTTCCTTTAATGTTTCCCATGCTGGGCTGTAATTATCGTTAGTTATAGGAAAGTGCCTGAGCAGTCTTTCTGCTTCTCCGATCAAACAGCCTTTTAAATGATGCAACTTTTGCACTGGTGCTAGATATTCGTTCTCATCTACGATTGACACGAATAAATCCCTGAAAGATTGCCAAGTTGAATAATCGCCTTCAAACTTAGGCAGATTAATCCGAGGGCAGTATTGTGATTTGGTACTCCTGTGAATACTTGTCTGATTGATAAGTGGATCTTCTGTTGAGTTGCTTTGCAGACTTCTTAAATTGTCTGTCAATTCCCCCAAATACTCAACATATTTTTCATCAATACCCGCATGAATATCCTTAGTGAAATATTCATGACTGACTTCTCTTTTGGATGCCAATACTTGGGTGCGTAACTTCGTATCTCCGTTGTCGAATTCTAGCCACAGCCGCTTTAGTTCGGCTATTTTATTCTCATAGAATCCAATTGTCCTGCGCGCCAACGGTGTCTTTCTGCCGTTGATGATGGATCGTGCGATCTTTTCTCCTAGGACCGTTTGTCCAATGCAAAGTTCCTCCATATTTCTTAACAAGAACTGCGTCGACTAGTGTTAATAATCTCGGCGAGTTACTTAGATCTCGGTAATGTGTTCACCGGGAGGACTTTATATTGCGTTTCAAAGAAACCCGCTCAATTGCCAAGTGTTGATTAGTAGATTGTATTTAAATCAAACTTTACTTTATTTAAACCGCGTTTTTGTATATCCGGCTCGAAGGACCAAAATGTTCAACGGAGAAATAATTTCTCGATCCGCTGTAATTAAACTAAACGTTCGTGCTTTTAAATAAAAAACTAGTTTGGATTTCTTTACAAAACGTTAGGTTTATTTCCAAGTCTGATTTATATTTTATACATTAATTCATCATTCACTCTATATTCAACACTTGGCAATACTTATTAATTCTTCAGAAAATCTCCTACGCAACTGTTCAGGCTCGCTTTGATAAATTCCACTATGCAAGTGCTTTATCAAGCTGTACCCTTGAACTCTGATAAGCTGTTTTTTTTTTTGTTTTCTTCTACTATTTACTACGACCGTACATTTTATGCAAACTATTCAGGATCGCTAGATAAATTCCACTATACAAGTGTTTTATCAAGCTGTACCCTTGAACTTGACCAATTATTTTTCAATTAATAGTTTTGATTACCACACATCTTACAACTGTTCAGGATCGCTAGATAAATTCCACTATACAAGTGTTTTATCACGCTGAACCCTTGAACTGTGTTTCTACTTACGGTTTCCTTATGTTCATCTCAGTTTGGACTCCGATTCCAGACTGAATTTTCAATTTCAATTGATTTTACAAAATACTTTTCAATACCTACTTGATTGTTTTAATTCCACTTTGGCAGTGATGTACTAGATTTTATCTTTGAACTTTATAGATTGGGCATGTTTACATATTTAACAATTTTGGTTATATTTTTAGTCATTGCCTAACAAATAACTTCTACGCACAAAAAATACAAGTTACAGATACCACACCGACATACAGAAAGAACTACAGGTTACCTCATACACATATTAACGAAATAAACAAACAAGTACAGGAACTGTTAGACAGCAATGTCATTGAGGACTCAACCAGCCCCTACAACTCACCACTACTTCTAACACCGAAGAAGAGTGAACTAGGCGCAAATAAATGGAGACTAGTGGTTGATTTTAGAGCACTGAATAAGAAAACAGTCAATGATAAATTCCCTCTAACAAGACTAGAAGATGTTCTAGATAGTCTGGGGAGAGCTAAATATTTTTCTACTTTAGACATGACAAGTTCATTCCATCAAATAGAGCTTACGAAAGAGTCACGACCATTGACAGCCTTCTCAACGAACAAAGGGCACTATCAGTTTAAACGACTACCATTCGGTTTGACAATTTCCTCAAACAGTTTTCAACGCATGCTCACCATAGCTTTGAGTGGACTGGACTCAGCAGCTTTTCTATATATAGATGATATAATGGTTTTCGGCTGCAGCTTAGCACACCATAATGCAAATTTAGTACGAATACTTGAAAGATTGAAAAAATACAATCTTAAACTAAATCCTAAAAAATGCAGTTTCTTGAGAAGCGAAGTGGTTTACTTGGGACACCTAATTACCAAGGATGGAGTTCGCACTGACCCCGGGAAACTTGATACAATGAAATAGTACCCAGTACCAACAAATCCAGACGAAGTCAGAAGATTCGTCGCATTCGCCAATTATTACCGTCGATTCATTCCCGACTTTGATAAAATAACGAAATGTTTAAAGGATCTACTAAAAAAGAAAGTTAAATTCAAGTGGACACAGCAACGTCAAACAACATTCAAATTACTTAAAAGCAAACTAATGAATGCACCAATTCTACAATACCCGGACTTTAGCAAACCATTCATATTTACAACGGATGCATCAGACTATGCATTAGGCGCAGTACTGTCACAAGGTGACCTAGGACAGGACTTACCTATAATTTACGCGAGTAGAACTCTCGTTAAACATGAAATAAACAAATCTACGATAGAAAAAGAATTACTGGCGATTCATTGGGCAATAAATTTCTTCAAACCATATCTTTTTGGAAATAAATTTACGGTGGTCACTGACCATAGACCACTGATATCGTTATTCACACACAAAAACCCATCATCAAAAATGACACGCATAAGAGTCGATTTATGTGATTATGATTTCGACATAATATACCGAAAAGGAAAAATGAATGTCAATGCAGATGCACTATCACGCATCAAATGAAACTCAGATACATTAAAAGAAATGATCCCGAAACAAGAACATGATGTTAAGAACAAAAATATATTAGCAGTCACAAGAAACATGACCAGAGAGAAACACAACACACCAACGATAGAAGCACATAAACTAAACCAAAACACAAAGTTAAATGAAACGTATATATGGAATTGGATGACTGACATAAATAATTTAATAAATTTAAAATTTGAAACGGGGAAAACCACATAAATAAACATCGGAAATAACCAAGTTACAGTTGAATGCAGTGATAATCCATCGGAATTAGTTTCGTTACTGGAGAAGCTGACGTCACAAGTGACAAGGAGAAACATAACAAAGATATACTTAAAAGAAACCGATGAAATATTTAACATAATAGGGAAAAACGAATTCAAAGAGATATTCAATCAATTACAACAGTGTATTCAATCAAGAGGCAAAAAAACTCTAAGAATTATAATATACAAAAGAATAACAAAAAAAAGAAAACAGATAAAAAGAATAACAGAAGAATAACAGATAAAATAATACAATTTAAATTGATAAATGATTACCATACAACACTCATAGGAAGACATTTAAGTGTGAGAAAAACGACATTAAAACTCAATCAGAAATACATATGGAAAAATATGAACAAAATGATAAAATCCTTTATTAACAATTGTGAAATTTGTGCTGAAAATAAACAGAAAAAACATATAAAAGGAAACCAAATTATAACAGACACACCTGCTAACACATTCGAAACAATCGTCATAGACACAGTAGGGCCACTTAGGTTGAGCAACAATTATAGATATATCGTCGCTGTTAAATCAAACCGGCATATCTGCAAAAATTGAGTTTTTGAGTTTTTGGTATCAGAAAATTCCTCTTTTTCTCGTTTGTTCTTATGTCGCACCGGCATATTGTATAGTTGAATAAAAATCCGTCTAATGGTGCTGTGCCGGTATGCATTTACGAGGAAACAGCCCACACGCGAAAACTTTAAAGCGCTCTGGTGAAAAATATACATTTTGCAGATATGCCGATTTGATTTTACAGCGACGATATACTCACAATGCAGTGCAAATTATCAAAATATGTTATTGCCTATCCAATAGAATCAAAAGACGCTAAAACTATCGCGAAAACAATGGTTGAACAATTAATATTAAAACACGGCCTTTTCAAAAAACTGAAGTCAGATAATGGAACTGAATTCACCAATGAGGTAATGGCAAACATTTGTAGTATGTTAAAAATAGAACAAGTTTTCTCAACAACCTATCACCATGAAACACTCGGGACAGTGGAACGTAATCACAGAGTTTTAAACGAATATTTATTGAACTTTACCAATGATTACGAATGGGATAAATGGGTACCTTACTATACTTTTGCATTCAACTCTAGCCCCCATGTAGACACACAATATTCTCCATACAAACTAGTATATGGCAGATTACCTCATCTACCTAAAGACATAATAGAAAAAGATGAACCTATAAACAATATAGATAACTATGCTAATGAATTAAAACTCAGGTTAAAAAACAATATCAGTCAAGCACGAAAAATAATCGATAGAGTAAAGTACGAAAGAAAACATAAATTAGACAATTTTGCAAAACCATCAAACTTGAAAGTAGGAGATTTAGTACTAGTAAGAAATATGAATAAAAAGAAATTACAAAACACATACCACGGACCATACGAAATTAAATTCAGAGATGGCGTAAATTCAGATATCTCAATAAACAACAAATGTAAAAGATATCACAATAATTTGTTAAAATTATACAAGCCACAGACAAGAATCATAATGTAATAAACTATAAACACACAAATAAATATCTCCACAAACACAAAAAAAAGGATTAATCAAACAATATGTACGCTATAAGCTAAAATTAAGTCAAAATAAAACTACAGAAAACATCAAGAAAAGAAATATATGTATGAAATTGCGAATTAAATACAATTGAGTCAGAACAAAATTAAGAATAGCATCAAGTTAAATGAAATCGTAATATATATGAAATTACGATTAACGAAAAATGAATTAAATAGAATTAAGTCAGAACAAAATTAATAATAGCATCAAATTATATGAAATTGTAATGTGCGAATCTAAAAAAATTAAAATTCAAAAATTTTCTTTTCATACAAAAGAAAACTTTTTTCCCAAAGAGAGAGGGTGTTGTGTACACTGAAAACAACACTGACGTTTTGACACTTGTCGAAATGTCACATATACACACATAGCGACTAGAGCGCCCTAATTGCACGCGGTGGTAAATCCTTGGAACTAGATAAATTATTTTTGATACGCGCAGATTTTTGAAAAACAATAACTGTACTAATATTGTTATAAAAGCTCGGGATGGTCAACAACAAAGATCATTCTTTGCTGGTAAGCCAAATCAACTAGCGGTGACCATGCAATTAGAAAGGAAGTATTGTCTTTCTATTCAAATAATCTTAGCTTTGCGTAGTGGCGGCAAGTACGCCAAGGCAAAGACTTCGCTAGTGAAATTTTGAGGCATAAAAGACTGCTAAATTTGCGTAGCGGCGACAGGCTCGCTAAAGCAAATTGGTCAGAGGTCTTTTCCCTTTTTTTTGTTGGAAGGGCTATTTGCAGCCTAACATCAGCCCCTAAGACTGTACTTATTACAATATATATATATATATATATATATATATATATATATATATATATATATATATATATATATATATATATATATATATATATATATATATATATATATATGTATGTATGTATATATATATATATATATATATATATATATATATATATATATATATATATATATATATATATATATATATATACATATATATGCAAGATAAATGTGAAACGAGTAAAGTAATCCCACAGCAACCCTCGTACGGGTCTAGGGGTTAAAGCTCGTAGAGCGCCTCATAACAAGTTTACAATCAATGTGAATACGAGTGTGGAGTCATTAGCTCCACGGCTCACTTTATCCCTGATTAATTCATGTACCTATTCGGACCCTCGCCCGAACCTGGATTTGAACCAGAGACGCCACATACAAGAACCCAATACTCTACCCACTAGACTCCTCAAGTTTCTTTGACAGATGAATGTGGCTTATCAATAATTTCACCATTTTCGCAAAAAAATTTCTTATTTTCGTAGCTTTGCTCTGATTACTTCACCATTTTTGCAAAGATTTGTTTTATTTTCGTAGCTTTGGTCTGAATATTCACATATCCAAAGATATTCAGAAGAAATTATTACCATTATTTCACGTTTTAACATCTACAATATAAACTAGAAAATCCACTAAAAATTTCACAGCGGTTGAAAATATTAATGTTATTAGTTAATCGCATTTAACCATAAATTTTCCAGCAAATTGTGCTAAATTATCAACTCAATTTGTGAATTTTAAGCTAAATTTTAAGCTAAAAGCTAATAGCTAAATTGTTTAAAATCATATTTTCTACGAGTTATTAATATTTTCTAAACCAAGTTTATAGGAACTTAATGGCATCATATGTGTGCAAAAATGGCATCATTTGTGTGCATTTTAAATAACAGAGGAGGTTTTCGCAAACTTTTTCAGTTACTGTATGTACATTCAGCACAAATAAGACTCACTTTAGAAGCATACATGAAAAGATGTCGGCCTTGATATGTTTATTTTGAAACAGCCATTTATTTTATATTCTAGTCCAATCTCTCATATTTCACACGGCTCGCAATACGCTACCAATTCAAAGAACAAAAAACTATTTTACAGCAAAAAAGAAACATATGTATAATGGAACATGAGCCCGCCGCTCAAAATATATACCAATAAATCTGCCTAAAAATTAATTATGCTGTCAATTGGAAAGACCAAAATAATAGATTAGACCCGACTTTGACCTTCGCAACAATACAGTTTGCGATTGGATCCACAAATAGAGTAGCAATAAAAACCCTCCGCAGCTTGACATGCGAAGATCGGCCCAACTTTGATATTATAAGTGCTTATTCTCTTTGGGGATATAAAAACGGTCGTGACATCTGCAAAAATTACCCAAATTATAATCAGCAGACCCAATTCAACAAATTTGATTTTGGCGGTGTCTTTGTTCTAGAATAAGCTGCAAGTAAGAAATGAATGGTTGCAGACTTTCAACCAAATGCTCAATATCGAGTTGAGGCAGTTAAAACGTTTTATGAAATAAGTGGATGCCAGTGATCGTAAAATGAATTCGATTGGCCTAAGTTAAAAAGTTGAATCTAGGGACATGTGAAGCATATTGCCCAGCTGAAAAATACAAAATTATGTTAGGTCTATTAGCGCAATTAAATCGATTTGAATACATCCAAAATGTTTCGTAGCAACTAGCAGTAAGCCGTTTTTACTGATTTGGAAAAAAATTTTGGTATTAGTTTTTTTCTCGTCGAAAATTAATATGGCTTTATATATATATATATATATATATATATATATATATATATATATATATATATATATATATATATATATATATATATATATATATATATATATATATATATATATATTTATGTATATATATATATATATATATATATATATATATATATACATATATGTATATATATATATATATATATATATATATATATATATATATATATATATATATATATATATATATATATATATATATATATATATATATATATATATATATATATATATATATATATATATATATATATATATATATATATATATATATATATATATATATATATATATATATATATATAGTAAATTCCGCATATTACGAACTTGAAGAGATCGGCTGATTTGGTTCTTTATATCCTGAGCTCGCTATAAACGGAACTTATAAGGGAAATTAGACCCTTAAATACTTGCACTCATGCTAAATACCACATGTGTATACCTCCATATGATTTTTCACTTCATATAACGAACAATATCAAAATTCGCTTACCTATAAATTTGTCGACGAGGCTGCTAAAAACTCATTTCTCCAAACAGTCTTTCACCTTTTGGGACATCATTAAATTATAACAACTTCCACTTGTAGCGTTCGATTTCAAATGGCACTAAATTCCGTCTTGCAAATGACTAGCGCAGGATACCGCCTAAATCCTAGTACACGCCATCAGAACGGTTTTATGTCCAACACTATTTGATGGGGTCTATGACACACAAAAACCCAGTTGCAGAATATTGAAAAAAGAAAAAAAGAAATTCCCAAACAATAAACGTATTTATCATTTGTAAACTGCACCCTTACGGAGAAACGAAATGTTCTGCAACTAGAACATATGACCACGGATTTTTTACAGATCTTTTATGATTTTCACACTTCACTACCGCTAACAAAACGTACATGAAAAGGTTCGAACAATATGACAACTGAACCCATATTACATGGCTTATGATACTATGCAGTACATAGCGTGTAGGACCATAAATGCTGCGCCATGTTACATAGGACCAAGCACTATGTAGATTCTGACATTATGGCGCTGAGAGCCATATTGCGAAAGTCAGAGTACTATGTACATAGCGTATGGGACCATTAATAATGCGCTATGTTACAAAGCTCTGGGTGCCATGTGGATTTTTTTCAGTGGCCGAAGTTGAAGTGCCCGCATGTAATCAATCGGAAGTTGGATCGTGATCGGTAGGTCGTAGCAGATGTTCTCGAGTTTCCGCTTACTCAAACATCATTCGAAGGGATCATCGATCATTCCAAATTAAAGCCGTGGATAACCATTCCAAATATATCTTAGTAAGTACCTCGAGCACGAGTGTGTCGTCAGGACGACCAAACTATTGCATTAAGGGCATTAACATAGCATGTGTAACCATAGTATTAAGTCTATATGGAAAAGAGCATTAATACTCTTCTATGGATCATAGCAATTGTTAACGTATGTAAGGACCTAGTATATAAGGAAAACATAATATATGAAAAATAAAACAATACGTTTGTAAGCCGTAAAGAAGATGCACGTGTTTTTTTTATTCTATGCTAGCTACATACATATTTCCAAATTTTCCCAATCTCCTAGCACACACATAGCGTTAATAAATTCAAAAAAATTATCACTTTCACATTTGCAGCACGATCAAAAGTCATTCCATAAACTTTATTTTTGCAAAAGTTATTCGCTGACAGATAAATAAGTATAATTAAAATATCACTTAAATGGCCACTAGCGTCAAAGGGTTTACATTTTTTGATAATATATATATATATATATATATATATATATATATATATATATATATATATATATACACGTATATATATATATATATATATATATATATATATATATATATATATATATATAAATGCAAATATATACACAAAACGCACCCCGAGGAGTCCCCCAATTGTACGTATGAAAGTTCATTATAGGCGGAACGTTGGATATCTTCATTGATATAAAAGTATAGAGGATATGCGATTCTGTTGCCAGAAACATTTGTTTGAATATGGGTGAAAAAGAAGTGCTCTGACATTCCCAGTTGTTTCATCATCGTTCCAGTAACTGGGACTGTCAACGCGACTTTTATAAAATTGAATGTCTTCACGCCGCTCATTTATAAAACGTCTTGAAAATCGTAATCGGGTGGTGCATTAAAAGAAATGATAAATTCTGTCTCTTATGCATATCAGTGGCAGTGCCGAGTGATTGTTTAATTAAGTTAATATTTGTACATAGCTAGACAAATCAGATTTCATGTTGTGTGGCTTGGTTATTGTGAAAACAAATAAAGTTTACGGGTGAACGGTTTAGTATTATTTCAATAAAACTATTGATGAAGAATGCGGGAAGTGTTTCAATTGCAAATACGCCGGTTTATTTCGTTTGCGTGAAGATTAGCTATGTAATCGCTAATGTGACATATCGAGCTTTTGAGTAGGTCAAAGCGGGTACTAAATTAAGAACTGATAGGGGTCCATTTTCAGCATATGCCCATATAAATAAAATTGTAAAAAAATAACTTTTGAAGCCAAGAACAGTTAATTGTAGAAACAGCACTGTAAATCTGCCGTAGCCGGTCCCAAGCCCGGTTTAGAAAAGAGGAGGGAGATGTGAAACTGTGATAATAGTTGCGTCTTAGTGCTTCTATCGAGTATGTATTTATATATCAATAGTAGCATTGGAAACAACAATAACAAGAGCAGAAGTTTTCGTTCGTTTCAATGCAACTATCCTAACTAGCTCTCGATAAAAGCGCGAAAAACTGCAATTTATATAAAGAACTAAGGGGTTCATAAATATATATAATTTTGCATCAAATTTTCTTATAAATGTTTATGGAGTATGTTAAGTAATGATACACATGTACAAATAAAGCTGTGCATTCTTTGTATGCATACATATATTGCTTATATTTGAACACATGTCTATTTATTAATTTAACAATTAATTTTATTAAAATGCATATACATATACTCGTGTGTATATATATAGATATATGTATATATATATATATATATATATATATATATATATATATATATATATATATATATATATATATATATATATATGTATATATATATATATATATATATATATATATATATATATATTTATATATATATATATATATATATATATATATATATATATATATATATATATATATATATATAAATATATATATGGAATATGATAAATATGATAAATATGAATTTTTGGCCGAATCGATTTTAATACTAATGTTCTTCGAACATTAGTAAAAGTCATCTGTATTAAATTAGTAAAATCGACTATTCAGAACACTGTAATCGTAAAATATTCCATTCATTGTAGACAAATGTTCTAACGTATTATATTTCTGCGTAATCGATCAGTCAGTCGATGTACAGCGACACGATCATCGAGTGAAATTCCGAAGTGAATTAGTCGATAGCTTGAGAAATCGATAGCTTGAGATATAATTGAACATCTGTGGTGCACAGTATAGTTGTTGGGTAGGATTATATATTCGTGTAATAATGGAGAACAACGAGCTCCTTTTTGAGTTAAAAAACCAAGTAAGTGACTTTCATCCTGTTTTGGAGCTGCTTTTCTCTTGGGGTCTCACGAAGCGTATCGCAGATTTGGCATATAATTAAACTATTTCACACATTACTGGAATTGAAACTGATGAATATTTTTGTTTAAGACATATGTATAGATATTAAGGCCATGGAATATTTGTCAATTGCTGATATTGAAAGTCTCATTCCAGTAGACAAAGTCGGGCTCAAATGTCAATTTCGACAAAAATTGTGTGTGGAGAAGAGATAATGTAGTGTGTATAATTTTTGTTTTGTGATTTTAGGAATAATGTTGTTTTATAGGGTTTCCGCACACCGCTAGCAGATACAGTATAAGACTTCAGTTTTCGTAGTTGGTAGCTAGCAAGCACTTCTTCAACATCAGCTAACGTAAATATTCTATAAGAAAGTAGCTCCACAAATTTAGTACGTAGACAGCTATTACCATAATTTTTTTGAAATATTGCTGTTTCGTTTCAGGACACTTATAGTATTCGTTAATTTTATCATATCCACTATAAATTAATTTATTAAAACAGTTACTGAGATTCAATGAAATGGTACTGTTTTAAGCTTTAAAATATTGAATTGTTCAATTTGATGTCCTACTTTTATGCACATTGCATCTTTGGTCAACGTTTTCATAGAATAGGGGATCTAAGCTAAACTTTTCTTTAAGGATGTCACGCAGCTACTTTCATCAAATGTATCCTGGACAAATGTTCTACATAAATTTGAGGAAAATGGTGTGCTAAGCAAAAAATGCCGACAAAATTTTATAAAAATTATTTGCGGACAATGGATAACTACAGGTCGTCAAGTCAAAGAAAATGACTACAAAGCAGGTGCGGATGAAATATTAAAAACTTCCCCAGAAGAAAACAAAGCTCATTCTCTGTCTAAATCTAAGTAACTATAATTATTTTAAATGTGAATCTTCAGGAACGTTGACCGTTAATATTTTATTTAAATATTAACGGTCAACGAGGAAAGTTAGCTGAAAAGTATTATTCTTTAGCACGGTTTGATGTGCATTCTGTTTGGTGGATAATCAGTTTACTACAGTGTTATTTGCTTAGTTCAAGTATAATAATAGAAACTGAATAACCTGTTATTTTGATTTAGATCTTGACAAAAATGTCTGTGTGGAAAGTCTCCAAACCTACATGTGGCTGAAATACAATTCAGGACCAGAAAAAACAGCATTCGATGAATGGTAAAAATCTTTTTCATTGCAAAAACAGCACGTATTTGATAAATCTTAAAATATTTTCAAGGAGTGGCCATTATTAAAAAGCCCATTCGAAAAAAGTTGTTAAGTACCGAGTGATAAGTTTGAAATAAGAGCAGAATTTTTTTAACGCTTTCGTAGTTTGAATTGGACTTTGAGGCAAAATATTATCAAAAAAACCAACTTGTTCTTTACTGAATGAAAAATTTTCACAAAAAATTGCTCCTAATTTCAAAAGGAACGTCAAAATTATTTAAGGTCTGAAAGTCATAAATAAGGCAGAGAATTACCAGACACTTAAAGATGGTATGTTTTATTAAATTTTTTAATGCGAAAATAAAATATTGCTTTCATTCTTACAGGTTCAAGTAACTATATAATTGAAAAACTTTTGAGCTGTGTATTGACACCAGCTATTGTGCGATGTTGGAAAAAGAACTCCTGGAAACCTTCAATACTGGTTTTCCAAAAGGCCATTATAATTGATATTCCTGTAAGTGAAGCAAATGATATCAAATTTATATTTCTTTAATATTTTTGAGTTAATATTTGTCAAATTTATATTTCTTTAATATCAAATTTATATTTCTTTAATATTTTTGACTGTGTTCCGGCAGCTGTGAATGAAAGAAAACAATTTTGTGTGCAGAAAGGCATAAACGTCCAACCACTCATAGTAGCTATTGGAAATTTGGGCCAATTTAGAGTGTTCTTGGTTTGTTTTAATGATATTTCATATCAAGTAGGAACGCTTTTAAAGCCATTATATATTATGTTTCAAACTTTTTACGCTCTTAACTTAGAATATCCCCCAGAATGCTCACTAGTTTGGCATATTTTTGAAGACTACTTCTTTGAAATTCTAGTGTCTTCTAAATTAACATTAAACTTGGCTGATTTCCTAAAAGAAATAAAAAATAATTTAAAACATGTATTCTTGCTTTTTGTGTAAATCGTTTTTTTCTCATTTTGATGCAATATATCAATCATTTAACATTATTTCAAAAACTTACATAATCATTGAATCTCAAATGCTGTCAATGTTTGCAGGCATTTCAATCTATTTATTCCTTAAAACGTCATATTCTAGCACATAATAATTAAATCATTAGAAAAGACAACAAAAACCTTGATTTTTTCCTTTTGTTTTACATATACAATCGTTTTCATATTATAATTTTGGATTGTTGTCATTCTTGAAGGTGATTTCCTTTTGAAAGTAGAAAAAAGTTAACATTAACTGTTTTTGGTATAATTGATATAATAAATGAGACATAAATTCAAACGTGCAGTGCAATTGTTTCCTTGCATTCACAGCTGGGTCGGCTTGCGAATTGTTCGAAAATGGAAGAAAATTTCGACCGTTCCACACAGGAAAAAAAATTGTTTTTCGAATCTAATTTCAAAATTTAAAAGAAAAGCTAATTTTCTATGCCAATCAATATGTTTAATTTTTTTAGATTTTGTTTTGAATCTCAGAATCCACTTCCAAAAAAAAACCTTTTTATCAATTTCGTCAATTATTCAGAAGCCCATAACTCGGCAATTAAACCTCATAGAAGCAAAAACTTGTGCATCCACATTCATATCTTCTAGAAGTACCATTATGCCCAATATGAACGAAATCCAGAACCTCGACTTTTTTTCGTTGTCCGCTTCACGTGAAATGCTTCATAGATAAAACGGTGGTAAATTATTCGGCTTCCCTCCATCGATATTTCACCCGTCGCCACTGATGTGCACAAAGATGCATAAAGTAAAATGTGCTACTGGACATTATGTGCTACAGAAATAATACACCTTATCATGTTCAAAAATTACATAAATGATTCAAAACTGAGCTGTTATCAATTAGACACAAGAATTAATGCTTATTTATGTTCACCTCGATGAATATGTATGTATATTCTGCATTTTTTGAGCTAAGTTTTTTCTATACGTATATACGTTCCAAACGCTATGAACAACTAAAGAATGTAAATAACAAGGATGAAAATAAAAACGAAATTACCGGGTATTCCAGTTGTTTTCAAAATATTATTTTAAATTTTTTGAACTATGATTTTAGTTGTTTTTAAAAAAGGTTGTAGACAAAACAATGCATGAAGATTTTTCAGACGAAACTCCAATTTTCCGTGCGCGTTCATCTATGCCGCGCTCGAAGCGACGACGGCATGACCGGGAACCTAAAATGATATTTAAATTTTTACATTTAGAAACAACAATAAGGTCATAAAATGTTTAGTATATACGAAATGAATCGAAAATAAAATAGTAAGTCTTGGTCTTGGTCAGTGTTTCTTTTTATCAATCGGTATCTAACAGCTGAGTAGTCAGTTGAAGTGTTTACTAATAAGTAATAACATTCAGGTAATCAGTCAAGTAATTGGATCGGTGTAACATTCGGCTCTGATAACTTGTAGGTTTTTCGGATGTACGACTCGAAACGTAAATAGTCTAGCGAAACGCTTGTACTATTTAGGCGGTCAGTTCAACTCTGACATTGTTAATTAGTATTGTCTTTCGGGTGTATCACTCGACGTCCATAACTGGGCGATCGTTGCGGGTGCCATCACTCGAAACGAAGGTAGTGTGGTGAAGCATCATATTACTCCGGCGGCCAATAAAAGCATTGGTCGCGGTATAAACATCTGATGACCCCAACGTGATTTCGAATAAGATTTCGTAGCGTCATATTCGGCACCATGGAAGAGTTAGTCTCCGCGCAAGCAGATGTGGGAGAAAAGTTGGAGCAAATGTTTACCAACTTCAAAAAGTAAAGTCCAAAAATACTGGGCAAGTTTTGAGCAGAATCATAAGGCAATTTTGGCATTTCAAGAAAAAACCCCGAGCACCCTTACTTCTCCAGCCAGTACTGTGAGGAGATCGCAAATCTCTACATAAAGTTATCAGGAATACTTCGTGAAGGGCAAGTAAAATTACAGAAGACAATGTCTCGTGATATGATTACCAAGCTCCCTGTTATCGCATACAGGGGCGGATTTGCCACTAGGCCCGGTAGGCCCGGGCCTAGGGCGGCAAATTTCGGGGGCGGCAAATTTTCGATTTTTTTTTGGGCGGCCACTGTTCGAAGTTTTCATTGGGCGGCAGTTTTTTTTCTGTCGTATATGTACATATATCTGTGTTAAATGAGCCTAGCACCTCAAACCAACCAAATTCTCCAAAAAATCAATGCACGCAAAAATTCACCTCTGATGATTTTTTTCGGACATTAAAAATTTGACTTATAATAAATATTGAAATGCGATCACGGTAAAGGACCAAAGAAACTCAAAAATACCTAAAAAGTACCTAGAAAGTATCTGAAAATACCTAAAAAGAGCCTAAAAAGACTTAAAAACGATCCTAAAAAGAACCCAAATAATACCTCTTCAATTTAGGAAAAGCTTATCAGAGGTAAATATTTGTGTGCAATGATTTTTCAGAGAATTTTTATTATTATTATGGTACAGGGTATATCAAATACATGCGAATCTCTTTATTTTTGACGTGTTTTTTAAATTGTACTTCATTACTGAAATTAATTTCTGTAAAAAATTTCTATAAAATGAAATCTATTAATATCTCGGGTTTCATCCTTAACTAACATACCCAGCATTAATTTACAGTAGTCGAGTTCATACCTCATCTCCAGTCAAGTGCGGAAGCATACTTTGAACGGAATCGCAAACTTACTTATAAAAATATCAGCCAAGGCGTTGGAATTATATGCGATGTAAAGGTGTATGCGGTTTTTGACTGTTAAAAATTGATATTTTTGGATTCTTTGTTTTTTTAGGTACTTTTAGGTTCTTTACCGTGTGTGTATTTTAATAATTATTTGTGTGGTAAAGGTGCAATAATAGGGAATTTTTACGAACGAACCGGTGCCGGTTTTCCTCTGATATTCCTTTTTTGTGGGCTCGGGCGCAACGAAAAACTGCGAAGTATTCTAGGGAATCGAAAAATAAATCACACATTGTTACATATAATATAATTCACGAAAAGGGCGGCAAATATTCCTGAGGCCTAGCACGGTGAAATGGTCAAATCCGCCTCTGATCGCATACATTAGTGATTGACAGCAATCATTGAAAACGAAAATTGATTTGAACTACAATGCAAATGAAGTGTGCGTTGAAGTGAAAACAACGAAGTTAATTCGTAAACAAAGGGCCCACATGAACATGCTTACTCAGATGATGTAGACCATAGAATCAAGAGTAGACGAGGTGCACTCAAAGTCATACTTCAAACTTAAAATCAGGCTGCTGCTACAATACTTGGATGAATCGCAGCAGAATGACCAATCCATATGAGACTGTGCAAACCAAAGAAGCCACAGATGGCTACACGCCAGAAGCTTGTCTTGATGTACACTTCTGGACACAACATACGATTGTGCCTCTTCAGAAACGAGCATTAGATGAACCGGCTCAGAAAATAGACATTCGTAATAATCAGAGTCAAATAAAGCTACCAAAAATAACGCTGCCAGTCTTGAGTGTTGATTATTTAGAGTGGACACAGTTCCATGATTTATATATAGAGCTGATTCACAACCAACCCATTAGCAACAATCAAAAAATGTTCTATTTGACTAGTAACCTCTGTGGAGAAGCCAAAGCCTTAGTCAACCACTTGCCTATCTCCAGTGAGAACTACGAAGGCGCTTGGAATATACTTAACAATCGATACAGCAATAAAAGGTTGCTTGTAACAGCATTGTTAAATAGACTATTTAACCAGAAGTGAATTCCAGATGGAGATGCGTCCGCCATTAAGAAGCTTCATGACATCACCAAAGAATGCCTTCTAGGGATCAATAGCATAGGAGTGTCAACTGAGTCATAAGATCCGATAATAGTATTTTTTTTATCCAAAAACTTGACAGGACCACTCATGCATCATTTGAGCAATCACTATGTTCTCCGCGGGAATTGGTCAACATCAAACAAATATTAGGCTTCTTTAAATTGTGTTTCCAGGCACTTGAGTCACTTGGAGAAAGGGCAATAAAGGTTGTATCAGGAAAAACACATTCAATTATAAGACAACCTAAATTGTCATCATTTCTAGCCGCAACTGAAACCAAGTGTGTACTTTGTGAGCAAATCCACCCATTACACATGTGTGAAATATTTTTGAGTGAAGGTCCACGCGAGAGAATCAGTCTGCTTAAACGGCACCAATTGTGTTTCAACTGTATGCGGAAAGGACATTCAAGTTCGAACTGTACATCACGTGGATGCCGACAATGTTCAAAAAAACACAATACGTTGATTCATCTCGGCAATTCAATGTCAAAGAATGGTGAGCTTACTCTATCCAGCATAAAATGTAATGGCATAGCAACTTCAAGTGCTAAAACAGTTTTAGCGACACAAATCACTCCAAAAATGAACCTTCTTACTTAGCACAGCTATCGTCAAGTTAATAAACCAAGAGGGCTCTGTGATAGAGTGCCAAGCAGTGCTTGACTCGGGTTCGCAGTTGAATTTTATGAACGAAAAAACTAAATTTACAGCAAACATTCGATCCGCCAAATATTTAAGGCTTGTGATATAGTGGCATAGAGTCAATGTGCTGCTTCATTTAAAGGCAACGGTATTCTCTACAACAGTCAAAGCATTCGTTCTACCTCAAATCGTCGGTCAGCAACCGGGACTTTTCATAGATATGCCTAGTACTATACTCTTCGCGAAACGAATTCAACGGTAAAATCCCATACAAAAAGAGCTTTTCAATTCGTCAGTAAAGCTCTTTTGTATGGGATTTGACCGTTGAATTCGTTTCGCGAAGAGTATAGTACTAGGCAATACTACGAAGTGGCCGATTCCTAATAACGTCAAATTAGCTGATCCTCAGTTCTTCGAACCTAGGCATATAGATATGCTATTAGGAGCCGAGCACTATTTTTAACTGCTATCAGTAGGCCAGATTCATCTGGGGCCTGATTTACCAACCTTGCAAAACACTTTACTTGGATGGATTATTGCCGGGCGTATAGTTAATGAAGGAGGGTGCAATATAACATGTGGAATCGCCACCCCCGAAGACGCTCAACTCAGCATGCAAGTGGAACGTTTCTGGAAATTGGAAGAACCATCGATGAATATGAAAATCTACCTTCTGATGAGTGAAATTGTGAAGAACACTTTCAACAAACGCAGAAAAGAAAAACAGATGGACGATTCATCGTTAAACTTCCATTTGCTGATAGCCCCACCAACTAGGTGAGTCAAGAGATATCGCAGAGAGGCGATTTCACTCTTCAGAACGAAGACTCACAAAAAGTCCAGATGTGAAACGTCACTACATTGAGTTTTTGCGTGAATACATTACGTTGGGGCACGTGGAAGGGTGTAATTTGGAGAAAATTCAACACCCACATGATTTTCTTCCACATCATTGTGTTATGAAGCCTGAAAGCACATCCACGAAGTTACGGATAGTTTTTGATGCATCGTCGGAAACATCTACTAACATCTCACTGAATGATATACTTCTCACTGGTCCTACTTTACAAGATGAACTTTTTTCGATTCTGCTCCAATTTCGACTTCCACGTTACGTCTTCACAGCTGATGTAGAAAAATGTACCGTCAAATATTGATTGATGACGAAGACAGGAAGTATCAGTTGATTGTTTGGTGAGAGGACCCAACCAAACTGCTCAGATACTACAAACTGTATACCGTTACGTACGGAACAACAACAACACCATACTTAGCAACAAGTTGTCTTCAAGAACTAGCAACGCAACATGCCGCATAATGTTGGTCAGCCGCTAGAGTTCTCACATAAGATTTTCATGTCGATGATGTGATGACTGGAGTAAATACAGTAGCCAAGGCATTAGTCATACATACAGAGCTGAGCAATGTACTTAAGAATGGAGGATTCAAACTACGCAAGTGATGTTCAAACTGCCCTGAATTGCTCTCACACATACCAGCTCAAGACAGAGCAATTCAACTTAATTTAGATGATCTTGACGATCGTTCTGTGAAGGCGTTGGGGTAAACGTGGCTTCCGAAATCAGATGACTTCCAAATTAGCACTCATTGGGAGTTTCCAAGCAAGGGAACCAAACGAAAGGTATAGGTAAAGGACATCGCACATTTATTGGATTCTCTAGATCTGTTGTGCCCAGTGGTTACAAGGACTAAGATATTTCTGCAGCAAATGTGGACTCTCAAATTGGACTGGGATGCCACGATACCAATCGAGATGCATACAGCTTGGCTTGAATACTGTAATGACCTCAAGGTGCTTAACGATATCCAAATCTCACGACACATATTCTCAGGAGAGGTAGCTCAAACAAGCGAACTCCATGCATTTTCGAATGCTTTAGGAAGGGCATACAGCGCCGCGTTATACATACGTACCAAGCTACAAGATGGAACCATTATTGTCAGGCTATTGTGCGCGAAGTTAAAGGTCACGCCAATAAAGACCATCACCTTACCACGATTAAAGCTATGTGCAGATAAGTTGTTCTCTCTGCTTGTGTTTCGGGTGAAACAAGATTTGAAATGGGATAAACCTTATTATTTGTGGACAGGCTCTGAAATAGTCCTGGCATGGATCAATTCATCACCATCAAGGTATCATACATTTGTAGCTAATCGCAATGCAGCCATCCAAGAAAACACGTTAGCAAGCCATTGGAGATACTTCCCATCAAAGCGAAATCCGGCTGATTTAGCTTCGCGAGGAGTGTCAGCAAATGTGTTGAAAGAATGCACTACGTGGTTCTATGGAATTATATTCCTTCATGCTCCAGAATCATCATGGAGTTTCAAACCCACAATCTGAGACAAACTTAGAAGTTAAACAAGCAAAACTGATTCTGTCAGCTTCGCTTGAACCTTCGTAGTTGACCAGTTCAATTAACCATCGCAACTCATTCAGTTGTTTGCAACGAGTAATTGCTTACGTTTCAAGGTTTGTGCACAATTGTCGTCAGCAGAAGAAATTACATTCAGGACTACCGGTCAAGGAACTGGAAAACTCGCTAACAAAAATAATTAAAGAAGCTCCAGAACAATGATTTGGAGACGAACTAAAACAGCTTAAGCGCAGAGGCAATGTCAATGCGAATAATAAACTCAATCCCCTTACTCCCTTTCTCAACAGCAATGGGATTATAAGAGTAGGAGGGCGGCTGGAACAAGCATCCTTCTCATATTATGCTAAGCACCCCATGCTGTAACCCTATGCTCACGACGTCACCAGGCTGCTCATGGTTCACACTCACATCACCCACTGCCACGTTGGAGCTCAAAACTTACTCGCCCACATGCGGCAGTGATTCTGGCCGATTAAGGGAAAAGATGCTGCACGGTTAGTAGTGAATCACTGTATACGCTGTCACAAATCGAAGTCGAAATTATTGAGCCAACTTATGGCACCATTGCCCTTAGAAAGAGTTCAACCGGCTAGACCATTTTTAAATGCTGGTGTGGACTTTTGCGGTCCGTTCTGGATACACTACAAGATTAGAGGAAAGCGACCTCAAAAGGCGTACGTCGCAATATTTTGCTGTTTCTCAACAAAGGCCGTTCATATTGAAGTTGTTAGTGATTTGACAACAGATGCCTTCATAGGTGCACTAAAGCGTTTTGCAAGCAGAAGAGGCAACTGCCGAACCTTACACTGTGACAACGCCACTTATTTTGTGGGTGCGAAAAACCAATTACATGAACTAAAGGACGCAATATATCATAGTAAAGCTGAAGAGAAGATATCTCGCACGTGCGCCAGTAAAAACACCGACTTTCGCTTTATTCCTCCCAGCTCTCCTCACTTTAGAGGGCTGTGGGAAGCAGCCGTAAAGTCAGCCAAATATCTGCTTCAAGGAATAGTAGGATCTGCAGAGCTGACATACGAAGTATTGGAAACTATTATGACTGAGATTGAAGCCATTTTTAATTTAAGGCCAGCAACCCCACTGTCATCCGATCTCAATGATCTATCTGCCCTAACACCTGGTCACTTCCTCATTGGAGAGCCATTAACAAGCAAAACTGACCCGACCACGACTTCACAGAAAGAGGGTTGCGGCAAAGGTGGAAGCTTGTCAACCACCTAAAAACCGAGTTTTGGAACCGATGGACGAAGGAATACTTAAGCGAGCTAACACATCGGTACAAGTGGAAGCAAGAACATGTCAGCATTAAACCAGAAACAATGGTCATAGTAAAAGAAGACAACGTGCCTGTACTAAAATGGCCCTTAGGAAGAGTTGTCAAAACCATCGAAAGAAAAGACGACCTCGTACGTGTCGTAGACGTCCAAACAGTTTCAGGAGTGTTCAGAAGACCAATTCAAAATCTGGCTCTACTTCCAATCGCAAATCATAATGAAGATTCTCCCACTATCACTGCCTTACCCATTGGAGACTCAGCTTTCCAGTACTAGTCACCGAGTAAGGTCAGCAGAGGGCAATGAAGGACCATAGGAGTCCACAAAACGACACCGCGCTGCTTCACGCATTTGAAGGCTTACAACCAGTAGATGAAATACACCAACTCCCTATCATCCGCAGTTTACTACATCAACAAGGCCTCGTCGCTACAGCAACTAGAGATAACATATTAAACCTTAAAACCTTAGTTGAACCTCGTTCAAGACGGGGAGGGTGTTCAGACGAAACTCAAATTGTTCGCACGTGTTCACCAATATCACGCTCCAAGCGACCTAAAATGATATTTCAATTTTTACATTTAGAACAACAGTTAGGTCATAAAATGTTTAGTAAATGATTCGAAAATAAAAAAAATAGTCTTGCTCTTGATCAGTGTTTCTTTTTATCAATCGGTATCAAACAGTTGAGTAGTCAGTTGAAGTGTTTACTAACCAGTAATAATATTCAGGTAATCAGTCAAGTCATTGGATCGGGAGCAACATTTGGCTCCGATAACTTGCAGGTTTTTCGGATGTACGACTCGAAACGTAAATAGTCTAGCAAAACGCTTGTACCATTTAGGCGGCCAGTTCAACTCTGACATTGTTTATTAGTATTGTTTTTCGGATGTATCACCCGAAGTTAGTAACTGGGCGATCGTTGCGGGTATCATCACTCGAAACGAAGGTATTGTGGTGAAGCATCATATTACTCCAGCGGCCAATAAAAGCATTGGTCGCGGTATAAACAAAGACATTGTTGGCTTGTCTAAACATTAACTCATTGTTCTACTTCTATGTAGAAAATTGATCAAAAGAAACTAGACAAAGCAAATAATTTTAGTAATTGCATTTGACGCAAAATATAGTTAATTGAATTGAGACTTTGGTTAATTCACTTAAATTTATTAGACAGTTCAATTGTTGAAAACTGTAAAGTTTTTCTATTTCTCTATCATTGTTTTGACCGCTTGAACTACTTGAACTACTTGTTTTGACTTTTTCAGCGTGTCTGCATCGGCTAAGCCTTTTCCCACGTCGATTTTTTTGCCGGAGACAGCTGGCTTTTTCTCCTTTTTCGAACTCATTTTACTTGTATCCCATTTCTGATCTGTAGCGTTGAATAAAACACGTCCGTCTTCGTTATGGCTTACAATCATAAAATTTTATTTCTCACATCTTCTTCGTTCCTTACATAATAGTTTCTTACAAACATTGCCAGTTTTTGTCATCTATTAAAGAGTATTCATTCTCTTAATGTTATCTCGCAAGAGGTTGCAAATGTAGATCCGGTGAACTCAATTTTCCATGACTTTTCCGCACAGTGTAGAAGATATTTCAGCAATTTCGCGTTCGATATTGGACCTGAGCACCTCTAAAGTTTGCAGATCGCTGATATAATAATCCAGTGAAATTCGACATAAAAAAGGCGAAACTTCGGAAAAATTAGGGAAAAGCTGAGTTTTGGTATGAACCTTGATACGGGGTCAAAGGTCACCAAAAATGAACTTTCCTAAATATCTCAGTAACGGTCACGTCTTCAGAAAAATGATATGTTTGTAACTTAAACAATTTCCTACAAAAAAATCTGATAACTTTTTCTTGTAACCATAACCAGTGCTGTCGTTTTGTGTTTTCGGTGTGCAGTGTATGGAAGTTTCATTTGGAGTATACTGCTTGAAATCGCAGCAGATTGATTTTTCTGTAAGCATTCACACTTGTGTGTACTTACATATGCAAAAAATAAAACTTTTCCCATTTGCAGAAAAAAGTATGTAAGTAATATATTTTTTTTTTAAATTGCAAAAATACTTAAATTTTTAGAAAGCTGCTCATGCACATATGTATGTGTATATTGAATTTGATACTATTGAATTTGAATTGGTTGTTTGGTGAAAAATAAATACAAATATTCATTAGCTTCAGTTATGCCACATTAAAGAAAGAAGTGCAGTACATATTGCTGTACATTCACAGTATTATTGATGAAATTCTTATGTATTGTGATTTGAATGGTTAGTGTTTCAATAGTGTAAATACAACTTTTTGATTCTATTCATAGAAAATCGAAAAATGTATACTATTCACAATAAGTACTTACATTCATAAAATTTCTCGATTATAGGAATCCTTTTCCCACATGAAAAATGTTTATAATTCATTAAAGATTAAGACGAACTAATCATATTTACAAAAATAAAATAACTGACCTAATTCAAAAGTTCATTAAATATCCGCTAGATGTATTGAAATTCTACGCTACGAAAATCTACATGAAAACTATTGTCATGAGGAATTTTAAACATCCATCCACCGTCCCTATTGCCTTAGTTTTAAATTGAATTTTTAAATTATTTGTATTCTGTTTAAGGATTTTTTTTCAGATAGAAAATTCTACATCATTTGAAGACTTCCACTCGGAAGCTATGTTTTTTGTCAAACCTAAAATTAATTTTAAAAAGTCGTGAGTTAGACCTAAATAAATGTTTTCCTAACCCTTCAATTTTGGCTCTATTTTGCTTGATATCCGAGATCGTAGATGCTCCCACGCCGTATTTGCTAGCTAATTGCTTCCCACTCATATTGCGCTTTAGTTTATCTATAGTCCAGTCAACAGCGGTAAAAAAATGAAAAACTGTGGAATTTTGAGAATCAAGGTCGATTTTGCTGAAAATTTGGATTTAAGCTCTACTAACCCTCTTCTTCAAAATCTACCCTGTGCCGAACCGGGCTTTTTATTTTTAGGGGTTAAAACTACCCCTTATTGCAAAAAAATTAAAAAAATAGATTTTAGCATATATTTGGTTAAAATAAAGTTTAAAATATTTATTTGCAGACTACTCGACACTCTCAAACGAATTTTTAATTAATCAGACATATGTAACCCCCGTAAAGCATCCCCTAAGGGGTAGTAACTTTGAAAACTAGCATTAAAAATGTTTATTATAATTTTAAATGATTGAAAACTGTGTCATTAAATTTGAATTATTGTTAGAATGAAATTATTATTTTAAAAAATACTTCAACCCTTATAAACCACCCCCTGCAAGTATGATAGGTATATCAAAAAACATTAAAATTTTTTTTTTTTTGAATTAGATATAATTGTAAACTGCATTCATTGAATTTATTCATTGAATAATTTATTACTCTGGTAAGCGGATCTTATATTTATAAAAATTAGTACAGATATTACATTTTATTTATAAAAATTAGTAATTGTCGCTGTCGTCGTCTTCTTCGTCTCTTGTTTTCTCATTCTGCTGTTCATCGTCACTCTCGCTATTTTCATTTTCATCCTGATCCAAAATGGGTGCTCTGTTTAAGCATGAGTCTTCACTGCAGCCTCTGCACGTAGCATTGCAGAACAGTCCTACTCGTCGACAACCGCACGCTGAGCCACACTCCTTTTTACAACTACAAAATATCATTTGTAAAAGTTCTTCAGGCGCAGGTTGATTAGGGTTTTTGACTGGATGTAACATTCCTTCAATTTTAACCCAACCCCAATCAAGAGGGTTAATATTTTTGTTACCAAGCCATATCTTGACTTGTAAAAATACTCTCTTTATATGCTCATTTAAAGCACCGTAAGCTGTGGTAATAAAATTCAAAAGAAAGGCTGCTCAATGCCAAAAAGGTGCCTACAAGAGCATTGTATATAATTAACACTTATATTAACGAATTTAATTTGAAATTGTGTAAAATTATTTGTTGTACTTACAGTTTTATTTTTACTAATGTTCGAAGAACATTAGTATTAAAATCGATTCGGCCAAAAATTCATATTTCCATATATATATATATATATATCATCAAAAAATTTCAGTGAGATAATCTCGAGAACGCGCCATCCGATTGAGCTGAAACTTTCAGGATACATTGGTGTATATGCAGAATAGGTCCACGTCTCACTAAATGTCAATTATCTTTAACCCTTTGGCGCTGGCGGCCATTTTAGTGATATTTTTAATATACCTATTATTCCGTACACAAATAATTTTTGCAAAAATAAAGTTAACGAAATAAATTTCGAATGTGTTTTACATGTGAATCGGATAATGTTTTGGAATTTTTTAACCCCATGTGTGCGCTGAGTGCCTAAAAAGAGAACGGGAAAATTTGAAAATTTTTAAATTGCGATAACTTTTGACAGAGCTATTCAATCATTACGAAATTTTCAGGACATATTGGTATTATTTAGTTGTAGATTTGTGTAGCTTTTAATGAGCATGCTAGCAACCCTGTAGCTAGGGCAGGCACTGAAAGTGAAAACCTCCAAATCATCGTCTCTCTTGAAAAAATGCCGTTTCTTCAAAAAAAAGCCACTCATATGTAAATTTTGTGCTTTGCTTACATAAACAAAAAATAAAATTTGATAAGGTATAACGGGCACGCCTGGTAACCCTTGTCCAATTAACCTATATTTTTAGCATCAAAAACTTCTGTTCACGGAAACTCACGATCTGATAAGCGGAATTAATTGAAATTTGCATAATGTATTGGTCTTGCATAGGACCAGGTCTGATAGAAGTGATTTTGAAATGCAGGCGATTCTGTGCCAGTGGTGCCATCTTGAAAAACCACTAAAAAAGATAACTGCTTTTAGCCCTATAAATTCTGATTGAATCGTTCGATTTTGACGAAATTCACACAGTAGCTGGACCTTACTTCAAACCTTGTTTTGTAGAAATTTGGTTGAAAAATTCGGTTGGAGCTGCCAGCTATGATAATTTTGGTGTCTTAAATTTGAAAAAATCAATATTTGGAAGTGAAAACATTCAAACCAACGAATATCCTAAAAATGTCCGTTTCTTACAATAAAACCCATCTGTATACAAATCTTATGCTTTATCTACACGTTCAAAGTTAAACTTTGGAAAACTCATGTCGGACAAGAACGGTAACCCTTTCCCAGTTAACCTATACTTTTAGCATCAAAAACTTCTGTTCACGGGAACTCACGAACCAATAATCAGATACAACTGAAATTTACAGAATGCATTGGACTTAAATAGGACCAGATTTGGTAAAAGCGATTTTTAATTGTGGGCAACTCTGTGCCAGTGGTGCCTTGAAATTTTACAAAGCAAAAAGAACTGCTTTTTTCCCTATGAAATGTGAATTAGTTACCAGATTTTTATGAAATTGACACAGTAGCTGAACCTTACTCTTATCTCTGTTTAATGGAAATTTGGTTGAAAAATTCGATTGGTGCTGCCAGCTATGGAAATTTTTGTATCTTTGGTTTTGAAAATTCGCTCAGAAAAATAAAACTTTTTGCCCTATAACTTCCAACGCAGTCATGAAATCAATACGAATTTCATACAATTAATGGAACCTATTATGAGCATTATTCAAGCCAAATTTGGTTGAAAAGCCACGATAGGGTTGCCAGCTATTGTTGGTTTTATATTTATTTGCAATATCTTTATTAAGCGGTTTCATCGTAGAATTTTCAAATGGTAATGATATTGTAGTGACAATAAACAGCAAATATTAAGTTTTCAATTATTTGAAAAAACTCGCTGCAGGTAACCCTAAATTTCTTTATACTCCTATAACTTCGAATGTAATTAAACAACGTGAAGCAGATTTGATATATTCTTGGCTTTGATACTGGCAAAAGGTGTCCAGCACGAGTCGGTTGTGCTACTTTTGTATCAATAAATGCTTACAGTTAGTACTCATACCGGAAACATTTACAATGAAAATAAATAACCAATGTTTCAATTCCCAAAGTTCTGCAAATTTTTCGGATCGCAGCCCCAAACACCAACTTCAGTTACAGTGCTGCAGACACTGAGCATTTTCTTCATTGATGTTATATGAGATGCTGCTTTCAAATTTTGTGAAATAAGCAGCTGATAACGAATATAATTAACCGGTGTTTTGCTCTCATAAACGTTGAAATTCATGCCAGTGGTAATATCTGAAACCTTGCACCATATGAGGTATAATGAATTCTTGAGACCAAAGTAAAACGTGGCGTTTGAAACAGTTTAGGCGTAATAAGCAGCTCATGTGGTGGAATATGCACTCAAAACCTGCACGATTCTTCTACTGTTCTTCGAACATTAGTGTTTCTAGTTTATTTTCGTTTTATTTTTTTTTCGTACAGGTATACAACACTTAATACGCATAAACAAAGGTTTTTATCAAAAAATAGAAGAATAAAAAAATTTAAAAAAAAAGCAGTTTGTTTTTCGACGATAACTCCTGTATTTTTTAAGCAAAAAACTTTACAAAAAAAGCATTTGGTAGAGAAATGGAAGGGCTTTAACGTTATGTTTATTAAAAAAACCCTTATTTTTGAAAAGGGGGAAGTTCAAAGCGGTTGGGTGTGCCACAATTATTGCATGAATGCAAGCTTTGAACCGCCATATCTCCTTCAATTTTTATGATAAAAAAATATAAAAAAACGAAAATTTTCAGTAAAAAAAATGCTACAATTAATACTCGAAACAAATTTTTGTGTTATAAATACTTTTTGATTTATTTAAGAAAAATGCATTTTGTTTTCAAAATTACAAAAATGTCGATTTTCATTTAAACAATAATTTTTTCTAAACTAAGCATTTCAAACCTGTCAAATCATATGGATTATACCAATTATACCTAAATAAAGTTAATTACAAGTAGGGCGCTATTAATTTCTATTAGGGTTGTAATGACGAGGGTTGATTTCTTGCATTTTTTTTTTAAAAAAAAGGATAATCACTTTATTTTGGTCATAATTCAGTCAATTCTTATGCAAAAGACTTTTATTGGAGCTCATTTGAAAGGATTTTTAATTTACTTTAAAAAATGTATATTGTGTTTTCTCCAAAAATTTCACCATATTCGATATATTTGAGTTTGAAGGTTCTCAATTTCGGGGTTCTTCGAAAATGAGCATCCTTCAAAGAACAATAACTCAGTCGCTATTAGGTCTACATAGATCTTTCAAGCACGAATTTCTTTGTTTTTTATAAGCTACCACTTTGTTCAAATAATTTTTTTGGTAAAATTGATATTTTTCAAGTTATTCATGAAAAACGGTTAAAAAAAGGGGTTGTTTTTAACGAAAAATGCACAGTTTCAATCGCTTATAAATCGGGAAGGATCAACTTTACAAAAAAACTTTATAGAACAAAAGTTGCTTAGAATTGGTCAATCTATCGACTTCTATGGTTAATTTGATTGAAAAAATTTTCATCCCCTAGATGGGGTGGTTTTTACCCCAAGGGCAAAAGCCCGGTTCGGCACAGGGTAGATTTTAAAGAAGAGGGTTAGTAGAGCTTAAATCCAAATTTTCAAGAAAATCGACCTTGATTCTCAAAATTCCACGGGAAAACGGCTGTTGACTGGACTACTAGTATAGCGGCTTTTTGCTCTATGCGTAAAGTAATGTGTTTACGTTTGGTCACTTTATTTTAAACAAAACTCACGCACAAATGGATTTAACTAATAGCCAGATAAATAAACCATAGACAAAAGAAAAAAACGTTACAGTAAAAAAACCCTAGCGCATCAGAACCGCTAGAAATACTATTGTTCGAAGAACAGTAGAGGATTTGTGCAGATTTTGAGTGTATTGTTATATATTGTTGTTATATTGTTGTTACTGTCTTATATATTATATATTGTATGTATTGTCATATATATTGTTATATATTGTATATTCGCGATGTGAATACTTAATGCAAGCATTTATTGGTACGAAAATAACAAAAACACCTCGAGCTAGCAGTCCTTTGCTAGCACTGAAGCCAAAAATAAGTCATACCTGCCTCACGTTGAAGTCAACCTGCTCTGCGAATTTCGTATTGATCCGATTACTGCATTGGAAGTTAAAGGGATAAAAAGAAATTTAGGGTTACCATTCGCAAGAGCTTTCAAACTTTCTAGATCTTAGTATTTGGTGTGTATTTTCACTACAAGACCACTACGATTTGAAAACTTTATGATAAAATCGCTTACTAAAGCTATGTCAAAAAATACATAAACAATCATAGCTGGCAACCCTATCATTGTTTTTCAAACTAGATTTCTACTGAATATTATCTACAATAATTTAAATTTGCCATATGAATCTCGTTATCATACCATGACTGTACTGGAGGCTATAGGGCAAAGAGCTTTATTCAAATAAAATAACATTATATAAACAACTTGGTGCAGTTGCACCAATTTTTGACGATTCTAAAAGCATATAGATATATAACTTAGATGCTTTGCTTTTATATAATCTTTTAGTGCTTTTATATAATCGAAGTCGTTTTTCACAAATTATGCTTACCATAGAAGGGGGATGATGCAGATGAATAAGCTAATAAACTTGGTTATAGATTCAAGTAACAAACAATAAAGTTTCCAAAACTCGGAACATTTAAATATCGGTTGCTTATTTTATTGTAAATGGTTTGCTTATGAATAGAAAATGGAAGCATCTGTTGGTGCGATATTAACGAAATTGTCCGGTGCTGGCAATCATGTGCTAGCACCATAGCTGCTTCACGTTGTGTTAAACCCAGCCTATGAATTTCGTTTCGATTGAATGGCTGCGCTGCAAGTTATAGGAATGAATTAAATTTTAGGGTTACCATCGTCCAAACTTTTTAAATTTTTGAAACGTTAATATTTGTTGTTAATTGTCATTGCAGGATCATTCCCTTTTGGAAATTTTATGACAACATCGCTCGATAAAGCAATGTAAATAAATTACGAAATTTATCATAGCTGGCAACCCTTTGACGGTTTTTCAACAAAATTCCTACAGAATTACAATCGCAACAAGATATGCTTTTCACATGAATTTCGTTTTGATATCGTCACTGCATCGGAAGTTATAGGGAAAAAATCTTTATTTTCCTGAGCAAATTTACTATATTTAGGCGACAAAAATTGCCGTAGCTGGCGTCCCTATACTAATTTTTCAACCAAATTTCTATGAAATCTATCTTAGAGTAAGGTTCACCTACTGCGTGAATTTTGTTAAAACCTGGTGGAAGCTATAGGCCAAAAACCATTTTTTTTTCTCAGCGATTTTTCCAAATGGCACCACTGCCACCGTGTTGCTTGTTTTTCAAAATCACTTCTATCAGACCTTTTTTTTTTTAGCCTGGTCCTAGCAAATTTCAACATGTTCTGTAAATTTCGTATTGATGGAATTATCCGATCGTCAGTTCTCGTGAACAGAAGTTTTGAGTGCTGAAAATAGAGGTAATTTCATCACGGGTTGCCATTCTTGTTTACCGCGGAATTTTGAAATATTTTATTTGACTTGGTGGACAAAAGTCAAAATTTATCAATAATTAGAATTTATTTTCAAAAATCAAAAATTTTTCAGGAAGGTCGATGATCTGAAGGATTTTTGTTCAGGAGCCTGCTGTAGCTACAGAGTTGCCCGCACAGTCTTGAAAGTCCATGTGTGTAAAGTTTTAGTCTACATCAATACGCTCTAAGAATTTCACGATGATCCATTGTTTTTCTTTGAAGTTATGACAAATCGAATTTTGAAAAAAATCCTTGCCTACTTTTAGGCACTCAGCGCCTACACAAGGCTAAAAATTTCGACTTTTTTATCATAAGCAAACTTAAAACATAATAAGTTTTCATTTCTAGTACTTTTTTTTAACCAAAATGTACACTGCTTGGAAATATAGGAGCACCTGAAAATTCACTTAAATGCCCGCCGCCGCCAAAAAATTTAACATATCTGAATTCTAGCAAGTCATGGACGTACCTGTTATATACGCCTATGTTCTCCAAAAATGTCAGCACAATCGGATGTGCCACTCCAGAGATTATCTCTCTTAACCATTTTGCTAATATATATTTATATATATATATATATATATATATATATATATATATATATATATATATATATATATATGACGAATTTTCGTCATATATATATATATATATATATATATATATATATATATATATATATATATATATATATAGTAATAATGTCTATATAGTAATAATATTTTAGTAATAATGTCAGGCGATGTAACCGTTGGCTTTCCTAGTGTTGAATAGAGGTTTATTTTTCGCATTTAATAAGCGTGTAGTAGCATCCGGATTAACAAAATCACAACATTCGGACTAAAAAGTACATAATGATAGGTGATTATTAGCATAATTCGGACTAGCGCAATTCGAATTATCGAGTCTGTACTATATATAAATATATATGTATATATATATATATATATATATATATATATATATATATATATATATATATATATATATATGTATATATATATATATATATATATATATATATATATATATATATATATATATATATATATATATATATATGTATATATATACATATATATATATCAACAAAAATATTCAGGAAGATCATCTCTGGAGTGAGCGATCCGATTGAGCTGATTGAGGACGTAGATATACATATATGAGGACTAGTACAGTGGCGTATCCAAATTAATATATCTTGAACACTTTCATGGGCATTTTCATGCGTTTTCAGATGCTCCTATATTTCTATGCGGAGTACATTTTTGTTAAAATTAGGTACTGAATATAAAAACAAATTATGTTTGATGATTGTCCATGATAAAGAACTGAAAGCTATGAACCCAATGTGGGCGCTGAGTGTCTAAAAGTAGGGACGTATTTTTTCTCAAACTTCAATTTGTCGTAACTTTTAACAGAAACTTTTAACAGAAACAGCGTATTGATTTTGTTCAAAACTTTAGACACATATACTTTAAAGACTCTGTAGCTACGGCAGGTACGTGAAAATTAACTTTCAAATCATCGACCCTCCTGAAAAATGTTTGCTATTTGAAAAGAAATTCAAATTATAGATAAATTTTAAACTTTGGCCACCATATCAAGTTACAATTTTCAAAATTCCGATTTGCACAAGAACGGCAGCCAATCACCAAATGAGCTCTAATTTCACTACTCGAAACATCTGTCCACGACAAATAGCGGCCAGCTAATACGATCAATATTAACTTACAGAACATGTTCGTATCTGCCGTGTTTCCGTTCGTTCCATCGCGTATTCGGTTAAGAATATCGTTAAACAATGAGGAAGCGGTTCCCTTAGACGCGTCCACAACGCAAAGTCCGTTAAACCTTCCGCATTCTGGCAGCAAGAGCCAGCTTTGTGGTTCTCCCAAATAGAGAGCCAGTTTGCCAAGGCGCACATAAAATGTTCGGAGACCAAGTACCACTATGTGGTTTCCTCGCTGTGCTCAGAGCAGCTGATGGTGGTCAAGAACGTGGTTGTGAACCCGGGTTCTGACACACCGTATGAGATCCTCAAAAGGGCGCTTGTATCACGACTTCCAGCCAGTGATTCGGCAAAACTGAAGCACCTCTTGGGGAGCCTCTCGTTAGGTGACAGAGAGCCTTCCCAATTGCTTCGTCAGATGAAGCAGTTGGAAGGCTCCGCCGTTGGAAAGTACCTGTTTAGGACCCTCTGGCTGCGGCGGATTCCAGAACATACACAGGCTATTTTAGCCTGCTCTCCGGAAGCTAGCCTCAACAAGCTGGCGGAAACGGCAGACAAAATTACTCCCAGTAGTCAGAGGTAGCCGAGTTAACAAAACAGGTAGCTGTGCTGGCAAAGCTTGTTCATCAGCAACCAAGATCGCATTTGAGGTCCCGTGGGAGATCTCGCTCGCAGCCGAACCCAGTCACGAGGAACTGGTGTTTGCTGGTGTCACAACAAACTTGTCTCAAATGCTCTTAAATGCATCTCTTCGTGCGCCTACAAGGCTGGTTCATCTGAAGCAAAAATGTTAAATCGCTTCTCTTCAGTCGTCTAATAATTCACGACAACTGGTCTAAACGACACTACTTAATTGGTAAAGGCGCAGATATTTAGGTGTTTCCAGCACCTGCAACCGGAAAACTTTCACCTTCTGGTATGTGACTTGTTGCCGCAAACCAGTCAACCATCAACACTTCTGGACGAAAGGTGATCAAACTAGAACTGGGGCTCCGTCATGAGTTTTCATAGGACCTCATCATTGCCGATATCTCTTAACCGATTTTAGGCGCAGACTTCATCTGCCACTATGGGCTAGTCTTCGACTTCGCAAATGCTATCATTGTAGGATTTCCTTACTTTACTTTCATTGAAAGGCACGTACAATTTGTACAAATGTCCAAAACTTAGTGTTTTATTTGAGCAAACCTCTTATCCACGGATACATGCCCTTTTCACATAATACCATGCCATCAAAGCTAACACAGGGTTCTCATAACCCTGCAAACAAAAGGTGACACCCCATATCCTCCAATAGTGTCAAGACCACGTTGACTAGCACCTGATAAGCTCGCGGCGGCCGAAAAAGAATTCGATTTCCTGCTACAGCAGGGAATATACCACCCCTCAAACAGCAGCTGGTCTTTTCCGCTACACATGGTACACAAAGCTAGTGGAAAATGGCGTACTTGTGGTGATTACAGACGCCATTTCCGTCCCGGATCGATATTCGATTCCCATTATCCAAGACTTTTGTCATGAACTACATGACAAAACTATTTTTTCCACCATGGACCTGACTAAGGCCTACCATCAAATTCCAGTCGAGCCGAACGATATTCCTAATACCACCATCTGAACATCTTTCGGACTCTTTGAGATCCCCCGAATGACTTTCGGACTTTGCAATGCGGCACAAACGTTCCAACGTTTTATTCATGAAGTCCTACACGGACTAAAATTCTGTTTCATATACCTCGACGACATTTTGGTACATTTGACTTCCGAATACGAGTACCTTGTTCGCTTGGAACAAATTCTTTAAACGATTTGCGGACCGTGCTCTCATTATTAACTTGGAGAAATGTCATTTCTTTCAACCTTCAATTAAATTCTTAGGTAATGATGTTTTGTCGAAAGGCATTAAGCCCTCCACAGATCGGGCTGAGGCAATATCAACAGCTAAACTCCTCAAGGGGATGGTCAACTTTTATCGTCGCTTTCTTCCTCACACAGCTGAAGAGTAGCCGCGGCTCTCAGAAAGATGGCGTTTAGGTAATCGACTGGTCAAAAGAAGCTAGCAAAGCTTTCGACCAAGTCAAGACTGGTTTAACAGAAGCCACTCTATTGTCCTTTCCGGACTCTAAAGCCGAGCTTGGTCTTTTCGTAGATGCTTCTGATTCCACCATCGGGGTTGCTCTGCAGCAAAAATGACAAGACTCTTGGCAACCCCTTGGTTTTTACTCGGCCAAATTAAGCGACGCTCGAGCAAACTAAAATGCATCCGGCTTATCAGGCATTTGTTGCTTCAGATACTTTTTGAAAGCGCAAAGGCTGACACTATACACCGATCACAAACCACTGACTTTTACTTTCAAACAAAAGCCAGAAAAGGCCACACCTCGTCAACTCTGGCCTCTAAGTTATATAAGTGAGTTCACTTCTGACATTCGGCTTGTCTCTGGTTGCAACAATGTTGTTGCTGACGCACTCTCTCGCCTAGAAGAAATCATTCTTCCCAGTACTCTCGACTTTGCCGCAATCGCCTCATCCCAAGCATTCGACGTAGAGTTTCAGAAGATTCGGAAGGAATCAAAAGTCGTTTTGAAGAAACTACCAATCTTTGACACCAACGTCGACAATTTTGGTGAAGTGTCTGGCCCAACCATAAGACCTTATATTCCCCATACGTTCAGGAAACAGGTGTTCAACTCAGAACACAATATCGCTCGCCTTAATATTCGTGCTACACGAAAGCACATTGTCACCAAATACTTCTGACCTTCGATCCTTCGATCCTTCCTACGGTTTCCGAACGTTTTAAGATCATTGCCAGGTTTGGAGTTCCCCAATACATTGTCACCGACCAGGGCAAACAATTCGAGTCAGCGCTCCATGCTGAGCTTGGTCGACTCTTTGGCATCAAACGCAATCGTACGACAGCGTACCAGCCTCATGCTAACGGTTTCTTAGAAAGATGGCATCGTACTCTTAAATCGGCTATCATGGCTCACAACGATGCGTCCTGGACTAGAACACTACCCATAATTCTTCTTGGATTACGATTTCTTATTCGAGAAGAATACACAGCATCACCGGCACAACTTCTTTATAGAGAAAACGCGCATCTTCGTAGTGGTTTTCCTAGGAAGATTAGCCAAACAGACTTTACCTCTCAACTTTCGGCTACTATTGCAAAACTTCGGCCGGTTGATGCTAAACACAACAACATGGAAGATATTCATTTTCAAGCAACTCGATTCTTGCTTACACGTCTTCGTAAGAGCCGATTCTAGTCGACCACTACTTCTTCCACCGTACGACAGCGCTTTCAAAGTTTTAGCCAGAAGTACAAATTATTTTTAACTCGAAATCAGAAACAAATCCGTCAATGTGTCCACTAACAGGTTCAAGCTCTGTTTCATGTCATTCTCTACGAAACCTGTCGACAGTCCTTCCACGAAGCAACAAACATGACCGCACCATTACTTCCTTCGGCTCCCAAAAAGAGACCAGCGAGGAAAGTTGCCTTCGCTCCATACGTCTCTCTAGCTGGACGAACCACAAAGATGCCACTCTCCTACGACTCACGATAATACGTTAAACGCTGGCAGGGGAGTATTTTGGACATACAAACACACCTCATACATTCTCACATTTCACAGCTCACCACACTACTCAACACAAAACACTATAACAAAAAAAAAATAGGCTAAAAAACATTTGTAACAATGAATGTCAATATTTTGAAAATATAGTTCTGCGACATGTAAAAAATGTTGTTGACTTGTACCTCCTAAAAATAATTAAACAAATATTATTTAAATTAATTAAATAATTTTATATAAAAGTTATTAAGATTATTCTAATTTTTAATAAATGTTATCAATATTATTCTTATTTTAACTAAATGGTATTAATATTATAAGAAGTTCCACTGAAGCAAAAGGCTTCTAAAATGTGATAGTTCAAAAATGTGTATTACGTTTTTCCACGTTTGTCACTCAAAGACAATTTTTTCGAAAATCGGCTTACTAGCGGATATATATATATATATATATATATATATATATATATATATATATATATATATATGTATATGTATAGATATATATATATATATATATATATATATATATATATATATATATATATATATATATATATATATATATATATATATATACTTATAATCGTATAAAAGGGGCATGTCTTGAATGGCAATTTATGCAATATTGATTGCCAGAGTCATTCCACGGCGGGAGGCACTGGTGTCGCTAAAGACAACCTAAATTAAATGTTCATAGCTTTCAAGGTTTTTGCCGAGTATTCGGAAACCCTTCAATCTCGCTATGATCCACGGACCGGACAAATACTATTAGTGAGCCTAGATATATATATATATATATATATATATATATATGTATATGTATAGATATATATATATATATATATATATATATATATATATATATATATATATATATATATATATATATATATATATATATATATATATATATATACTTATAATCGTATAAAAGGGGCATGTCTTGAATGGCAATTTATGCAATATTGATTGCCAGAGTCATTCCACGGCGGGAGGCACTGGTGCCGCTAAAGACAACCTAAATTAAATGTTCATAGCTTTCAAGGTTTTTGCCGAGTATTCGGAAACCCTTCAATCTCGCTATGATCCACAGACCGGACAAATACTATTAGTGAGCCGATATAGTCTGGAAATCCATAACAGCCGAACTTCAGTGGATCGGAAACCCGGGAGAAAAATAAAAAACTCTAGCGCACCTGAACCGCTAAAAACACTAATGTTCGAAGAACAGTAGAAGAATCGTGCAGGTTTTGAGTGCATATTCCACCACATGAGCTGCTTATTACGGCCAAACTGTTTCAAATGCCACGTTCTACTTTGGTCTCAAGAATGCATTATAGCTCATATGGTGGAAGGTTTCAGATATAACCACTAGCATGAATTTCAACGTTTATGAGAACAAAACACGGGCTAATTATATTCGTCATCAGTTGCTTATTTCACAAAATTTCGAAAGCAGCATCTCATATAACGTCAATGAAGAAAATGCTCAGTGCCTGCAGCACTGTAACTGAGGTTAGTGTTTGGGGCTGCGATCCGAAAAATTTGCAGAACTTTGGGAATTGAAACATGGGTTATTTATTTTCATTGTAAATGTTTCCGGTATGAATACTAACTGTAAGCATTTATTGATACAAAAGTAGCACAACCGACTCGTGCTGGCAACCTTTCGCCAGTATCAAAGCCAAAAATATATCACATCTGCCTCGCGTTGTTATATTACATTCGAAGTTATAGGAGTATAAAGAAATTAAGAATTACCTGCAGCGAGTTTTTTCAAATAATGGAAAGCTTAATATTTGCTGTTTATTGTCACTACAATATTATTAGCAATTGAAAATTCTACGATAAAACCGCTTAATAAAGATATTGCAAACAAACACAAAACCAACAATAGCTGGCAACCCTATGGTGGCTTTTCAACCAAATTTGGCCTGAATAATGTTTATAGTAGGTTCCATTAATTGTATGAAATTCGTATTGATTTCATGACTGCACTAGAAGTTATAGGGCAAAAAGTTTTATTTTCCTGATCGAATTTTCAAATCCAAAGACACAAAAATTACCATAGCTGGCAGCACCAATAGAATTTTTCAACCAAATTTCTATCAAACAGAGTTTAGAGTAAGGTTCAGCTACTGTGTCAATTTCATGAAAATCTGGTAACTTATTCAAATTTCCTAGGGCAAAACACAGTTTTTTTTCTTTGTAATTTTTCAAGATGGCACCACTGGCACAGAGTTGCCCACAACTCAAAATCGCTTTTATCAGACCTGGTCCTACTTAAGTCCAATGCATTCTGCAAATTTCAATGGTATCTGAATATTGATTCGTGAGTTCCCGTGAACAGAAGTTTTTGATGCTAAAAATATAGGTTGACTGGGAAAGGGTTACCGTTCTTGTCCGACATGAAATTTCCAAAGTTTTACTTTGAACGTGTAGATAAAGCATAAGATTTGTATACAGATTGGTTTTATTGTAAGAAACGGACAGTTTTTGGAAATTCGATGGTTTAATGTTTTCACTTCCAAATTTTTATTTTTTCAAATTTAAGACACCAAAATTATCATAGCTGGCAGCTCCAACCGAATTTTTCTACCAAATTTCTACCAAACGTGGCTTAAAATAAGGTCCAGCAATTGTGTGAGTTTCGTCAAAATCGAACGATTCAATCAGAATTTATAGGGCTAAAAGCAGTTATCTTTTTTAGTGATTTTTCAAGATGACACCACTGGCACAGAATCACCCGCATTTCAAAATCACTTCTATCAGACCTGGTCCTATATAGGACCAATACATTCTGCAAATTTTAATTAATTCTGCGCATTGGATCGTGAGTTTCCGTGAACAGAAGTTTTTGATGCTAAAAATATAGGTAATTGGGCAAGGGTTACCAGGCGTGCCCGTTATACCATATCAAAATTTTTTTTTTGTTTATGTAAACAAAGCACAAGATTTACATATGAGTGGCTTTTTTTTGAAGAAACGGCAGTTTTTCAAGAGAGACGATGATTTGAAGGTTTTCACTTTCAGTGCCTGCCCTAGCTAGAGAGTTGCCAGCACGCTCATCAAAAGCTGCGCAAATCTACAACTAAATAATACCAATATGTCCTAAAAATTTCGTAATGATTGAATATTTCTGTCATAGGTTATCGCAATTTAAAAATTTTCAAGTTTTCTGGTTCTGTTTTTAGGCACCCAGCGCACACATGGGGTTAAAAAATTCCAAAACATTATCCGATTCACATGTAAAACACGTTAGGAATTAATTTCGTCAACTTTATTTTTAGAAAACTTATTTGTGTACGGAATAATAGGTTTATTAAAAATATCACTAAAATGGCCGCCGGCGCCAAAGGGTTAAAGATTTTTAACTTTTGGTGAGACCTGGCACTATTCTGCATATACACCAATGTGTCCTGAAAATTTCAGTTCAATCGGATGGCGCGTTCCTGAGATTTTTTCACTGAAATTTTTTGATGATATATATATATATATATATATATATATATATATATATATATATATATATATATACAGAAATATGAATTTTTGGCCAAAGTGATTTTAATACTAATGTTCTTCTTCGAACATTAGTAAAAATTGAGTAAAAATCAATTTTATTTATTCAAAATGATATTTCTTTAGACTACGAGTAGCTTGTAATGCCTTTTGATTTGCAACGATAAAGTTATAGAATTCTTCACATGTGTAATTAAAATTCATTCACACCTGTATTTCTGATTGTGTGATGACATCGGTTTTATTAAGCTGACTACGGTTTTTTAACCACAGTTCGTATACTACACTTAAAACACGTTCAGCGGCAACATTTGCGATGGAGAATGATAAAGCGAATGTAACAAGTTTTTTTTTTATTTCTTTGCCGAATTCTTCTATACATTTGCAAAAAAAATAACTCTACGCAAGCCTACCCTCTTTGTTTCACTTGCCACAAGGTCATGCACTTCTCGCAGCAAACAGTAATCGTCGTACAATTCATCCTCATTTATTCGCAATTTTTGAGAAGCACTTTGATCTTGGAGCTCATTGAAGTCAGTTTCGTTGTCCATTGTCAAAATGCTCAATTTCTTATAAATAGAAGATTCACATTCTTACCACTTATTTAAATAGCTTAAACAACGCTCCAATATTTGTCTGCATCTTCTTTGAAAGTGTTTTGATCACTAACCGTCAACTTCCTCAAAATTGTCCGTAAAACTTTCCATTTTTTCGGTTGGTAGTTAGAGATGGCATTTCGGTCATAACTGTGTGTAGTTCCGCCCATGTAATATAAATAGTCACTTTGCAATTTTTTTAATAGAAATGCCAAAAATTTGCTTTATATTGTGAATAAAATAGCAGTAGCATAATGCAAGACAGTTCTCATCTTTAAAGGCTTTCCAAATTATAATTATATATCTTCGCCTTTATTAAGAAAATATTTTCTTAAACGCGACCAATTTATAAGGAGTCTTTCTAAAGCTGGAAGCAAAGAAGCCATCGTGTAGACACATGGCGAAGAATAGACTTTTAATCTAAATGAGCGAAATCGAAGAATTCTTTGATCTCTGAAGTTCGCTTGGCAAATGCGCCGAATTCGCTGTAAATTTTCAATACCAACGATTCTACATCAAACTGTGAAGCTTTTAATGCATATTTTTTTACTATAGTGTAAAATATGTCACTTACAATTCGCCATCAAAACATTTGGGTTTTCAATTTTAAGTTTTGAAGCAACTGAGTTATTTAACTTTACAGAGCTGTGTTATAATAGCTTGATAAAAGTCAATTAAATCTTGTTTCAAACCATCGTTAAGTGAAAACATTGCACCGTCACTGGAAACATTTTTAAATTCCCTTTGTTGGATGAATTGATTCCAACAGAGTAATAAGTAGACTCCTGCAGTTTCGATCGAAGAATTTCTTGCGATAAAAAGGCTATAACATTTTTACAAATAGTTGTAGCTTAGTTCGACCGCACGCTATTTTTTTGCAACTTCAGAATCAGGAAACAACGTAGGTAAAGAACAACTTATTGTCACAATCTTGGCTTGAGTAGCTGTGATGATATTTAACTCCATGATATACAGATGCAATTTCCGCGGCAGTTATTCGACCTTCGTCTCTTGCATGTTTTTTCACAAAAAAAACTAGACTCTGATGTCATAGAAGACTTTTTTTGAGAAATATCTTATGTTTTTTACCTTCTGAATGCACAACTAGAGCTCTTTTACCTTCGTATTTTATTGAAATATCGGTTCTGCACAACTTACATTCAGCGGTAAAACTATCTGGTTATTTAAGCTAAGCACTAAAAAGAGGATCGTTCAATCAGTTTCCATCAAAGCTTGTATGATATTTAACTTTTTAGGCTGTGTCTGAGTAATCTGACTTTATGCTTTATTTGTAGAATATTACAATAGAATATAATAATGTATAATAATAAAATATAACTATACATGCGTACTTACAGCGAATATAAACCAAACACGTTTGTTCTGGCCGCCACTTGAATTACGCTATAACGCAACCAACTATCGAAAATGAACTAACAAAAGATGATGAAATGATGCGCTAGCTAAGTGCCCTACTCGTACAGGCGGCCGGCCGCCAGTGTTGCCATGCCACAGCTAAATCAATTTTATTATACAAATCTAGTGCAGTTAACGATTTTTATTTATTAGTATTGTATTATTTATAAGCATGAAAGCAATTTGTGTTATATATCCGGGAGAATTCAACTGCATTCCAGGAGCCGGGAGATTTTTTAAGTGAAACATATTTTTCCGGGAAAATCCCAAAATTGGAATAATTGCTTAGTAAGTGTCTATTTACGTTTTCGAAACCGTACGTCTATTTACGTTTTCGAAACCGTATCGTCGACCGTACTTGACTAGGCGGATAGACTGGGTTTTGTATTCGTCGAAAGAAATTTTTACAAACGTTTGATTCTTTAGCCGGAAAGTTTCCAGGCGTTCGACGGAATTTTCATCAAAGACTAATGATGGAAACAGGTTGTAATAGAACGTGGCACAAACTATTATGTAAGCTAAGCCCAACAATCAAAATAACTCATAAAATCAAATAAAATAGTTCTTAATAGCCTGGCGCATTAGAAATATTATTGTCTTGAATCTAGCGGACAGAAAATTTGCTATAGGTCCTAAACAAACAAATTAGGCAAGCGAAAACGAAATAAATCAAACGCGAAATAAATAAACAACAAACAACGAAAAATCGATAAATCAAAATTTTCCAAGAGCTGTTCTTCTTGTCCGATCGAAGAAACAGAAGAAGTTAAATAATCTACTTAGAAGCAAATGAGGGGGCCCGGTAGTTCTGCTCGTTAAGGCGTTAGGCCGAAAAGTGGCGTGCTACGGGGCCTGCGGGCTCGAATCCCGCCAGTGCCATGGCTGGAAGTGTGAATGCGTGTAATTGTCTATGAGGGTGGCAAATGGGCCCAAACTGGTGGCCTAATGCTGGCCGCGTTCCCGGCAGCCTTCTTCACTAACCTAACCTATCATAGAAGCAAATGAAGAACAGAAACAAGAGTAATAATTTTTGGGATTGCTGAGTTTTTACACATCGCAATAGTATGAAAGTCTTCATGTGCTTGATGGGTGATGTACGTAAAGCTTAGTTGCATACCATTTTTAAAATGCCGTTGGTGATCTTTCTAATCATGTGTCGTACCTGGTACATCAATCCGTAAACTGGGGCCCATCGGAAGCCGTCGAGAATCAAGCGATAGTTTTAGTAGAAGAAATGTCTCACGTAGTTAAGCAAAAAAAATTTGCACGTAATATTATTAATTTTTTTAAACTGAATCGAGTCTAATATTTTTTAAAAATTGAATTGAACTGAATTTATATCGACTTATTAGATCTTTCAGTATTTTGAAGTAGAAATGATCGTATTAATGAGAAAGATTAACCCTCAAAGCAAATATTATCTGAAAAGCAGAAAGCTTTAAAGGTTTTGCTTTATTCGGGTGATTGTAGCAAAAATCTACTCCGCCTAAAGATTTTAAGCTATGGTAGTAGAAGATGATAATGGAAAGAAAAATCTAAAAGCATTTTGCCACAAGAAAAATTTCAAAATAACAATACAGGAACTTGATCTCATCACTGATAAATTAATTAATTTAATGCACAAGGGTTTAATACAGACGATTTCATTGTAGTTTCTAAGAAAAAAAAGAATAGTCAATTCCAAGCTATTAAGTGAATCAAGGCTCTAATATCCAAGTTCTTTGGATATCTTTTTTTATGAAATATTCAATTTTTTTTGACTTTAGGATATTTAACCTATATACAATCTTGAACATAGACTGAGGTACATGCCAAGTGATGGATGCATTCCTCACCCCCAAGTTCTTTTACATTGAAGTCTGAGTAGTTCATGGCATGCACGTAAATAGACCCATAGCTCACGTTATAATTATTCTTAAGATATTATTTTCAAGAATTAGCTATTTTTTGTTGCACTTAAACTCCTCTTAAATGAGCCTAGTTTAACTCGAAACATAATTCATTTTTTTTGTGTACACTTAGAAATATCTTAGCGCATTCTTTGGAACTTTATAATAAAATGATCTGTTAAATGGCAGATGTTTGACCTTCTTATTGAGCAAAAGCGCAGGGGACTTCTTTTCTTTTAGGGTTTCACGATGGTCTGGCTGGCCTATGATTTGATCTAGTTCTTTTCAGATTTTCAGGTATCTTTAAGGGAAGGGACCTTGGCCACTTAGTTTTTTTCTAGTTTTTGTGGTTTTTCTTTTTGATTAGTTTGTATGAAGGCAAAGGTCAGTGGGCAGTGAAACCCTTTAACATCTAGGGTCTTGGCCCCAACAACATCAGGGTCTTGAGGCTGTATGCCTCATTCTCGGGCCTGACGAAATGAGGCAGTTTTTCCCCCCATTTTACATTATCGCATTTTTCTCGCTCCCCCTTTTTCCGCAGATGCTACCAACGTGCTTCGTCACGTTTTGACTGGGTTTGGCTTACAGCCCTGAGAGCTGCCTTCGGTCCTTTGCGGACAAAAGCCCCTCTCCATTTTTTTTGTAAATGCGGCTAGTATTATTTCATGTGACGGATGAATAATACGTAGCGCCCCCTTTTTTCTCTGGGAACGAATCCACCCCATTTTCAAGTGAACCCCCCCCCCCCCCCCGGCTGCGTAGAGCTAGCAAAGCGGCCTAGCAGCATCCGCCTGGGTTGGATCAAAGGGCGACCTGCTGATGAGGACGAGGGGCCTTCACGGCCATTTCTAGGGTACCCTGCTCTCGAAGCACTTCTCTGTTCTTCGTTAATTTCAGGCCTTCATATCAGGCCCTTTTCTGGACTTCGGTTCAGTTGGAGTACCATATATATATATGTAAATATATATATATATATATATATATATATATATATATATATATATATATATATATATATATATATATATATATATATATATATATACATATATATAAATCTATATATTTATATATATATATATATATATATATATATATATATATATATATATATATATATATATATATATATATATATATATATATATATATATATATATATATACATATATATATATATATATATATATATATATATATATATATATATATATATATATATATATATATATATATATATATATATATATATGTACATATATATTTATATATATATATATATATATATATATGTATATATTTTGAAATCACTACAAATATTTCTATATATATATATATATATATATATATATATATATATATATATATATATATATATATATATATATATATAAATATATATATATATATATATATATATATATATATGTGTATATATATTTATATAAATATACATATATATAAATATATATATAAATATATATATATACATATATATATATATATATATATATATATATATATATATATATATATATATATTCATATATATATATATATATATATATATATATATATATATGTATATATATATATATACATATGTATATATATGCATATATATATATATATATACATATATATCTGTATATATATGTATATGTGTATATATATATAAATATATATATATATATATATATATATATATGTATATATATATATATATATATATATATATATGTATATATATAGATATATATATATATATATATATGTATATATATATATATATATATATATATATATATATATATATATATATATATATATATATACATATATATTATATGCTGTGTTGCTTATCTGTTTCGTTATATTTATTTTACTAATATACTGTGAGCGTCAAAAGTGAGTGCACACCTTTCAAATCTGATTTTGAGCTTCAATAAAAAAAAAATTACCGATTGAAAAATATTTCTGATTGAGTTATATCAAACCTTTATTTGTTAAAAACTTTATACAAAAATATCAATTCCATATATTATATAACAGAAAATTTACAGAGGAACAAAAACAAAAAGTCAATAAAATATGAATCAAAAGTAAGTGCACACTCGTTAAAACGTTGCTAGATTCTAGCTGTAAACAAAGTCACGGATCTTTAACTATAACGGAATACAACTTCAATTTAATTTCAAGGAAACAGCAATCGCAAAAATTCTTGGTAAAGTCGTTTTTGAAGGAGTTAGTTTGATTTCAAACGTACTAGAAAAAAGGTGTGAAAATGAGGAAAGAAATTGAGCCATAAACACGAAAAATTATAGTGAATTTGAATTGTGAAGGTTAAAGTTTACGGGAAATTTGAAACATGGTAAAAAGACCACACAGTGCAGTTAAAAAAATTATTGACAAAGACAATAAATTCAAAATATCGGACAATTTTAAAAGATTTGGACGGCCAGGGAAATTAAATAGAAAAGAAATAAGGTTTATAGTGAAAGAAGTTCACGGTGATCCACGTTCAAGTGCAGCAAAAATAGCTGAAAACTATTTCGCGACACATAATCAATCCGTTTCAGCCTCCACCGTTCGAAGAATATGGAATGAACCTTTGGGTCCACCGTTCGAAGAATATGGAATGAACCTTTGGGTCATAGTATATGACAGAGCACGACGAAGGAATTTTTTATTTCTAAAGCGAATAAGAAAAAAACTCTAGCGCACCTGAACCGCTAGAAACACTAATGTTCGAAGAACAGTAGAAGAATCGTGCAGGTTTTGAGTGCATATTCCACCACATGTGCTGCTTATTACAGCCAAACTCTTTCAAATGCCACGTTTTACTTTCGTCTCAAGAATGCATTATAACTCATATGGTAGAAGGTTTCAGATATTACCACTGGCATGAATTTCAACGTTTATGAGAGCAAAACACGGGATAATTATATTCGTTATCAGTTGCTTATTTCACATAATTTTTAAAGCAGCATCTCATATAACATCAATTAAGAAAATGCTCAGTGCCTGCAGCACTGTAACTGAAGTTGGTGTTTGGGGCTGCGATCCGAAAAATTTGCAGAACTTTGCGAATTGTAACATCGGTTATTTATTTTCATTGTAAATGTTTCCGGTATGTATACTAACTGTAAGCATTTATTGATACAAAAGTAGCACAACCGACTCGTGCTGGCAGCCTTTCGCCAGTATCAAAGCCAATAATTTATCAAATCTGCTTCACGTTGTTTAATTACATTCGAAGTTATAGGAGTATAAAGAAATTTAGGGTTACCTGAAGCGAGTTTTTTCAAATGATCTAAAGCTTAATATTTGCTGTTTATTGTCACTACAATATCATTACCATTTGAAAATTCTACGATAAAACCGCTTAATAAAGATATTGCAATTAAACACAAAACCAACAATAGCTGGCAACCCTATCGTGGCTTTTCAACCAAATTTGGCCTGAATAATGCTTATGACAGGTTTCATTAATTGTATGAAATTCGTATTGATTTCATGACTGCACTGGAAGTTATAGTGCAAAAAGTTTTATTTTCCTGAGCGAATTTTCAATACCAAAGACACAAAAATTACCATAGCTGGCAGCACTAATCAAATTTTTCAACCAAATTTCCACCAAAAAAAGATTAGAGTTAGGTTTAGCTATTGTGTCAATTTCATGAAAATCTGGTAACTTATTCACATTTCATAGGGCAAAAAGCAGTTTTTTTTCTTTGTAATTTTT
>OZ022265.1:63908483-63950658 GCA_963978885.1 Nemotelus pantherinus
AGATGGCGCTGAAACATGTCTCGAATCATTTCACGCCAATTTAGTTTGTGCAGTTCATTCTTTCGAGCGGAAAAGTGACATTTGGTGTTTCAATTTGAAAATGGAGCAGTGAAAATGTCTTTCCAATAAGAAAATCAATCGAAAAGTGAAATTCATGACATTTTATCCGTCAGAAATGAGCACTGTCTCTGCTTTTCTCAATTGTCAAAATTTTCGCTCGAAAGAATGACCAGATAATGGAAACATGTCAAAATCTCACGTGAACTCGAACTCAGTACCAGCCTTCAGCCTTCATGAATTTTAGGAGAAATGATACCATTGCCGCTGCGTGACGTCAGCGCTTGCTGCACAAGTGGAAGTAGTTTGCAGCTATGCAGTACAAGTGCACGACGGTGCTGACAAGTGAACAGCCACATTGCACCAGCAAACCTATAGTTGAGTTTTCATTATGCAAGGGAGCTGCTAACAGAAATACTTGTAAGTGTATAAATATAAATCTATTTTGGATGTAAAATTTAAATGTTATTTTTGTATATTTGTGTCTCAGATAGGAAATTTCGAAAATTATGATTTTCTTGATTATAAATAAAACAAAGTCACACATTTTCTCTCCACATTTAGAACTTCTATAGGAAGATTCTACATTAAGTACCAAAATTTGGATAAAGCAAATTTTTTAATATTACAGCAATACCTTAAAGTTTTGGGTCAAATTGTTGTTTCATTAGATCTGGAGTAGAACGTATTTGCACTACGTGACAACGGTTATTATATATTGAAAGTTATTATACATTGAAAAATTTAGATCGAACAAATAAATGAAGTGTACTAAAACTCAGAGTTATTGAAAAAAAAACTATAAGCTTGTGTAATGCAAGCATCAGTGTGTCTTGTATGGGAAAGCGTATGTGCAGCAGAGTTGATGGAGTTTGGGGTTTCAATTCTTTCATTCGGAAACAAGTATCGAATTATCTCAGCAGGCCAAATGATAGCAGAGTTAGGGGAAAAAAGAAAAAGGAAAAAAAAGGGAATGCTATTCATCACTTTAATAACAAGTATGGTGATAAATTTACTTGTTTAAATGGCTGCAAGCACAATTACCGTTTTTACTAATGTTCGAAGAACAATAGTATTAAACTCGTTTCACCGAAAATTCATATTTCTTTATATATATATATATATATATATATATATATATATATATATATATATATATATATATATATATATATATATATATATATATATATCAGCAAAATGATTAAGGGAGATAATCTCTGGAGTGGCCGATCCGATTGAGCTGAAATTTTTGGAGAACGTAGATGTATATAGAAGGTAGGTCCATGTTTTTCTCAAATTTAGATATCTTAAACCTTTTGGCGGCGGCGAGCATTTTAGTGAATTTTGAGGAACTCCTATATTTCCAAGCAGTGTAAATTTTTGTTCAAGGAAAGTATTGGAAATGAAAACTAATTATGTTCTAAGCTTGTCTATGATAAAGAATTGGAAATTTTGAGCCGTGTGTGGGTGCAGGGTGCCTTAAAGTAGGCAAGGAATTTTTTTAAAATTTTGATTTGTCATTACTTGTAAGAAAAACAATGGATCATCGTGAAAATTACAGAGCGTATTGATGTTGACTAAAATATGGCACATATAGATTTTCAGCATAAAGCAAGTAAGCCTGTAGCTGTGGCAGGCTGCTGAAAAAAATCCTTCAAATCATTGACCTTCCTGAAAAATTTTTGATTTTTGACAAAAATTTCAAATCTTTGATAAATTTTATCCTTTGTCCTTCATCTCAAGACAGAATTTTCAAAATTCTGATTTGCATAAGAACGGCAACCCATCACCAAATTACCTCTATATTCAGCACTCGAAAGTTCTGTTCACGAGAACTGAGGACCGGATAATTCGATCGTAATGAAATTTACAGGATTTGTTGGTATTAGCTAGGACCAGGTCTGATAGAAGTGATTTTGAAATGCGGGCAACCCTGTGGCAGTGGTACCAACTTGAACAGTCACTGAGAAAAAAAAAACAGCTTTTTGGCCTATAGCTTCCGATTCAGTCATCAGATTTAAACAAAATTCACACAGTACTAGGATCTTACTTTATTTAACATTTGATGAAAATTTGGTTGAAAAATTAGAATAGGACTGCCAGCTATGGTGATTTTTGTCCCATAAATCTTGCAAATTTGCTCAACAAAATAGAGCTTTTTCCCCTATAACCTCGGGTCTAGTATAGAAATCAAAACGAAGCTCATGCAGTAAACGGACCTTAATGTGAAGTAAATGTCGTAAGAATTTCGTACAAAAATCATGAAAGGGCTGTCAGCTATGACCATTTTTGTAATTTTGCTATTAATTTCATTACTGAGCGATTATGTCGTAAGATTTGCAAATGGGAATGATCCTGCAATGCAAGTTAACAACAAATATTAACGCTTTAAAAATTTGAAAAGTTTTGAGGGTGGTAACAGTAAAATTCTTTTCACCCGTATAACTTCCAGCGCAGTGATTGAATCGAAACGAAATTTACTGGTTGGGTTTAACTTAACGTGAAGCAGATTTGGTATATATTTTGCTCTGCTGCTGACACAGGGTAACCAGCATTAGCCATTTTCGTAAATATTGCACCAACAGATGCTTCAAATTACATACTCATATGCAAAGCATTTGCGATAAAAATAAGAAACCAATTTTGAAATTTTCATAGTTATGAACATTTTTCGGATAGCAGCCTCAAACAAAGTTTAACCGTTGAAACTTTCGATGAAATCCTCCGATGAGAACAAAATTCAAAGGATAAGTTGATTTAAGTATGAGCTTGTTATGGTAAACTTATTGGTGCTTCATTAGGAAAGTGTTGCCAGCACTGAACATTTTCATCATTTGTGTTATAGTTGAGTTTTGTTGCTTTGGATAAGGAATGGTTGATATGATTCTACAAAAAAGTGTATAACGTCTTTCCACATTTTTTTGTCACTCAACCACAATTTCTTCGAAAATTAGTTTTCTAGCGGTTCTGATGCGCTAGACTTTTTTATTTATTGGTTCTGTACATTCTGTGCTTATACTCGGGGGCAATATTCAGCGTTTAAATATCTTTACCTGTTTTATGTTTCCTTTTCTCCTTTATTAATTAGTAATATAATGTTTTCTTCCATTTCGGTTATTTTTATTTCTTGAAAATCTATATCGCATTGGAAATCTGCTTATATTTCCCCCATCCACAAGTCTGGAGACCCAAGCTGTGTTTCGAACTACCGTCCAATTTCCCTCCTTCCGTGTTTTGGAAAAGTCCTTGAAAGAGTGGTTTCTAACAGGCTGCTTCCTCTCCTCCATCCCTTCCTTGCTCCGGAACAACATGGTTTTGTCAAAGGTAGATCCCCCACCTCTAATCTTGTAACATTTACTAACTTTGTTGCTTCTGCCTTAGACCAACGGAAACAAGTGGATGTCGTATATACCGACTTTTCAAAAGCTTTTGACTCTGTTGACCACAGAATTCTCCTTGCAAAGCTTCGTAGTTATGGGGTGTCGGGTTCTATTTTCTCTTGGTTTTCATCCTATGTTTCTGGTCGTTCTTGTGCTGTTTCTGTGCAATCGTCCACCTCTTCCCCTTTCTGTCCGCTTTCCGGTGTTCCTCAGGGCTCCATTCTCGGTCCATTATTATTCCTAGTATTTATAAATGATCTCCCTTCCTTTATCCGTTCTCCCTGCCTCTTGTTTGCTGATGACTTTAAGATTTTCAAAGTAATTGAATCTACCAACGACTGCCTCCAACTCCAAAACGATCTCTCCACTCTGTGCGACTGGTGCTCGAAAAATTCACTTACTTTGAACATATCCAAATGTCATCAGATGTCCTATACATATAAAATGTCACCCTTAATGTTTTCCTATACTCTGTACGGCTCTTCCATTACGGCTGTGGATAATTTTAAGGATCTTGGTGTGCACTTTGATCCAAAGCTCAAATTTGACCTGCACATTGCCTATATAACCGCCAAGGCCTCTCGCCTGTCAGGTTTCATTTTTAGATGCTCTTCTTCGTTTACCAGCATCGCTACCTCTTTCCATCTGTTTTTTTCACTTGTTCGTAGCATCCTAGAGTATTGTTGTCAAGTGTGGTCTCCCCGTCATAAATATCTCAGTGATGCAGTGGAACACGTTCAGCGTAGATTTACTCGCTCACTGCTGTTTAAGTTCAACATCCCTTACTGTGGTAATAGTGATCGTCTTTCCTTATTCCAAATTCCTTCATTAGAGTCCCGACGAGTGTTCCTTGACGAATGCTTTCTTTTCAAGCTACTCCACTGCCCTATGCTCTCCGATCTCGGTTATATGCTGTGTCTACGTAACGTCAATCGTTCAGATAGATCCCAATTAATGTTCTCCATTCCTTTCGCGCGTTCTGAAGTGTATTTTAACTCGCCGCTAGTGCGTATGCCCAGGAAGCATAATGATCTTCAGCTTGGTCCTTTTCCGCGAACGTTCTGTCAATTTAAGTCGCAAATTAAAATCATAATCCTTAATGCTTCTTATAATGTTTGATTTTCTTTTTAATTCTTTTTTTTCCTTACCATTTTTGCGCTTTCTTAAATGTTACATTGTATATTAGCTTTAGATTGTTGTAGTTCTAATTTGTATATTCTAATATTTTCATTTATTTGTTAATTTTTCTATTTTCTTCTTTTGGGTTTATTTCATATTTCTATTTTTGTAATTGGGCAGAAGCCTGTTGAAATGGATTTAATAAATAAAAAAAAAAATAAAAATCGCTATATATTTAACATAACTGTAAATCTATTTTAAATTTTTGATTAAGATCGGGTGAACTTATAATTTTCTGTACATTTTCTGCCTTTGTTTGTTTTAGGTTAATTTGATGTTTGTTTAGTGTATTTGGGAATAGATATATTATTTTCAAACTTATGTTTTATTGGGTTAGGGTCTGAGATTGTGGAATATGGATTGAGAGTTTTGACTTCGTGTTTTAAGTGTTAAATCAAAAGTCTCAATCTGAGAATGTTTGGATGATCAAAGTACTCGTTAGCTAAGCTCAGCTTTTTTATGATTATGACATAAGCTGTTTCGTAATGCGTAATGTCAACATTATGCAAAATATAGCTTTTATGTCTTATGCGATTAATCTCCTCCCTTTTTATGGTTATGAATCCGTTTCCATGGGTCAAATCAATTATTTCCATTTGCTATGCTGATGTTGCTAGTATCCATAATGTTATTATTTGTATTTTTACTGCCAGATGCATTTCTGGAAACAGATGAAACACATTCATTATTTTGATATTTCTGTTTTCTTAAGTGTAGTTCTATTTCATTTCTCGGGATTTGATTTTAGTTCGGTGTTTTAGGTAGTAAATTTTTGTTTTGATATAATCTGGATTTATTTCTACTGATTCATGATTTTTATTGTGTTATTCTATTAGTTTGGCTTTATATTCGATTAGATTTTTATAGACTTTTTCTTTATCTACCAGATTATGATGCACCTTTATTGGAGGTTCTTTGGCTGCGGTATGTGCGGTTGTATTATAAATTTTAATGTTTTCTGTAATAGGGTTGTATAATTTTAAATCTTCTTCTTCCTCTTGTCTGAGTGAATAAATTCTTAGATTTTTATTCAGTGTGTTGTGAAAGAATTCTATATCGGAATTTCCTGTTTTATAGGATCGTGAGCAAAAATGATATTCAATGTTCTTTTCTTCGAACTAGTATATTGTTTCTTGACAGTTGATTGCACTTTCGTTGTGTGTTATTATTTTAATTACTTTTCTATCAATAATTTAAAAATTCTATCAATAATGTCTGTTAATGCTGATTTAATGTCGTTTCATTGCTTACTTTTTAATTTAATAAGGCTAACGTATTTACTGAATTTGTCTATGCATGTTAAGCAATAGTTATCTTTTGTTTTGGAACCAAATATCAATGTAGTAGACTTATTCTAGTATTTATTCTTACTAGTATTTATTCTTAAATAACTTAGTTTTTTATGTGCTGATGCTATTACTTCTGATACTTCTTCGGTTGTTAGATCTGATAAATAATGATAAATAATAGTTACATTTTAAGTAGTTTCATTGGGATTATCTCTTTTCCATTTGACATAAACATTTTGAAAGTTTTTGTATATTTGTATATCTGGGATGTATATTCCAACATTTCTTTTTTCTGGTGAATGATTTTTCAAAATATATTCATAAGTTTTGTCGTCAGTTGAATGATATAACAATACCCTTTTTTTATTATTTTATAGTCTAATAACTTTTGCTGAATTAATTTTGTGTTTTTTAAAATGATTTGGGAACGTCTAAAGTATTTAGTGGCTCATATGATGGCTAATAGTTCTTTTTCTATTTTAGAATATCTTGTTTCACTTTCGCATAGTGTTCTCGATGCAAAGGCGATAGGGTGTCCGAGTTGTGATAGGACAGCTCCTATAGCATATGGTGATGCGTCAGTAGTAAGGGTAAATTGTTTTGAAAAGTCTAGATACTTGAGTATGGGTTCATTTTGCAAGTATGATTCAAATGTGAAAAATGCAGCAATAAATTTTTGGTCGTTGATATTAATTTTTCCATAATTTTTTTTTTTAAATAGTCATTGTTGTTGCGATTTTTGCATAATCCATTGTGAATTTTGTATAGAATCCAGTAAGTCTTAAAAAGGATTGGTGTTTTTTGAGTTTTGGGTGTAAGAAATTTTTTGATTACAACTACTTGGTTTGGGTTAGGTGTGACACCTTCTGTTGTAATAATGTGTCCGAAGAATTCCGTTTCTTTTTTTAAAAATTTCCATTTGTTCAGTTGTATTTTCAAATTTGCTTTCTCCAGTATTTTTTAAGTGAATTTATGTGTTCAATTTACGATGAACTGACAATAATAATATCATCCGTGAAGGCACAACAAATTTTATTAACATAGTCTCCCAAAATGTCGTTCATGAGCCTTTGAAAGGTGCTTGGTGTATTTTTTAGACCAAATGGCATTCTCATGAACTCGTAATGTCCGTTTCCGGTGGAAAATACTGTTTTATGTTGGTCTTCTGTCGCAATTTATATTTGGTGAAAATATTTTGCTAAATCTATTGTTGAAAAATATTGGCATCTACCTAGTTTGTCTAAAATTTCTTTTTTAACAGGGATTGGATGCTTATCATCTGTAGTTACTTTATTTAATGTTCTATAATCGATTACAATACGAAATTTCATTTTGCCGCTTGCGCCCACATCCTTGGGATCAACCCATATTGCTGAATTATACGGAGAATTTGATTTTTTTACTATTATATTTTGTGGCCTAACATTTCTTGAATTTGTCTATTAACCTCGTCTCGGTAAATTGGGTTGTTTTCTTTAAGTTTCAATTCATGCTTGATTTGATATGTAAATGTAAGGTTTTGGTTTTCTTTACAAGACATTCGCTTTAGTTGTTTTATTAAGGTCGGTAACTGATATTTTTCTCCGGAGTTCAAATGATCCATTCTTATGTTGTTAGTTTCTTTAAATGCTGGTATTTTGTCTTGAATTGTATATACTTCTTCTGAAATATTATAATCAGTTTCTAATGGCAAAATTTGATCATATTGTTTAATTATTTGATGGGAATAATTGATTATAGCGTTGTTTTCTATTAATAAATCGTTCCCTAAAATACCGTCTTAATTGAATTCAAAACTTACGATTAGAAGTTCGACTGCTTTTAACAATTTTAAATTTTGGAATGAAGTTACTGTTATTTTACGATTAACTTGTGATTCTTGTGGGTATATTACCTACTCCATTACAATTATATAATTGTGGGTATATTACCTACTCCATTACAATTATATAATTGTGGGTATATTACCTACTGCATTACAGTTATGAGGAATACATTTTTCTTTTATAAGGCTGCGGGATGCACACGAGTCAATTAGTAACTTAAGGCTTTGGTTGCATATTGTAGTTACTTTAATTCATGGTAAACCTGGTCCGAGGCCATTATTTAAAAATTGTAATTTCTCCAATATTTCACGAAATACTTGGTTCTGGTTTTGAAATAGGATGATTGATTTGTGTTCTGGTTTTCGGTTTTTAATTTCAACTATGTAATTATGCTTGTAAGTGGCTGAATTATCAATTTTCATTGGTTCTGGTGCTTGCTGATTATTATAATTTTTATTATTATTATAAGGGTAATTTGAGTTTGCATAATAAGGTTGTTTGTAATTTTTATCTCTTAGTGTATTATATGAACGTGTTTGATAAGTATTTGAATTTTGATTTGTAGGGGAATAATTATTTCGATAATCATTCCTGTTTTTTGTTTCGTTTCTATGTTCTTGGAAATGCAAATATCCTGCTTCTACTTGTATAGGGAATGCACTAGCTATGTTTACAGGTTTTTGAGTAGCAAGTACCCCTCTCAGTGGTTCCGGTAAATTGTCACGAAATATATCTAATGCTATACTATTGTTGGTATTTATAATTTCATTTTGCTGAATTGAATTTGGAATTTCGGTTTTGATTTTATTATTTAAATGGTACAAACATGTCATCATGTTATTATAATATTGAGAAAGAGTAGCAAATTTAGCGTTCACAAGTTTTTCATATAATTGAGTTTTACTTCTAGGGTTATCACAGTATTGAATAAGTAGTGTTTTAATTGATTCCCAATTAGTTTTTTGATGACCATCTATTCTTTCTGAAGCTTTACCAATAATTTTGGATCTGATAATTGTCACATATAAACAAAAACGGGTATCTTAGACAAGATTTATTGAAGAATGCTAATATTAACTAAACTGACAATGAATGGTTTGTGCGCGATGTAAATACGGCGGCGTCCTGGTACTGCCTGCCTGCTCTCTTAATACTCATTTTTGCCTCCGTTCATCTTCTCTCTCGCTCAGATCGGGGTCTGTTGACAGCACGGCCATTCCTGACATGAGCTCGACTCGATATCCATATCTTTCTCATCGATCTCATCTAACTCAGGGCCCAATTCACACCAAGGATTCATTTTTTCACAGGCATAAATGGTGGAGAATCCTCGAGTTCGATTTGCATTTCTTAGCTGTGAGCAGTGTTGCCGTTTTAGCGACTTTGTCGCTAGTTCTAGCGGTATTTTGTTGATTTTAGCGACATTATTTTACGTTTTAGCGACTTAATAAAATCTAACGACTTTTGGGGACTTTTCAAGTTTTAGACTTAGCTCAGCATTAAGTGGTTTAAATACAAATCTTTTAGACAAAAAATCAGTGATTTCAGATATTTTAAACTCTTAACACTAATCAAGTCACTATTAAGAACATCAGATAGCCCCACGATTTTTCAAACATTTCTCTTTACCATTTTATCCTGAAGTTGATCACATATCAACATTCATTATTGCATCAGTTTTTTACACTAAGCGGAGACAATTTTCGGGAATTTCACTATCCACATTGTCACTGCACCGCGCTTATTGCCTGTGTTCCACTCATACTATTTAGTACTCACTAGTACTTTTGGTTACTACAATCTACACATGCTTTTGTTCCCGAGTAGATACCTTGTACTTACACCGTCTTTTGCCCCAGGTGGTGAATTATATAAAATATATGGCTTTGATAGTTTATATGCTATGTTGAAAAATCTGGCTACGTAAAAATTCAAAAAAGCTCAGAAATTTCGAAGAGAGGGAAATTAGGCAATTTTCTGTATGCTGACATAACATTTTCTATAGAATGTGATAATTTTTACGCACCACTTTTAGCATTAATTTAAAAGTTCGTTAGCATTTGAACGCAGAATCTCTGCTATGGTTGGAATCTTTGCTTAGAATATACTTAGACCAAGGAAAATAGCGCTCTTTTCATGATCTACTACCAAGTACTCGCAAGTACTAATTAGTAGAAAAAGATCACGGAAATTAATTGCTTTATATATACTTTCAAATCGCCTACGGTCGAAAGTCGTAGAAATTAATTTTGTGACCCATTCCGAACGGAGAAAAGCTTAAGTGAGAACTAGTGAGGTGAGAATTAAGTATAAATTGAGTCGTTGAATTTATAGTTTAAATTATTGTTAAATGTTTGAAATGGATATTCCTCTTAAAAGAAAGGTGTACGCTCAAAAATATAGAACGGAGTGGGAGCAACAACAAGAGTTCAAAATATGGCTGAAACCTGTGATGAGTGATTCAACCAAAGCGTTTTGTTCGTTTTGCCACAGTGAAATTTTCGCTAAATTGAACGATTTGAAAAAACATGCAGATACAAAAAAAAACATAAACAAAAATGCGAAACACTTTCAAAAAACCAACAAATTTGCTTCGCACCAGCCACTAAAGTAAACAGATGCACCCAAAAAGCTGAAGGTAAGCTCGCTTTATACATCGCGGAACATAGTGCCATATCGCAAATAGATCATCTGACAGATATATGTAAGAATGTGTTCGCAGACTCAGAATCCGCTGACATAAAACTACATAGAACAAAATGCACTCAGGTCATCAATCAAGTCCTTGCGCCACATTTCAGAGAAAATTTAATAAATGACATTGGTAGTCAAAAATATAGCGTCATAGTAGATGAATCGACGGACGTTAGCATCACCAAATTCATGGGGATAATTGTTAGGTATTTCAGTGACTCACAAAATGCTATAGTGTCTGCGTTTCTATCTCTTGAGCCTGTGGAATATGCTGATGCAAATGGCCTCGTCTCATCTTTGGTGAATTCCCTAAAAGCTCATAATTTACCTCTACACAATTTGGTCGGACTTGGAACTGATAACGCTGCATTAATGACAGGGCGCTACAAAAGCGTTTACACAATACTAAAAATGCAATACAGTTTGCCCAATTTAGTGCTCATAAGATGCATTTGCCATTCTTTACAATTAGCCGTCAGTCATGCATCACTTCAAACTGCGCCACAACATATAGAGTTCATGATAAGGGAAACTTATAAGTGGTTTTCGCCTTCATCAAAGCGTCAACAGCAATATAAAGAAATATATAGTCGGATTAACTGCGGAGAAGAGCCTCTTAAAATCCTTAAAGTTTGTGATACTCGCTGGCTCTCTATAGAACCGACTGCTGTTCGTATTTTGGCACAGTAGGAAGAGCTTAAGACACATTTTGTTTTTAATAAAAACGACTGCCACACAGCAAATTTGTTGAGTGAAATGTACAAAGACGACGCTAACCGTTTGCATTTTTTGTACCTGAAAAGTATTTTAAATGATGTTCAAACGGCAATTAAAGTTTTTGAAAGAGAGAATATTGACCCTGTCAAAATGCTTAGTTCGCTAATGTACTTATTGCAATCAGTATGCAACAGGCTTTTGATTCCGGACGCTGTAAGAACTGACGAAGATTATTTGACTATCAAAATTGAAAAGCATCTAAACCCAGTGCCGTACCTAGGGTACATGTTTGAGTCTCATGTTGTTAATACTAGTGTGCCACCCCAAACAGTAGAAACAGTTAGGAAGGGCTGTATTGATTTCACCATAAAACTGGCAAAAGAGTTACAAAACCGTTTGCCCAATAATTACATGGCTCTTCAAAAAATGACCCAATTGTCGGTAATACTTTAAAACAAATAAAAGACAATTCTATTGTTGAACTTGCTGTGGAATTTGGTTTTAAAGAAGACAAAACAGAAAAGATTTTACAGCAATGGCACTGTATTCATTTTGTGAAATGGAACGAAACAACAGATACTGTAAAGTTTTGGGTGCAAGTTCTTAAATACAAAGAGGCCGCAGGGTTTAATACCTACAAAGATATATCAGACTTGGCAATCACAGTTTTGTCATTGCCACATTCAAACGCAGAAGTCGAGCGAATGTTCAGTCAAATGAGAATAATAAAAACCAAGTTGTGAAACAAGATAGCATCAAAATCTTTAAATTCCATTCTACTTATATGAAACCAACTTAAAATTTTAAAGCAAAATTGTCACTCCTACAACATACCTGAGGATGTTTTAAGCAACATTTCGAAAACAATTAAAGAGACAAGTACAAGCGCGCCTTTCGCTTCGACTTCGACCTTTCAATCATCAACTTCCGCTGCACATCCCGTTTCTATGACATCATTAGGACATTCGGACGAAGATGACACCTACAATGATGTTGTTTTGCCGTTTATAGAATTTTAAACGTAAAATAAATAATAAAAATAAGTAACTTGCTTTTTATTGCAACAAAATCAAGTCTACACAAATTTGAAAAATTTAGCGACATCTAGCGGATTTTGTTCATTGAGTTTTTAACAAATCTAGCGACTTTTCGATACAGTTCTGGGGAGATTCGTTTTTCCTTGACGGCAACACTGGCTGTAAGTCTTCTAGAACGTATCGATCAAAACGCAAAATCTTCTTGATCCGATAGGGTCCTCGAAATCGTGGTTCTAGCTTGCGCGATTCACCTGTCGCAGGTAGAGCGTTTTCGACGACTACAAGATCACCCTGGCTATAGCGACGAGGTGTTTGATGCGATTCATCGAATCTAGCCTTCCATTTTTCTCGTCCGGCAAGGATTTTCTCGGCAGCTAATTTTTCTTTTTTCGACAATTGTCATTTTTGGTTCTTTCGACTCAGAATCATTACTCTCGAACGTAGTCTTTTCGGAGCAGGGGTGATCGGAAATAGCGAAAAGTAAATTGTTGTGAACAACATCCCTTAGGTCGAAGTCGAATACTATCTGGTTTGGCGAAAATACTGTCGTGTTTTTTTTCATCGTGTTGAGCGTCAGCAGTCACTTATACCTGATCTTGTGTTCGATGCACCACCATTTTCTGATGCTACAAGCGTGGACAGCATCGATGTTATTTCCACGAAATCTGCTTTTAACTTCTTGAATTCACTGCGGCTCACTGTTTCGGGCACCATTTCACCAATTTCAACCGTGTCACTACCGATATAATTGTAATTGTAGCTCGGACTTCGTGCCGGTTGTAGACAGGCCTCGTTTCTGCAACTCGGATTTCAAGTCTTTGCTCGACAAAGATTCAAGAGGGGCTGACATGTTTGCTATCACTCGAGGATATTAATATCTCACACGGCGCGTTGTGTTTTGTATTCCACCTCTGAAGTTGTCACATATAAACAAAAACGAGTATCTTAGACAAAATTTATTGAAAAATGCTAATATTAACTAAACTGACAATGAATGGTTTGTTCGCGATGTAAATACGGCGGCGACTTGGTACTGACTGCTTGCTCTCTTGATACTCATCCTCGCCTCTGTTCATCTTCTCTCTCGCTCAGATCGGGGTTTGTTGACTTAATGTTTTGAATTGCTATTTTTACAAGTTGTTCAAGAGTTTCTATAATTGATAGTATGCTATCTATAACTAAACTAAAGCTATGTAGATTTCGCTGGTTTCCATCGTATGTGGAAGTGCTTTTAATAGGTTCAATGTTCTTTTCTCGTTCATTTTGTGTATTCTTCGCGCTTCTTCTGCCATTTTTAGTGATAGATGTGTACTTACTGTGTCTGTATCTATGATATGTATCTAAATCTGATGAGCTGCTATGTCTTCCTTGTCTCCTTGGCATCAATTTCCAATTGATTTGGTTGTCAATGTATCATTTGTTGTTTAAATGACTTTTTAGTTACTGTAATTGTGATGCTGAATCAGTACTCTGTGCAGTAAACTCGGAAAATTAAAAATTGATTTCTTATTTTTATTGCAAATGCTTTGCATATGAGTATGTAATATCCAGCTTCTGTTGGTGCAAAATTAACGAAAATGGCCAGTGCTGGTTACCCCGTGTTAGCAGCAAAGCAAAATATATACCAAATCTGTTTCACGTTAAGTTAAACCCAACCAGTAAATTTCGTTTCGATTGAATCACCGCGCTGGAAGTTATTGGGTGAAAAGAATTTTACGGTTACCACCCTCAAAACTTTTCAAATTTTTAAAGCGTTAATGTTTGTTATTAAATTTCATTGCAGGATGATTCCCATTTGCAAATCTAATGATATAATCACTAAGTAAAGAAATCCCAAAAAATTACAAAAATGGGTATTGCTGGCAGCTCTTTCATGATTTTTGTACGAAATTTCTACGACATTTGGTTCACATTTAGGTCCATTTAATGCATGAACTTCGTTTACATTTCTACACTATAACAGAAGTTATAGGGCAAAAAGCTTTATTTTGCTTAGCAAGTTTGCAAGATTTAGGAGACTATAATCACCATAGCTGGCAGCTCTATCCTAATTTTCAGCCAAATTTTCACCAAATGTTATCCAAAGTAAGATCCAAGTACTGTGTGAATTTCGTTTAAATGTGATGGCTGAATCGGAAGTTATAGGCCACAAAGCTGTTTTTTTTTCAATGCGATTTTTCAAGATGATACTACTGCCACAGGGTTGCCCGCATTTCAAAATCACTTCTTTCAGATCTGGTCCTAGCTAATACCAACATGGCCTGTAAATTTCATTATGATCGGATAATCCGGTCGTCAGTTCTCGTGAACAGAACTTTTGAGTGCTGAAAATAGAGGTAATTTGGTGATGGGTTGCCGTTCTTGTGCAAATCGGAATTTTCAAAATTTCAATTTGAAACGATGGACAAACGTCAAAATTTATCAATGATATGAGTTTTTTGTCAAAAATCAAAGATTTGAGGAGGGTTAATGATTTGAAGGAATTTCTTTCAGGAGCCTGCCGTAGCTACAGAGTTACCCACACTATCTTGAAAATTCATGTGTGTTAAATACGCTCTGCAAATGTCACGATGATTCAATGATTTTGTCAGAAGTAATGACAAATCAAAATTTGAAAAAAAATCCTTGCCTACTTTTAGGCATGCTGCACCCACACACGGCTCAACATTTCCAATTTTTTTACATAAACAAGCTAAGAACATAATGAGTTTTCATTTCAAAGCATTTGTTTTGACAAAAATGTACACTGCTTGGAAATATAGGAGTACCTGAAAATTCACTAAAATGCTCGCCGCCGCCAAAAAATTTAAGATATCTGAATTCTAGAATCTAGAATCATGGACCTACCTAGTGTATACATCTACGTTCTTCGAAAATTTCAGCTTAATTGGATCGGCCACTCCAGAGATTATCTCCCTTAATCATTTTGATGATATATATATATATATATATATATATATATATATATATATATATATATATATATATATATATATATATATATTTATATATATATATATATATATATATATATATATATATATATATATATATATATATATATATATATATGTATATATTGTTCGTTATTAGTTCAATTAAAAATTCAACTTTTAAAATCAACTCACAAAAATCAAATCAACTCACTTATTTAGATCTGTTCAATTTAACTAATTCAAACTAATTCAAATTCAAAATGGAAAAAATTATATGACACAACTGTTCGACCGATTCAAAGCTCAATTCAAAGTCAACTGTAACATGACAATGGACTTGAAAAATTTCTTCATGAAAATTCCGGTAAATTTAACATTTTTAACTTTTCCAATAACGCTACATTTATATTGTTGGAAAGTTGTTTCCAATATTCTACGTTTTGAGACACATCCTTAATATTATACATTAGCTGATTTTCTTTCTAGTCGAGCGACGTCAAACTGACAATCGATCCGTCGACTGTCATACAGGTAACTGATCTGAATATTGTTTATGTCTATTAATAATACTTTCTTTTCAGGTCCATATTAAACATACTCCCCCCGCTGGTCCAACCGGATCAGTATTAACATCTGTAAAAATAAAGTTGAGCATGCTTTCGTCAATTTTGAGTTACCGATTATCAGGTTTGTGGTTTTTGCTCCATTTGCCAGGTATGGTACGAACTAACAGAGTAAAGATGTTAATGTTACCTGTGGCATTTCCTCCGTACAAGCACATAGCACTCGCCAACAGAGGGGTTATTTTGTACTTGGCGCCCCGACTCTCCAGCTCGAACAAGGGTTTAATGAAAAATATTAACATTGGTTTTTACTAATGTTCGAAGCACATTTTACTAATGTTCGAAGCACATTAGTATTAAAATCGATTCGGCCAAAAATTCATATTTCTAAATGTCAGTTATTGTTAACCTTTTGGCGCCGGCGGCCATTTAAGTGATATTTTTAATATACCTATTATTTCGTACACAAATAATTTTTGCAAAAATAAAGTGGACGAAATTAATTTCGGCCGTGTTTTACATGTGAATCGGATAATGTTTAGGAATTTTTTAACCCCATGTGTGCGCTGGGTGCCTAAAAAGAGAACGGGAATATTTGAAAATTTTTATACTGCGATAACTTTTGACAGAGCTATTCAATCATTACGAAATTTTCAGGACATATTTGTATTATTATTTGTATTATTTTGTGTTTTGTTTAAACAATAAAAAAAATTTGATATGGTATAACGGGCACGCCTGGTAGCCCTTGCCCAATTTACCTATATTTTTAGCATCAAAAACTTCTGTTCACGGAAACTCACGATCCGATAAGCAGAATTAATTGAAATTTGCAGAATGTATTGGTCTTAAATAGGACCAGGTCTGATAGAAGTGATTTTGAAATGCAGGCGTTTCTGTGCCAGTGGTGCCATCTTGAAAAATCACTAAAAAAGATAACTGCTTTTAGCCCTATAAATTCTGATTGAATCGTTCGATTTCGACAAAATTCACACACTAGCTGGACCTTACATTAAGCCACCTTCGGTAGAAATTTGGTTGAAAAATTCGGTTGGAGCTGCCAGCTATGATAATTTTGGTGTCTTAAATTTGAAAAAAAAAATTGGAAGCGAAAATATTCGCACCATCGAATATTCAAAAAAATGTCCGTTTCTTACATTAAAACCAATCTGTATACAAATCTTATGCTTAATCTACACGTTCAAAGTAAAACTTTGAAAATTTCATGTCGGACAAAAACGGTAACCTTCTCCCAGTTAACCTATATTTTTAGCATCAAAAATTTCTGTTCACGGGAACTCACGAACCAATAATCAGATACAGCTGAAATTTACAGAATACATTGGACTTAAGTAGGACCAGATTTGATAGAAGCGATTTTGAATTGTGGGCAAGGCTGTGCCAGTGGTGCCATCTTGAAAAATTACAAAGAAAAAAAAACTGTTTTTTGCCCTATGAAATGTGAATTAGTTACGAGATTTTCATGAAATTGACATAGTAGCTGAAGCTTATTCTAAACTCTGTTTGGTGGAAATTTGGTTGAAAAATTCGATTGGTGCTGCCAGCTATGGTAATTTTTGTGTCTTTGGTTTTGAAAATTCGCTCAGGAAAACAAAACTTTTTGCCCTATAACTTCCAGTGCAGTCATGAAATCAACACGAATTTCATACAATTAATGAAACCTATCATGAACATTATTCAGGCCAAATTTGGTTGAAACGCCACTATAGGGTTGCCAGCTATTGCTGGTTTTGTGTTTAATTGCAATATCTTTATTAAGCGGTTTTATCGTAGAATTTTCAAATGGTAATGATATTGTAGTGACAATAAACAGCAAATATTAAGCTTTCGATTATTTGAAAAAACTCGCTGCAGGTAACCCTAAATTTCTTTATACTCCTATAACTTCGAATGTAATATAACAACGTGAAGCAGATGTGATATATTCTTGGCTTTGATACTGGCAGAAGGTTGCCAGCACGAGTCGGTTGTGCTACTTTTGTATCAATAAATGCTTACAGTTAGTATTCATACCGGAAACATTTACAATGAAAATAAATTACCAATGCTTCAATTCCCAAGTTTCTGCAAATTTTTCGGATCGCAGCCCCAAATACCAACATCAGTTACAGTGCTGCAGGCACTGAGCATTTTCTTCATTGATGTTATATGAGATGCTGCTTTCAAAATTATGTGAAATAAGCAACTGATAACGAATATAATTAACCCGTGTTTTGCTCTCATAAACGTTGAAATTCATGCCAGTGGTAATATCTGAAACCTTCCACCATATGAGTTATAATGCATTCTTGAGACCAAAGTAAAATGTGGCATTTGAAACAGTTTGGCCGTAATAAGCAGCACATGTGGTCGAATATGCACTCAAAACCTGCACGATTCTTGTTTTCGATCTATCTCCGTTTCTGTTTATATTTTTGTCTGTAGCTTTATTTCTTTTATCAAAATACGTGTATATTTAAGTCCGATTGATGTGTAGGGAGCAATACAATTTTTGTAATCGCACGTTTGTAGTGATTAGCTTTTGAAAATAGCATAGCAACTCATGCTATCATATCTTTTCCAGTATGAACATTAATGATCCTTGCGAGAGGCCATTTACTAGGATGTATGTTCTTTTCTTTCAGCAAACATAAATCCCCTATTTTAGGTTGGATTTTTTGTTTGAGCCATTTACGCCTTTGTTGCAATCTTGCGAGATATTCATTTATCCAGCGTTTGCGTTAATCTTTGGCAGAGCCGCCATCTTTCTAGCCGTGATAAATTTATTTCCGACAAATCGTCTTCCACTGGCATAATTAGGGCATCTCCAATCAGAAAATGAGCTGGAGTCAATACTTTGGTGTCCGTAGGGTCATCCGTGAGAAGGCACAAAGGTCCCAAGTTCAGGCAGGCTTCGATTTGGACTAGAATTGTTGAAAATTCTTCGTAAGTTAGAGTGGCATGTCGTAATATACGGCTTAAATGTAGTTTGATCGATTTCACACCAGCTTCCCATAACCCTCCAAAATGTGGTGATGCTGGTGGATTGAAATGCCATGTAGTTTCAAGACCACTTTGGGATCCAACAGCTTCTCGATTTCGTGTTGCTATTTTTCTCAATTCTGCTTCAGCTCCTACAAAATTTGTGCCAAAATCGCTGTAAATGTGCTGACATAGACCTCGTCTTCTAATGAGACGTTTGAGCGTGGCGAGGAATGTGGTCGTTGTGAGATCATTGACGAGCTCGATGTGAATCGCCTTCACCGCTAAGCAAATGAAAATAGCAATATATCCCTCATGGGTTTTACTTCTGCGTCCAATCCAATCTTTGATTGTAACAGGCCCGCAGTAATTCACTCCAGTATGGGTGAATGGGCGTGAAACTGTGACTCTCGGCTTCGGTAAATTTCCCATTAATTGTGATGATATTTTGACTTTGGTTCGAAAGCAAATTAAACATTTATGATAATAATGCCGAATAACATTTCATGCATCCAGAAGCCAATAATTGCGTCTCAGCGTAGCGAGCATCAATTGCATTTCTCCATGTAACATGATGTTGTGTATATGTCGTACTAGCAGCTCAGTAAATTTCCCTGTTTTCAGAATGATGATCAGATGTCTTTGTGAGAAGGTTAAATCTGCGTTCTCAAGACGCCCTGCAACTCGCAGAATCCCGTCCCCGTCAAGAAATGGAACAAGATTGATTAATTGACTTCTTTTCGATAATTGTTCGCCCTTTCGTAATTTGTTAATATCTTCTCTAAAAGCCTTCTGTTGGATGTTTATAATCCAAAATTTTCGAGATTGTCGTAATTCTTCCGTCCTTAAATATCCTTTAGCAGTTGTCTTCTTTCTGGCTAACTTGAAGAACCGGTAGCAGTAAGCGGTAACTCAAATCAATCGAATAAATGAGGAAAATCGATTTATTATTTCATTTGTATCCGAAGCTAAATCCAGGCAGCAGTGAACATTCAAATTTTTCCATTTTTCCAAATTAGTAATTTCTACAGTTTTCATTTTAAGCCAACATTCAAGGTTTTTCTGCAACCAAGATGGGCCTGTCCACCACAAAGACTTTGTATTGATTGTGTCATTGTCATCCAAACCAGGAGTTGCTAAATCAGCAGGATTTTCCTTCGAGGGCACGTGACGTCAAGGTGTATTCCCGCTAGTATTGTAAATCTCAGTAATACGATTAGCCACAAAAACTGACCATCGCGTCGGATGTCCCTTAATCCAGGAGAGGACAATTTCCGAGTCGGTCCATAACCATGTTTAAACATGTTGGAAATGTAATGTTTCTTTTACTTGATGTACCAATTTGGAAAGTAACACAGCGCCACATAGTTCCAAACGTGTTATCGACACTGTACGAATCGGAGCAACTTTCTTCTTCGCCATCATTAGATAAACGTGAGTTTGTTCTACATTTCTGCTGATGATGTACACAGCAGCCGCATAAGCTTCCTTCGACGCGTCACTAAAACCATGGATCTCAAATTGAGATGATGCCGAGTTTCTAATAAATCGTGGTATTTTAATTTCACTAATCATTTTTAAGTTATTTTTAAATCTCAAACATTGTTGTATAAATTCATCAGGGACAGGTTCATTCTAGGTGAGCCCCTGAAGCCATGAAGTTTGGAGAAGGACTTTCGCTTTGACAATAGTTGGAGCAAGCCATCCCATTAGGTTGAATAGTTGAGCGATTTCTGAAAGCAGTTGTCTCTTTGAATAAGGTAAATTTAAACCTTTCAATTGCAAACAAAAACTAAAATAATCATTCATAGGATAACAATTCTTAAGGATTTGAATCCTTGATCTAAATTCATTTCAAAACAATTCTTCATTTCAATATCTTTTTTGGGAATTCCTTGCAAGAGCCGTTGATAATTCGCAATCCATTTTCTCAGAATAAATCCACCAGCAGAATAAATCCACAAAGCACCAACAATTGCATCACGTTTGTCGATAGTTTCTTGTAATTCTTGGCCCCCTGAGAACAAATCGTTGACATAAAAATCATTCTTGATAGCAGTAAATACCGTAGGATAATTATTCATCTCATCTTCTGCTAATTTGTGCAGAGTTCGTATAGCGAGAAAACGTGCGCACGTTTTGTCAACTGTTACCGTAGTTAGGCGATAGTGATCAAGTGCGCCATTGGGGTTCGATCTCCATACTATTCGCTGATAGTCAACGTCGTCGCAGTGTACCTTAATTTGGCGATACATTCTCGCTATATCGGCCATAAAAGCATACTGAAATAGCCTCCAGCTCATGACAACCGAAATTATTTGATTTTGAATCCTTTGTTCGTTTTCCGAAATGCAACGAATACAACTCGCAATTTCGTCGTACTACTTTCTTTGAAGACTGCATGGTGAGGCAAATAATAGTAATTCATTCTATTATCTTCAGTGGGTACATTATTAGTTGTAGGTTCTTTTACTAATTGCATATGATGCGAGTCTATGTATTCTTGATTGCATTTTTGATACTCCAGTTTCAGGTCGGGTTGTTTTTCTAAACGTTTTTCTAGCGCTTTGAAGCTGACTATTGCTGCGTTTTTCGATTTTCCGAGATTATTTTTACTAGCTTCACCTTTAAATGGTAGTCGCACCGTATACTTTCCATCATTGTCCCTCATAACATTTTTAACAAAGTGGTTTTCACAAAATTCTTCTTCCTTGGTTAAAACTCTTTTGGGTTGAAGTTCCTCAAGCTCCCAAAACCTTTTGAGCTAATCACTACACAGAAAAAAAAGATTACATGAATTTATTGAATTTCGTCTATGATTTGTATGAATGTTTTCAATGATTTCTGGTCATAACCTACAAATATATAATGAACCAATTTGAAACTATATGATTATGCAAAATAATTTGTTTTCATTATTATAGAAACATTTGCTTGTTTCCACTGATATAGCTATATCATTTTTAGAAAATTATTCTGAAAACTATGGAAACCGTTTTGAAAATTTAAGGAAAAAACTATCATAATCAAAGAAAAGCGTTTCTATAATCATTGCATATAGTTACTATGGGGTTGAAAATAAAATTTATGGAATCAAGAATATGATTTTGCACTGCATATAATCTTTTTCCATGAAATATATATATATATATATATATATATATATATATATATATATATATATATATATATATATATATATATATATACTTATATATATATATAAATATATATATATATATATATATATATATATATATATATATATATATATATATTTATACATATATATATATATATAAATATAAATATATATATATATATATATATATATATATATATATATATATTTATACATATATATATATATATATATATATATATATATATATATATATATATATATATATATATATATATATATGTATATATATACCCCTATACCCTTACTTTTAAAACAGAAGAATCGAATGTTTGTGATTTTAGAATATTTTTATTGAATGAAAAATCAAAAAATTAAGAAACACCGAATCATACATAAGGCAAACTTAGTCTAATTACCAAGTATCCATTACCTAGCTTAATTAAATTCATAGGAGGATAACAAACTTTATCGCAACTGATAACGTTATACTGTTTTCTAAAAATATTGCCCCTGTCTACAATGTAGCTTTGAAAATGCTCGTCGAATTTAGTCACATTCAGCATATCAGTAATGAAATAAATTTTTTCGTTGCAACCGAGCAAAATGAATTTTATAGTGTGGAAACTCAATTCTTTCTCTCTGTCAATAAATGCGATAATATCTTTAATTTGATATTTGGTGCCACATACCTCAATATTTTTTAGGGACCAAACTTTTGTAAAATTACATTCAGGGCTTATATTTTCTAGTTTTACATATATTTCATACTGAGTAAAGTCAATTTGATCATAATTCACCTTGTTAATTTTATACAATGCACTACTGAATTCGCCGTAATGTTGCAAAGCATACTGATAATTCAACTTAATTCCTAAACTTAACAATATATTTTTTCTTGAACAACATACATTAGCGTATCGCTTCAACTGTTTATGCTTGGCTTCAAACCGCATTACCCATAACTTTTTCAATGGCCCTAGCATTTTCACTACTGTAGGATAATGTGTAATAAAATGGTGCTTAGGTGTCAGGTTTGCGCCAATTAAATTCATATAACATTGGTGATGCTTCTTTATTGTGTAAGCTAGGGTTGATAAAGTGTCTTCGTCAAATTCAGGCTGTGAAACATCTTCAATGAGTTTTATTAGCAATAGTAACAGTTTCCAAAATTGATCATTTTTGGGTACTAAGTCACCAATCATCAGAGGCAGAAAATGTATAAAAGTTTTCATTTGAGCTGCAGATGTTTTCATTTTTTTTGAATTTAAGTGATTTAAAGAAATATCCATAAATTTATTCTTGGACGCATTCTTACCATAATTGAATGTAGATTTTCTACTATTAAGTTTTGAGAGAGTAAAATATTTTTTTTCAAATATGAAGTAGGATAGAATAGTGGTTACTTCAAAATGACAAATGCCTTCATAAATGTCGTGCATCAAATCACATGTAACATTTTCAAACACATTAAATGAATTTAGATCTGTGAAAGCGCACTATTGTTTATTAAACTCATTGTCTTTATTAGTTAAATGCAAGGAGTTATTTTTATCATTCCTTAAAAGGGAACTTTTTTCTTTTGTTAAAATTTGAATTTGGTTTTTATGCGCCAAACATATTCTACAGCAATAATTAGCTGAAAAAGATTTTGGATAGCCTAATATAGAATTAAGCCCTAAATTATCTCCTGTAATATTTGATAGCACTAAATAAACCTGTTGGCTTACATTATTAACAGTAATAGTTAGGCCACTTTCTTCAATTTTCTTTAAAATTTGAATTAAAGGTTTTAGATTCCTATAAAAACCATGAAACGCATCTTTTGTTTTGGTTAGGGTGCAAATAAGTATTGAATCCAATTTTGAAGCTAATGAAGTGTGCAATAAAGGAAAACTCATGTAAATAGTGCATAATTTATGAACACCAGATTTCGATCCTAAAGGATTATTAATTTCAACGTCGTCTTGGTATAACATGTATGGAATAACAAATTTATCAGAGAAATTCGCAATTTTTCTTTTCCAGGATACCCCCTGTATTACATTTGAAATTGAATGTTGTTTATTTAAGTAGTCTTCATTTTCTTTCATGGAAGATAAAATGCCAGGTTTTTGTAAAAATTGTACAATATAATGCTGAATGGGTAACAATAATCCTTTAGATATTCCACGGCTATGATTTTGAACTTCTATGCTATCATCAATAATGTACTCTTTTACATTGCATACCATATTGTTACTTCTTAAATAATTTTCAACCTTATATTCACTGTTAAACAATTCAAAAGATGCTTTTAACTCTAATAATTTGCTTTTTATGTCCGAAAACTGTAATGCATGTGTAATAAAATTATTGAAAAAACTTTCTATGTCGTTAATTACATCCTTTGCTATTTTTCTGCTCATACTATTGTTGCCATATAATTTTAATACTAGTGAAAATAGTTCTTCTACTATTCTAAAATCACAATTAGAGTTTTTAGATGTTTCACACTTGTTACTATTCTGAGCTGCTGTTGGAACTTGTTGCATTGGACAATTTCGTATTTCATTTTCATTGAAATGTTCACATGATTTTTCATCAGAATGTTTTCTTAACAAATGTCGCTGAAATGAATATATATTTTGAAAAGTTTGTGGGCAGCATGTGCATTGGAAGTACTTTGTGTGGCATGACAATTTGTGTATATATTTCAAATGGCTTATATATCGGTTAACATTTTCATTGGCACAATTACAAATAAAGCATCTGTACATTTCAAAGATTTAGTTTTCTAGGTCAGACAGTAATTCATATAAAGCACTTGTTTTTTTACCCACAACTGGAATTTCGTACAAGTAAGTTTGGATGAATTCCCAGACAGATTTAACGGGTTTTGGGTATTCTAGATTAAAAACATGAAATATTTTAAATGTAAGTGCAAACGCTTTAAAAAAGGTTTGGCACTTATACAAAATATTATTATAGTATACATATAGCTCTTTTAGTGAAAATATATCTCCTACAGCAATGATGAATGGTTGTACATATAATCCTTTATCCCTGAGAAATTCGCCATGCTGTTCAGCTCTAGTGAGAACATTGTTGCTTGTCTATTTTTAAATAACAATTCATAATCAGCATATTTATTATAGTGAAACGTATTACCTCAACAAGCAACACTAAACATTGTTGTGCTTCTAAAACAGATGGCTTCCATGGTTTTATTTTGTTTTTTGAATGGATAACGGAAGGAATTAATATTCCTGGCAATAAGTATATGGCACACAAATCCAGAGTATTGCCTGGTGAGACGTTTTGAAGCTTTTCAAAAATACTTCTACAGCTCTTATCCTTCAACGATGATTTGTAATAATTTAGTATTTTTTCCGAATATTTTTCCCACTTTGACGAGAGAAGTCGGTCCTTACCCGGAAATAACTCTTCAAAATCTATTTCGATCTGCAAGGGTATTAATCGATATCAAAGTTAAAAAATAAATTATGAAGTCATACAAGTGTAAGCCCGATAATTTGTTGTCTCAATATAGGCCATTCCGTTAAAATGTCGATTGAAGGGTCTTTCATTTGCTGCATTCGGTACAAATGCGTTCTTTTCCATATAGGAACAACAAGATGTTCGGGCTCGAAGTTTTTTTTAAGCCATTTCACATCCTCGATTGCAGATTCTGCTATAGGTAAGGCAATATTTTCATAATCAGGTGTGCTAGAATTTTTTTTAAGGCTATAACGACTCTTGAGAAGTCCCTTTTGCTGGTATTTCCTAGACAGAGTGTAAAAACGAGCCACAAGTCTTCCTTTCTGCTTGGAAATACTGGAAACATAAGTTTCCTAAAAAATATATAAATATTAACATAGCCTAGTACATATCACTTTAATGAAGCTTACTTCTTTTTCCTTTGGGAATAGCTTTTTAATTGCTTTTGCTGCCTCTAAATAATCATATCGGGTTACTTTGTGCCCCTTTGATAGCCAATGGTCCGCAATTATGGTGCACAAGTCATTCCGATCCGAATGCGTTAGATTATTTTTTGTTGCGAAGTTTTCTTTAATTGCTTTCCCCAAGAGGGTTTTCTTCAATAGATCTTCTAAGTTCTATAAAAATGTTTCAAGTTTTAAGTGTCTTATATTGATTGCAATATTACGCATTGACTAGCATTAGTTTTACTGTTTCACAGAACAAAAAAGTCGTATGGAAATCAGTGACCGATTACTGAGAGCATTATATGGATTCATTGAATGCAAGAGAATAAGCAGAATAAATAATTTCCGGACATTTTGTTTATGATTTACAATTATGAACAAATAGTACATACAAAGTGTGTGATACTATCATCAGATCCTGGCGTCAGTACATCGGTTACGAGCGAAGCAGATCCCCGAGAAGCAAGACTTGAGGAGCTACAGTTCCAATCTGATGTGGACGATGTCACTGAAATTGTTTCTGCCAATGGAGTGCAATAGCCCTAAAGCGAACATTATAGTAAAAAAATAGTTTGAAATGTTTAAAAGATTTAATCCAACTAGATTTACATTTTGACGCCGCCACTCAAAGAGTCGCATTCGAAACTTTATGCGAAGACCCAACTTTTCTGGGGGAATCAAAACATTTATGTCCTCAATAGTCATCGACTTTAGACACTCTAAATCTATCTCTTTTTCTAAAAAGTCTTTCTTTAAAATAGAAAATCCCCATTCATCTAATATTTCTTGAACAACATTCAAACTGGAAGTATTAATGCCCTCTGCCATAAAAATATTTTCATCAATTATTTCATAAATGAACTCTTCGTTCGCCATATCGTCATCTATGCACTCACTTTTGGATCGGATTATAATTTAACACACAATTTCACAACTTAATTAAACAATCACTTTCAGATTTCACGTATTAAACACCCACTTTGACTTAACTAGTTTCTTAGCCATCCACAAGTTATTTTCGAATAGAAACACGCGACAAACACGAAAACAATGCTCATTTATTCAAGCGTACGCACAAAATGACTCATAAGTTTGCGTACATGCATGTGCAGCAATATGACGCAGTTTCTATTGCACATGTAATTTCCACTTCAAACCATAGAATTATTTTGTTTGATTTTCGGAACCAATTCATTTTCTCAGAATTATCTGTACGGTTTCACGAATGATATTCTATGTAGCTCATATGGCAAGCAATTATTGGTATAATATGTGGAGTTACTTTGCCACTTCCAATAAGTATATTCTAATAAAGGAAGAATTTCGTGTATAAGGTATATAATTTTCCAACTGAGTAATTCTTTAAAAATTAAATGCAGGCTCAAATTTTCTAAGAAACATGCTTGTTATAATACAGACTGAGTTTTTCATTTTTATGTAAAATAATACTTCAAACCATGTAATTAAGATTAGCAACTACTTAGATCTTGCATTCACAGAAGTATCACATTCATTGTTTGTGTTTTTGACACAATTAGATAAATTGAATAGTTTTTTGTTGAAGAACATTGATTATATGATAATGAGAATGCATTTTTCTCTGTGTAATATTCATGTCATTTGTAACTTCAACTTTGAAACTTTGATAGACTTTTTTCGAAAGTGTTTGGTGAACTGAATCTGAAAAAATGAAATCCAGCCTAGCATAGAGTTTTGTAATATTGGACCAATATTAAGTTTCTGCATATCGCCAAGTATGACCTTTGCATAGACGTCAGCACCGAGTAGTAGATCGATTTTACCAGGTTTGTCGAAGCTTAGATCTGCTAATGTTAAATTTCCTAATTCCATCCACACTGCTGGTGTAATATTTCGTGGTGGCAGAAGATTTGTTATCTTTTATAAAATCAAAGCATCTAATTCAATCGTATCCTGTTTTGATATTATTAAATTTACTCGAACAACCCCTTTAATTTTTGTAGTAGTGTTCGAACCGATTCCTGTGACATTAACTTCCGAAGATTCTCTTTTCAATTTCAATAATTGCACTGCAGATTCTGAGATAAACGACACTTGTGAGCCCTGGTCAAGTAATGCTCAAAGTGGAATGTGACCAGTAGGTGACTCAATGGTAACTAATGTCGTAGCCAACAGGACTTTTTTGCTGGCGGTAACGTTTAGTGAGTTGATATTAGGACTAGTATTCTATAGACCCGGTTGCTGCCTCAATTCAGGACTCGTTGGTAATGCTGTGTCAACATTTTCTCTATGTAACAATGTATGATGCATGCCCTTACACTTAAAGCATCGTGACGTACTTGAGCAACTACTCATTAGATGGCCCCTTTTTAAACAATTGATGCAAAGGCCTTTGCGTTTTACCAATTGCAGTTTTGTACCGTGATTGGCTCTCGAGAACTGGATACAATACTGAATACCATGTTTTCCCTTGCACGACTGTTGTACGTCACTGTGATACGATTGGATATTACCAGTGTGAGTAATCCTCCTTTGTGAGCTTTCTCTAATATGAGTCACTCCAGAAGCTCCCATGGCGCAAAATCGATTTTGCAAAGAGGCTTTCCATTCTACGAAAGTCGGCAACTCTCCAGTAACCGCTTGTTGCTGCCCCCATAGTTGTCTCGTCTCCAAAGGTAAACGTTGTGTTGTCTTGTATACAACTAGTGCTTGCCATATGTCTTTGATGTTCTCATGTTCTCCAACACTTGCACTGCCTCGACCGTTCTATCTAATAACAACTTTATTGATGCCGCTGACTTGTTTACGACCCCTAAACTAAATAACCGTTTCAATTGGGTGTTCATTAACTTTGCCTTGTTGTCGTAACTTTCAACCAAAACTTTCCATGCCACTTGATAATTCGTATCTGTTATCTGGAATTGTTTTAACAGACTTTCTGCTTCACCCGAAAGACTACACTTTAAGTAATGAAGTTTTTCAACATTACTTAATGAAGCTTTTTCGCGGATTGAACTCTTAAAGAGATCTCGAAATGAGATCCACGATTCGTAATCTCCCGAAAATTTTGGCAACGAATTTTTGGAAGTTTGATTTCATTTTCTTCCGAATTCTTTGGCCGATTGGTACTTTCGGAACAATCTGTATTCGAGACCCTTTGTATCTAAATCAATGACTCTTTGAGTTCCGAATATAATGTAAGATATAGTTCTTCGAACAAACTATATTTTCCGTCACTAAAATATGGATTATTTAGTTCAGACTCACTGCCGGTCAATGAGTCGAGAATTGCTTCATGAGTTTTTTCAAAAAATTTTTGAATAGTTTCGAGTCTTTCTAATAACTTTATGAAATAAGTGGCGGATTTACGTACCTTCGGATCTTTCTTGTAATTAGTGTGCATTCGCACCAACAGATCATAGGTCAGACCTTGCTACAAGATCAACTTTGTAATCGTCGCCATGATCTTTCAACTATTCAATCAAATTACATTTCGACTAATTACAAAATCAATTCTATTTTTAATTTACGTACATACACGTTTTCTAACTTCAAGCCTAACTTGTTCTCACAAATTCAACTTAACGTTCCACGTTTTCTAATGAATCGATTTTCTGGTCAATTCTCTAAATATACCACTTCCGAGTTTAATGTAGCACTTGCAGGTTCAAATTTTGATGGACATATACGAAATCAGATATATAATAAATCAACATGCAATATGATAATATAGGATAATATGGAAAGGAACTAATTTGATTTGTACATACCACATCATATGCACTGAAAGAAAAATCTTGGTAAAATCAACAATTTTTCTTAGTGTTTTTTGCGTCAACTACGGGCTATACTTAAAACAACCATAAAAAAATAGTTGATTACTTTTATGCACCATGACGCGTGGTTGATAAACAACGTCCGTGGTGCAAAAAAAGTAAGCAACCACAAACAATGGTATTCCAACCATATACATAGTACGAAATATAGGCAAGGGAGGCGTGAATGCCGCAGTTGAATTTGGTGAATCACAATGCAGCGACAATGTCGCTGTCAATGCAACCAAGGCACCAACCAAATTCATTTTTTTTTTCTTTTGTATTGCTAAATCCTGTTGTACGAGGATTAGGTTGGCTTATCACAATACACATCAGCCATCGCTTGTCTATTCCACCAGACCATTCAACCTAATTCAAACAGCTTTAATTCAACCTAGTGGTGATGCCAACCTTTGGTAGGTATCACCGCTAGCGGTGCGGCAAAATTAGAAATTTGGCAAATTCTGCCGCTGCGGCAAATTCGGCCGCAGCCATTGTGCGCGTTACCATACAAAACAGTGCATTCTAATTTTTTGACTGCGCTTTGCCGCAGCCCACTGCTTTGCCACAGTGGAAAACGCTGTATTGTGAACAAAATAGCGGCATACAACGTAATATAAAGGCTTCACAGCATAACATGAATATGAATTATATCGAACAGCAAACCGAACACAATTTTGCCATGTATCATATGAAACTTCTATGATAGAATAGGAGCATGAGTATGAGGAGTATGAAAAGTCAACAGTTTTCCTTAGTTGTTTTTGCATCAACTAGGGCTATAGTTAAAACAACTATAAGAAAATTGTTGATTAATTTTATGCACCATGACGCGTGGTTGATAAACAAAAAAAATTTCATTCGGAGCATGAAAAGCGTCCAAATGTTGAAACCATTCTACTTTGCGTAGAATAATTCCAAAGACGTTCCTCACAGCATGTACAGACGACGAACATGTTCGTCAACTTGGCGAGCGAACACATGCAATTGTTGTTGTTAAATGGTAAGTGTTTACCTGCGTACAACAACAATTGCACGAGTTCGCTCGCCAAGTTGACGAACATGGTTCGTCGCCTGTAGATGCTAACACTGAATTACGTTTGTTGAAATCAACTATTGCAAAGTAGTTTAAGTACCATAAAAACTGTTGATAATTCGAAACGTTGAAGTTTGAACTATTTTTCGTGGTTATGAAACAATTGAAACAGTTGATTTCATGAACCTTGCGATATTTTTTGTATAACCAGAGCCAACTACTTAATTAACTATATTAACATAGTAAAAATAACTATTTTCCGTAGATCGTTTAACGATTTTGAATGAATCGTTGCAATACTATTAAAAATAGTTGAACCAACCAAGAGTTTTTCTTTCAGTGTGTGCATATCACTAACAGCAAACAGTTAATTTTTAGCACGCTACTAGTCCCAAAGATAGATAGCCACAAATATTCACTAATTTACACGTATGTATTCAAAAGTTAAACATATAAATATATATATATATATATATATATATATATATATATATATATATATATATATGTATATGTATATATATATATATATATATATATATATATATATATATATATATATATATATATATTTATAAGGAAATATGAATTTTCGGCGAAATGAGTTGAATATTAACGAGTTCAATACTAAAAACGTCATGTCGAGAAAAACGCGTTGAAAGTTTTTTTTTTATTTATTGAATATTATTTAAAAAATATGTTTTTATCACCTACAATATCTCAGTCTGCAATCGCTGGACCATACATAAGTATTCTTGAGTCCACATAAGCCAGTTGCTTTTGCAGTTGGGCAGTTTTTTTTGGCCAAACGCGCTTCCTTTGTCGCTTTTTCTGCCTGACTTATGCGCTTTTCATCTTTTTTTTGCCGTAAATTGCCGTAATTTCTTTATTTTTAGGAATATCTTAATAACATTTTGAGACGTGATTTACCTACATCTTTGTCATTCTTTGGTAACACTTGATTCAAAAACTACATACTCAATTGCATCATTCTACAAAATATGAAAAATCTATATTCTGTGGATATATGCTAAAATCAATAATGAAAAATACCCCGATATACAAAAACCGTCGCACTACTAAGCATAAAGGTTCTATCTACTGCAGATAGAACATTCATGCTTAGTAATGTGCAGATAGAACCGTTATGCTTAGTAATGGTGCTTTTTTCGTTTCATGTTACTACAAAAACTACTGCTTTATGCTTAGTAATGTCTAGATAGAACCTTTATGCTTAGTAATGGAGCCAGTTTTTCGCTTCATACTGCTAAAAAAAAAGTCCTATCTACATAAAACCTATCTTTCACAACTATTTTTAACGGGAAAGCTTTCACTTGAGAATATCTTTCACTAGAAATACACAAATTATTGAATATCTCGAAAGTTACTAAATTGTAGATGAGGCAGTTATACTCAGTACGGCAGCATACCCTATTACATAATTCTCCAAAATATGAAAAACCTATGTTTTGCGAAAAATATGTTAAAATCAATAGCGAAAAATCTCCCCATCTACAAAAAACGTCGCTACTAAGCATAAAGGTTATATCTACTGCAGATAGAACATTCATGCTTACTAATGTGCAGATAGAACCGTTATGCTTAGTAATGGCGCGTTTTTCGTTTCATGCTACTACAAAAAATACTTATCTGCATAAAACCTATTTTCCACAGCTATTTTCAACCTGAAAGCTTTTACTTGAGATGTGTCTCACGTATACGTATTTATATCCATGTTCAAACTTTCGTCCCGTTTGAAGGTGTCCGTAGCATTTAAAAAAACACAAATCATTGAATATCTCGAAAGTTCTAAAATGTAGATCCCTTTATGCGTAGTAGGACAGCATTGTTGAATTACTTATGGGAAAAGTTTTTTATCAACTCACCTCACGGAATTATGTGGTACACCCCAAGGCACCTTACTCTGAATCACCCTGTATATATTTATATATATATATATATATATATATATATATATATAGATATATATATATATATATATATATATATATATATATATATATATATATATATATTTATATATTTATATATATATATATATATATATATTTATATATATATATATATATATTTATATATATATATATATATATTTATATATATATATATATATATATATATATATATATATATATATATATATATATATATATATTAATATATATTTATATATATATATATATATATATATATATATATATATATATTAATATATATTTATATATATATATATATATATATATATATATATATATATATATATTTATATATTAATATATATTTATATATATATATATATATATATATATATATATATATATATATATATATATATATATATTTATACACTAATATATATTTATATATATATATATATATATATATATATATATATATATATATATATATATATATATATATATATATATATATATATATATATATATAACCAGGAGGTACAAATATCGATTTTGTAGTGAAAGATATTCTAGGTACGTGGACGTATACATACATTCAAGTTCAAAATTACAATACCATCAATTTTCTTGCCATGAAAATGGCCTGTTAACGCATATACCAAGAGCGTACTGCCTCAACGAAAACAAATTTCGAATGGGATTGGAAATTAAGGTACGATTACTTTAGGTCTGTTCGCGTACTTCAGCAAACTGCAGCAGTAACAGAATTTGGCAGCTGGCTTCTTTTTGCAGCAAAAGTACGAAAACGATTTGCTGCGAATCTATAATAATATATTATAATAGATTCAGGTACGCGAACAGACCAATTGTGTGTCTGTGGCAAATCAATTGAAATCAAGTCAGCGACCAGTTCTCCCTGTCAGTGGGCCGCTTTACTGTCAGCGACGGCGCACGACTTGCAATTGCATATCACGGTCACGAAGATCTAGAGCAAAATCTTTGAAAACAAAGGTCCTGCTTGCAAATACTCGTTTGCAACTTTTCAAGCAAAGTTTTTGCGCTGGTGTTTTGATTCGATTTCCCCTCAGAGCAGACTACACAAACAGCACATGAACGAAATCCTGCTTACGTACTGCAGCAGTTGCATCGGAAAGACGAAGGGGAACTGCGATTCAATTTCAAGTGCAATGTCGTTCATTTTCCCTGAAAACGTATTGCGGATGAACAAGGATCATCCACCGGCCGACGTCACCCGACGCTACGTTACGAGAGCGCGAAGATGAAATGAAACTGCGCTGTAGGGACGATTTTGACTTTGTAATCTGAGAAAAGTCACCAATAAAAGCGAAAACGGCCTTCATTGGCCTTGCGTATAATACCTCTACACAGGCATTCCCAACTGTGTCACTGCGCAAATACACGCCACATATATCCTGCTCACGCCCTTGGATTTCAAGGATATATGGAAAAGAAAAGCATACTGAACTTTGTATGTACACATAATTTCTGAACCAAAAACGTGTATCCGCTTTTATTTTTAGCCTTCATTAAGTGGAACAAGTAACTTAGAGAAAGTGATTGAGAGTAGTCCCGCCTGGCAGTTCGCAAAGCTATATGATGTCCAAATACATGGTAGGATAATTTTATTTTACGATGTGTATTTTACCGCATCTGCCAGACAAATATTTAAAATAAAGCTTTCATCTGGTTTGATGTTAATAACAATTGAGCCTCCGAGAACTTTCCATGTCGACACTTTACATGATCATCATTTACAGAAACTTGGGCGGAGCTTAAGGATCGACCAGGCCTCGATTTTCCGATGCGTGCGCTATTCTCTGAACGAGGCCAATAGCGTGTTCTAGTTCTGGTTTGACGGAGGGCGAAATGTAGGCCATTTTGATTCGCAGGACTATGCACAAGGGCAGGCTCACTTCGAGATAGGATATTTACGAAGACGTCTTACCAGTATAACTACAGCATATAGGGAACATCGCCGGCAAGGGTACATAGATAAGTGAAAGTCTGTTTCTGGGCCAAAAAACGACATTGAGGACTTGTGCGGAATTGGGAATTGGTATATGTACGCATATAAATATGTGTGTACATATAGTTTTGAATTCAAAGATATGAGGAGTTCGCTTCCCAAAAATGTAATTATCTGGAATATAGCACAGGGAGCCTTAGGTATATAAGCCGATCTAAAAATTCAAGGTTGGAGGTGGTGTTTCCCAGACCATTAGAAACATTTCCATCGCATCGACCATGGAGACGCTATAGTTTCGAATACGAATGAGCAGGAAGTTGGACCAACGCCTAAATCGAAAGTCGCTTTAAGGATTTTCAATTGGATTTCCGGCAATTTTAAAACAGGCGGAATCAGTTGAAGCGACATCTGCGTGCTGCTTTTGCTCTTGCCCGTTCATTCTATTTAATAAAAGACCACATAGTGATGTTTAAAATGACAGGGCGTGGGCTACCTCCTGCACGAATCTCGCTTATATGGCTCAGGAAATACTTCTTTGTTGCCAAGTGGGATATATTTGCACGTGAAAGCCATATATACTTATATATGTATTTGTGTGTATAATTGTGCACTTTGAAAATAGTCAGGTTGCGTAGATGGCAAGATTTCTATCTGTTCGAGCAACGTTGTTATTGCATAGTATACAAACCCGGTATATAATACTATTTTGCACTTTTCGTTGTTTGGAAGGGTATAATGTTAGCTTGAATTTATTCGATAGATGTGTGTGAATACATGCAACGTTTATTTTACTTGCGATTCCTAATGCGCAGAATTTCTTTGCTACGCACTAAATTCACTCTCACTTTCGTAATACATTAAAAATGCTTTTGGATTCATTTTCTGATGTATTCGATTAGGTTTGATATTGTAAATACCCAGTCAATTTCGATTAATGAAAATATATAGGTACAGAAAATCTGTTTTTCATTTATTGGTTTATCGTTCTCTTCATGTTAACATATCATTCAATCAATCAAAATGAATTCTATGATTGCTAATAAGAAGGACTCGAATAGTTATGTACGTGCATGTAGCATGCATATGTTATATTTTTCAGGTATTAGAGCATATTTCAGCTTAAAATGCTTTTATGTGCACATTTTCATCATTTTTATTCCATCAAAATTTGATTTCGTAGCATTGGTTTTTCATTTCCATATTTTTCTTCCATAGTACACAAGTAATAAAACGGTTAGGCTTAATGTAAATACGTAGTATCCATCAGAGTCAGATTTACATATGTATGTGCATCGTCAAAGGAATCAAAATATCAAAATCGAAAACCAAAACATTTTCTATTTGATTGAAAATATTCACTTGACTTTGGACTCAAAAATTCATTGGAAGCTCAAAAGACCATTAAGTCGCAATATTATTTCGATTTATTGATGCGAATCAAATATGTTTTGTAGCAAATTAATATTGGAAACGAATACGTAACACTTTTGCCACCATCAGAAAATGCGATGTTTAGGTTTCACGGTACTACATCTATAAATATAGAGATTTTTCCAGTTTACAAATTGGTTTTAATTAAGAAACGGTAGTTTTTCACATTTGAGCATACCAAACAACAAAATGTCTTTACCCAATTATATACCCAATTCCTTTGTGCACTATTGAACTCTTTCTAGCTTTAAAAAACTATTTAAAGACAAATTTTATTACATATTACTTTCTTGGCAGATTTTAGTATTTCGAGGATAATCTACCTTCTTCTTTGATGTCTCTTGGTCTGATGGTATTCAAAATACAAGGACTGTTCTGTAAGTAATGACTGCGACAAAATAACGTCTGATTATCGGTAAAATGTGTTTTTGTTTTTCAACATAGTCCCCTTTTAACTCAATACACTTTGTGCAACATTATTCAAATTTTTTATACCGTCGAAAAATACAATTTCACCAATTCTGCAAAATATGCGTTCGTTTAGTAATCACGTCCGCTTTTGACATACCAAACAATTTGTTCAAATTCTGAAATGGCAAAAAGTTGCTGGGGGCTAGATCTGGTGGATACGGTGCGTGTACCAACAATTCATAGCGTAAAGGCTGATACTGAGATTATCGTGAACCTAAATTTTGACATGTCTCCATTATCTAGTCGTTCTTTCGAGCAAAAATTTTGCCAATTGAAAAGAGCATAGACTGCTCATTTCTGACGGATAAAATGTCAAAAATTTCAATTTTCGATCGATTTTCTTACTGGAAAGACATTTGCAGAATTCAATTTTCAAATTCAAACACCAAATGTCACTTTTTAGCTCGAAAGAATGAACGACACTTACCAGATTGGCGTGAAATGATTGGAGACATGTGTCAGTACCATCTGCATTTTCAAAGCAAAGGTAACTTCAAAGCATCTTTTCATGCTAAAAATTAAGTACAACTCTTGCTTATTTTCAAGCTAAATTTTCGTCGAAACAAATTTTGATGCCAGTACTTAGCATAAACCATGAATTTTGCCATTGCAATTGAAGATTTGTGGGCGACGCATTGTCGTAATGGAAGTGAACTTTTTCCCTTGCCAACTGAATCCGCTTTGACTTGATCGTTTCGTGCACTGTATCCAGAAGTCCTGCATAGAACTCCTCGGTGATCGTTTTCTTTTCTTTACATAGTCGATGAGCACCACGCCTTGCGAATCGCAGAATACTGCTGCCAACACTTTTCCAGTCGGCAGGGCCGTTTTTGTCTTCCTCGGAGCTGCTCACTTCTACCCATTTTTGGAATGGTTCGTCTCCAGCGTGTAATTGTGAATCCAAGTTTCGTCAACTGTGATTCTTGAATTGTGCTTGAACTTGTCTTAGCACTCCTGCGAAATGTCCATGCGAAAGCGTTTTTGATCGATCGTTAGCAAACGTGGCACCTATCGCAACGAAAATTTTGTCATTTGCAAATCTTCATGTAAAATTTTAGTAACATGGTTTGTTGAAATCCTTGCAATGTCAGCAAGTCAAGCTCACGCATTGTCAACAGTGGATCCTGTAACATTGCAAGTGGATTTGTGATGTTTTCCGTAGTCACTGCGGTTTTTGGCCGACCTGGACTTGACTCATTACAAATAAATGAATGACAGCGTTCAAATTTCGCTACTTTCCTGCTTATTATGGCAAACGATAGCAAAGAGGCTCCTAAAGTCAAATCAAGTTCTTTTTATTCAAGTCCGTCAACCCTTTGCTTTGGAGGCATTTTATAACAGCACGAATTTCAATTTCCTCCATATCAATAAGTTCTCTGACATGTATGTCTAGCTTGATTATAACTAAACTATAATCGGACATTCAAAATACTTTCTGAAGTTAGAGAAAACGCACAAGACTAATGCTGTGAAAATAATAACCATTTTAAACCCAACAAAATTTATTCAAACCGCAGAAACAATCAACAAAAATACAATAAGAATAGGCAAACAAATTATAAGAAGAATAATAACACACTTTGTAGCCACTACAATTATGGCCAGAATATTATAACAATAATCGATCCAACAACAATAATCATTTCCATAATAATCGATACCCGTCAAATAACACTCAGGAAAATAGGTATAATAATAATTAGAATCGAAACCAAAATTCACCCGAAAACATACTAATCGATAACTGGAACAGATTTAGACAACAAAACCGTAGACACTAATTAGGCCAGTGAAATCCGACACAAGAAAAGGTGAAACTTCGGAAAAATTAGGGGAAAGCCGAATTTTGGTGTGAACCTTGGTACTGGCGTGTTGAACAAAATGTCAAAAGTCCCCATCGATCCGAGGGTTGCGTCACTTTTTATACGGGGTCAAAGGTCACCAAAAGTGACCTTTCCTAAATATCTCAGTAACGGTCACGTCTTCAGAAAAACAATGTATGACGAATTTGTAGCTTAAAAAATTTCCAGCAAAAAAAATCCGAAAACTTTTTCCTGTAACCATAGCCGTTTTTGAGATATATTGATCTAAACATTTGTTACTAACAGCATCCTCTTTCTCACGGCGCGTGTATTGCTTCATATATGTTAGGATACGTATGCATATGAATTTTGGGCAAAGTGATTCTAATACCAATTCACTTTGAAAATCTATAATTGCCTACTTTTAAAAACTAAGTGCCCCCAAATGTTTCATTTTCCAATACTGTACCCTAGCAGTTCTTCAAAAATCAATTTTTTTATCAGATTTCATTCCCATATCCCATGCATTCATCAATACATGCAGAAAATTTCAGCTCGATCGGACTACGTAGCAATGAAAAAATCGAAAATCGCTCGCAGAACCGAGTCGGTGGGTCATTTCTCTCGTCTACCGACTCGGTTCCGAAACCGAGAGGCGGTCCGCACCGCGGTGTGTGTCATCACAATGCTAAAGTAATGCACTACTATACCGACTCGGTTTTCCTCTCGGGAAACGCCTCGCTGGAACCGCCGTGTTTGTCATTGGACTTATTGCCACGTTCTCCATACGCGTATCATTGCAATCATTGTAATTTGCTTGTGCGTATTTTTTTTTTTTTTTGAATGAGAATGTTTGCTGTGCTATGTGAATTTTTGAATGAATGAAACTACGAGATGTGGCGCCGGCTGCCAGAGACTGCTGATTCAACGAGCTGTCATCATTTTGCTGTGCTTGAATGAAGTTCGGTAGTGAAATTCGTGCTTTATTTTATTTATAAATTTGGTGAGAGTAATTGGCGGAGGTATTTATTAGGTTACTGCAGATAAAATGGCCGATTTACCAATGACATAAAGTTGGCTGCAATTTTAGTGTATTATGTTGGCACTTGGTTGTGCAAACGATATGACATATTGAAGTATAAATACTGCTACTTTGGTTTATGGAGTCATTTCTGTTTTGCACTTCATTGTTATCGTAAAAACAAAAAGAGAAAGTGAACATGGACGTGAATCAAAAACGGCTTCTTTTACTATACGAATTTAAATTAGAGCACAACGCAATGGAAGTAACGAGGAATATCAACAGCGCATTTGGGTCTGATACAATTAGCGAATGAACCACTCGGCGATGGTTCGAAAAATATCGATCTGGAGATATGGAACTTGAAAGTGAGCCACGTGGACATCCAGGACCATCGATCGATAACGACGAGCTGCGTGCATTAGTGGAACTGACCCCCGCGAAATCATAAGGGATCTTGCCGAGAAATTAAGCGTTCGCAATTCGACAATTTGCCGCCACTTGCAATAACTTGGAAAAGTGAAAAAGCTCGACAAATGGGTTTCGCATGATCTTACCGAGCAAAACATGACGTGTCCAATGGAGATTTCAAGTTCTCTTCTCTCCCGCAACAAAAAGGAACCGTTCTTGCACCGAATTGTGACCTGCGATCAAAAAGTGGATTTTACATTAAATCGGTCCAATGGCTAGATGCCGATGAAGCGCAAAGACACATGCCAAAACCAAGCCTTCATCCAAAGAAAATAATAGTAACTGTTTGGTGGTCTGTAGCTGGAGCTATCCAGTAGTCGTTCCTGCAACTTGGCGAAACCATCAATCCTGAGAAATACTGTGCTCAACTGGATGAAATGCATCAGAAATTGAAAGTCCAACGACCTAGGCTTATCAACAGGGATGGAGTGATACTGCTTCATGATAACGCACGACCTCATATATCGAGAACAACGGTCCAAAAATTATACGAGTTGTGGTATGAGACTCTTCCTCACCCTCCATATTCACCAAACCTCTCACCAACAGATTACCATTTCTTTAAACATTTGGATCACTTTTTGACAGGAAAAAGATTTAATAATGAAGCTGCTGTCAAAAATGCCTTCGAGGAGTTTCTTCGAACCAGAAACTCGGACTTCTACAAAACTGGAATAAATGTACTTGTATCTCGTTGGGAAAGTATGTTACATCTATTGGTACCTATTTTGATTAAATAAATTGTCTTTATAAAAAGTTACAGCTTTTTAAATATTTATTACTAAATTGGTCATTTCATCTGCAGCAACCTAATATTATTTACAGTATTGTTGAAACCAAATTGGTTTGAATTGTTTAACATTGAATGCTTAGAGTTACTTTCTGGAATCGTATGAATTTTTGGTTTTATACTTAAAATAATGAGAGTGCAAGTTAAAGGTGAATGTATTTATTTGTTCCGTAAATAGCGTGGATCGAAATTTCCTAATTAGTGACCTTTTTCGATTTCCTTTTGGATCTCGATTTTTTCGGACAAAAAGGACATTATTGAATAAGGTCGTCCAAAACCAAATTTGGAAATGATCTCTATAACGAAGATATACACTTCTTGAAATCTTTTCAAGATATTTTTGAATATTCTACCACGAATAAATCAGAAAACAGTTTAGAACAATTTTATAAATTAGTTTGTTTAGTTCTAACATAACAAGTAACGACTGCAAGAGAGTGTAAGAAAGCGTCCGCAGAGCGCAGCTTTTCTTGCGTAAAAAGAATTCAAACTAATCTCAGGAATAGTACTAATAGTACTGACTAAGTGACTTGGCAATAATGTCAATTGAAAAGATTTTCTTAAAATCATGTTTGAGCGAGCAAAGTTTTTATCAAGACGTCATAGATAAATTTGCAAAAATAGAAAGACGAATTCCATTAAATTTTAGATAGAAGTATGCATGAATTTTTTCATCAAATTCGATTTACAATAGATTTTTTTTAAAACTATCACTTCGTATATTTTATATATGCTGACTGTTATTTTAAAAATATAAAAATATATGCCTTTCGTTATGGGAATAATGTTATTTTACTGCTATTTTTTACAAGTACTAGAATTTTAAAATTTTCTTTATGCGGGAAGGAGTATAAACATTTAATTTGCATAATCACTGTTGTTCTTTTTGTTGCCGTAGCTATATTTGAAAATGCTTTATTTACATAGCTTGCTGTTGCAGCTTCGCTAATTTATATGTTTGCTAATTTATATGAATGCGAGTTGTGAGCTCCAAATCTAGTAGGCACTGCGGAGCGATGTAGTCAACACACGCTGGAGCGGGAACTCCCTGGACCAAAATCCTCGCATAGCCGAATTTGTTTCTATTACACGCCGAGATACAATTTAGTCTCACAGCAGCAAGATTAGCTTGCTGTAAGATAAGTAGATTGGTTGGCAGCCAATGAAGTAACACGAATAGTGCCTTAGTAGGGGGGTGCGGAGCGCACCAGTTACAAGTAGTGCAGCTATTCTCCGCACTTTTTCAAGCTGCCGTTTGCAGGCAGCCTTGACAGCACCCTGCCACCAGAACACCACCCCAAACAATAGAATTGGCTCAACCACAGCAGTGTCAACAGTACGTGGTTGTAGTCGCCAATTCGCTCCAATGGCTCTTTTACAGCAATAAAGTGCGTTGAATTCCTTCCGAGCTCTTTCTGCTCCATTGTAGGTCCATAGTAGCTTCGAGTCAAGGATCAGCCCTAGGTACCTGACTCTCTGGCTCAAGTGCACAGCACTAGTTCCGTTTTATTAGGATTCACATTCAAGCCGCACTCACGACTCCAACGTGAAAGTATGTCAAGAGAGTGATTAAGCCTCTCCACTAGCGTAGATAAATACCTTCCCGACACTCCTACAGCTATGTCATCTGCATAAGCAATCACTTTGGAGCCGGCACGGTCCAGCTTTATTGGAAGAGTATTCACCGTGATGTTCTACAGC